>LR738712.1:808242916-808293207 GCA_902687465.1 Secale cereale
GGGGGGGGGGGGGGGGGGCTGGGCCCCCCTTACCTCCTCTGGTGACCCCCTTTGGCATATATTTACATCGTGTCCCGAAACCCTCGAGGACGGAACCCTTTTTCGCGATCTCATCTCTGTTCTGCCGCCGCCGCGCTCCCAAGATCGGGAGCACCAGGAGAACTCTTCCCGGCACCCTGCCGGAGGGGAGAACCACCACCGGGAGCTTCTCCACCACCATGGACACTTCTCGGATGAGTTGTGAGTAGTCCCTCTTGGACCATGGGTCCATGACCAGTAGCTATGTGATGTTCTCCTCCCCTCTTTGTTCTTCACCGATTAGACTTCGTGAGCTGCCCTACATGATCGAGGCACATATGTAATCTTTATGCTGTTGCTATGCTGAGTTTGCTGGGATCCGATGGATTATGAGATTATGTTCAGATTGTGTGTGAGTAATATATTTGATTCACCTCTTTTATATTTATGTTCTTGAGTAATTCTTGCATGTTCTCCGTTGCTGCTTATTGCTTTGGCCAAGTAGTAGGTAGTAACTCCAAGAGGGAACGTTCTGCTTGATTGTGGGTTCATGCCCCTCGATGACTAGCTTGAGTGACAGAAACATGAGTCTAGGGGATGTGCTGTTGCCATAAGGGGGAAAACAACGGTGCTTGTACTTGCGGGTGCAAGGATTGTTTACTTTACGCAAAGTTCTTTTAATGCAGTTGTCTGTTGCTTTGAGTTTACACTATGGGTGGGACTCGCAACTTAATACCAGCGAGATGTTCTGGATAGATATCTCAAGGTGGATGATTAGTAGTAGATGCAGATGGATTTCGGTCTACTTGCCTTGGCGTACCGCCCATGCTTTTGAGCCTCTACCTTTCTTGCAGCATAGTTAGCATTGGTTTGCGCACATAATCCTGTCAATTGCCCAGCTGTAATTCGTTTACCTCGCTTAGCTGTTTTATCGTCTTTTGGGAGAGAGACATCACTAGTGAACATCATGGGACCCCGGTCCATATTACCATCACTGATCACACCCGTTATTTACTTCCTGTTCTTATTTACTAGTTGCAGTCATAACTATCACTATTATCTCTTGCGTTTGATCCTTTGTAAACGACAAGGCCGGAGGGATTGACAACCTCTCTGTACTCGTTGGGAGCAAAGTTATTTGTATCTGTGTGCAGGTCCTGCCAAGCAAAAGTCTCTGGCGCTATTGACACCTTCTTGTCGACCCTCGGAGTCTCACGGGATTCGATCCTTGGTATCTTTGCCAAGGGAAAACTACCGCTACGCTACATCTCAAACCTTCCACTTGGGGTAACCAACGAGGGGCGAGAAGCCATCAAGCAAAGTTTTCTGGCGCCGTCGCCGGGGACTCCACTCTTCAAGATAGGGGAGTTGCACGCTATCTTTTATCTTTGCTTTTTAGTCTTGTTAGTTTACCTTTCAGTTTTGCTTTAGTTTACTTTACCAAAAATCACAAAAATAGTTATCTCATTCTTTAGTTGGCATTATGTCTGGTCCTTTTGCCTTTGGTGAGGCAGAAGTTCTCACCTTTAAACAAAGAAGTGGGGAAAGTCTAAAAGATGCTTGGTATAGAATTAATGATTCTCATAAAAGAGTCACCAAGAAGCAATCTACTACTATCCTGCTTAGAAATTTTTATGTTGGAATTACTTTTTGGAATAGGTTTATTCTAGATTCTGCTATCAATGGAAATTTCCTAGAAGCCCCAGTTTGGGAATCTCTTAGTATTATTGAAAATCTTGTTGGAAATCCCCCTCTTGTTAGCATTCAAGAGGACATTACCCTAGCTCACATTATGAAAAAACTTGAAAAGATAGAGCTAGAGATGCCAAACATTAATAAGATAAATGAGTTGGACCGTAAGATCCAAGGGAATTTGAATAGGCTTGATAGCTCCATGCATAAAATTCTGAAAACTTTGGAGACCATCAAATTCCATGACTTGGATTCTTCTAGGATAGACAAGATTGAGGAAATCTTTGATACTTTAGGAACTACTTTCTCCTCAATCAAAACCAAAAAGGTAGAAACTCCGGCAAAGAAGGAGCCTAAGTTCGTTTACGTTCCAAAGGCTCCCCGCTCCAAAAGTAATCCATCTATTGCCAAAGGGGTTGAAACTGTGAAGACTTTGGAAGAAACACCTCTCTTTGATAAATTTATAAATAATTCTTCCATTGACTTTTTACCTTTTGGTCTTCTCCCTAGAAGTATCTCTATCAGGCCTTTATTTGAAAGTCCTCTTAAGACTAGTTGTACTATTGAAGAGCTTTTTGATGATCTTGATGATGGTACAACTGATACAACTTGATCTCTTTGCATTATGCCTAGCTTAAAGGCATAAAAGAAAGCGCTTTTGGGAGGCAGCCCACAATGAATAAAGTTTTATTTTGCTTTTGTTGTGTCTTGATGTTTGTTACTACAGTAGCATCATCATTGTATTTTTACTTTTCAGCTTTGTGCCAAGTTTAGCCTCTGATTGCAAGAAAGTTCAAAAGTTGTGACGTGCTGTCCAGGAAACAGATTCTGTCCTTGGACAGAAAAATTCGTATAAAATCACCAGATCATCTTTTTGGTCTGAATTTTTTCGACAGTGTGCCCTATACAATTGGCTTTCGGGCGTCTGTTCTGAGTTTTTTGATTTGAGTTGCAGAAGTGCCCCGAAAAAATTATTTACTACCTGCTGGTCTGTTTTTCACAGATTCTGTCCTGTTTTGCCTTTTCTTCGTTTTGCAAACCTTGGGCTTGCTTTTTCTTTGCAAAAACCTTTTGGCAATCTTGAGAAACAGTAGATCTTCAAGATTATCCTTATTTCCAGCAAGGAAAAATTATTTTATTATGGGTACTAACCTCGCTAATCAGATTATGATGAGTTATGTATGAAGGGAGTTTTCAAGTGTGCGAGGGAAGATGATAAAAAGATCCAGGAGGGTCAAACGCTCAAGCTTGGGGATGCCCCCGTGCACCCCCAAGAAATATTCAAGAAGACTCAAGCGTCTAAGCTTGGGGATGCCCCCGTGCATCCCCTTCTCCATCAACAATTATCAGTTCGTCTTTCGTTCCACTATATTTTAATCACTTCATGCGTTATGTGCTATGCTTGGAGCGTCTTGCTTTTAGTTTCCTTTTTTAGTTTTCTTTAGCTTTGCTTGCTTTTCATAACGAGTTAGAACCCATCTTTCTTTGTGTGGGAGAGAAACACGCTCCACTTCAACCTAGAACACAACATAGGATTTTCATGTTTATCTTTGCTGTGTATGTTCTTTGTCTTTCAATAGCTATTGTCATGTTTAGCTCTTAGTTTTCATGCTTTTCTTTTTAAAGAGCTTTTGTTTAGTTGGTTGCTGAACTCTCTTGAGTTCTCATGTTTATCTTGTTAAGAGAGTTTGTCTGTTGCACTGAGCAGTGTGTCTTAACTTAAAGTAGGTAATTGAGGTTGCTATTTAATTTTAGTAGTAACTTGCCATAGTTTTGAGGTATTGCCATGAGTAATGTTTGAACTTTTGGTGTCAAGAGCTTTAGCCTATTAGTGATAGATGTCGTATTTTGGGCAATCCATGTTTATTTTCGAAAACCTACAAAATAGTTGAGAACTTTAGCTACTAAATGGATCACTAATCTTTGGAGGGATCGAATATTAGAGTACACTCACGGACCATGGGTCGAGGATGCGCAAGGGTAACCAAACCTCCATACACACCTCCTCGGGGTACTTGTCTCTTTGTGAACCTCCTAATTAGATTGAGAGCTACCGATAATAAGTGCATGAGTTCTTCGGACTAATGTGAGTATTCGAAGGTTGACACTTCCACCTATCCATATTTTTCTAGCCTCTTCGGTACCGTGCATTGCCCTTTCTCACCTCGAGAGTTGGCGCATACTTCGCCGGTGCATCCAAATCCTTGGCACGATACGCTCTGTCATCATAAGCCTCATTATATCCTTCCTCAAAACAGCCACCATACCTACCTATTAATGCATTTCCATAGCCTTTCCGAGATACATTGCCATGCAACACCCATCCTCTCATGACTTGATCTTCATGTCATACATGCTTTTTGCTTGATCGATGAGCCGCATGCTAGTTGGGCCTTGCCCTAATCATTGCTGCATGACGCGCTAGTATCATTGCATATCCTGCTACACTGGCAGAGGCATACATTTGCATACATCATGATAGTTTCATTTTCTTTATGTTGAGTACTTTTATAAAGTGTGAAAGATCTTCTATACTTCTTGTAATACATAGAGTGTTGCCCCTAAACTGAGGAAAAGATCCCAAAGAGGACAAATCAAAATATCCCAAAGAGGAAAAAATCAAAAGATCCCAAAGAGGACAAATGAGAGATAAATAGAAAGAGCCATTGAGGCCACAAAAAAAAAGAAAAAAAAAGAAATAAAAAGAGAGAAGGGGGCACACTACTATTACTTTTGAGAGATCCACACTCGTACTCCATCTTATACCTTGTACTCCATAGAGATTATCATTTATGCATATAGCTATGTGGGGACCTTTACACTATAGAACTTGGGCTTGTATATTCCAATGATGAGCCTCCTCAAAAGAGCTCTAGGTCTTCTTGAGCAAGCAAGTTGGATGCACCCCTACTAGTTCCATTGGAGAGCTTACCTTAGCTCATATGTGCATCCGTTGCATGGCAATCCCTACTCCTCGCATCATATCTATCATTTGGCTTTCTCTCGCCGATGATTGTCCTCATTGATGTGAGCCTTTCACACCTTTTTTTGTCTTCCCCCTCTATCATTTCTCTCTTTGCCATCCTAAGTGTCGACTTTCTTGCTTACGCTCATCCATTGCATGAGTGCTCAAAATATCGAAAGGGAGTGGATCATTTTGACTTGTACCAGGCTGACGGTCTGGGGATGAGTCAAGATAAGATTCCAAAGAAGACCAAGTGTGAAACTTTAGTAGATTAAGTTCTCAACAATACAAAAACTATGTTTTACTCTCTCATATATCCCTATCCCCTTTCTTGCACGCAAACACCATTTGGAGACATTCGAGTCACGGACAACGAGAGCTCTTGCACCTTTATGTTCTTATGTTACTTGTTACAATGCTAATATAGACTCTTGCTTGTTATGACTTGAATTGGATTACATGCCTTGATTACTTTACTTAAAAGTTCTTATATGAATGATAGCATGTCACCACAGAAATTATGCTTGTTATCATTTACCTACTCGAGGACGAGCAGGAATTAAGCTTGGGGATGTTGATACGTCCAAAACGTATCTATAATTTCTGCTTGCTCCATGCCTCTTTTGTGTGATATTGCTATGATATTTATGCACTTCCATACACTTTTGATCATATTTGGACTAACCTATTAACTCAGTGCACCCCAGTGCCAGTTTCTGTTTTCTGCTGTTTTTGTATTTCAGGTTTTCCCACTACTTAAATTGCCAGAAAAATTCCGGGAAAAATATATAAAAAATCAGCACTCCAGAAGCTTCCACGCGCCAGAAGTGGGGCCAGAGGGGAGCCAGGGGCAGCCCAGGCGGCCTGCCCACGCGGCCCCCCTCCTGGCCGCGCCGGGGGGGGGGGGGGGGGGGCGCCTGGGCCCCCCTTACCTCCTCTGGTGACCCCCTTTGGCATATATTTACATCGCGTCCCGAAACCCTCGAGGACGGAACCCTTTTTCGCGATCTCATCTCTGTTCCGCCGCCGCCGCGCTCCCAAGATCGGGAGCACCAGGAGAACTCTTCCCGGCACCCTGCCGGAGGGGAGAACCACCACCGGGAGCTTCTCCACCACCATGGACGCTTCCCGGATGAGTTGTGAGTAGTCCCTCTTGGACCATGGGTCCATGAGCAGTAGCTATGTGATGTTCTCCTCCCCTCTTTGTTCTTCACCGATTAGACCTCGTGAGCTGCCCTACATGATCGAGGCACATATGTAATCTTTATGCTGTTGCTATGCTGAGTTTGCTGGGATCCGATGGATTATGAGATTATGTTCAGATTGTGTGTGAGTAATATATTTGATTCACCTCTTTTATATTTATGTTCTTGAGTAATTCTTGCATGTTCTCCGTTGCTGTTTATTGCTTTGGCCAAGTAGTAGGTAGTAACTCCAAGAGGGAACGTTCTACTTGATTGTGGGTTCATGCCCCTCGATGACTAGCTTGAGTGACAGAAACATGAGTCTAGGGGATGTGCTGTTGCCACAAGGGGGAAAACAACGGTGCTTGTACTTGCGGGTGCAAGGATTGTTTACTTTACGCAAAGTTCTTTTAATGCAGTTGTCTGTTGCTTTGAGTTTACACTATGGGTGGGACTCGCAACTTAATACCAGCGAGATGTTCTGGATAGATATCTCAAGGTGGATGATTAGTAGTAGATGCAGATGGATTTCGGTCTACTTGCCTTGGCGTACCGCCCATGCTTTTGAGCCTCTACCTTTCTTGCAGCATAGTTAGCATTGGTTTGCGCACATAATCCTGTCAATTGCCCAGCTGTAATTCGTTTACCTCGCTTAGCTGTTTTATCGTCTTTTGGGAGAGAGACATCACTAGTGAACATCATGGGACCCCGGTCCATATTACCATCACTGATCACACCCGTTATTTACTTCCTGTTCTTATTTACTAGTTGCAGTCATAACTATCACTATTATCTCTTACGTTTGATCCTTTGTAAACGACAAGGCCGGAGGGATTGACAACCTCTCTGTACTCGTTGGGAGCAAAGTTATTTGTATCTGTGTGCAGGTCCTGTCAAGCAAAAGTCTCTGGCGCTATTGACACCTTCTTGTCGACCCTCGGAGTCTCACGGGATTCGACCCTTGGTATCTTTGCCAAGGGAAAACTACCGCTACGCTACATCTCAAACCTTCCACTTGGGGTAACCAACGAGGGGCGAGAAGCCATCAATACGGCATATCAGATTCAATAGCAGGAGTAGGTGTCGCAAGTTTACTCATAACAGAAGGAGAATCAAGTGCAGACCTAGATGGCAGTTCCTTACCTCCCCTCGTAGTTGAGGGTAAGATCTTGGTTTTTGAGTCCTTCAAACTCTTCATAGTGATCAACAGATATAAATCCCAAGTGACTTAAAGAATAGAGCTATGCTCCCCGGCAACGGCGCCAGAAAATAGTCTTGATAACCCACAAGTGTAGGGGATCACAACAGTTTTCGAGGGTAAAGTATTCAACCCAAATTTATTGATTCGACACAAAGGGAGCCAAAGAGTACTCTTAAGTATTAGCAACTGAGTTGTCAATTCAACCACACCTGGAAACTTAGTATCTGCATCAAGATAGTTTTGTAGTAAAGTAATATGATAGTGGCGGTAGCGGCAATAAAAGTAACGATAGTGTTTTTGTAGTTTTTGTAATAGTAGCAACGGAAAAGTAAATAAGCAGCAAGGAATATAGGAAAAGCTCGTGGGCATTGGATCGGTGATGGGAAATTATGTCGGATGGAATTCATCATGTAGAAGTTATAACCTAGGGTGACACAGAACTAGCTCCAGTTCATCAATGCAATGTTGGCATCTATTCTGAATATAGTCATTCGTGCTTATGGAAAAGAACTTGCATGACATCTTTTGTCCTACCCTCCCGTGGCAGTGACGTCCTATTGGAAACTAAGGGATATTAAGGCCTCCTTTTAATAGAGTACCGGACTAAAGCATTAACACATAGTGAATACATGAACTCCTCAAACTATGGTCATCACCGGGAGTGGTCCCGATTATTGTCACTTCGGGGTTGCCGGATCATAACACATAGTAGGTGACTATAGACTTGCAAGATAGGATCAAGAACACACATATATTCATGAAAACATAATAGGTTCAGATCTGAAATCATGGCACTCGGGCCCTAGTGACAAGCATTAAGCATAGCAAAGTCATAGCAACATCAATCTCAGAACATAGTGGACACTAGGGATCGAACCCTAACAAAACTAACTCGATTACATGACAGATCCCATCCAACCCATCATCATCCAGCAAGCCTATGATGGAATTACTCACACACGGCGGTGAGCATCATGGAATTGGTGATGGAGGAAGGTTGATGATGACGATGGCGACGATCTTCACTCTCCGGAGCCCCGAACGGACTCCAGATCAGCCCTCCCGAGAGAGATTAGGGCTTGGCGGCGGCTCCGTCTCGTGAAACGCGATAATTCTTTCTCCTTGATTTTTCTCTCCCCGAAAGTGAATATATAGGATCTGGGGATACGTCGGTGGAGCACCAAGGGACCCATGAGGCAGGGGGCGCGCCCTAGGGGGGGGGGCGCCCCCACCCTCGTGGACAGGGTGTGGCCCCCCTAGTCTGGATCTTCTTGCAAATATTTTTTATATTTTCCAAAATAATTCTCCGTGGATTTTCAGGCGATTCCGAGAACTTTTTATTTCTGCATAAAAACAACACCATGGTAGTTCTGCTGAAAACAACATCACACTACAAGAAATATGTCAACTTATGACCTTTTGTTAGTGACCCTGGAAGAATTGGTCATAGATCTATGACCATTTCAGACCAATTGGTCAAAAGCTGTTCGGGGGGCTCCAAACCCTAAACTATAACGACCATTTTGGTCAGAAAGGTCATAATTTCCTTACACGAAATGGTCACAAAGCAGATAGCACTGGTTCGCTGCCTTATTTCTAGCTGTTCATGACCAATATAGATGGTCATAACCTTGAAAATTGTGGTGGGTTGCTACGACTAGGCGCCACCTCATCAGTTTTGCCTATGTGTCATGTCCATGTGGCAGTTTTTGCCCTAGGTTGTGAAGCAACCTATATTTCTGTCATTCCCAAAATTCCCCAAAAAATCTCATAAATTCTTTGGGTCATATCTTCGTCAAATATGTAAAAAACCTTCCTTGCCTAGTTCAAAAATATTCATTTTCCTATTCTGTTAAAAAAACACTTTGTGAAGGAAGTACCACTTTGGCATGTCCAAATGGTATCCATTTTCTACAGTGCTTTCCTATGCCCAAATAACTATCCTCCACCAAATGCCAGCTCAATCCATTCATTATTTTGAGCCCATCTTCAACATTCGTATTTATGTCCAGTGTGGTACTTTGTAAAGCAAGTACCACCTAGACTCCTCCTTTTGAGCTGAAAATTTGTGAAGACGGTCTTCTTAGTAACTGATCATCCTCAACCAAAACTCACGCCCATTAGCCATGTGCATTTTCAGTACCGCTAATCAAACACTTGGCTGCTAATTCATGTTTGAGCATCGATCGGTCTCCTCGTGACAATCTTATGTTGTAATTTTCTTCCTAGCACCTACCTGGGGAGTGGCCAACCCACTAGACATGCCTAGGCCGCCCAGAACACATGGCAACGCCACAGTCACGAGGTGACCACGCAACGGGCATGCGAGTTTACGCGCTCTAGAGTTGGGGCCCTCGACCACCGCCCAAACCTCGACGTATCGCCACCAAACCATGTATTTATGATTAAATAGGTACTTATGTACCTAGAAATGATTTTTGGAAAAAATAAATAGCAAACTATGAGGCAGCCGCAGTTCAAATTTGACCCGCTTCCAACTGAATCAGCGGAAATTTGTCTTTTTCACGAGAGGTGGATCAAAACTTTTTACACCCAACCATTTTGTCAATTGTGCATTAAATATGTCCTAGTATTTTAGAAAATTTATTTGGTCAAATTTTGCAACAATTATTTGGGAGGTCCTTCACAAAAAAACCTCCTTTTGGGCACTCGAAAAATGGAAAATGATTTTTTCGTCCAAAGAAAATGAAAACTTCCTTAATCAATATTGTTTGCCATTCCAAGATGCACCCTTGTGCACAATATGAGATCATTTGAACAAACTATGCTATGAATGTGGCCATAGGATTGATCATTTGGCTTGAAAGCCATGAATCTTCACGCATGATAGCTCATTTCTGAGAACACTTTTTTAATAGAATTGCCGTATTACAAGTTTATTATTTTTCCTGGTAACTTGGTCATATATAATGACACAATGCGAAGGTGTTCCAATTTTTTGATTTTTTTTGAATTTTTTATGCCCTTTTCAAAATGCGGTCAAAACGGCGGGAATGACCGTTCCTAGCTAGTGGTTGAATCTTGGAATTTTTTTTGGTGTTTCTCTGATTAAATAGATACTTATGTACCTAGAAATGATTTTTGTAAAAAATAAAGAGCAAACTACAAGGCAGCTACAGTTCAAATTTGACCCACTTCCAGCTAAATCGGCCAAAATTTGTCTTTTTCACGAGAGGTAGATCAGAACTTTTTACACCCAACCATTTAGTCAATTGTGCATTAAATATGACCTATTATTTTATAAAAATGATTTGGTCCAATTTTGCAACAATTATTTGGGAGGTCCTTCACAAAAAAACCTCCTTTTGGGCACTCGAAAAATGGAAAATGAATTTTTCGTCCAAAGAAAATGAAAACTTCCTTAGGCAACATTGTTTGCCATTCCAATATGCACCTTTGTGCACAATATGAGATCATTTGAACAAACTATGCCATGAATGTGGCCATAAGATTGATCATTTGGCTTGAAAGCCATGAATCTTCACGCTTGATAGCTCGTTTCTGAGAACACTTTTTTAAAAGAATTGTTGTATTACAAGTTTATTATTTTTCCTGGTAACTTGGTCATATATAATGACACAATGCGAAGGTTTTCCAATTTTTTGATTTTTTTTTAATTTTTTTATGCCCCTTTCAAAATGTGGTCAAAACGGCGGGAGTGACCGTTCCTAACTAGTGGTTGAATCTTGGTAATTTTTTTGTGTTTCTATGATTAAAGAGATACTTATGTACCTAGAAATGATTTTCGTAAAAAATAAATAGGAAACTACAAGGGAGCTGCAGTTCAAATTTGACCCGCTTCCAGCTGAATCGGCCGAAATTTGTCTTTTTCACGAGAGGTGGATCAAAACTTTTGACACCAAACCATTTGGTCAATTGTGCATTACATATGGCCTAGTATTTTATAAAAATGATTTGGTCCAGATTTGCAACAAATATTTGCTAGGTCCTTCACAAAAAAACTCATTTTGGACACTCGAAAAATGGAAAATGAATTTTCTGTGCAAAGAAAATGAAAGCTCTATTTAGCAATATTGTTTGTCATTCCAATATGCACACTTATGCAAAAATACGAGATCATTTTGACAAACTATGCCTTTGTTATGTTTAGAAAAATCAGAGTGGATTGGATGGACCAATGAGATGCGAGGAATCGCCTTCACGTGGATCACCAAATTGGACTCAATCTGAGCCATCCGTGGCGCACCCATCCAACGGTGGAGCTTCTTCCGAGAAAAAAAACCCTAACTCACCCACCCACCCTCCCCTCGAGCCCCCAGATCCACTCTTTCCCCCTCGCACTGACCCACTCTTTCCCCCTCCCCTCGACCCCCAGATCCCACTTCCTCCTCGCTCTCTCTCGATCCCACTTCCGCCGGCAACCTCCTCTCCCCCAGCCACCGCCGGCGCCCTCCACCCCCTCCTTCTCCCCCAGTCTCCGCATCCAAACTCCACAGCTTCCTCTCCTCGCGCCCAAAACCCTAGCCCGCGTCCACGACAACCAATCTCTGGATCTGCATCGCAGGATGCCGCCGGATCCGCGAACAGGGCGCCGCACCCTGCAGCTGCCGGTCGGGTCGTGCGCGTCGGCGACGAATGCCGGCGCTCCTCTGCCTTCTCGGCCTCCAAGGACGCAGGCCCCGGATCTGTGCTGGCCTTCTTGCTCCGCCAGCCTCGGTGCCCAGCGCGAGATGCTTAGCGTCGCCACCTTCTCCGTCGCCGTCTTCCTGCTCCGCTTCCTCCCACTCCGGCCGGTGGACCGCCTACTGGTGCTCGTCGCGGGGCTCTTCGTCGGCGGTGACCTGGCGAGGCTCGGCCTGCGGAGGCCCTCCCATGGAGGCCCGCTGGAGCTGAAGAACAGCAAGGGCCGGACGCCCGAGCTGGACATCGGTGCGTTGGACAAGATCCCACAGTGGCCGCCGACGCCATGATCCTGGCCACCTGCTACCACAGCAACGTCCCACAGTGGCTCAAGGTAACGAGCTGCACTTCGTGTAGGGTTTCGGGGTGCCTAATTAGATGGAACTGATAGATATGGTAGATCGACTTGCCGTGCTGCACTTAGTGTTCCTAATTGTTCGTATAAACTCGTCTCAGGGTGATTCTGTTAGTTGAATTGAGCATTGTAATGGTATTCTGCACTTGCTAAATCAATAATGTTCCTTATAAACTCATCTCAGGATCGATTTTCCTATTCTTGTCAAGCTGTGAGGGGATAATAATCACAGCATGCTAACCCATCTTGCATTTCAAGATAAATCTACTACAAATCTATATAATACAAGCAAAGGTTAAGACTTAAAAGAGAGGTTAACAATTTACATTAGACCTGAACAAATTGGTCTCCTAAGAACATGCCTACCGTCTGCAGCCTTTGCTGCCGGGGGAGGCAAGTATACACAGCGAGGCCAAAAAGAATGAAGAGAAGAATGGCAAAAAGGCATAAAAACATACAGGCATTTCCCTATAACTATATATACACAAGAGACAAGGCTAAGAATGTGAGGACCATAAGATGGCATGGCTGTGCATCCTGGTCCAAGATCTTGCTGGTTTGGCACCTTTCTGCAAAGAAAGGAACACCAGGAAGGCAAAATAATGGGTTCATGGGGCTGGTCCAGAAGGCGTTCAAGCTGGCCCTGCTGTGTACCAAGCGGCACCCCATTGACTGACCGACGATGCACGAGGTGGCCTGGGTGCTGCTCTCGCTCATACCGGCCCCTGCCCTCCAGGTCCCATCCGCATGCCTGCTCCCTCTTCATCTCAGATATTGGATTGAAGTAGAGATAAACCCTCCTCCATATTGTGTGCTGATTATCTGCATTATGTGTAGAACAATCATGGTGTCTATTTCTGCTTTATGCCCCATGTTTCACTAATAACATGCCCAACTTCCTGCTCTGTAGGAAATATGTAATGTTGAGCAGCAGGGGTAGTGTTGATACAGTCAAACAGCATCAGTACCAACTACTAGTGTACAATCTTGTAATGTTGAAACCACTACAAGTTTTAGCCGTGCTAACCCTTCTTGGCTTGCAATTCTCCAGCCTAAAATTACTGTGCCATTTGGTACTGAAGGTTGTACCCTAAAATTACTGTGCCATTGTTAACTGAATGAACAGAAACAATACTACATGAGTTCCACTGGTTAGCTAGCTATTACACAACTCTGCTCTACATTGATAGTATATTCTGATATGTTCTGAAGGTTATTCTTCCAATATGATAGTATATTATGAAGGGTATTCTTAGGCTCCTTATTTTCTTTGCATGTTTATGAGGTTCAATTTCTACAGCCAAATGAATGTGTCAACGTGTCTCTCCTTAGGGGCTGATTTAAACCGCATATGATCTACTGTATCAACTTTTTTGCTGTTCAAACATTGAAATTCTGGTTCATTTTTCAAACATTGAAATGCTGTTGACCTTGTCCTTCTATGCTTAAATGAAAAAGTGTCGCATTTTAAATTGTTGTTGCTGTTTCAAATTGCTAAATTATTTGAATTGCTGCTGCTATCTCATTTTAACTAGCTGGAGGACAAAAATCATGGTACTAGCTGAATTTGTGTCATCATTCTAGTCTAAATAACTGTCATTTTTTGAATGGTCTCTTCTTGGTATTTTGGCTCCAGTTTTTCTAATTCTTCTCTCCTGATCTTGTTAATGCTAATTCTTCTCTGTTGATACATGTAATAGGCCGACCCTGGAAGGCATATCACCGTTCTGTTAGCCCGGTCCTGACAGGAGCGGGTGCCTAGTTTGCGACCGCTATCGAAAGAGCTCCATGCTGAAGAGGAGGACAAGGAGGACGGCATCGACGATGAAGAGGAGGACAAGGAGGACGACCAGGACATGCGCGACCTCACCCCCGAGCCCAACGAGCTCGATGAGGACATAGTTGAGTCCAGGGCCCTGTCAGGATGCTGCTCAACATCACCACCAGCAAGTTCCCCTGTGGAGTAGGTAGCCACCTCCCTCTCTTTGCCCTTCCGCCCAATCCCGGTCTTTGATGATCTAAAATTGATCTTTTTAAAACTGATGCCTAGCATGCCGTCAACTTTTTTAATACTCCAAGAGAACCACAGTAACAACAATACCACTGTGTATGAAACTGCAGTTTTTGGTATAGCCAAACGCCTATATGAATAATTTGTTTGGGTCATATCTTCATCCAATATGGCAAAACTTTTCTGTCCCGTGTGATGTTTAAAATTCCCTAGCAGAACTATATATAACAATGTGGGTAAGTGTTTTCTTCTTTCAGTGTCTATAGTGCATTTGCATGATGTTGAATTATGTGCTACAGAATATACATTAGCTAATTTAAACTGTTGTTTTCCTTCGCCTAATCAAATGCCCTTTGTTTTGCAGTATGCATACCCAGGTCAAGCTTGCGGTCATGGTGAAGGTGTTGTTCTGGGTTTCCTATCTTCAGAAGTAAAATGTTTGCTTGCTACCTTCTTTAGTGTAATGCTTTCTAATCAAGTTCTTGAACACATGAGTTATGTATACAAATCATGTGCTATTTATGCACTGATAGCCATTTTCTTGTCTACTTAGCTAAATCTTGTCTTTGTGTACTAAACATCAGTTACTAGTATTTGGCTTCTATGTGCTAATTAAACCTGATCAGTATGTATACTTCTTTGATGTTGCATAATATTGGTGTCAAAGGGGTTCAATTAAACCGGATATGATCTACTGGAACAATTTTTTTGCTGTTCAAAATTTAAAATTATGGTTCTTTGTTTCAAACATCGAAATGTTGTTTACTTTGTCCTTCTATGCTTAAATGATAAAAATGTCGCATTTATAGGATTGTAAACCTGATGTGATTGGAGTAGTATTTACTTGCTGCTGATAGTTACTACTTGTATCCACTGATTTCTATGCCTCATTTTGCTTGTTTTACTTTATTTATGCACGCAGACTACCTACAAGTTAATGTGCTTTTAGATTTGCCTTTATTTAGCTCCTAACCATATTGTTTGATAACTTGCAGATGTTGTACTTCATTCGTGTTTCGTCGTGGGCTCCAAGAAGTGAAGAAGCATTGAGTTCTAGCTCATTAGAGCTAGTTATACATTGATAGATAGTTATATTTTGATATTTAGTTGTGTTCTCGGTGGCTGTAAACCTGATGCGAAGTATGTTCGATTATAAACGTGGTGTGAACTATGTTTGATTGTAATGTGCCTAATTTGGTTTTTTGATCTGTTGAAGTATTACTTGTGTTTTCAGTCAGTTCTGATTTAAATATTTGTTTTTATTTACTGGAATATCAAAATTTGAAGAACATGACTCTGACCATTGGGACCCACTCAAACCCATCTGACTATTGAATCTGTCTTAAAAAAGAAATGTAACTAGAAAAAGAAATGTAACTGTTGAGCCAAAAAGGCCATGGCCCAAAAACGAAAGGCCCAATTGTTGGGTCAGCCCAATGTAGCAAATCAAAACTATTAGAAAAAATATTGTATTAAATGGGCTGAATTAACAGAAAAAATAAATATTAAAAGGCTGAATTATTGGGCTCGGCCCATGTAAAACAACGAATTGGACCGGGCTGAATCTTGTGCCACATCAGCTTGCCACGCTGGATGCCTACGTGGCCTGGGGAGGCTGCTTGTGACCAAAACACGACAGTAGGCATATTTTGGTCACAAACGTCTATGACCTTCTCACAGAGAAGGTCGCTATAGTCAGTTTATGACGGCCAGCTTTTGACCTTATGTTTTTTGTCACAAAAAGGTCACAAATGGAAATTTGTGACCATTCAGTGACCAATAGTGGTGGTCACAAGTTGACATATCTCTTGTAGTGTCAGTCCGGGTTAGTTCCATTCAAATCATGCAAGTTAGAGTTCAAAACAAGGGCAAAAGGGTTTGGAAAAGTAGATACGTTGGAGACGTATCAGGTCCCTGTTTAAAGAATATTTCATATATTTCCCTTCTCTCATTCATATGCATATCATTTTCATGGTCTAGCAAGTATTGTTCTAAAGGATCATTAGGAGGCACATCAATAGAAGCAAGGACAATAATTTCATCCCTACTAGGTAGTTCCTTATCAAGGGGTTGTCTACGGAATTTAGCAAAGTTAAAATCATGAGACATATCCCCTAACCCAACAGTAACAATATCTTTCACGCATTCTATCTTGGCATTAACAGTATTCAAGAAGGGTCTACCAAATATAATGGGACAAAATTCATCTTGTGGGGAACTAAGAACAAGAAAATCAGCAGGGTATTTGACTTTCTCACACAAGACTTCAACATCTCTAACAATTCCAACTGGTGAAATAGTGTCTCTATTAGCTAGCTTAATAGTTACATCAATCCCTTCTAGCTCAGCAGGTGCAATGTCATGCATAATTTCTTGATATAAGGTATGAGGGATAATACTCGCGCTAGCACCCACGTCACATAAACCATGATAGCAATGATCTCCTATCTTAACAGAGATAACAGGCAAGCCTACAACAGGTCCATGTTTATTCCTAGCATTGGGTTTGGCTATTCTAGCAGACTCTTCTTGGAGGTAAATAACATGTCCATCTAAATCTTCTACCAAGAGATCTTTAACCATAGCAACACTAGGTTCAACTTTAATTTGCTCAGAGGGTGTAGGTGTTCTAGTATTACTCTTACGAACTACAGTTGAAGCTTGGGCATGATCCTTTATCCTAACAGGGAAAGGTGGTTTCTCAATATAAGCAGTAGGAATAATAGGATCAACATTATAAGTGATAGTCTTTTCTTCAACTTTAACAGGTTCAACTACTTTTACTTCAATAGGGGGATGGTATTTAAACCACTTCTCCTTGGGGAGATCAACATGAGTAGCAAATGATTCACAGAAAGAAGCTACTATCTCAGAGTCAAGTCCATATTTAGTGCTAAACTCACGGAAAACGTCGGTATCCATAAAAGCTTTAACATAATCAAACTTAGGGGTCATACCTGACTCCTTACCTTCGTCAAGATCCCAATCTTCAGAGTTGCGTTTAATTCTTTCCAATAAATCCCATTTGAATTCAACAGTCTTCATCATAAAAGAGCCAGAACAAGAATTATCGAGCATGGTGCAATTATTGAGAGAAAGCCGAGCATAGAATTTTTGAATGATCATTTTTCTTGAGAGCTCATGATTGGGGCATGAATATAACATTGACTTAAGCCCCCCCAAGCTTGAGCAATGCTTTCTCCTTCACGAGGCCAGAAATTATAAATATAATTACGATCACGATGAACCTGGTGCATAGGGTAGAACTTCTGATGAAATTCCAACTTCACACGATTATAGTTCCACAATCCAATATCATCACATAGCCTGAACCATGTCAATGCATCTCCCTTCAAAGGTAAAGGGAAGACCTTCTTCTTGATAACATCCTCGGGCATACCTGCAAGCTTATATAATCCACAAACTTCATCCACATAGATTAGGTGTAAAATTGGATGCAATGTTTCGTCTCTTGTGAAAAGATTTTCAAGCAGTTTCTCTATCATACCCGAAGGAATCTCAAGGCAAACATTTTCAGTAGGTGCAGTAGGTTGAGGAGCAACTCTTTGCTCTTCTGGTCGGGGTGAAGATACCCCGAACAAGCCCCTCAAAGGATTTTGAGCCATAGTAACAAGTGACAATAAATTTCAGCACACTATATAAATTTTTCCTTACCAAATTCCACTTACCAAAGGCGCTTCAATCCCCGGCAACGGCGCCAGAAAAGAGTCTTGATGACCCACAAGTGTAGGTGATCTATCATAGTCCTTTCGATAAGTAAGAGTGTCGAACCCAACGAGGAGCAGAAGGAAATGATAGGCAGTTTTCAGTAAGGTATTTTCTGCAAGCACTGAAATTATAGGTAACAGATAGTTTTGTGATTGGTAGCAAGTGACAAAGGGTAAAAGTAAATAAGGTGCAGCAAGGTGGCCCAATCCTTTTTGTAGCAAACGACAAGCCTGGACAAACTCTTATATGATGGAAAGCGCTCCCGAGGACACATGGGAATTATCGTCAAGCTAGTTTTCATCATGATCATCTGATTCGCGTTCGGTACTTTGATAATTTGGTATGTGGGTGGACCGGTGCTTGGGTGCTGTCCTTACTTGGACAATCCTCCCACATATGATTAACCTCTAATGCAAGCATCCGCAACTACAAAAGAAGTATTAAGGTAAACCTAACCATAGCCTGAAACATATGGATCCAAATCAGCCCCTTACGAAGCAACGCATAAACTAGGGTTTAAGCTTCTGTCACTCTAGCAACCCATCATCTACTTATTACTTCCCAATGCCTTCCTCTTGTCCCAAATAATGGTGAATTGTCATGTAGTCGACATTCACATGACACCACTAGAGGAGAGACAACATACATCTCATCAAAATATCGAACGAAGACCAAATTCACATGACTACTAATAGCAAGACTTCTCCCATGTCCTCAGAAACAAAAGTAACTACTCACAAGACATAACATGGTTCATGATCAGAGGGGTATTAATATGCATAATGGATCTGAACATATGATCTTCCACCAAATAAACCAACTAGCATCAACTACAAGGAGTAATCAACACTACTAGCAACCCACATGTGCCAATCTGAGGTTTGGGTACAAATATTGGATACAAGAGATGAACTAGGGTTTGAGAGGAGATGGTGCTGGTGAAGATGTTGATGAAGATAGCCCTCCCCAAGATGAGAGAGTTGTTGGTGATGATGGCGGTGACGATTTCCCCCTCCCGGAGGGAAGTATCCCCGGCAGAACAGCTCTGCCGGAGTCCTAGATTGGTTTCCGCCTCGGTTCCGCCTCGTGACGGCGGCGTCTGGTCCCGAAAGCCTCCTTATGATTTTTTCTAGGTCAAAACACCTCATATAGGAGAAGATGGGCATCGGGGGACCTTCGGTGGGCCCACGAGGCAGGGGGGTGCACCCAGAGATGGGGGGCGCGCCCCCACCCTCGTGGACAGCCGGTGGCCCCCCTCGTGAACTTCTTTTGCCAGATATTTTTTATATTTTCTGAAACGGAGTTCTCTGGAGTTTCAGGGCTTTTGGAGTTATGCAAAATAGGTATCCAGAGTTTGCTCCTTTTCCAGCCCTGAATTCCAGCTGGTGGCATTCTCCCTCTTCTTGTAAACCTTGTAAAATAAGAGAGAAAAGGCATAAGTATTGTGACAAAACAAGTAATAATAGCCCATAATGCAATAAATATCAACATATAAGCATGATGCAAAATGGACGTGTCACTGCGCGCGAGCTGGGAGGAGCGAGTGTTGGCGTCCTCACAGCGCCGGTGGAGGAGCGGCGAAGGAGCCGAGCCGGAATTGCCCCCATGTCCAGCTTGGACCTCTCGAGGGCAATGCGGAGGACAAGCTCCTCGTCGATGTTGATGCCGGAGTTGGAGTGGCTGCCGGCGCTCGACATGGTCGCCGGAGTTGTCGGAGTTGTTAGATGGATCGAATCAGAGGGGAGAAGAAGAGACCGAGCGAGAACGGGGTGAGCTAGGTTTTTCGTATTGGGGGTATACGTGGGACAAAGTGGGGTCGCGGTGGGCCCGCATATCCGTCCCATATTTGGGTTGTATATGACGGGTAGGTCGGACAGCCAGAACGTTTCATGTGGCCGAATATGTCACATTTTCGTGATAGGTGATGGCTTCTCGCCCCTCGTTGGTTACCCCAAGTGGAAGGTTTGAGATGCAGTGTAGCGGAAGTTTTCCCTTGGCAATACCAAGGATCGATTTCCCTGAGACTCCCAGTTTCAACAAGAAGGTGTCAACTGCTAACGGCGCCAGATATTAGCAATCAACGTGGACCTGCACACAGATACAAATAACTTTGCTCCCAACGAGTACAGAGAGGTTGTCAATCCCTCCGGCCTTGTAGTTTACAAAGGATCAAACGCAAGTGATAATAGTGATAGGTATAATTGCAATAGTAAGTAAAAAGCGGAAAAGTAAATAGCGGATGTGATCAATGATGGTAATATGGACCGGAGTCTCATGATGTTCACTAGTGATGTCTCTCTCCCAAAAGACGATAAAACAGCTATGTGAGGTAAACGAATTATAGCTGGGCAATTGACAGAATTATGTGCGCAAACCAATGCTAACTATGTTGCAAGAAAGGTAGAGGTTCAAAGCATGGGCGGTACACCGAGGTAAGTAGACCGAAATCCATCTGCATCTACTACTAATCATCCACCTTGAGATATCTATCCAGAACATCTCGCTGGTATTAAGTTGCGAGTCCCACCCATAGTGTAAACTCAAAGCAACAGACAACTGCATTAAAAGAACTTTGCGTAAAGTAAACAATCCTTGCACCCGCGGGCACAAGCACCGTTGTTTTCCCCCTTGTGGCAACAGCACATCCCCTAGACTCATGTTTCTGTCACTCAAACTAGTCATCGAGGGGCATGAACCCACAATCAAGCATAACGTTCCCTCTTGGAGTCACTACCTACTTCTTGGCCAAAGCAATAAATAACAATGGAGAACATGCAAGAATTACTTACGAACATAAATATAAAAGAGGTGAATCAAATATATTACTCAAACACAATCTGAACATAATCTCATAATCCATCGGATCCCAGCAAACTCATCATAGCAACAACATAAGGATTACATATGTGCCTCGATCATGTAGGGCAGCTCACGAGGACTAATTAGTGAAGCACAAGAACGGGAGGAGAACATCACATAGCTACTGGTCATGGACCCATGGTCCAAGGGAGACTACTCACAACTCATCCGGGAGGCGTGCATGGTGGTGGAGAAGCTCCCGGTGGTGATCCTCCCCTCCGGCAGGGTGCCGGGAAGAGTTCTCCTGGTGCTCTCGATCTTGGAAGCGGCGGCGGCGGAACAGAGATGAGATCGCGAAAAAGGGTTTTCGTCTCGAGGGTTTTGGGAGACGGTCTAAATATATGCCAAAGGGGGGCACCAGACGAGGCTCGGGGCCCTGGTGGCCCCCCCGGCTGTACTTTGGCTACCGGGAACCTTATGGAACGCTGATTTTTTATATAATTTTTCCGGGATTTTTCTGGCAGTTCTCGTAATGGGAAAAACTGAAATACAAAAACAGCAGAAAACAGAAACTGGCACTGGGGTGCACTGAGTTAATAGGTTAGTCCAAATATGATCAAAAGTGTATGGAAGTGTATAAATATCATAGCAATATCACCCAAAAGAGGCATGGAGCAAGCAGAAATTATAGATACGTTTTGGACGTATCAACATCCCCAAGCTTAATTCCTGCTCGTCCTCGAGTAGGTAAATGATAACAAGAATAATTTCTGTGGTGACATGCTATTAACCATATAGGACTTTTTCATAGTCATATGACAAAAGCTTACTGAGACAATGAATCTATAGTAAATAAGTTGCCTCATGAGAAAATCACAAAGAACTGAAAGTTTTACAATATGATACTGAAACATCAAATAGATTTGTAATGAACATGGTGTGCAAATATGATAAAGTGATATCTCGCTTGCCCCCTTTAGTGAAGCAAAACATAAATGCATTGGCACCTCCAAGGTTTAAGTGATGACTAGATACAATGATTTCAAAATAAACGATATCACAATCATGCAAAAGACAATGCTACTTTGGAACAATGCACATTACACTCAGAATGACAATCATGCTCTCAGTAGTTGGTGCTTTAAAAGAAGGTGGAGACTCTTGAACCGTGGCTTTTGTTGGCAAGGTTGAAAACCCGTAGTCGGAAACAAAGACAAAACATGTACCAGAGCTCTTGGTTTTAAAACAGAGGTAATAATAATTTTTAGATCATGCATGTTTCGTCAACGAATGCTAGCAGACAACTCAATCACTTATTGAGATGGACAAGTTTCAAGGAACGGCTCCCGAATGAGGACGATCACATCCTCTTAATCTCCTTTGTTTATCACTGCCAAAGTTTTCTGATTTCTCATGAACAAAGCGTGAATGAGGGTTTGTTTGTTATATTAATTTTGAGCCGGGCGCACTCAATGCCAGTTCCTTCTCGTATTATGGGTTTGCACATTATACATGCAATCCCGGGGTGAAGCTTGTCCAACTTAAAAAGATTATGAATTAACTACTACTTCCTCATGAACTTACAACAAAGGCACAAAATAGGAATGCATTTTCTTTTTGAATAATTTCGAGATGGTACATGCAAGTCTCCGTTAGGAATGGCAGGTAAATACCATGTAGGAAGGTATGGTGGACTCATATGGCATAACTGGTATAAAAGAATGTGGATGCACAAGCAGTCAGTCCGCTTAGTACAGGTGGAGGTTAGCAAAAGACTGGGAGCGACCAACTAAGAGAGCAATGACGGTCATAATCATGCAGAGCGACAAAGCAACATTGAAT
Source organism: Secale cereale (assembly GCA_902687465.1). NCBI lineage: Eukaryota > Viridiplantae > Streptophyta > Magnoliopsida > Poales > Poaceae > Secale > Secale cereale. The sequence continues at coordinate 808,265,375 of LR738712.1, forward strand.
CAGGCATGGAAGTTATATCGCTACTCAGAAACAAAAGATCATCAAGGCTTGACAGACTTTCTTTACAGTCTTAAATATGCGTGAGCATACGCCAAGTCAATCAAAATAAATTCTCGAAGGAAGATATTACTAAACCATACCACATCATAGGCAAACAAATCATGTTGGTACTCCAATAACACATTGGGAACCCCCCAGCTATTTGAGACTAACCATAAGAAAACACGAACTACTAAGCGCCATTATGCACGTAGCATCTTTATCATAGACATATCAACCAATGCAACGGAAGCAAACTCTCTTAATAAGATAAGCATGATAACTAAAGAGAGTTCAAGCAACCAACTAAACGAAAGCTCTTTAAAAAGATAAGCATGAATACTAAGAGCTAAGCATGATAGTAGCTATTAAAAGACAAAGAACACACACAGCAAGGATGGACATGAAAATTCTATGTTATGTTCTAGGTAGAAGTGGAGCGTGTTTCTCTCCCTCATAAAGAAAGCTGAGTTCCGACTCGTTATGAAAAGCTAAAATAAAACTAAAAAGGAAAACTAAAAGCAAGACGCTCCAAGCATAGCACATAACACATGAAGTGATAAAAATATAGTGGAACGAAAGACGAACTGATAATGTTGATGGAGAAGGGGATGCACGGGGGCATCCCCAAGCTTAGACGCTTGAGTCTCCTTGAATATTTCTTGGGGGTGAACGGGGGCATCCCCAAGCTTGAGCGTTTGACACTCCTGAATCTTTTTATCATCTTCCCTCGCACACTAGAAAACTCCCTTCATACATAACTCATCATAATCTGATTAGCGAGGTTAGTACCCATAATAATATAATTGTTCCTTGCTGGAAATAAGGATATTCTTGAAGGTCTACTGTTTCTCAAGATTGCTAAAAGGTTTTTGCAAAGAAAAGCTCTAGGTTTGCAAAATGAAGGAAAGGCAAAATAGGACAGAATCTGTGAAAAATAGAACAGCAGGTAGTAAATGATTTTTCCGGGGCACTTCTGCAACTCTAATCAAAAAACACAAAACAGACGCACGAAAGACAATTATATAGAGCACGCTGTTCAAAAAATTCAGACCAAAAAGATGATCTGGTGATTTTATACGAATTTTTCTATCCAAGGACAGAATCTGTTTCCTGGACAGCACGTCACAACTTTTGAACTTTCTTGCAATCAGAGGCTATACTTGGCACAAAATTGAAAAGCAAAGATACAATGATGATGCTACAGTAGTAACAACATCAAGACACAACAAAAACAAAAGGAATTTATTCATTGGGCTGCCTCCCAAAAGCGCTTTCTTTTATGCCTTTAAGCTAGGCATAATGCATAGAGATCAAGTTGTATCAATTGAACCATCATCAAGATCATCAAAAAGCTCTTCAATAATACAACTAGTCTTGAGAGGACTTTCAAATAAAGGCCTCATAGAGATACTTCTAGGGAGAAGACCAAAAGGATAAAAGTCAAGGGAAGATTCTTTTATAAATTCATCAAAGAGAGGTGTTTCTTCCAAAGTCTTTACAGTTTCAACCCCTTTGGCAATAGATGGATTACTTTTAGAACGGGGAGCCTTTGGAACGTGAACGAACTTAGGCTCCCTCTTTGCCGGAGTTTCTACCTTTTTGGTTTTGATTGAGGAGAAAGTAGTTCCTAGAGTATCAAAGATTACCTCAATCTTGTCTATCCTAGAAGAGTCCAAGTCATGGAATTTGACGGTCTCCAAAGTTTTGAAAATTTTATGCATGGAGCTATCAAGCCTATTCAAATTCCCTTGGATCTTACGATCCAACTCATTTATCTTATTAATGCTTGGCATCTCTAGCTCTATTTTTTCAAGTTTTTTCATAATGTGAGCTAGGGTGATGTCCTCTTGAATGCTAACAACAGGGGGATTCCCAACAAGATTTTCAATAATACTAAGAGACTCCCCAACTGGGGCTTCTAGGAAATTCCCATTGATAGCAGTATCTAGAATAAACCTATTCCAAGAAGTAATTCCAACATAAAAATTTCTAAGCAGGATAGTAGTAGGTTGCTTCTTGGTGGCTCTTTTTTGAGAATCACTAATTCTATACCAAGCATCTTTCAAACTTTCCCCACCTCTTTGTTTAAAGGTGAGAACTTCTGCCTCGTCAAAGACAAAAGGACCCGACATACTGACAACTAAAGAATGAGATAACTATTTTTGTGATTTTTGATAAAAGACACTAAAGCAAAAACTGAAAGGTAAACTATCAAGACTAAAAAGCAAAGGTAAAAGATAGCGTGCAACTCCCCTATCCTGAAGAGTGGAGTCCCCGGCAACGGCACCAGAAAACTTTGCTTGATGGCTTCTCGCCCCTCGTTGGTTACCCCAAGTGGAAGGTTTGAGATGCAGTGTAGCGTAAGTTTTCCCTTGGCAATACCAAGGATCGATTTCCCTGAGACTCCCAGTTTCAACAAGAAGGTGTCAACTGCTAACGGCGCCAGATATTAGCAATCAACATGGACCTGCACACAGATACAAATAACTTTGCTCCCAACAAGTACAGAGAGGTTGTCAACCCCTCCGGCCTTGTAGTTTACAAAGGATCAAACACAAGAGATAATAGTGATAGGTATAATTGCAATAGTAAGTAAAAAGCGGAAAAGTAAATAGCGGATGTGATCAATGATGGTAATATGGACCGGAGTCTCATGATGTTCACTAGTGATGTCTCTCTCCCAAAAGACGATAAAACAGCTATGTGAGGTAAACGAATTACAGCTGGGCAATTGACAGAATTATGTGCGCAAACCAATGCTAACTATGTTGCAAGAAAGGTAGAGGTTCAAAGCATGGGCGGTACGCCGAGGTAAGTAGACCGAAATCCATCTGCATCTACTACTAATCATCCACCTTGAGATATCTATCCAGAACATCTCGCTGGTATTAAGTTGCGAGTCCCACCCATAGTGTAAACTCAAAGCAACAGACAACTGCATTAAAAGAACTTTGCGTAAAGTAAACAATCCTTGCACTCGCGGGCACAAGCACCGTTGTTTTCCCCCTTGTGGCAACAGCACATCCCCTAGACTCATGTTTCTATCACTCAAACTAGTCATCGAGGGGCATGAACCCACAATCAAGCATAACGTTCCCTCTTGGAGTCACTACCTACTACTTGGCCAAAGCAATAAATAACAACGGAGAACATGCAAGAATTTCTTACGAACATAAATATAAAAGAGGTGAATCAAATATATTACTCAAACACAATCTGAACATAATCTCATAATCCATCGGATCCCAGCAAACTTATCATAGCAACAACATTAGGATTACATATGTGCCTCGATCATGTAGGGCAGCTCACGAGGACTAATTAGTGAAGCACAAGAACGGGAGGAGAACATCACATAGCTACTGGTCATGGACCCATGGTCCAAGGGAGACTACTCACAACTCATCCGGGAGGCGTCCATGGTGGTGGAGAAGCTCCCGGTGGTGATCCTCCCCTCCGGCAGGGTGCCGGGAAGAGTTCTCCTGGTGCTCCCGATCTTGGAAGCGGCGGCGGCGGCGGAACAGAGATGAGATCGCGAAGAAGGGTTTTCGTCTCGAGGGTTTTGGGAGACGGTCTAAATATATGCCAAAGGGGGGCACCAGACGAGGCTCGAGGGGCCCAGGCGCCCCCCCCGGCGCGGCCCAGGGGGGGGGGGCGCCACCAGGGCGCCTGGAGCCCTGGTGGCCCCCCCGGCTATACTTTGGCTACCGGGAACCTTCTGGAACGCTGATTTTTTATATAATTTTTCCGGGATTTTTCTGGCAGTTCTCGTAATGGGAAAAACTGAAATACAAAAACAGCGGAAAACAGAAACTGGCACTGGGGTGCACTGAGTTAATAGGTTAGTACAAATATGATCAAAAGTGTATGGAAGTGTATAAATATCATAGCAATATCACCCAAAAGAGGCATGTAGCAAGCAGAAATTATAGATACGTTTTGGACGTATCAATAGGTCAGTGACGAAACGGACCATCCAAACATATGAGGCCGGTTTAGGGTGATCAACTGTAGATGAGGGGTCAATGAATCCAAGTAGTGTGTACACACACGGAGTCGCCGACGCCGACGTGGCATGATGAATGAGTATACCATGTTTTTTTAATATAGTAGAGACACAATCGCGCATATGGTTGGCATGTCAAATTTTGACAACTGTCAAATGTTGGCTAGAGATTAGTTGTATATCAATTTTTGTTGTCAATCTCACAAAAGATTGTTAAAATTTGGCAACTTTTGATTTTGTCAAATGTTAGCTTGCCAAATATTGACAAATGCCAAATGTTGGAAGCAAACCAGTCAGGCTCATAAACACATATACACTCATATATACGAATGCACATCATCTTGAAATTGATGAAGTCACCACACTGATGGCTTCTCGCCCCTCGTTGGTTACCCCAAGTGGAAGGTTTGAGATGTAGCGTAGCGGTAGTTTTCCCTTGGCAAAGATACCAAGGATCGAATCCCGTGAGACTCCGAGGGTCGACAAGAAGGTGTCAATAGCGCCAGAGACTTTTGCTTGACAGGACCTGCACACAGATACAAATAACTTTGCTCCCAACGAGTACAGAGAGGTTGTCAATCCCTCCGGCCTTGTCATTTACAAAGGATCAAACGCAAGAGATAATAGTGATAGGTATGACTACAACTAGTAAATAAGAACAGGAAGTAAATAACGGGTGTGATCAGTGATGGTAATATGGACCGGGGTCCCATGATGTTCACTAGTGATGTCTCTCTCCCAAAAGACGATAAAACAGCTAAGCGAGGTAAATGAATTACAACTGGGCAATTGACAGGATTATGTGCGCAAACCAATGCTAACTATGCTACAAGAAAGGTAGAGGCTCAAAAGCATGGGCGGTACGCCAAGGCAAGTAGACCGAAATCCATCTGCATCTACTACTAATCATCCACCTTGAGATATCTATCCAGAACATCTCGCTGGTATTAAGTTGCGAGTCCCACCCATAGTGTAAACTCAAAGCAACAGACAACTGCATTAAAAGAACTTTGCGTAAAGTAAACAATCCTTGCACCCGCAAGTACAAGCACCGTTGTTTTCCCCCTTGTGGCAACAACACATACCCTAGACTCATGTTTCTATCACTCAAGCTAGTCATCGAGGGGCATGAACCCACAATCAAGCATAACGTTCCCTCTTGGAGTTACTACCTACTACTTGGCCAAAGCAATAAACAGCAACGGAGAACATGTAAGAATTACTCAAGAACATAAATATAAAAGAGGTGAATCAAATATATTACTCACACACAATCTGAACATAATCTCATAATCCATCGGATCCCAGCAAACTCAGCATAGCAACAGCATAAAGATTACATATGTGCCTCGATCATGTAGGGCAGCTCACGAGGTCTAATCGATGAAGAACAAAGAGGGGAGGAGAACATCACATAGCTACTGGTCATGGACCCATGGTCCAAGGGAAACTACTCACAACTCATCCGGGAAACGTCCATGGTGGTGGAGAAGCTCCCGGAGGTGGTTCTCCCCTCCGGCAGGGTGCCGAGAAGAGTTCTCCTGGTGCTCCCGATCTTGGAAGCGCGGCGGCGGCGGAACAGAGATGAGATCGCAAAAAAGGGTTCCGTCCTCGAGGGTTTCGGGACGCGATGTAAATATATGCCAAAGGGGGTCACCAGAGGAGGTAAGGGGGGCCCAGGCGCCCCCCCGGCGCGGCCAGGAGGGGGGCCGCGTGGGCAGGCTGCCTGGGCTGCCCCTGGCTCCCCTCTGACCCCACTTCTGGCGCGTGGAAGCTTCTGGAGCGCTGATTTTTTATATATTTTTCCCGGAATTTTTCTGGCAATTTAAGTAATGGGAAAACCTGAAATACAAAAACAGCAGAAAACAGAAACTGGCACTGGGGTGCACTGAGTTAATAGGTTAGTCCAAATATGATCAAAAGTGTATGGAAGTGCATAAATATCATAACAATATCACACAAAAGAGGCATGGAGCAAGCAGCAATTATAGATACATTTTGGACGTATCAACATCCCCAAGCTTAATTCCTGCTCGTCCTCGAGTAGGTAAATGATAACAAGCATAATTTTTGTGGTGACATGCTATCAACCATATAAGAACTTTTCACAGTCACATGACAAATGCTTACTGAGATAATGAATCTTTAGTAATTAAGTTGCCTCATGAGAATATCACAAAGAACTGAAAGTTTTACAATATGATACTGAAACACCCAATAGATTTGTAGTGAGCATGGTGTGCAAACATGACAAAGTGTTACCTCGCTTGCCCAATTAGTGAAGCAAAACATAAATGCAGGAGCACCTCCGAAGTTTAAGTGACGACTAGATACAATGATTTCAGAATAAGCGATATCATAATCATGCAGAAGACAATGGCACTTTGGGACAATGCACATTACACTCAGAATGACAATCATGCTCTCAATAGTTGGTGCTTTGAAGAAAGAAGGTGGAGACTCTCGAACCGTGGATTTTGATGGCAAGGTTGAAAACCCGTGGTTGGAAGCAAAGACTAAACATGTACCAGAGCTCTTGGTTTTTAAAAACAGAGGTAAAAATGATTTTTGGGAGATGCATATTTCGTCAACGAATGCTAGTAGATAACTCGATTACTTCTCAAGCTGGACAAGTTTCGAGGAACGGCTCCCGCACGGGGACGATCACATCCCCTTAATCTCCTTTGTTTATCACTGCCAAAAGTTTTCTGATTTCTCATGAACAAAGCGTGAAGGAGGGTTTGTTTGTTATATTTTTTTATGAGCCGGGCGCACTCATGCCAGTTCCTTCTCGTATTAGGGGTTTGCAGATTAGACATGCAATCCCGGGGTAAAACTTGTCCAACTTAAAAAGATCATGAATTAACTACTACTTCCTCATGAGCTAAAACAGAGGCACAAAAGAGAAATGCTTTTGAATAATTTTGAGATGGTACAAGAAAGTCTTCGTTAGGAATGGCAAGTAAATACCATATATAGGAAGGTATGGTGGACTCATATGGCATAACTGGTTTCAAGGATTTTGGATGCACAAGCAGTCAGTCCGCTTAGTACAGGTGAAGGCTAGCAAAAGACTGGGAGCGACCAACTAAGAGAGCAATGACGGTCATAATCATGCAGAGCGACAAAGCAACATTGAATCGGGCATGGAAGTTATATCACTACTCAGAAATTAAAGATCATCAAGGCTTGATAGACTTTCTTTACAGTCTTAAATATGCGTGAGCATATGCCAAGTCAATCAAAATAAATTCTTGGAGGAAGATATCACTAAACCATACCGCATCATAGGCAAACAAATCATGCTAGTACTTCAATAACACATTAAGAACCCCCAGCTATTTGAGACTAACCATAAGAAAACATGAACTACTAAGCACCATTATGCACATAGCATTTTTATCATAGACATATCAACCAGTGCCACAGAGGCCAACTCTCTTAAAAAGATAAGCATGATAACTCAAGAGAGTTCCAGAAGCATCCAACTAAACAAAAGCTCTTTAAAAAGAAAAGCATGAAAACTTAGAGCTAAACATGACAGTAGCTATTGAAAGACAAAGAACATACACAGCAAAGATAAACATGAAAATCCTATGTTGTGTTCTAGGTTGAAGTGGAGCGTTTTTCTCTCCCACACAAAGTGTCGGGGAAACTGACCGCCCACGAACACCTATGGGACCGGAGCCCCTTCTACGTTGCGGTAAGGGAACGGAGGGAGCACGGAGAGCAGATCGAGGAGCACACGCGGGCAGTTTACCCAGGTTCGGGCCGCGCGGACGCGTAAAACCCTACTCCTGCTTTGGTTGTATTGAGTTCTTGGGCTCGGGAGCTTGAAGATCTACAGTACCAGCTACACCGAGTGAGGGAGTGAGCGAGTTTCTCGGATCGAACCTCCTCTACGTTGTGCACGGGCCTCCTTTTATAGCTCAAAGGGGTCACCGACAGGTGCCAACGTAGAGGAGGGTAAAAGTGTAAATTTGGTGGTAGATGGAACAGTGCATGAACAGTGTATATACAGTGGTTGTACAGTGATCTATACCTAACCCAGACGGTGGGGGACAAAGGCATTGAATGCCCGTCGCCGTCGCCCCAAAAGCGCCCGCCCGGGCGTCTCCGTTCGCCACGGCGATGGCTTAGTCACCGCGGCTCGCCACCGTGTACCCCAGGCTGCACAGCCATCTGCCACGTGCCCCTGGAAGGGCCTCAGGGCGACGCATGGCCAGATGAGCTGGAGCGCAGGCACACAGTGTAAGCCACCCCGGGCAAGCACCTTGCCGGGGCTGCTATCTTGCCGGGCCCGGAAGCTTGTCGCTCTCCGGGTCCCGCCGGGGCGCACGGTGCGCCACGATATATCTTCTGAAGTGTTATTCTTTGGCCTTCCTGGCAAGCTCCTCTTGCCCGGGTCTTGTGATAATAGAGTGGTCTTGTGCTTGGAGCAGCCTTCCCGGCAAGCTCCTCTTGCCGGGGCCTTGATCTTCTGACTTGTATACTTTGTTCTTGAATGGCTTCAAAGAGGTCCAGAGTGGGCTTTGGCGGACGCGTGGTGAGCCAGACCACGGGACGCTGCTACTGCCCGTGCACAAGTCGGGATACTAAGGTACCCCTACTTTAGTACACCGATAGGAGCCCCCGGGCCTGGGCCACACACGGTGCCGAGCGCTGTTGGGCTAGGCCCAAAATAGTGCACGGGAACACGTCGCCCGTGGCGCGCCGTTTCCCACTCCGCATCTGCCGCATCTCTCCCTAACGGCACGCGTCGATTGCGGTGTCGTGGGAGAGATCGTGGCCTGCTTCCTTAATGGGAAATGCGGAACGTCCCCCACTTCCTCCATAAAAGCTGAGGAAGCAGGGGCAGTTTCCCCCATCGTCTTCATTGTGTCTTCAATCTCCAGAAACCCCCGTCGCCCTCTGCTTCCGCAAAGGTCGACAGAGAGTCGAGCTCCACCCCTCCTCCGCCGTCTTCAGCATCCGTACAGCCGTCGACCTCCCTCGCCGTCCTCGCCATGGCCCCGAAGAGCGACAAAGCGAAGAGCGACAAGGCAAAGAAGGAGAAATCCGAGAAGGCGGCGAAGCTGGCAGCCATGCGGAGGAGGATGACGGTCTTCCCGCCGAGGAAGACACGCGCGGCAATGCTGGCGACGCCACCACCGAAGGAATGGCTGGTGCTGACGAGCCAGCCGCCGAGGAGACTGCCCCGACCGCTGACGCCGCGGCTGGGGAAGGGACCGGCGACCACACTGCTGGCCCGGAGGCCGCAGGAGCGCCGGACGCTGCACCGGCCGCTGACCCCTCCGCCCCTGCGGCTGGGTCGGGCGTCTATCTGGAGGCCGCCAACGGGGTCTTCATCCAAGTCCCGTGGGCGTCCTCATCAAGGGCACCCGCAGAGGGGGAGACCTTCGACGGAGAAGTTCTCGCCTCCGCCGGGCTGAAGGTTGTCGACGCGCCCGGCAGCAACAACGAGCCCGAAGAGGAGCAACTCCTACGCCGGCTTCTGGCCTTGTACCGGGCCAGGCAGGCTAAGTTGGACTCCCGGGAGGCTTAGGCTGCCAAGGCTGGTGCTGATCTAGAGAAGCGTGCTGCAGAGCTCCGTGCCGCCAACCAGGCGGCCCTCCAGAACTTGGCAGAGGAGCGTGAAGAGCTTGCCGGAGCACACCAGGCGTTCCTCCTCGAGAAAGCCGAAGTGGAGGAGCAGCAGCGTTTGGCCGCCGAGGAGCTGTCTCGGCGGGAAGGAGAGCTCAACCAGCGGAAGGTCGACCTCGATAGCCACGAGGACGACCTCACCGCTCGCGAGCAGGCCATTGGCGGGGCTCTACTGGAGGCGAGGGATGCCGCAGCTGCCGCAGAGACCGCCAAGAGGGATGTGGAGGCCAGGGTGGCGCAGTTGGAGACAAACCTGAAGGCGAGCGAGGACAGGGTTGCCGTGCTCAAGGTGGCGCGGGAGAAGGACGCCCACACCAACTCTGATATGCAAATCCGCCTCTCCGACAAAGGCAAAGAGCTCACCGACGCCAGGGACTCCATCGCTGACTTGGAGCTGAAAGTTTCCACCCTCACCGACTCGCTTGACGCCGCTCGAGACCGCGAGACGAAGCTGAAGGAGGATCTCCGCACTGAAAGGGCCTTGCTGGAAAGCGCCGCCGTCTCGCAAAACAACTTCCAGCGGACGGTGGAGCAATGGACCGAGGAGCTCGTCGCCTCCGCCGCCAACATCGATATGGAGATGGTGGCGTTGAGGGCGGAGCACCTCGTGTACTCCCCCGACGAGAGCCTCCCCCACAGCGCCAAGCTGAGCCTGTTCTTCAGAGGGGTGGCGCCGGCGCTTGCGCGGCTACGGGAGAAGATCCCCGCGCAGCTGGCTGATGAGGCGCGCCGGCTTTGCATGGGTACTATTGAGCGGGTCTTGTCGAAGATCGTCTACCGCAACCCCGGGATCAACCTCGTCAACGTCCTCCGGACCCTGCCGCCCGAAGCTGACCAGGAGGCGTTGAAGGCGCAAGTTGCCCACATCGTGGCCAAGGCGGGAAAGATCCAGAGGGTCGATGGAGACCGAAGAGACTAGGCTCCCTTCTTTCTGCTTCCTTTGCCGCTGTCAATTAAGTCATGGGTAATAGTTGGTTAGAACAGCGGCAAGCTATCTTGTAATATAACTTTATTCTAGATGATCAATGCACTATTATCTCCCTTGTTTAGTCCTTTCACTTTGTATGCTTTCCACCCTACGCTTTTTAGGGAACTTGCCGGCAAAGGGACCCTTGCTGCGAGCGCTGAGTGCGGGACTCTTAGCAGCCTGCTAGCAATGCCCTTGCCGGCAAGAAACCTTGCCACAGCTATTCGCAGCACACTTAGATTGCTGAGCGAACTCGAAAACGGAGTAAGGGCGCGACACTTGTCGCAGCTCACTTAAGCTGTTGAGCGTGCTCGAAACAAAGTAAGGGTGCGGCTAACCGCGGGTAGGTTCCTCCGCGCACAGGTTTTCCATACAAAGTGTGATTGTTCAAGGAAGACAACTAAGAAATTTTAAAATTTTGAATCGCTCAAACTTTGGTAACTTAGCTTTCATGGATTGTTTGCTTCCCGGCAAGGCTTCCCTTTTTTGAACAGCACTTGGTCCATACCTCTATCTCCTTCCCCCCTGGCAAACTTGTGCGCGAGGAACACCTCTTCTGTTTAAGAGAGAAAGGAAAAGGGGAGGAAAACACTAGCATGGGGCCTTACGGCTTGTTACTGCTTACCAGGGATGTGTGCTGCACAAGGTGTTAGATGATGTATGCAAATAAAAAGAAAAGCATGAAATGACAAACAGTGTGAAGCACAAAAGTTTTACTGATGCACGGGGTCTGCGCCCGGCTTTGTACAAAGGTTTACATGCAACAGCGGCAAGACTTGTACAAAAGGTGGTTGCCAGAGCGGATCACGGCAACCGCGCCTTATGGGTGAAACTTGCGAAGATGCTCTATGTTCCAGGAGTTGCTCACCGGTAAGCCTTCTTCGGTCTCAAGGCGGATAGCGCCGGGCCTTGTGACTTGTCTCACCCGATAAGGGCCTTCCCACTTTGGCGTCAACTTGTTGGAGCCCTTGGCGGACTGAACGCGCCGAAGAACAAGGTCGCCTTCCTCGAGACTCCTGGCCTTGACCTTGCGGCTATGATAGCGACGCAAGGCTTGCTGGTATCGAGCAGCTCGTACAACAGCCTGGAGACGTTCCTCCTCGAGGAGCAATGCATCATCTTGCCGCAGTTGCTCTTGCTCGAGCTCATCGTAAGCGAGCACTCGAGGAGACCCGTATACGAGTTCCGTGGGGAGAACTGCCTCTGCTCCATAGACAAGAGCAAAGGGTGTCTGTCCGGTGGCTCGATTTGGTGTCGTCCTGATTGATCAAAGAGCCGCCGGCAACTCCTCTATCCAGTTTCTTCCGCACTTGTGCAGCCTGTCGAAGGTTCTTGTCTTGAGCCCGCGCAGCACTTCAGCATTGGCCCTCTCCGCTTGGCCATTGCTCCTCGGGTGAGCAACAGAAGCGAAGCAGACCTTGGCGCCAAGGTTTTGGACGTACTGCATGAAGGTGCGACTTGTGAACTGTGTGCCGTTGTCGGTGATAATCCTGTTAGGGATTCCGAAACGGCAAACAATTGACCTGAAGAACTTCACTGCTGATTGTGCTGTCACCTTTCTCACTGGTTCCACTTCTGGCCACTTTGTGAACTTGTCGATTGCTACGTACAAGTACTCAAAGCCCCCGACGGCGTGGGGAAAGGGGCCGAGGATGTCGAGCCCCCAGACCGAGAAGGGCCAGGACAAAGGGATCGTCTGGAGAGCTTGAGTTGGCTGATGTATTTGCTTGGCATGGAACTGGCACGCTTCACACTTGGTTACTTGTGCAGTTGCATCTTGGAGGGCTTCTGGCCAAAAGAAACCTTGCCGGAACGCCTTCCCGGCAAGTGCTCTTGCGCCAATGTGGTGGCCACATATGCCTCCGTGTATCTCTGCCAACAGCTTCTGTCCATCTTCCCGGGAAATGCACTTCAACCTGACAACGTTGAGTATTCTTCTGTACAGTTCATTGCCGACGAACTGATACATACTTGACTGCCTGGTTATTCTCTCTATCTCTTCTGGTTCTTCGGGAAGTTCTCCAGTTTGAAGAAAACGGACGATTTGCTGTGCCCATGCTGGAGCCTGAGGCTCAACAACAAGGACTAAAGGCATCAGTGCTGCTGCGGGAACCTCAGCTTCTACGGCAAGAACCTGCGGCTCTGCCGGAGCTGAGGGTTCCCCGGCAAGCCTGCCGGGGCGAGGCTTGTTGGGAACGCCTGCTTCAACTGCACAGACCCTTGGGTCCGCAGGAGCAGACTGTTCCTCAGCATCTTGGTTGTTGCTCTTGGGGACCTTGGCGGCGGCTTCAGGAAGATCCGCCGGCAAGTAGTCGCCGGAGACCAACTTCCTCTTCTTGCTTTGCCCAACTGATGGTGTAACGGATGGTTGAGTTAGCTTGAGCACGAAGACCCCTGGTTCCACAGGTAACTTCATTGCAGCACACTTTGAGAGGCCATCTGCGATATCATTCTGAGCTCTTGGAACGTGCTCCGTCTGCAGACCTTCAAAGTGTTCTTCAAGCTTCCTCACTTCATCGACATAAGCCTCCATCAAAGGACTCTGGTAACTCTTGTTTACTTGTCGGACCACCAATTGTGAATCTCCCCGCACAATCAACTTCTTGATCCCAAGTTCGGCCGCAATTCTGAGACCGGCAAGCAAACCTTCATACTCAGCAGTATTGTTTGTCGCTTGTTCCTTGGGAAAGTGCATCTGAACAACGTACTTGAGGTGCTCTCCGGTGGGCGCTATGAGTAATATGCCCGCGCCGGCGCCTTGTAGCGAGAAGGCACCATCAAAGTACATTATCCATTCTTTGCTTACTTCTTGGACGGAGATGCTTGTCTCTGGAACTTCTTCATCTGGTGTTGGGGGTCCATTCTGCTATGAACTCTGCCAAAGCTCTGCTCTGTATGGTTGAAGTACTTTCAAACTTGAGGCCAAAACTTGACAGCTCTAGTGCCCACTCGACGATCCTGCCTGTTGCTTCTGGATTTTGCAATATCCTCTTCAAGGGAAAGCGAGTGACCACTGTTATCTCGTGTGCTTGGAAGTAATGGCGTAGCTTTCTTAAGGCCATGAGGAGGCCGAAAAGCTACTTTTGCACCCCAGAGTATCTTGATCTAGCCCCCTGCAAGAGGGAACTTACAAAATAAACTGGGCGCTGCACCATCTTCTTTCGCACTTCTCCTTGTTCCTGCGCAGACTTGTCCTTGTCGGGGCCAGAGCTTGTCGGGGAAGCCCCCTGCTTGTCGCTGGATGCGCTTGCCGGGGATGTGGGTTCCTCATCCGCCTCCCTCTCCGCTACTAACACAGCACTAACCACTTGATTGGTTGCTGCTAGGTACAGCAGCAACTTCTCCTGTGGCCTAGGTGCGACAAGTATTGGAGTGGAGGACAGGTATCCTTTAAAGTCTTGCAGTGCTGCCTCCGCTTCCGGAGTCCATTTCATAGGACCTGCCTTTTTCAAGATTTTGAAGAAAGGCAATGCGCGTTATGCAGACTTTGAAATGAACCTGCTGAGGGCAGCCACACAACCAGCAAGTCTCCTTACGTCCTTGACGCGCTTCGGGGCTTCAATCTGCTCGATGGCTTTTATCTTGTCGGGATTGGCTTCAATCCCCCTCTGGGACACAAAGAACCCGAGAAGCTTGCCGGAGGGGACTCCGAAAACGCACTTCTCGGGGTTCAACTTGAGTTGTATCTTGCGCAGATTCTCAAAGGTTTCTTCTAGGTCTTGAATCAGGGTGTCCTTGCTCTTGCTCTTGACCACTATATCATCCATGTAGGCTTCTACATTCCTGTGTATCTGTGGCTCAAAAGCAGTGTGGACCACCCTTGCAAATGTTGAGCCCGCATTCTTCAATCCAAAGGGCATGCGTATGAAGCAGTATGTGCCACATGGAGTAATGAATGCAGTCTTCTCTTCATCTTCCTCAGCCATGAATATCTGGTGGTAACCTGAGTATGCATCAAGAAATGAAAGCAACTCACATCCAGCCGTGGAGTCAACAATCTGGTCGATGCGCGGCAAGGGAAAAGGATCCTTGGGACAAGCTTTATTCACATCAGTGAAGTCTATACAAAGTCTCCATTTCCCATTAGCCTTTCGCACGACAACTGGATTGGCCAACCATGTAGGATGGAGTACGCCTCTAACCAGGCCTGCTGCTTCCAACTTCTTTATCTCCTCGGCAATGAACTCTTGGCGCTCCACAGCTTGCTTCCTGACCTTCTGCTTGACGGGCCGCGCGTGAGGACAAACAGCAAGCTTGTGCTCAATTACCTTCCTGGGAACGCCGGGGATGTCAGACGGTTGCCATGCGAACACGTCGACATTCGCCCGCAGGAAGGCAACGAGCGCGCTTTCCTATTTGGGGTCGAGCGTAGCACTGATGGTGAAGGTACCACCAGTGCCGTCCTCCTTGGCGGACACCTTCTTGGTTGCCGGTGGAGCTGCCATTCCTTTCTTGCACTTGCCGGTGGAGCTCGATGGTGCGTCCTCGACGGCAGCGCAGCACTCCGAAGAGGTGCGTTTGCCGGAGTGGGCTCCAGAGTTCTTGCCGGACTTGGTCTTCCCCCCGGGAGCTTCAGCGGCAAGTGTCTTGCTGTCTGCCGCGGCTGCTGCGTCCCGGTAGATCTTGTCGGCGCAGATAAGCGCATCTTTCTTGTCGCCGGGGACAGAGATGACGCTTATAGGCCCCGACATCTTGAGCATGTTATATGCGTAGTGGGAAGCTGCCATGAACTTGGCGAGCGCAGGACGGCCAAGTATCCCATTATATGGTAATGGAATATCGGCAACGTCGAACGTGATCCTCTCCGTCCTGAAGTTGAGCTCTCCGCCAAAGGTCACTGGCAGCGTGATCTTTCCCTTCGGCTTGCTCCTTCCCGGGTTGATCCCTTGGAACGACCCGGTTTCCTCGAGCTCGCTGTCGGGAATCTACAGTTTCTTGATCACAGCGGAGGAGATCAAGTTGAGGCCGGCCCCGCCGTCAACCAACATCTTGGTGACCTTGAGGTTGCGGATAGTTGGTGAAACCAACATCGGCAAACACCCGACCGCTGTTGTGCGGTCAGGGTGGTCCTCAAGGTCGAAGATGATGGGCGTGCCGGACCATTTCAGGAGCCTGCGTGACTCGACGGGTGGCTCAGCTGCATTCACTTCCCGCACCCATTGCTTGAGTTGGCGGTGGGAAGTGTGCAGAGAGGCACCTCCGTCGACACACAGAACCTCTGTGGCCTTCTGAAACTCCTGCTCGCTGTTGTCTCCTTCATCCATGTCCTCGTCGTCGTCTTCGTCTTCGTCTTCATCCTTGTCGCGGCCCCGGGGAGGTCTGTCTCCTTGCCGCTGCTTGGCCTTGCCGCGGCGTCCTCCCCGGCCATTGAACGGCTGCTTCTTGCTTGGCTCTCCTCCGCCTCCTTGGGCCTTCTCCTTGTCGCGTCGCTCGTATTCAGCCTTCTGCTGCTCTACGAGGTACTCTACCCTCTTGCAATTCTGGAGATCGTGGCCCTTGGTGCGGTGGATCTTGCAGTACTGCTTGTCAGAGCCATCCTGCTTATCGGCTGCCGCTACAGGGGTGGACTCCTTGCCGGAGCCACCAGCCTGTGTCTTCTTGGCGGGAGCCTCCTTGCCGGACTGCTCGACAACCAGTACCTCCTTGTTCTTCTTCTTCTTGTTATTCCGCCGCCGGTTTTTCCTTGCCGGGGCGGCATCCTCGCTGTCTGTTCCTCCTGCTCCAGTATCCTCTCCGGGGAGTCTCCTCCCCTCCTCAGCGCGCGCACACTTGTCAGCCAGAGCGTAAAGCTCGCTGACATCCCGGATCTTGGTCATCGCCATCTCCTCCCTCATCCGGCGGTTACGCACGTTCTGGTGGAACGCGCTGATAACCGCGGCAGGGTGGACATCGGGGATGTTGTGCTGAACGCGGCTGAACCTTTGGTTTACTTTCGCAGGGACTCTCCCTCTTTCTGGGCAAGGATGTGGAGATCGCTCTCCTGGCCGTGGGGTTTGTGGCCGCCCGTGAAGGCGCCGACAAACTGGTGGCACAGATCTGCCCAAGAAGAGATGGAGTTCTCCGGCAAGTGCATGAGCCAGGATCTAACATTGGGCTTGAGCACGAGCGGGAAGTAGTTGGCTAGGATCTTCTTGTCGCGTCCCCCAGCAGCCTGCACCGCAATGGTGTAGATGCTGAGGAACTCCGAGGGGTGTGTCTTGCCGTCGTACTTCTCGGGTACGTCGGGCTTGAAGTTTTTCATGCTGGGCCACTGGACTTGCCGCAGCTCTCGGGTGAACGCAGGGCATCTGGCCGCGTACGGCAAGTCACCTGGTTCACCGGGCGCGTGCATGTCGACAGCAGTCCCAGCGCATTGATCGGACTGTCTTCGGGCTTCTCTTCGACGCTCGATACGAGTCCGAGCGTCCTCTTGCCGCCTGTCGTCGAGGACTTGGCGCTGATCGCGGCGAGCCCGCGGATCCGACGACGCCATGGAGTCGTCGTCGATGTTGATCCGGCGGGGTGGCGATTTCTGCTTCCGCGGCGGGGAGTGCACGGTAGTTGCACCCTCGGCGGTCTTGTCTCCGTCGGCCTTCGCTTGGTCGACTTGCCGCGGCCGTGATGTTGCCGGCTGCTGCGGCGTGTCGTTGTTGGCGAAGGCGATGAGGCTCTGGATCGTAGCCCTCCAGTCTTCGGCCTTGTCTGCCGCTGGAGGGAAGTCGAGAAGCAGTTAAGCTCTGGCTAGAGCTTCCGCTGGAGAGGAGGGAAGCGGTGGCGAGCGGTGCGAGGAGCGAGATATGCTCGGACTTCTAACAGGGTTAGAAGGAGCTGGGTCCCGCCCCGGCGACCGTGCCTTGCTCGTACCAGCGCGCTGGCGTTGAGCATCCCGCGACCCACCGGCTTGTCCTCGTCCCAGCAAGCGTATGGTACCTCCGGTACCACGTCGCTGCTGGTCCGGCACCTCCTGAGAGGGACGTGGTGCGTGCACGGACGCCGAGGTCTTGGAGTTCGCCCGGTCGTCCGTCTTGTCTTTAGACCTGGCGGCGCCACGAGTGTCCTCGCCGGCGTCCACCCCTCCGCCAGCGTCTACCCCACCAAACGTTGGTTCTGGTGGTGGCGGGATCGACGCAGACGGGCCTCCGACCTCCGAAGCCTTCTTCTTCGGAGGCATGTTGATGCAGTCGATGAGGTTGATGAAGCTGGAAAAGTTGCTGAAGATTGCGCCCGCGTGAGCGCCGGATCAGGTTCGCACAACCTCGACGACCCCCTACCTGGCGCGCCAAAGATGTCGGGGAAACTGACCGCCCACGAACACCTATGGGACCGGAGCCCCTTCTACGTTGCGGTAAGGGAATGGAGGGAGCACGGAGAGCAGATCGAGGAGCACACGCGGGCAGTTTACCCAGGTTCGGGCCGCGCGGACGCGTAAAACCCTACTCCTGCTTTGGTTGTATTGAGTTCTTGGGCTCGGGAGCTTGAAGATCTACAGTACCAGCTACACCGAGTGAGGGAGTGAGCGAGTTTCTCGGATCGAACCTCCTCTACGTTGTGCACGGGCCTCCTTTTATAGCTCAAAGGGGTCATCGACAGGTGCCAACGTAGAGGAGGGTAAAAGTGTAAATTTGGTGGTAGATGGAACAGTGCATGAACAGTGTATATACAGTGGTTGTACAGTGATCTATACCTAACCCAGACGGTGGGGGACAAAGGCATTGAATGCCCGTCGCCGTCGCCCAAAAAGCGCCCGCCCGGGCGTCTCCGTTCGCCACGGCGATGGCTTAGTCACCGCGGCTCGCCACCGTGTACCCCAGGCTACACAGCCATCTGCCACGTGCCAGGGCGACGCGTGGCCAGATGAGCTGGAGTGCAGGCACACAGTGTAAGCCACCCCCGGCAAGCACCTTGCCGGGGCTGCTATCTTGCCGGGCCCGGAAGCTTGTCGCTCTCCGGGTCCCGCCGGGGCGCACGGTGCGCCACGATATATCTTCTGAAGTGTTATTCTTTGGCCTTCCTGGCAAGCTCCTCTTGCCAGGGTCTTGTGATAATAGAGTGGTCTTGTGCTTGGAGCAGCCTTCCCGGCAAGCTCCTCTTGCCGGGGCCTTGATCTTCTGACTTGTATACTTTGTTCTTGAATGGCTTCAAAGAGGTCCAGAGTGGGCTTTGGCGGACGCGTGGTGAGCCAGACCACGGGACGCTGCTACTGCCCGTGCACAAGTCGGGATACTAAGGTACCCCTACTTTAGTACACCGACACAAAGAAAGCTGGGTTCTAACTCGTTATGAACAGCAAGCAAAGCTAAAGAAAACTAAAAAGGAAACTAAAAGCAAGACGCTCCAAGCATAGCACATAACGCATGAAGTGATTAAAATATAGTTGAACGAAAAACAAACTGATAATTGTTAATGGAGAAGGGGATGCACGGGGGCATCCCCAAGCTTAGACGCTTGAGTCTTCTTGAATATTTCTTGGGGGTGCACGGGGGCATCCCCAAGCTTGAGCGTTTGACCCTCCTGAATCTTTTTATCATCTTCCCTCGCACACTTGAAAACTCCCTTCATACATAACTCATCATAATCTGATTAGCGAGGTTAGTACCCATAATAAAATAATTTTTCCTTGCTGGAAAATAGGATAATCTTGAAGATCTACTGTTTCTCAACATTGCCAAAATGTTTTTGCAAAGAAAAAGCAAGCTCAAGGTTTGCAAAACGAAGAAAAGGCAAAACAGGACAGAATCTGTGAAAAACAGACCAGCAGGTAGTAAATAATTTTTTCGGGGCACTTCCGCAACTCAAATAAAAAAACTCAGAACAGACGCCCGAAAGCCAATTGTATAGAGCACGCTGTCGAAAAAATTCAGACCAAAAAGATGATCTGGTGATTTTCTACGAAATGTTCTGTCCAAGGACAGAATCTGTTTCCTGGACAGCACGTCACAACTTTTGAACTTTCTTGCAATCAGAGGCTAAACTTGGCACAAAGCTGAAAAGTAAAGATACAATGATGATGCTACTATAGTAACAAACATCAAGACACAACAAAAGCAAAATAAAACTTTATTCATTGTGGGTTGCCTCCCAAAAGCGCTTTCTTTAATGCCTTTAAGCTAGGCATAATGCAAAGAGATCAAGTTGTATCAATTGAACCATCATCAAGATCATCAAAAAGCTCTTCAATAGTACAACTAGTCTTAAGAGGACTTTCAAATAAAGGCCTGATAGAGATACTTCTAGGGAGAAAACCAAAAGGTAAAAAGTCAATGGATTACATATGTGCCTCGATCATGTAGGGCAGCTCACGAGGTCTAATCGATGAAGAACAAAGAGGGGAGGAGAACATCACATAGCTACTGGTCATGGACCCATGGTCCAAGGGAGACTACTCACAACTCATCCGGGAAGCGTCCATGGTGGTGGAGAAGCTCCCGGAGGTGGTTCTCCCCTCCGGCAGGGTGCCGGGAAGAGTTCTCCTGGTGCTCCCGATCTTGGAAGCGCGGCGGCGGCGGAACAGAGATGAGATCGCGAAAAAGGGTTTCGTCCTCGAGGGTTTCGGGACGCGATGTAAATATATGCCGAAGGGGGTCACCAGAGGAGGTAAGGGGGCCCAGGCGCCCCCCCGGCGCGGCCAGGAGGGGGGCCGCGTGGGCAGGCCGCCTGGGCTGCCCCTGGCTCCCCTCTGGCCCCACTTCTGGCGCGTGGAAGCTTCTGGAGCGCTGATTTTTTATATATTTTTCCCGGAATTTTTCTGGCAATTTAAGTAATGGGAAAACCTGAAATACAAAAACAGCAGAAAACATAAACTGGCACTGGGGTGCACTGAGTTAATAGGTTAGTCCAAATATGATCAAAAGTGTATGGAAGTGCTTAAATATCATAGCAATATCACACAAAAGAGGCATGGAGCAAGCAGAAATTATAGATACGTTTTGGACGTATCACACACGTGCTTTGTAGTCGACGAACATCTTCTCCGATTATACGTGCATCGCTAGAAATCCTAAAATAAATCCAGAATAAATGTGAACATCAGAATTTGAATCTTGATGGGCTAGAGATATATCGAGATTAAATACATCACCGACATCTACACTGTACCGGTACCCTCACGTCGCCCCGCGCGGGCGACTCGAGGGCGAACGTGAGCACCGCCGCCGGGCCTCATTAGATCGATCCCTCGCCGCCGCTTGAGGCTGGCGCCGGCCAAGTCCGAGCCGCAGCCAAGGATGGCGGCAGCGGGGCCGTTTCGCCCTGGTAGAGGGTGCGATCTGGGCTTTGGCCCGCGGTGGTCTTCCCCGACGCAGTGGCGCCTTCGACAGCGAGGCGACAGCGCGTCAACATCCCTCCGCCCTACGGTGGCTGCCGCCGGCCATGGGGCTCTGAGGCGACGTTCGGCGAGCCCGACCCCTGCAGGATCCAGATCTGGCATCTGCGGGTCTGTAGGGCCGATGGGCCTGGGCGGGCCTCGTGCGTCGTTGGTGCCGGCGTCGGCGGCGACGGCAGGCGTGGTTCATTATGCGGCCGGCGGTCTGTTCCGGCGGTTCTCCTGGCGCCAGATCTAAAGTTCTCCATCTGGTCCACTTCCCGCCGGATCTCGCGTCGGTGATCTTCACCGGGCTGATGGTGGCTGTGCACGGTGGTGTTGATGGGCCTCGAACCCCTCGTTGGTTACCCCAAGTGGAAGGTGTAAGATGCAGCAAGTAGAAGTGTTTTCCCTTAGCAAAGATGCCAAGGATCGAATCCCCAGAGACTCCTAGGTTCAACAAGTAGGTGTCAATTGCTACGGCGCCAGATTAGTAGCAATCAACGTGGACCTGCACACAGATACAAATAACTTTGCTCCCAACGAGTACAGAGAGGTTGTCAATCCCTCCGGCCTTGTAGTTCACAAAGGATTAAAAGCAATGATAGTAGTGATAGATAGTGTTTTGCAATAGTAAATAATAACGAAAAGTAAATAGCGGATGTGATCAATGATGGTAATATGGACCGGAGTCTCATGATGTTCACTAGTGATGTCTCTCTCCCAAAAGACGATAAAACAGCTATGTGAGGTAAACAAATTACAGCTGGGCAATTGACAGGACCACGAACGCAAACCAATGCTGACTACATTGCAAGAAAGGTTGAGGTTCAAAGCATGGGCGGTACGCCAAAGTAAGTAGACCGAAATCCATCAATGCCTACTACTAATCATCCACCTTGAGATATCTATCCAGAACATCTCGCTGGTATTAAGTTGCGAGCCCCACCCATAGTGTAAACTCAAAGCAACAGACAACTGCATTAAAAGAACTTTGCGTAAAGTAAACAATCCTTGCACCCGCGGGCACAAGCACCGTTGTTTTCCCCCTTGTGGCAACAACACATCCCCTAGACTCATGTTTCTGTCACTCAAGCTAGTCATCGAGGGGCATGAACCCACAATCGAGCATAACGTTCCCTCTTGGAGTCACTACCTATTACTCGGCCAAAGCAATAAATAACAACGGAGAACATGCAAGAATTACTTATGAACAAAAATATAAAAGAGGTGAATCAAATATGTTACTCAAGATCAATCTGAACATAATCTCATAATCCATCGGATCCCAGCAAACTCAACATAGCAACAGCATAAGGATTACATAGGTGCCTCGATCATGTAGGGCAGCTCACGAGGACTAATTAGTGAAGCACAAGAACGGGAGGAGAACATCACATAGCTACTGGTCATGGACTCATGGTCCAAGGGAGACTACTCACGAGTCATCCAGGAGGCGTCCATGGTGGTGGAGAAGCTCCCGGTGGTGATCCTCCCCTCCGGCAGGGTGCCGGGAAGAGTTCTCCTGGTGCTCCCGATCTTGGAAGCGGCGGCGGCGGCGGAACAGAGATGGGATCGCGAAAAGAGTTCTTGTTCTGAGGGTTACGGAGGACCCTTTAAATATATGCCAAAGTAGGGCACCGGGGGAGCTTCGGGGGGCCCAGGCGCCCCCCCCGGCGCGGCCCAGGGGGGGGCGCCGCCAGGGCGCCTGGAGCCCTGGTGGCCCCCCCAGGCTGCCCTTCGGACGCAGTGTTGTTTCCGGATCGCTGATTTTTTATATAATTTTTCTGGATTTTTCTGGGCAGTTCTCGAAACGTGAAAACCTGAAATACAAAAACAGCCGAAAACAGAAACTGGCACTGGGGTGCACTGGATTAGTAAGTTAGTCCAAATATGATCAAAAGTGTATGGAAGTGTATGAATATCATAGCAATATCACCCAAAAGTGGCATGGAGCAAGCAGAAATTATAGATACGTTTTGGACGTATCAACATCCCCAAGCTTAATTCCTGCTCGTCCTCGAGTAGGTAAATGATAACAAGAATAATTTTTGTGGTGACATGCTATTAACCATATAGGACTTTTTCATAGTCATATGACAAAAGCTTACTGAGACAATGATTCTAAAGTAATTAAGTTGCCTCAAGAGAAAATCACAAACGACTGAAAGCTTTACAATATGAAACTGAAACATCAAAAAGATTTGCAATGAACATGATGTGCAAATATGATAAAGTGATATCTAGCTTGCCCCCTTTAGTGGTGCAAAACATAAATGCAGGGGCACCTTCAAGGTTTAAGTGATGACTAGATACAATGATTTCAGAATAAACGATATCACAATCATGCAAAAGACAATGCTACTTTGGGACAATGCACATTACACTCAGAATGACAATCATGCTCTCAGTAGTTGGTGCTTTAACATAAAGGTAAAAGAAAGGTTAAGTGCTAGAGCTTTTTATCTTGAAAACATGGAAGCAATTGTGTCAACGGTAGTAGTACTTCATATGTGTCATGCATAAGACATCCTATAAGTTGCAAGCCTCATGCATCGAATACCAATAGTGCTCGCACCTTGTCCTAATTAGCTCGGATCTCCATGGGTTATCATTGCATTACATATGTTTCAACCAAGTGTCACAAAGAGGTACCTCTATGCCACCTGTATAAAGGTCCAAGGAGATAAATCACATTTGATTTCTCGTTTTTGATAGATCTCAACTTGAGGACATCCATACCGGGACAACATAGAAAATAGATGATGGACTCCTCTTTAATGCATAAGCATATTCTCATGAGAGATTGAGGATTAAGGTCCAAGCTAAAACTTCCACCATGATACATGGCTTTGGTTGGCGGCCCAATGTTCTTCTCTAACAATATGCATATTCATACAACCCACGGCAAATCACCCTTACTTCAGACAAGACGAACATGCATAGCAACTTACATGATATTCAACAAAAGTGTGATAGTTGATGGCGTCCCCAGAAACATGGTTACCGCTCAGCAAGCAACTTATAAGAAATAAGATACATAAGCAACATATTCTTTACCACAATAGCTTTTAGGCTACTTTCCCATGAGCTATGTATTGCATAGTTAGTTTGCTTAGTACAGGTGGAGGTTAGCAAAAGACTGGGAGCGACCAACTAAGAGAGCAATGACGGTCATAATCATGCAGAGCGACAAAGCAATATTGAATCAGGCATGGAAGTTATATCGCTACTCAGAAATAAAAGATCATCAAGGCTTGACAGACTTTCTTTACAGTCTTAAATATGCGTGAGCATACGCCAAGTCAATCAAAATAATTTCTCGAAGGAAGATATTACTAAACCATACCACATCATAGGCAGACAAATCAAGTTGGTACTCCAATAACACATTGGGAACCCCCCAGCTATTTGAGATTAACCATAAGAAAACCTGAACTACTAAGCACCATCATGCAAGTAGCATCTTTATCATAGACACATTAACCAATGCAACGGAAGCAAACTCTCTTAATAAGGTGAGCATGGTAATTAAAGAGAGTTCAAGCAACCAACTAAACAAAAGCTCTTTGAAAAGATAAGCATGCATACTAAGAGCAGAGTATGATAGTAGCTATTTAAAAGACAAAGAACACACACAGCATAGATAGACATGAAAATTCTATGTTATGTTCTAGGTAGAAGTGGAGCGTGTTTCTCTCCCACATAAAGGAATGCTGGGTTCCGACTCGTTATGAAAAACTAAAAAGAAAACTAAAAGCAAGACGCTCCAAGCATAGCACATAACACATGAAGTGATAAAAATATAGCGAAACGAAAGACGAACTGATAATGTTGATGGAGAAGGGGATGCACGGGGCATCCCCAAGCTTAGACGCTTGAGTCTCCTTGAATATTTCTTGGGGGTGCACGGGGGCATCCCCAAGCTTGAGCGCTTGACACTCCTGAATCTTTTTATCATCTTCCCTCGCACACTTGAAAACTCCCTTCATACATAACTCATCATAATCTGATTAGCGAGGTTAGTACCCTTAATAAAATAATTATACCTTGCTGGAAATAAGGATATTCTTGAAGTTCTACAGTTTCTCAAGATTGCCAAAAGGATTTTGCAAAGAAAAAGCAAGCTCTTGATTTGCAAAGTGAAGGTAAGGCAAAACAGGACAGAATCTGTGAAAACCAGAATAGCAGGCAGTAATTGATCTGTTCGGGATACTTCTGCAACTCAAATCAAAAAACTCAGAACAGATGCACGAAAGACAATTATATAGAGAACGCTGTCGAAAAAATTCAGACCAAAAAGATGATCTGGTAATTTTATACGAATTTTTCTATCCAAGGACAGAATCTGTTTCCTGGACAGCACCTCTCAACTTTTGAACTTTCTAGCAATCGGCGGCTATACTTGGCACAAATATGAAAAGCAAAGATACAATGATGATGCTACAGCAGTAAACAACATCAAGACACAACAAAAGCAAAAAATTTATTCATGTGGGCTGCCTCCCAAAAGCGCTTTCTTTTATGCCTTTAAGCTAGGCATAATGCATAGATCAAGTTGTATCAATTGAACCATCATCAAGATCATCAAAAAGCTCTTCAATAATACAACTAGTCTTAAGAGGACTCTCAAACAAAGGCCTCATAGAGATACTTCTAGGTAGAAGACCAAAAGGATAAAAGTCAAGGGAAGATTCATTTATAAATTCATCACATAAAGGTGTTTCTTCCAAAGTCTTTACAGTTTCAACCCCTTTGGCAATAGATGGGTTACTTTTAGAACGGGGAGCCTTTGGAACGTGAACGAACTTAGGCTCCCGCTTTGCCGGAGTTTCTACCTTTTTGGTTTTGATCGAGGAGAAAGTAGTTCCTAGAGTATGAAATATTTCCTCAATCTTATCTACCCTAAAAGAGTCCAAGTCATGAAATTTGACGGTCTCCAAAATTTTGAAAAATTTATGCATGGAGCTATCAAGTCTATTCAAATTCCCTTGGATCTTACGATCCAACTCATTCATCTTATTAATGCTTGGCATCTCTAGCTCTATCCTTTCAAGTTTTTTCATAATGTGAGCTAGGGTGATGTCCTCTTGAATGCTAACAACAGGGGGACTCCCAACAAGATTTTCAATAATACTAAGAGACTCCCAAACTGGGGCCTCCAGGAAATTCCCATTGATAGCAGTATCTAGAATAAACCTATTCCAAGAAGTAATTCCAACATAAAAATTTCTAAGTAAGATAGTAGTAGGTTGCTTCTTGGTGGCTCTTTTTTGTGAATCATTAATTCTATACCAAGCATCTTTCAAACCTTCCCCACCTCTTTGTTTAAAGGTGAGAACTTCTGCCTCGTCAAAGACAAAAGGACCCGACATAATGACAACTTAAGGAACAAGATAACTATTTTTGTGATTTTTGATAAAAGATACTAAAGCAAAAATGAAAGGTAAACTAACAAGACTAAAAAGCAAAGGTAAAAGATAGCATGCAACTCCCCTATCCTGAAGAGTGGAGTCCCCGGCAATGGCGCCAGAAAATACTCCTTGATGGGCCTCGAACCCCTCGTTGGTTACCCCAAGTGGAAGGTGTAAGATGCAGTAAGTAGAAGTGTTTTCCCTTAGCAAAGATGCCAAGGATCGAATCCCCAGAGACTCCTAGGTTCAACAAGTAGGTGTCAATTGCTACGGCGCCAGATTAGTAGCAATCAACGTGGACCTGCACACAGATACAAATAACTTTGCTCCCAACGAGTACAGAGTGGTTGTCAATCCCTCCGGCCTTGTAGTTCACAAAGGATTAAAAGCAATGATAGTAGTGATAGATAGTGTTTTGCAATAGTAAATAATAACGAAAAGTAAATAGCGGATGTGATCAATGATGGTAATATGGACCGGAGTCTCATGATGTTCACTAGTGATGTCTCTCTCCCAAAAGACGATAAAACAACTATGTGAGGTAAACAAATTACAGCTGGGCAATTGACAGGACCACGAACGCAAACCAATGCTGACTACATTGCAAGAAAGGTTGAGGTTCAAAGCATGGGCGGTACGCCAAAGTAAGTAGACCGAAATCCATCAATGCCTACTACTAATCATCCACCTTGAGATATCTATCCTGAACATCTCGCTGGTATTAAGTTGCGAGCCCCACCCATAGTGTAAACTCAAAGCAACAGACAACTGCATTAAAAGAACTTTGCGTAAAGTAAACAATCCTTGCACCCGCGGGCACAAGCACCGTTGTTTTCCCCCTTGTGGCAACAGCACATCCCCAAGACTCATGTTTCTGTCACTCAAGCTAGTCATCGAGGGGCATGAACCCACAATCGAGCATAACGTTCCCTCTTGGAGTCACTACCTATTACTCGGCCAAAGCAATAAATAACAACGGAGAACATGCAAGAATTACTTATGAAAAAATAAAATAAAAGAGGTGAATCAAATATATTACTCAAGATCAATCTGAACATAATCTCATAATCCATCGGATCCCAGCAAACTCAACATAGCAACAGCATAAGGATTACATAGGTGCCTCGATCATGTAGGGCAGCTCACGAGGACTAATTAGTGAAGCACAAGAACGGGAGGAGAACATCACATAGCTACTGGTCATGGACTCATGGTCCAAGGGAGACTACTCACGAGTCATCCGAGAGGCGTCCATGGTGGTGGAGAAGCTCCCGGTGGTGATCCTCCCCTCCGGCAGGGTGCCGGGAAGAGTTCTCCTGGTGCTCCCGATCTTGGAAGCGGCGGCGGCGGCGGAACAGAGATGGGATCGCGAAAAGAGTTCTTGTTCTGAGGGTTACGGAGGACCCTTTAAATATATGCCAAAGTAGGGCATCGGGGGAGCTTCGGGGGGCCCAGGCGCCCCCCCGGCGCGGCCCGGGGGGG
>LR738712.1:808297470-808329141 GCA_902687465.1 Secale cereale
GGGGGGGGATGGACGGTTGCTTCGCGTTTTTGCCTGACAGCGTGGGCCAGGCATGCTTTCCACTTGTGCTGGAGCCCCCAAGCGACCCTCAGTGCGCCGGGTTCGGCCTGCGACCGCCGGGCAAAAAATGGGCCGAGCCGGCGTATTTTAGCGTCTTGGGGTTGTGATTGGGGCATTTCGGCGCCGGCGCAGAAAAAGTGGCCTGGGGGGCCTGTTGGGGGCGCGGTTGGAGATGCTCCAACTCCACCCCGCCGGCCGTGCCATGTCTGTCTGAGTTAGGCCTTCTGGCGAGTCTCCGTGTCCTGTGCTTACACATATTTTCATAATCCGCTCTAACTTTTTCGAGCAAGGGATATTTAAATAAACAATCTAATACTTGTTGAAAAAATGGATGTATCTAGACGTATTTCAGTTCTAAATACATGCATTTATATCTATTTCTCCGTCAAGTATTTCTGGACTAAGGGAGTATTTGTTTACAGAGGGAGTAGATAATTGCTGATACGTTGCAACACGGATCACAACATTCTTTTGTTGGATATGATGAGTAGCTGTGCTCCTTCGTGAGTGAGTGCGAGAAACAAGCTATTAGTAAAATTGTAGTGTTTGGGCAGCTTCACAAAGTTTTCGGCTCGCTAGGAATATACAAATCAGGTGCTTATCGGTGGTTTTTTCTTTGAAACTAGTCAAAAGATTTGCCATTTTCATTGATTGAGAGAGAAGGTTTAGAGTTTAGGCCAAAGGGAGACGAGGGGCCTTCTCGATTGAGTTTGCTTGGTGGCATTCTCACTCCACCAATCCTTAACTGAATCCACGACGCTCCAATCGCTGAGCTGGACATCCTGAAGGGCAAGCCAATTTTTGATCATGTCCCAAACTCGAATGGTGTAGCGGCACTGAAAAAGGAGGTGTGCCACTGATTCCTGGATTTGTTGGCAAAAGGGGACATAAGTTGCAACTCGGTCATCCTCGGCGGTGAAGTCTGTCGGCCGTCCAGATCCTATTGTTGATAACAAGCCAACCGGATAATTTGCACCGCGACAAGGTCACCACGTCCCCGGGTCGCTTCCGTCACGCCGGCCTTGACATCGGTGGGTTCCTCGTCCATATGTTGAATCCAATCCTTCTTTCTTCCCTTGTTATTATGCGCACGAAAAGAAGTTCCCTGATACGTCCAAAACGTATCTATAATTTCAGCTTGCTCCATGCCTCTTTTGGGTGATATTGCTATGATATTTATACACTTCCATACACTTTTGATCATATTTGGACTAACCTATTAACTCAGTGCACCCCTGTGCCAGTTTCTGTTTTCTGCTGTTTTTGTATTTCAGGTTTTCCCGTCACGTAAACTGCCAGAAAAATCCCGAAAAAATTATATAAAAAATCAGCGTTCCGGAAGCTTCCACACGGCCGAAGTAGGGCCGGAGGGGGGCCACCAGGGCTCCAGGCGCCCTGGTGGCGCGGCCCCCCTCCTGGCCGCACCGGGGGGGCGCCTGGGCCCCCCAGGCCTCCGCTGATGCCCCCCTTTGGCATATATTTAACACGCGTCTCGAAACCCTCGAGGACGGAACCCTTTTTCGCGATCTCATCTCTGTTCCGCCGCCGCCGCGCTTCCAAGATCGGGAGCACCAGGAGAACTCTTCCCGGCATCCTGCCGGAGGGGAGGATCACCACCGGGAGCCTCTCCACCACCATGGACGCCTCCCGGATGAGTTGTGAGTAGTCTCCCTTGGACCATGGGTCCATGACCAGTAGCTATGTGATGTTCTCCTCCCCTTCTTGTGCTTCACTAATTAGACCTCGTGAGCTGCCCTACATGATCGAGGCACATATGTAATCCTTACGCTGTTGCTATGTTGAGTTTGCTGGGATCCGATGGATTGTGAGATTATGTTCAGATTGTGTTTGAGTAATATATTTGATTTACCTCTTTTATATTTATGTTCGTAAGTAATTCTTGCATGTTCTCCGTTGCTATTTATTGCTTTGGCCCAGTAGTAGGTAGTGACTCCAAGAGGGAACGTTATGCTCGATTGTGGGTTCATGCCCCTCGATGACTAGCTTGAGTGACAGAAACATGAGTCTAGGGGATGTGCTGTTGCCACAAGGGGGAAAACAACGGTGCTTGTGCCCGTGGGTGCAAGGATTGTTTACTTTACGCAAAGTTCTTTTAATGCAGTTGTCTGTTGCTTTGAGTTTACACTATGGGTGGGACTCGCAACTTAATACCAGCGAGATGTTCTGGATAGATATCTCAAGGTGGATGATTAGTAGTAGATGCAGATGGATTTCGGTCTACTTGCCTTGGCGTACCGCCCATGCTTTGAACCTCTACCTTTCTTGCAACATAGTTAGCATTGGTTTGCGCACATAATTCTGTCAATTGCCCAGCTTTAATTCGTTTACCTCACATAGCTGTTTTATCGTCTTTTGGGAGAGAGACATCACTAGTGAACATCATGGGACCCCGGTCCATATTACCATCACTGATCACATCCGCTATTTACTTTCCGCTTTTACTTATTAGTTGCAGCAATACCTATCACTATTATCACTTGCGTTTGATCCTTTGTAAACGACAAGGCCGGAGGGATTGACAACCTGTCTGTACTCGTTGGGAGCAAAGTTATTTGTATCTGTGTGCAGGTCCACGTTGATTGCTAATATCTGGCGCCGTTAGCAGTTAACACCTTCTTGTTGAACCTTGGAGTCTCAGGGGAAATCGATCCTTGGTATCTTTGCCAAGGGAAAACTTCCGCTACACTGCATCTCAAACCTTCCACTTGGGGTAACCAACGAGGGGCGAGAAGCCATCAAGCAAAGTTTTCTGGCGTCGTTGCCGGGGACTCCACTCTTCAAGATAGGGGAGTTGCATGCTATCTTTTATCTTTGCTTTTTAGTCTTGTTAGTTTACCTTCCAGTTTTCTTTACGTCTTTTCACTAGTTTTGCTTAATGGAAAACAACAAAAATATGAGAGAGCTTTATAAGCTCTACCTTGCTTTGGAACATGATGTGTTTGAAGAGAAAATTAAAAAACCTATGGAACTTTATTATTTACATAACAATCATGATGGTGGTGATGTTATTAGTAGGCTTTCTTTGAATATCAATATTGCTAATGACATGGAAAGCTCTAAGCTTGGGGATGACACGTTTGATGAACATGATATTTTTAGTCCCCCAACTTTTGAAGAGAAAATTTACTTTGATGATACTTTGTGTCGGTGTACTAAAGTAGGGGTACCTTAGTATCCCGACTTGTGCACGGGCAGTAGCAGCGTCCCGTGGCAGGGCTTGCCACGCGCCCGCCAAGGCCCGCTTTGGTTCCTTTGGAGCCATTCAAGAACAAAGTATTCAAGTTAATGAGACAAGACCCCGGCAAGAGGAGCTTGCCGGGAAGGCCGTTCCAGGCTCAAGACCACCCCTTTAGCACAAGACCCTGGCAGGAGGAGCCTGCCAGGAAGGCCAAAGCATGGCATTTCAGAAGACTTGCCGTGGTGCATCGCGCGCCCCGGCAAGGCTCGGAGAGCGACAAGCTTCCGGGCGCGGTAAGATAGCGACCGCGGCAAGGTGCTTGCCGCGGCAAGCTTTCACTGTGTGCCTGCGCTCCAGCTCATCTGGACACGCGTCGCCCTGGGGCCCTTCCAGGGGCACGTGGCGGATGGCTGTGCAGCCTGGGGTACACGGTGGCAAGCCACGATGACGAGGCTACCGTCGTGGCGAACGGAGACGCCCGGACAGACGCTTTTTGCACTGTTCAGGGCGACGGCGACGGGCATTCAATGCCCTTGTCCCCCACCGTCAGGGTTAGGTACAAAACACTGTACATATACTGTTACAACAACCACCATTTTTACACTTTTACCCTCACCTACGTTGCCACCCGTTGGTGACCCCTTGACCTATAAAAGGAGGCCCATGCACAACGTAGAGGTGGTTCCCAACTGTCGATCACTCCCACGCTCGGTGTAGCTAGCCTCAAGCACTGTAGATCTTCTTGCTCCCAAGCCAAGAACTCAATAACAAACCAAGGCAGGAGTAGGGTTTTACGCATCTGTGCGGCCCGAACCTGGGTAAACTGCTCGCGTGTGCGCCTCGATCCGCTCTTTGTGCTCCCTCCGCTCCCTTGCCGTACCGAAAAGGGACTCCGGTCCCATAGGTGTTCGTGGGCGATCAGTTTCCCCGACATCTTTGGCGCGCCAGGTAGGGGGCGTCGAGGTTGTGCGAACCTGATCCGGCGTTCACGCGGGCGAAATCTTCAGCAGCTTCATCAACTTCGCTAACTTCGTCGACATGCCGCCGAAGAAGAAAGCTTCGGAGGTAGGAGACCCGTCCGCGTCGATCCCGCCACAACTAGAACCAACGGCTGGTGGGGTAGACGCTGGCGGAAGGGCGGACGCCGGTGAAGAAACTCACGGCGCCGCCAAGTCCAAAGACAAGACCGACGACCGAGCGCACTCCAAGACCTTGGCGTCCGTACACGCACCGCGCCCCTCTCAGGAGGTGCCGGAACCGCAGCGGCATGGTACGCAGGGTACCATCCGCTTGCTAGGCCAAGGAAAAGTTGGCGGGTCGCGGGACGCTCAAGGCCAGCGCGCTGGCACGAGCAAGGCGCGGTCGCCGGGGCGAGAACCTGCTCCTTCTAACGCTGTTAGAAGTCCGAGCATATCTCGCTCCTCGCACCGCTCGCCACCGCTCCCCGCCACTCCAGCAGAGGCTTTAGCTAGAGCGAGCTCAGCTGCTCCTCGACTTCCCTCCAGCGGCACACAAGGCCGAAGACTGGAGGGCCACCATCCAAAGCCTCATCGCCTTCGCCAACAACGACACGCCGCAGGAGCCGGCAACGTCACGGCCGCGGCAAGTCACCCAGGCGCGGGCTGATGGAGACAAGACCGCCGGGGGTGCAACTACCGTGCACTCCCCGCCGCGGAAGCAAAAATCGCCGACTCGCCGGATCAACGTCGACGACGATTCCACGGCGTCGTCGGATCCGCGAGCTCGCCGCGATCAGCGCCAAGCCCTCGACGACAGGCGACAAGAAGACGCTCGAACTCGCATCGAGCGTCGAAGAGAAGCGCGACGGCAGTCCGACCAGCGCGCTGGGACCGCTGTAGACACGCACGCGCCCGGAGAACCAGGCAATTTGCCGTACGCGGCAGGTTGCCCTGCGTTCACCCGTGAGCTGCGGCAAGTCCAGTGGCCCAGCATGAAGAATTTCAAGCCCGACGTACCCGAGAAGTACGACGGCAAGACCCATCCCTCGGAGTTCCTCAGCATCTACACCATTGCGGTGCAGGCTGTCGGGGGACGGGACGAGAAGATATTAGCAAACTACTTCCCGCTCGTGCTTAAGCCAAACGTCAGATCTTGGCTTATGCACTTGCCGGAAAACTCCATCTCTTCTTGGGCTGACCTGTGCCACCAGTTTGTCGGCGCCTTCACGGGCGGCCACAAGCCCCATGGCCAGGAAAGTGATCTCCACATACTTGCCCAGAAGGAGGGAGGGTCCCTGCGGAAATACATCCAGAGATTCAGCCGCGTCCAGCACAACATCCCGGACGTCCACCCTGCCGCGGTTATCAGCGCGTTCCACCAGAACGTGCGTAACCGCAGGATGAGGGAGGAGATGGCGATGTGCAAGATACGAGACGTCAGCGAGCTTTACACTCTGGCTGACAAATGCGCGCGCGCTGAAAAGGGGAGGAGACTTCCCGGAGAGGATGTTGGAGCAAGAGGAACGGATAGTGAGGATGCCGCCCCGGCAAGGAAAAACCGGCGGCGGAACAATAAGAAGAAGAAGAACAAGGAAGTACTGGCCGTGGAGCAGTCCGGCAAGGAGGCTGGCGCCAAGAAAGCTCAGGCTGGTGGCTCCGGCAAGGAGGCTGCCACTGTAGCCGCCGCCGACAAGCAGGACGGCTCCGACAAGCAGTACTGCAAGATCCACCGCACCAAGGGCCACGATCTCCAGAACTGCAAGAGGGTCGAATACCTCGTCGAGCAGCAAAAGGCTGAGTACGAGCGACGTGACAAGGAGAGGGCCCAGGGAGGCGGGGGAGAGTCTGGCAAGAAGCGGCCATTCAATGGCCGGGGAGGACGCCGCGGCAAGGCCATGCAGCGGCAAGGAGATAGGCCTCCCCGCGGCCGCGACAAGGACGAGGACGAAGACGACGACGAGGACATGGATGACGGAGACAACAGCGAGCAGAAGTTCTGTGCGTCTATGGAGGTGCCTCGCTGCATACTTCCCGCCGCCAACTCAAACAATGGGTGCGGGAAGTAAATGCAGCTGAGCCGCCCGTCGAGTCGCGCAAGCTACTGAAGTGGTCCAGCACGCCCATCATCTTCGACATTGAGGACCACCCTGACCGCACAACTGCGGTCGGGTGCTTGCCGATGTTGGTTTCACCAACCATCCGCAACCTCAAGGTCACCAAGATGCTGGTTGACGGCGGGGCCGGCCTGAACTTGATCTCCTCTGCTGTGGTCCGGAAGCTGCAGATCCCCGACAGCGAGCTCGAGGAGACCGGAACTTTCCAAGGAATTAACCCGGGAAGGAGCAAGCCGAAGGGGAAGATCACATTGCCGGTAACCTTTGGCGGAGAGCTAAACTTCAGGACTGAGAGGATCACCTTCGACGTCGCCGATATCCCATTGCCGTACAATGGGATACTTGGCCGTCCGGCGCTTGCCAAGATCATGGCAGCCTCTCACTATGCCTACAACATGCTCAAGATGCCAGGGCCGATAAGCGTCATCTCTGTCCCCGGCGACAAGAAGGACGCGCTTATCTGTGCCGACAAGATCTACCGGGACGCAGCAGCTGCAGCAGATAGCAAAACACTTGCCGCTGAAGCTCCCGGGGGGAAGAACAAGACCAAGTCCGGCAAGAGCTCTGGGGCCCACTCCAGTAAACGCACCTCTTCGGAGTGCTACGCTGCCGTCGAGGACGCACCATCGAGCTCCACCGGCAAGTGCAAGAAAGGAATGGCAGCTCCACCTGCAACCAAGAATGTGTCCGCCAAGGAGGACGGCACTGGTGGTACTTTCACCATCAGTGCTACGCTCGACCCCAAATAGGAAAGCGCGCTCGTTGCTTTCCTGCGGGCGAATGTCGACGTGTTTGCATGGCAACCGTCTGACATCCCCGGCGTTCCCAGGAAAGTAATTGAGCACAAGCTTGCCATTTGTCCTCACGCGCGGCCCGTCAAGCAGAAGGTCAGGAAGCAAGCGGTGGAGCGGCAAGAGTTTATTGCCGAAGAAATCAAGAAGTTGGAAGCAGCAGGCCTTGTTAGAGGCGTACTTCATCCCACGTGGCTGGCCAACCCTGTTGTCGTGCGTAAAGCAAATGGGAAGTGGAGGCTTTGTATAGACTTCACTGATGTGAATAAAGCTTGTCCTAAAGATCCATTTCCCTTGCCGCGCATTGACCAGATCGTTGACTCCACGGCTGGATGTGAGTTGCTTTCATTCCTTGATGCATACTCCGGATACCACCAGATATTTATGGCTGAAGAGGATGAAGAGAAGACCGCATTCATTACTCGATGTGGCACTTACTGTTTCATACGCATGCCCTTCGGATTGAAGAATGCGGGTTCAACATTTGCAAGGGTAGTCCACACTGCTTTTGAGCCACAGATACACAGGAATGTAGAAGCTTACATGGATGATATAGTGGTCAAGAGCAAGGACAAGGATACCCTGATCCAAGACCTAGACGAGACTTTTGCAAATCTGCGCAAGATACAACTCAAGCGTAACCCCGAGAAGTGCGTCTTCGGAGTCCCCTCCGGCAAGCTACTCGGGTTCTTTGTGTCCCAGAGGGGGATTGAAGCCAATCCAGACAAGATCAAAGCCATTGAGCAGATCGAAGCCCCGAAGCGCGTCAAGGATGTACGGAGGCTCGCTGGTTGAGTGGCTGCTCTCAGCAGGTTCATTTCTAAGTCTGCAGAACGCGCCCTGCCTTTCTTCAAAATCTTGAAAAAGGCAGGTCCAATGAAATGGACTCCGGAAGCGGAGGCAGCGCTGCAAGACTTGAAAGGATACGTGTCCTCTACTCCAATACTTGTCGCACCGAGGCCGCAAGAGAAGTTGCTGCTATACTTAGCAGCAACCAATCAAGTGGTTAGTGCTGCGTTAGTAGCGGAAAGAGAAGCAGAGGAGGAGCCCACGGCCCCGGCAAGCACGTCCGGCGACAAGCAGGGGGCTTCCCCGGCAAGCTCTGGCCCCGACAAGGATGAATCTGCGCAGATGCAAGGAGAAGTGCGGAAGAAGATGGTGCAGTGCCCAGTTTATTTTGTCAGTTCCCTCTTGCAGGGGGCTAGATCAAGATACTCTGGGGTGCAGAAGCTGCTTTTTGGCCTCCTCATGGCCTCGAGAAAGCTGCGCCATTACTTCCAAGCACATGAGATAACAGTGGTCACTCGCTTTCCGATGAAGAGAATATTGCAAAATCCAGAAGCAACAGGCAGGATTGTCGAGTGGGCACTGGAGCTGTCAAGCTTTGGTCTCAAGTTTGAAAGTACTTCAACTATTCAGAGCAGAGCCTTGGCAGAGTTCATAGAAGAATGGACACCAACACCGGATGAAGAAGTTCCAGAGACAAGCATCCCCGTCAAAGAAACAAGCAAAGAATGGGTAATGTACTTCGATGGAGCCTTCTCGCTGCAAGGCGCCGGTGCTGGTGTGCTACTTGTCGCACCCACCGGAGAGCACCTCAAGTACGTTGTTCAAATGCACTTTCCCAAGGAACAAGCAACAAACAATACTGCAGAGTATGAAGGTTTGCTTGCCGGCCTCAGAATTGCAGCAGAACTTGGGATCAAGAAGCTGATCGTACGGGGAGATTCGCAGTTGGTTGTCCGACAAGTGAACAAGAGCTATCAGAGCCCGTTGATGGAAGCTTACGTCGACGAAGTGAGAAAGCTTGAAGAACACTTTGAGGGCCTGCAGATGGAACACATTCCAAGAGCTCAAAATGACATCACAGACGGCCTCTCAAAGTGTGCAGCAATGAAGCTACCTGTGGAACCAGGGATCTTTGTGCTCAAGCTAACTCAACCATCCGTTACACCATCAGTTGGGCAAAGCAAGAAGAGAAAGTTGGTCTCCGGTGACTACTTGCCGGCGGATCTTCCTGAAGTCGCCGCCAAGGTCCCCAAGATCAACGACCAAGTTGTTGAGGAACAGTCTGCTCCTGCGGACCCTAGGGTTCGTACAGTTGAAGCAGGCATTCCCGACAAGTCTTGCCCCGGCAGGCTTGCCGGGGAACGCTCAGCTCCGGCAGAGCCGCATGTTCATGCCGTAGAAGCTGACGTTCCCGCAGCAGCACTGATGCCTTTAGTCCTTGTTGTTGAGCCTCAAGCTCCAGCATGGGCGCAGCAAATTGTCCATTTCCTTCAAACTGGAGAACTTCCCGAAGAGCCAGAAGAGATAGAGAGAATAACCAGGCTGTCAAGTATGTACCAGTTCGTCGGCAATGAACTGTACAGAAGAAGACTCAATGGTGTCAGATTGAAGTGCATTTCCCGGGAAGATGGACAGAAGCTGTTGGCGGAAGTACATGGAGGCATATGTGGCCACCACATTGGCGCAAGAGCACTTGCCGGGAAGGCGTTCTGGCAAGGTTTCTTTTGGCCAGAAGCCCTCCAAGATGCAACTGCATAAGTAACCAAGTGTGAAGCGTGCCAGTTCCATGCTAAGCAAATACATCAGCCAGCTCAAGCTCTCCAGACAATCCCTTTGTCCTGGACCTTTTCGGTCTGGGGGCTCGACATCCTCGGCCCCTTTCCCCGCGCAGTCGGGGGCTTTGAGTACTTGTACGTTGCCATCGACAAGTTCACAAAGTGGCCGGAAGTGGAACCAGTGAGAAAGGTGACCGCACAGTCAGCAGTCAAGTTCTTCAGGTCAATTGTTTGCCGTTTCGGAATCCCTAACAGGATCATCACCGACAACGGCACACAGTTCACAAGTCGCACCTTCATGCAATACGTCCAAGACCTTGGCGCCAAGGTCTGCTTCGCTTCTGTTGCTCACCCGAGGAGCAACGGTCAAGCGGAGAGGGCAAACGCTGAAGTGCTGCGAGGACTCAAGACAAGAACTTTTGACAGGCTGCACAAGTGTAACGCCCCGGACACACCCGCCGGTGGTCGTTACTCCTGGCGGGATCTAGACTAGCCTCACATATCAATACTAGTCTTTTCTGCGCACTTTGTCCTCACTCGTGCGCACCCGGGAGCAACTTCCCGGTCGGTCACCCATCCTGAAACTACTCCAAGCTGAGCACGCTTAACTTTGGAGTTCTATCCGAATGGGCTCCCGGAAAAGAAGGAATTCCTTATTGATATGAGTAGTCTATCATCCCTAATAAGCCAGGCCATCACATACACCCTCACTCAGAGGAACCGACGTCCTCGTCGGGCCACAGGAACGTTCCCTCTTGGCACAACCGTCTGTGCTTCCAGGACAGCACATGTGCCATGCCGTGTGCCACGACGGGTCACAAACGTCATGCACAACATGACTGCAAACTGTCCGCAAACAGCCGTGTAACCGCGAGGGTCGGCTCTGATACCAACTTTGTAACGCCCCGGACACACCCGCCGGTGGTCGTTACTCCTGGCGGGATCTAGACTAGCCTCACATATCAATACTAGTCTTTTCTGCGCACTTTGTCCTCACTCGTGCGCACCCGGGAGCAACTTCCCGGTCGGTCACCCATCCTGAAACTACTCCAAGCTGAGCACGCTTAACTTTGGAGTTCTATCCGAATGGGCTCCCGGAAAAGAAGGAATTCCTTATTGATATGAGTAGTCTATCATCCCTAATAAGCCAGGCCATCACAACAAGTGCGGAAGAAACTGGATTGAGGAGTTGCCGGCGGCTCTTTGGTCAATCAGGACGACACCAAATCGAGCCACCGGGCAGACACCCTTTGCTCTTGTCTATGGAGCAGAGGCAGTTCTCCCCACGGAACTCGTATACGGGTCTCCTCGAGTGCTCGCTTACGATGAGCTCGAGCAAGAGCAGCTGCAGCAAGATGATGCACTGCTCCTCGAGGAGAACCGTCTTCAGGCTGCTGTACGAGCTGCTCGATACCAGCAAGCTTTGCGCCGCAACCATAGCCGCAAAGTTAAGGCCAGAAGTCTAGAGGAAGGCGACCTTGTTCTTCGGCGCGTTCAGTCCGCCAAGAATTCCAACAAGTTGACGCCGAAGTGGGAAGGCCCTTATCGGGTGAGGCAAGTCACAAGGCCCGGCGCTGTCCGCCTTGAGACCGAAGAGGGCTTACCGGTGAGCAACTCCTGGAACATTGAGCACCTTCGCAAGTTTCACCCGTAAGGCGCGGTTGCCGTGATCCGCTCCGGCAACCACCTTTTGTACAAGTCTTGCCGCTGTTGCATGTAAACCTTTGTACAAAGCCGGGCGCAGATCCCGTGCATCAGTAAAACTTCTGTGCATTGCACAGCTTGTCATTTCATGCCTTTTTTATTTTCCCTTGCATGTATTATATGACACTCTGTGCAGCACACACCCCCGGTAAGCAATAACGAGCCGCAGGGCTCCATATCTATGTTTCCTCCCTCTTCTTTCTTTTCTCAAGCAGAAAAAGTTGTTCCTCGCGCACAAGTTTGCCCGGGGGAGAAGGAGACAATGGTATGGACCAAGTGCCGTCGTTCATCAAGAAAGCCTTGCCTTGCCGGGAAGCAAACAACACAAAAGCTAAGTTGCCAAAGTTTGAGCATTCAAATTTTTAAATTTTAGAGTTATCTTCCTTGAACGACAACACTTTGTATGGAAAACCTGTGCGCGGAGGAACCAACTCGTGGCTAGCCGCACCCTTACTTTGTTTCGAGCACGCTCAACGGCTTAAGTGAGCTGCGAAAAGTGTCGCGCCCTTACTTCGTTTTCGAGCTCGCTCAACAACCTAAGTGTGATGCGACTAGCTGCGACAAGGTTTCTTGCCGGTAGGGACGTTGCCAGCAGGCTGCTGAAGTTCCGCACTCAGCGCTCGCGGCAAGGGTCCCTTTGCCGGCAAGTTCCCTAAAAGCGTAGGATGAGAAGCATACAAAGTAAAGGAATCGAGCAAGGGAGATAACACTGCATCCACTACCCAAAATAGAGTTATATTACGGAATGACTTGTCGCTGTACTAATAAACTATTGTCCATAACTTGATTGGCAGCGACAAGGGAAACAAGAAGAAAGAAAATAACCTAGTCTACGCAGTCGCCGTCAACTCTCCTGATCTTGCCCACCTTGGCCACGATATGGGCGACAGAAGCCTTCAGCGCTTCCTGGTCGGTGTCGGGCGGCAAGGTCCGGAGGACGTTGTCGAGATTGATCCCGGGGTTGCGGTAGACTATCTTCGTCAGCACTCGCTCCACAGTACCCGTGCAAAGCCTGCGCGCCTCGTTTGCCAGCTGCGTGGGGATCCTCTCCCGGAGCTGCTCAAGTGCCGGCGCCACTCCCCTGAACAATAAGTTCAGCTTGGCGCTGTGAGGGAGGTTCGCGTCGGGGGAATACACGAGGTGCTCCGTCCCCAGCGCCGCCATCTCCCTGTCGATGTCGGCGGCGGCGGCGACGAGCTCCTCGGTCCACTGCTCCACCGTCTGCCTGAAGTTATTTTGCGTGACGGCGGCGCTGTCCAGCAATGCTCTCTCAGCACGGAGGTCCTCCTTCAGCTTTGTCTCACGGTTTCGGGCGCCGTCAAGTGACTCAGTGAGGGTGGACAGCTTTAGCTCCAAGTCTGCAATAGAATCCTTGGCGATGGTGAGCTCCTGGCCCTTGTTGGAGAGATGGACATGCAGCTCCGAGTGGCTGTGAGCGTCTTTCTCCCTCGCCAATGTGAGCGCGGCAACCTTCTCCTCGCTCGTCCTCAAGTTAAGCTCCAACTGCGTCACCCTCGCCTCCAAGTCTCTCTTGGCGGTCTCTGCAGCTGCAGCGGCATCCCTCGCTTTCTGTAGAGCCCCGCCAAGGGACTACTCGCACGCGGTAAGGTCATCCTCGTGGCTATCGAGGTCGACCTTCCGCTGCCTCAGCTCTCCTACCCGCCGAGACAGATCCTCGGCGGCTAGTCATTGCTGCTCCACAACCTCGGCCT
Organism: Secale cereale; assembly: GCA_902687465.1. Classification (NCBI taxonomy): domain Eukaryota; kingdom Viridiplantae; phylum Streptophyta; class Magnoliopsida; order Poales; family Poaceae; genus Secale; species Secale cereale. The sequence continues at coordinate 808,310,574 of LR738712.1, forward strand.
TCTCGAGGATGAACGCCTGGTGCGCCTCGGCGAGCTCCTCCCGCTCCTCCGCCAAGTTCCGGAGAGCCGCTTGGTTGGCGGCGCGGAGCTCCTCGGCGCGCTTCTCCAGATCGACGCCTGCCTTGGTAGCCAGAGCCTCTCGGGACTCCAGCTTGGCCTGCCTGGCGCGGTACAGAGCCAGGAGTTTCCGCAGGAGCTGCTCCTCTTCGGGCTCGCTGCTGCTGCTAGGCGCGTCGACAAGCCTCAGCCCGACGGAGGCCAGGACTTCCCCATCGAAGACCTCTCCCTCCGCGGGCGCCCTCGACATAGAAGCCCACGGGACTTGGATAAAGATCCCGTTGGCGGCCTCCAGATAGACGCCCGGCTCGGTCGCGGCAGCAGGAGGGTCGGCGGCCGGCGCAGCGTCCGACGCTCCTGCGGCCTCAGGACCGTCAGTGCGGTCGCCGGTCCCCTCCTCAGCTGCTGCGTCGGTGGCCGCGGCGGTCTCATCAACGGTGGCCTCCGTCTCCATCGGTTCCGGGGCGGATGAGTCTGAAGACAAGAAAAGAAGAAAGAAAGAAGAATTGTCAAGCAAATATCCAAAAAGAAGAGAAAAGCACAAGGGTTACCTGCGCGAGCCTCTTCTTCGATGGGGTTCCTCGCCGGGGGGTTCTCCCTCGGCGGTGTGGTGGTAGCCCCCGCCGGTGGAGGGCCACTGGTACCTTCCCTTGGCGGGGTGCTCGCCCTTGGCGGAGTACTCGCCCTTGGCGGGGTGCTCGCCCTTGGCGGGGTCCTCGCCGTTGGCGGGGTCCTCGCCCTTGGCGGAGTGCTCGCCGGGGAGCTCCTCCTTGGCGGGGAGGCTGAGACGAGCGGCTCTTCGGGAGCAGTCTCCTGACGCTCCTGAGGCTGCGGCTCTACTTCTGCACAAATCAGCAAACAAGCAAGACATTAGCAAGGATAAGAAGCCCACACGCGCCCAACAAGCGAAGAAGTAAACAAGGGACTTACGTTGGGGGCTGCGCTGGGGGCTGCCCTGCGGAGCAGCTGGCTGGTCCGGCAAGCTCGTCACCGGCGCATCCCCTGCCGCTGCAACGGGCTCGTCCTCAAGATCGACCACCGGGATCTTGGCCCTCTTCGCTATCCTCTGGGCCAGGGTCCTGTAAGACAGACATCAAACAGAATCAAAATCAGACAAAGGAAGATTCAAGACAAGAACAGCGAAGAAAACAAGAGTTGTTTTACTTACTCTTCCTCCTCCTCCTCGTCGGAACTAAGGACGGAAAAGTCGAAGTCCGCCTCGCGCGTCCCGGCGCGAGGAGCTGGAGGAGTAGGCTCCCTCGGGCGCTTGGCGGGCGCCGGAGCCGTGGTCTGAGAAGACCCCGCTCCGGTCGTCGCCGAGGCCCGAGGAGCGGAAGGAGCGGTGGAGCCCGTGCGGGAGGATCCTCCCCCAGCCGCTGCGGAGGCGCGAGGCGCCCCCTTGGCGGCCTTGCTCGTCGTGGTGGCGCGCGTCGAGCGACGCCGCGGCTGCTGGTCCGCCGGCTGCTTCGCCGTGTCCGTAGCCTTGCGGAGACGCTTCTTCGGTTGATGCGGAGGACTTGGTGGTGGCGGAGAACTCCCCGAGGATGAAGAGGAGCCGTCAAGGCCCAGAGACCCGCCTGAGTCTTCTGAAGGATCGCCCGATTCGGCGTCCTCCTCGGCGGGCTCACTTGATTCCGTGCCCTGCCCGGCGGCCTCGCTCGTCCCGGCAGGCTGCCCGGCAGGCCTCAGCAGTTTGAGGATCTCTTCCTCCTCGGCCCGACTCACCGCGTCCGCTGCATCCGCCTCATCCAAGGAGTACCCAAACTCGCCCGCGGCCTCAGCTACGGCTCCCTCCTCCATCCTGGTGGTGATATACGCCAAATCCCGGTCGGTGGTGTCGCGGGTGAGACCCTTCTTCTCATCGAGATTGATCGGCAGCTCAACCAAGTTGTCGAAGAAAGTTTGTGCAGTTTCGTCAGAAGGCACCAGCCAAGTGGGATCAACCCCGTGGGAGTCGCACAGCGGCATTGCCGCGCGGATAGCACTAAGTGACGAGTTGTTACATAGTGGAACTACTCCCCGCGACGGGGCAAACCACTCCGGGTGCTTGGGGTCATGCTTGAATAGCTCCCGGATCATCCCCTTGAGCTCCAGGACAGTGAAGTTGTAGTTGAGGCCGGGGCGTAGCCTCATGCAGTCTGCCGCGTTGCCGAAATCCCAAGCAGCCCTTTTCCTCTCCTACAAGGGGGCAATACGGCGACGAAGGAAATCTGCCCCGACCTCACCTACAGTAAGATTGGCTTGCCGGAGGCGAAGGATCCTAGTGAGGGCTATCTTCAGCTTCTCGTCCTCCGGGGCCAGATCACTCCAATCCTTGCCGCGCACTATTGCAGCTCGGCGCGGGGAAGTAAACTGCTGGCGTCCCTCCTCCATGATCCAGCACCAGTCAGCCCTCCACTCTTCCCACTTGCCGCGGAGCTCTCCAATCAAGTACGCCTCTTTCTTATTGAGCCTGAAGATCCAAGAGATCCCGCTGGACAAAGGAGACCCAGACTCTACCCGAGGTGTGAAAAAATGGCGGAAGAGGGCTACGTTGGGGGTGACTCCGACAAAGTTTTCGCACAGATGTGCGAAAACGACCATGGTTAAGACTGCGTTCTGGGTGAAATCTAGAAGATGGAATCCATACGTGTTCATAACATCGCAGAAGAACTCGGAGTATGGAGGGCAGAGTCCGGAATGGAAGAACAGAGCAAAGTAAGGATAACCTCCCAGGAACATGTCGCAGGCTTCGGTGGGGAGAACCCTGGTGCGCGGGTGAGCTTTCGTTTCCCTCGACCAGAAGAGATAGTACTTGTCCTTCAGCTCCCTCGCGCCAAGCCTCGGCGGGAAGACCACCATCTTCTTCCGCATTGCTGCTAGCTTCGCCGCCCGGTCGGTCTTCGCGGTTTTCGCCTTGTCGCTCTTCGGGGCCATGGAGGGGACGACGAGGGAGGCCGGCGGCGCTGGGGAGGCTGGCGGCGGCGGAAAGAGGGTGGAGCTCAGCTCTCTTTCGAACTTTGGGGAGGAGGAGAGCGGTGGGGGTTTCTGGAGGTTGAAGACGCAATGAAGCAATGGGGGAAACTGCCCCTGTTTCCTCTGCTTTTAAGGGGAAATGGGGGACGTTCCGCATTTTCCCATTAAAGAAACAGGCCACGATCTCTCCCACGACGTCGCAATCGACGCATGCCGTTAGGGAGGGATGCGGCGGATACGGAGAGGGCTGCGGCGCGCCGTGGGCCGCGCGTGCCCGTGCACTGTTTTGGGCCTGGCCCAACAGCGCTCGGCACCGTGTGTGGCCCAGGCCCGGGGGCTCCTGTCGGTGTACTAAAGTAGGGGTACCTTAGTATCCCGACTTGTGCACGGGCAGTAGCAGCGTCCCGTGGCAGGGCTTGCCACGCGCCCGCCAAGGCCCGCTTTGGTTCCTTTGGAGCCATTCAAGAACAAAGTATTCAAGTTAATGAGACAAGACCCCGGCAAGAGGAGCTTGCCGGGAAGGCCGTTCCAAGCTCAAGACCACCCCTTTAGCACAAGACCCTGGCAGGAGGAGCCTGCCAGGAAGGCCAAAGCATGGCATTTCAGAAGACTTGCCGTGGTGCATCGCGCGCCCCGGCAAAGCCCGGAGAGCTACAAGCTTCCGGGCGCAGTAAGATAGCGACCGCGGCAAGGTGCTTGCCGCGGCAAGCTTTCACTGTGTGCCTGCGCTCCAGCTCATCTGGCCACGCGTCGCCCTGGGGCCCTTCCAGGGGCACGTGGCGGATGGCTGTGCAGCCTGGGGTACACGGTGGCAAGCCACGATGACGAGGCTACCGTCGTGGCGAACGGAGACGCCCGGACAGACGCTTTTTGCACTGTTCAGGGCGACGGCGACGGGCATTCAATGCCCTTGTCCCCCACCGTCAGGGTTAGGTACAAAACACTGTACATATACTGTTACAACTACCACCATTTTTACACTTTTACCCTCACCTACGTTGCCACCTGTTGGTGACCCCTTGACCTATAAAAGGAGGCCCATGCACAACGTAGAGGGGGTTCCGAACTCTCGATCACTCCCACGCTCGGTGTAGCTATCCTCAAGCACTGTAGATCTTCTTGCTCCCGAGCCAAGAACTCAATAACAAACCAAGGCAGGAGTAGGGTTTTACGCATCCGTGCGGCCCGAACCTGGGTAAACTGCTCGCGTGTGCGCCTCGATCCGCTCTTTGTGCTCCCTCCGCTCCCTTGCCGTACCGAAAAGGGACTCCGGTCCCATAGGTGTTCGTGGGCGATCAGTTTCCCCGACACTTTGCTTCCTATATATGATTACAATGATGAATATGATGTTTTCAGTCCACCTACTATTGAGGATAAAATTTATTATGATTATGATATGCCTCCTAAATACAATGATTACCATGATGGTTATGATTGCTTTACTCTCACTATTCCTAATAAGAAAGATTTTGCTTATATGAAGAGTAATGATACCTTTTTGCATGTGGATCATGGTAACAATGCTTTATGTGATGCTTATATTGTTGAGTTTATTCGTGATCCCACTAAAAATTATTATGAGAAGGGAACATATGCTTATAGATATTTCAATAATATCAAGTTCCCTCTCTTTATGTTGAAGGTTTTGAAGCTGCTCTTGTTTTGTCTTCCTATGCTTATTCCTTTGTGCTTCAATGAATTATTGTATTGCAATATTCCTATGCATAGGAAGCATGTTAGGCTTAAATGTGTTTGGTATTTACTTCTTGATGCTCTCTTTTGTTCTTCAACTCTTATTCCTACGAGAGCATCATTAAAGTCTTAAGCCTATCTTTATGGCTATAAAGAAAGTGCTTTTGGGAGGCAGCCCACAATGAATAAAATTTTATTTTGCTTTTGTTGTGTCTTGATGTTTGTTACTACAGTAGCATCATCATTGTATCTTTACTTTTCAGCTTTGTGCCAAGTTTAGCCTCTGATTGCAAGAAAGTTCAAAAATTGTGACGTGCTGTCCAGGAAACAGATTCTGTCCTTGGATAGAAAAATTCGTATAAAATCAGCAGATCATCTTTTTGGTCTGAATTTTTTCGACAGCGTGCTCTATACAATTGTCTTTTGGGCGTCTGTTCTGAGTTTTTTTATTAGAGTGGCAGAAGTGCCCCGAAAAAATCATTTACTACCTGCTGTTCTGTTTTTCACAGATTCTGTCATGTTTTGCCTTTCCCTCATTTTGCAAACCTTGAGCTTGCTTTTTCTTTGCAAAAACCTTTTGGCAATCTTGAGAAACAGTAGACCTTCAAGAATATCCTTATTTCCAGCAAGGAACAATTATATTATTATGGGTACTAACCTCGCTAATCAGATTATGATGAGTTATGTATGAAGGGAGTTTTCAAGTGTGCGAGGGAAGATGATAAAAAGATTCAGGAGTGTCAAGCACTCAAGCTTGGGGATGCCCCCATGCACCCCCAAGAAATATTCAAGGAGACTCAAGCGTCTAAGCTTGGGGATGCCCCCGTGCATCCCCTTCTCCATCAACATTATCAGTTCGTCTTTCGTTCCACTATATTTTTATCACTTCATGTGTTATGTGCTATGCTTGGAGCGTCTTGCTTTTAGTTTCCGTTTTAGTTTTCTTTAGCTTTTCATAACGAGTCGGAACTCAGCTTTCTTTGTGTGGGAGAGAAACACGCTCCACTTCAACCTAGAACACAACATAGAATTTTCATGCCTATCTTTGCTGTGTGTGTTCTTTGTCTTTCAATAGCTACTATCATGTTCAGCTCTTAGTTTTCATGCTTATCTTTTTAAAGAGCTTTTGTTTAGTTGGTTGCTTGAACTCTCTTTAGTTATCATGCTTATCTTATTAAGAGAGTTTGCTTCTGTTGCATTGGTTGATATGTCTATGATAAAAATGCTACGTGCATAATGGTACTTAGTAATTCATGTTTTCTTATGGTTAGTCTCAAATAGCTGGGGGGTTCCCAATGTGGTATTGGAGTACCAACATGATCTGTTTGCCTATGATGTGGTATGGTTTAGTAATATCTTCCTTCGAGAATTTATTTTGATTGACTTGGCGTATGCTCACGCATATTTAAGACTGTAAAGAAAGTCTGTCAAGCCTTGATGATCTTTTGTTTCTGAGTAGCGATATAACTTCCATGCCTGATTCAATGTTGCTTTGTCGCTCTGCATGATTATGACCATCATTGCTCTCTTAGTTGGTCGCTCCCAGTCTTTTGCTAACCTTCGCCTGTACTAAGCGGACTGACTGCTTGTGCATCCAAAATCTTTTAAACTAGTTATGCCATATGAGTCCACCATACCTTCCTATACATGGTATTTACCTGCCATTCCTAACGAAGACTTTCATGTACCATCTCAAAATTATTCAAAAAAGCATTTCTATTTTGTGCCTCTGTTTTAGTTCATGAGGAAGTAGTAGTTAATTCATGACCTTTTTAAGTTGGACAAGCTTCACCTCGGGATTGCATGTCTAATGTGCAAACCCATAATACGAGAAGGAACTGGCAAAGAGTGCGCCCGGCTCAAAAATAATATAACAAACAAACCCTCCTTCACGCTTTGTTCATGAGAAATCAGAAAACTTTGGCAGTGATAAACAAAGGAGATTAAGAGGATGTGATCGTCCTCATTCGGGAGCCGTTCCTCGAAACTTGTCCATCTCAAGAAGTGATTGAGTTGTCTGCTAGCATTCGTTGACGGAACATGCATAACCAAAAAAATATTATTACCTCTGTTTTTAAAACCAAGAGCTCTGGTACATGCTTTGTCTTTGTTTCCGACCACGGGTTTTCAACCTTGACAACAAAAGCCACGGTTCGAGAGTCTCCACCTTCTTTTAAAGCACCAACTACTAAGAGCATGATTGTCATTCTGAGTGTAATGTGCATTGTCCCAAAGTAGCATTGTCTTTTGCATGATTATGATATCGTTTATTCTGAAATCATTGTATCTAGTCATCACTTAAACCTTGGAGGTGCCCCTGCATTTATGTTTTGCTTCACTAAAGGGGGCAAGCGAGATATCACTTTATCATATTTGCACACCATGCTCATTACAAATCTATTTGATGTTTCAGTATCATATTTTAAAACTTTCAGTTCTTTGTGATTTTCTCATAAGGCAACTTAATTACTACAGATTCATTGTCTCAGTAAGCTTTTGTCATATGACTATGAAAAGTCCTATATGGTTAATAGCATGTCACCACAGAAATTATGCTTGTTATCATTTACCTACTCGAGGACGAGCAGGAATTAAGCTTGGGGATGTTGATACGTCCAAAACGTATCTATAATTTCTGCTTGCTCCATGCCTCTTTTGGGTGATATTGCTATGATATTTATACACTTCCATACACTTTTGATCATATTTGGACTAACCTATTAACTCAGTGCACCCCAGTGCCAGTTTCTGTTTTCTGCTGTTTTTGTATTTCAGGTTTTCCCGTCACGTAAACTGCCAGAAAAATCCCGAAAAAATTATATAAAAAATCAGCGTTCCGGAAGCTTCCACACGGCCGAAGTTGGGCCGGAGGGGGGCCACCAGGGCTCCAGGCGCCCTGGTGGCGCGGCACCCCTCCTGGCCGCGCCCTGGTGGCGCGGCCCCCCTCCTGGCCGCGCCGGGGGGGCGCCTGGGCCCCCCAGGCCTCCGCTGATGCCCCCCTTTGGCATATATTTAACACGCGTCCCGAAACCCTCGAGGACGGAACCCTATTTCGCGATCTCATCTCTGTTCCGCCGCCGCCGCGCTTCCAAGATCGGGAGCACCAGGAGAACTCTTCCCGGCACCCTGCCGGAGGGGAGGATCACCACCGGGAGCCTCTCCACCACCATGGACGCCTCCCGGATAAGTTGTGAGTAGTCTCCCTTGGACCATGGGTCCATGACCAGTAGCTATGTGATGTTCTCCTCCCCTTCTTGTGCTTCACTAATTAGACCTCGTGAGCTGCCCTACATGATCGAGGCACATATGTAATCCTTATGCTGTTGCTATGTTGAGTTTGCTGGGATCCGATGGATTGTGAGATTATGTTCAGATTGTGTTTGAGTAACATATTTGATTTACCTCTTTTATATTTATGTCCGTAAGTAATTCTTGCATGTTATCCGTTGCTATTTATTGCTTTGGCCAAGTAGTAGGTAGTGACTCCAAGAGGGAACGTTATGCTCGATTGTGGGTTCATGCCCCTCGATGACTAGCTTGAGTGACAGAAACATGAGTCTAGGGGATGTGTTGTTGCCACAAGGGGGAAAACAACGGTGCTTGTGCCCGCGGGTGCAAGGATTGTTTACTTTACGCAAAGTTCTTTTAATGCAGTTGTCTGTTGCTTTGAGTTTACACTATGGGTGGGACTCGCAACTTAATACCAGCGAGATGTTCTGGATAGATATCTCAAGGTGGATGATTAGTAGTAGATGCAGATGGATTTCGGTCTACTTGCCTTGGCGTACCGCCCATGCTTTGAACCTCTACCTTTCTTGCAACATAGTTAGCATTGGTTTGCGCACATAATTCTGTCAATTGCCCAGCTGTAATTCGTTTACCTCACATAGCTGTTTTATCGTCTTTTGGGAGAGAGACATCACTAGTGAACATCATGGGACCCCGGTCCATATTACCATCACTGATCACATCCGCTATTTACTTTCCACTTTTACTTATTAGTTGCAGCAATACCTATCACTATTATCACTTGTGTTTGATCCTTTATAAACGACAAGGCCGGAGGGATTGACAACCTCTCTGTACTCGTTGGGAGCAAAGTTATTTGTATATGTGTGCAGGATCATGTTGATTGCTAATATCTGGCGCCGTTAGCAGTTAACACCTTCTTGTTGAACCTTGGAGTCTCAGGGGAAATCGATCCTTGGTATCTTTGCCAAGGGAAAACTTCCGCTACACTGCATCTCAAACCTTCCACTTGGGGTAACCAACGAGGGGCGAGAAGCCATCATTCCCCTCTAACAATTATTCAGAATTGACATAGACATAGAAAATTCTCAATAACTTAGGCATTGGCATGCTTACATTTTAGCTTTTTCGAGTGATTCTCAAACAGGGAAAAATAAATGGAACTTACCGTTGGTCCACGGCACCCCTCTTCTTCCTTGGGCGACCACCATGGATACACAACCACCAGGAAGGTGTATTCCCGCATCTCTACCACCGTACCTGGCCTAGCAAATCGTTTTCCCAGGGACGCAAATAGCTAAAGAGACAGGTAGGTACGATGCCTAAATCCTTACACCAATATGACCTAAACGGCAGTGTCATGAGTATGTTGCACTATCATTATCAACTCTGCATCTTTTGGCTTCAATAACTGTATTACTAGGATCGAGATTCAATAAACTATTCTCCTTAGGTGTATGACCATAGAAGGTTTTATTCATGTAAATAGAATAACAATTATTCTCTCACTTAAATGAGTAACCGTATTGCAATAGACACGATCCAATCTTGTTCATGCTCAACGCAAATACCAAATAACATTTATTTAGGTTTAACCCTAATCTCGGTAATATAGGGAGTGTGTGAAGATGATCATATCAATCATGGAACAACTTCCAACACACATCGTCACCTCACCCTCAACTAGTCTCCGTTTATTCTGCAACTCCTGTTTCGAGTTACTAATCTTAGTGATGTCTAATACGCAACCTTCTTCTTGTAGATGTTGTTGGGCCTCCAAGTGCAGAGGTTTGTAGGATAGTAGCAAATTTCCCTCAAGTGGATGACCTAAGGTTTATCATTCCGTAGGATGCGTAGGATGAAGATGGTCTCTCTCAAACAACCCTGCAACCAAATAACAAAGAGTCTCTTGTGTCCCCAACACACCGAATACAATGGTAAATTGTATAGGTGCACTAGTTCGGCGAAGAGATGGTGATACAAGTGCAATATGGATGGTAGATATAGGTTTTTGTAATCTGAAAATATAAAAATAGCAAGGTAACTAAAGATAAAAGTGAGCATAAACGGTGTTGCAATGATAGGAAACAAGGCCTAGGATTCATACTTTCACTAGTGCAAGTTCTCTCAACAATAATAACATAAATGGATCATATAACTATCACTCAACTTGCAACAAAGAGTCATTCCAAAGTAACTAATGGCGGAGAACAAACGAAAAGATTATGGTAGGGTACGAAACGACCTCAAAGTTATCCTTTCTGATCGATCTATTCAAGAGTCCGTAGTAAAATAACACGAAGCTATTCTTTCTGTTCAATCTATCATAGAGTTCGTACTAGAATAACACCTTAAGACACAAATCAACCAAAACCCTAATGTCACCTAGATACTCCATTGTTACCTCAAGTATCTATGGGCATGATTATACGATATGCATCACACAATCTCATATTCATCTATTCAACCAACACAAAGTACTTTAAAGAGTGCCCCAAAGTTTCTACCGGAGAGTCAAGACGAAAACGTGTGCCAACCCCTATGCATAGATTCCCAAGGTCACGGAACCCGCAAGTTGATCACCAAAACATACATCAAGTGAATCAATAGAATACCCCATTGTCACCACGGGTATCCCACACAAGACATACATCAAGTGTTCTCAAATCCTTAAAGACTCAATCTCATAAGATAACTTCAAAGGGTAAACTCAATCCATTACAAGAGAGTAGAGGGGGAGAAACATCATAAGATCCAACTATAATAGCAAAGCTCGCGATACATCAAGATCATGCCATCTCAAGAACACGAGAGAGAGATCAAACACATAGCTACTGGTACATACCCTCAGCCCCGAGGGTGGACTACTGATGGGCCTCTAACCCCTCGTTGGTTACCCCAAGTGGAAGGTGTAAGATGCAGTGTTGTGGAAGTTTTTCCCTTAGCAAAGATGCCAAGGATCGAATCCCCAGAGACTCCTAGGTTCAACAAGTAGGTGTCAACTGCTACGGCGCCAGATATTAGCAGTCAACGTGGACCTGCACACAGATACAAATAACTTTGCTCCCAACGAGTACAGAGAGGTTGTCAATCCCTCCGGCCTTGTAGTTCACAAAGGATTAAACGCAAATGATAGTAGTGATAGATAGTGTTTGCAATAGTAAGTAATAACGAAAAGTAAATAGCGGATGTGATCAATGATGGTAATATGGACCGGAGTCTCATGATGTTCACTAGTGATGTCTCTCTCCCAAAAGACGATAAAACAGCTATGTGAGGTAAATGAATTACAGCTGGGCAATTGACAGGACCACGAACGCAAACCAATACTGACTACATTGCAAGAAAGGTTGAGGTTCAAAGCATGGGCGGTACGCCTAAGTAAGTAGACCGAAATCCATCAATATCTACTACTAATCATCCACCTTGAAATATCTATCCAGAACATCTCGCTGGTATTAAGTTGCGAGTCCCACCCATAGTGTAAACTCAAAGCAACAGACAACTGCATTAAAAGAACTTTGCGTAAAGTAAACAATCCTTGCACCCGCGGGCACAAGCACCGTTGCTTTCCCCCTTGTGGCAACAACACATCCCCTAGACTCATGTTTCTGTCACTCAAGCTAGTCATCGAGGGGCATGAACCCACAATCAAGCATAACGTTCCCTCTTGGAGTCACTACGTATTACTTGGCCAAAGCAATAAATAACAACGGAGAACATGCAAGAATTACTTATGAACATAAATATAAAAGAGGTAGATCAAATATATTACTCAAGAACAATCTGAACATAATCTCATAATCCATCGGATCCCAGCAAACTCATCATAGCAACAGCATAAGGATTACATAGGTGCCTCGATCATGTAGGGCAGCTCACGAGGACTAATTAGTGAAGCACAAGAACGGGAGGAGAACATCACATAGCTACTGGTCATGGACTCATGGTCCAAGGGAGACTACTCACAACTCATCCGGGAGGCGTCCATGGTGGTGGAGAGGCTCCCGATGATGATCCTCCCCTCCGGCAGGGTGCAGTGAAGAGTTCTCCTGGTGCTCCCGATCTTGGAAGCGGCGGCGGCGGCGGAACAGAGATGAGATCGCGAAAAAGTGTTTTTGTCTCGAGGGTTTCGAAGGATGCTTTAAATATATGCCAAAGGGGGGCACCAGACGGGGCTCGGGGGGCCCAGGCGCCCCCCCGGCGCGGCCCAGGGGGGGCGCCGCCAGGGCGCCTGGAGCCCTGGTGGCCCCCCCGGCTGTCCTTCGGGCGCAAGGTAGGTTCTGGAACGCTGATTTTTTATATAATTTTTCTGGATTTTTCGTGGCAGTTCTCGTAATGTGAAAACCTGAAATAAAAAAACAGCCGAAAACAGAAACTGGCACTGGGGTGCACTGGATTAGTAGGTTAGTCCAAATATGATCAAAAGTGTATGGAAGTGTATGAATATCATAGCAATATCACCCAAAAGTGGCATGGAGCAAGCAGAAATTATAGATACGTTTTGGACGTATCAACATCCCCAAGCTTAATTCCTGCTCGTCCTCGAGTAGGTAAATGATAACAAGAATAATTTTTGTGGTGACATGCTATTAACCATATAGGACTTATTCATAGTCATATGACAAAAGCTTACTGAGACAATGAATCTATAGTAATTAAGTTGCCTCATGAGAAAATCACAAACGACTGAAAGTTTTACAATATGAAACTGAAACATCAAATAGATTTGCAATGAACATGGTGTGCAAATATGATAAAGTGATATCTAGCTTGCCCCCTTTAGTGAAGCAAAACATAAATGCAGGGGCACCTTCAAGGTTTAAGTGATGACTAGATACAATGATTTCAGAAATAACGATATCACAATCATGCAAAAGACAATGCTACTTTGGGACAATGCACATTACACTCAGAATGACAATCATGCTCTCAGTAGTTGGTGCTTGAAGAAAGAAGGTGGAGACTCAACATAAAAGTAAAAGAATGGTTATGTGTTAGAGCTTTTTATTTTGAAAACATAGAAGCAATTTTGTCAACGGTAGTAGTACTTCATATGTGTCATGCATAAGACATCCTATAAGTTGCAAGCCTCATGCATCGAATACCAATAGTGCTCGCACCTTGTCCTAATTAGCTCAGATTTCCATGGGTTATCATTGCATTACATATGTTTCAACCAAGTGTCACAAAGGGGTACCTCTATGCCACCTGTACAAAGGTCCAAGGAGATAAATCGCATTTGATTTCTCGTTTTTGATAGATCTCAACTTGAGGACATCCATACCGGGACAACATAGAAAATAGATGATGGACTCCTCTTCAATGCATAAGCATATTCTCATAAGAGATTGAGGATTAATGTCCAAGCTAAAACTTCCACCATGATACATGGCTTTGGTTGGCGGCCCAATGTTCTTCTCTAACAATATGCATACTCATTCAACCCACGGCAAATCACCCTTACTTCAGACAAGACGAACATGCATAGCAACTCACATGATATTCAACAAAACTGTGACAGTTGATGGCGTCCCCAGAAACATGGTTACCGCTCAGCAAGCAACTTATAAGAAATAAGATACATAAGCAACATATTCTTTACCACAATAGTTTTTAAGCTACTTTCCCATGAGCTATGTATTGCAAAGTTAGTTCGCTTAGTACAGGTGGAGGTTAGCAAAAGACTGGGAGCGACCAACTAAGAGAGCAATGACGGTCATAATCATGCAGAGCGACAAAGCAACATTGAATCAGGCATGGAAGTTATATCGCTACTCAGAAATAAAAGATCATCAAGGCTTGACAGACTTTCTTTAAAGTCTTAAATATGCGTGAGCATACGCCAAGTCAATCAAAATAAATTCTCGAAGGAAGATATTACTAAACCATACCACATCATAGGCAAACAAATCATGTTGGTACTCCAATAACACATTGGGAATCCCCCAGCTATTTGAGATTAACCATAAGAAAACCTGAACTACTAAGCACCATTATGCAAGTGGCATCTTTATCATAGACATATTAACCAATGCAACGGAAGCAAACTCTCTTAATAAGGTGAGCATGGTAATTAAAGAGAGTTCAAGCAACCAACTAAACAAAAGCTCTTTGAAAAGACAAGCATGAATACTAAGAGCAGAGCATGATAGTAGCTATTAAAAGACAAAGAACACACACAGCAAGGATAGCCATGAAAATTCTATGTTATGTTCTAGGTAGAAGTGGAGCGTGTTTCTCTCCCACATAAAGAAAGCTGGGTTCCGACTCGTTATGAAAAACTAAAAAGAAAACTAAAAACAAGACGCTCCAAGCATAGCACATAACACATGAAGTGATAAAAATATAGCGGAACGAAAGACGAACTGATAATGTTGATGGAGAAGGGGATGCACGGGGGCATCCCCAAGCTTAGACGCTTGAGTCTCCTTGAATATTTCTTGGGGGTGCACGGGGGCATCCCCAAGCTTGAGCGCTTGACACTCCTGAATCTTCTTATCATCTTCCCTCGCACACTTGAAAACTCCCTTCATACATAACTCATCATAATCTGATTAGCGAGGTTAGTACCCTTAATAAAATAATTGCACCTTGCTGGAAATAAAGATATTATTGAAGTTCTACTGTTTCTCAAGATTGCTAAAAGGTTTTTGCAAAGAAAAAGCAAGCTCTTGGTTTGCAAAATGAAGGAAAGGCAAAACAGGACAGAATCTGTGAAAAACAGAACAGCAGATAGTAATTGACTTGTTCGGGATACTTCTGCAACTCAAATCAAAAAACTCAGAACAGATGCACGAAAGACAATTATATAGAGAACGCTGTCGAAAAAATTCAGACCAAAAAGATGATCTGGTGATTTTATACGAATTTTTCTATCCAAGGACAGAATCTGTTTCCTGGACAGCACCTCACAACTTTTGAACTTTCTAGCAATCAGAGGCTATACTTGGCACAAATATGAAAAGCAAAGATACAATGATGATGCTTCAGCAGTAAACAACATCAAGACACAACAAAAGAAAAAAAATTATTCATGTGGGCTGCCTCCCAAAAGCGCTTTCTTTTATGCCTTTAAGCTAGGCATAATGCATATAGATCAAGTTTTATCAAGAGTAAAAGAATAGCTAGCCCGTACAACGGACTCAAAAGGTAACTTGATCTTCTTTCGAGGGAAGTGTTCCATCTATTTCTTGAGAGGAAACTGAAATTTTATATTACCCTCTTTCATGTCAATGATAGCACCAACGGTGCGTAAAAAGGGACGTCCCAAAATAATTGGATATGAAGGATCACATTCAATATCCATAATAGTAAAATCAACGGGCACATAATTATCATTGACAATAATAAGAACATCGTCGATCCTCCCCAAAGGTTTTTTTATGGAAGAATCAACGAGACGAACACCAAAAGAACAAGAATCATAAGGTTTCAATTTAAGCATATCATATATTCTTTTGGGCATAACAGAGGTACTAGCACCAACATCACATAATGCATAACAAGAGAAGTCATTCAATTTAATTTTTATCATAGGATCCCAACCATCTTCTAGCTTTCTAGGTATGGAGGCTTCTACTCTAAGTTTCTCCTCCCTAGCTTTGATGAGAGCATTAGTGATATGCTCTGTGAAGGCAAGATTAAGCGTGCTAGTGCGGGGGTCTCTAGACATCTTGTGAAGGAAATCAATAACTTCGGTAAGAGTGCAATTATCAAAATCAAGGTCACGAGCATCAAGTAAAGTGGTAGTGGTGTCATTTAGGTTCACTTGTTTGGTAGTTTCTATAGTCATAGCATCACCATTAATAGGTCCAATGGGACCAGGAGTACATTGGGTGCTAAGAGTTTGAACATCCTCAACATCTTGGATAGTAGCAACAGTGTGGTGGGTAGGAAGGCTCTTAATTCTATCCTCTTCCTCCCTTTCTCTAGCCCATCTCTCTTTAAGTTTAGCCATCATCCTAATGTTTTCATTAATTTGCACTTGAATAGCATTTATAGGAGTGACTTCCCTCTCCTCAAGAGGAGAAGTTTTAATTTTTAGCAATTTTACCTCATTGGCTAAATGGTCTACCTTAAAAGAAAGATCATCTAGTTTATGTAGTTTTTCTTCTACACTCTTATTAAAGGCTTTTTGGGTAGTGATGAAATCTTTAAGCATAGTCTCTAGTTCAGTAGTGGAGTTCTTGGTACTAGGATAGGCATTGTTGTTCCCATAAGAATTAGAGGGGAACGGTCTAGGATTGCTACCAAAATTACTCCTATAAGCATTGTTGTTAAAATTGTTTCTAGAGATAAAATTCACATCTACTTGTTCTTGAGCAATCAAAGAATTTAAAGGAACATCACGAGGATCAACAGTAGATTGCTTCGAAAGTAGAGACATGATCAAGTCAACTTTTTCATTTAAGGAGGAAATCTCCTCGACAGAGTTTACCTTCCTACCTATTGGAGCGCGTTCGGTGTGCCATTGGGAATAGTTGGTCATCATCTCATCGAGAAGCTTTGTAGCAGCACCAAGTGTAGTTGACATAAAAGTTCCTCCCGCGGCCGAATCTAACAAGTTCCGCGAGGTAAAGTTCAAGCCTGCATAAAAAGTTTGGATAACCATCCAAGTAGTCAAACTATGAGTAGGGCAGTTCTTGATAAGAGATTTCATACGTTCCCAAGCTTGGGCAACGTGTTCATTATCCAATTGTTTAAAATTCATTATATTACTTCTAAGTTGGATAATTTTAGCAGGTGGATAGTATTTTCCGATAAAAGCATCTTTGCACTTGTCCCATGAATCTATGCTATTTCTAGGCAAAGACTGAAACCAAATTTTAGCTCCTCCTCTCAAGGAGAAAGGAAAAAGCTTAAGCTTAACAATATTACCATCTATTTCATGGTACTTTTGCATATCACAAAGTTCAACAAAGTTGTTTAAGTGTAAAGCAGCATCATCTCCAGCACCGGGGAATTGTTCTCTCATAACTAAGTTCAGTAAAGCAGGTTTAATTTCATATGAAGGTGCTGAAGTGGCGGGTGTAGTGATAGGTGTGCTGATAAAGTCATCGTTGTTGTGACTTGTGAAGTCACACAACTTGGTGTTCTCGGTGGAACCCATAGTAGCAAGCAAGCAAGATAACTATTTTTGTGATTTTCGATAAAAAGGTACTAAAGCAAAAACTGAAAGGTAAACTAACAAGACAAAAAAGCAAAGGTAAAAGATAGCGTGCAACTCCCCTATCCTGAAGAGTGGAGTCCCCGGCAACGACGCCAGGAAAACTCCTTGATGGGCCTCTAACCCCTCGTTGGTTACCCCATGTGGAAGGTGTAAGATGCAGTGTTGTGGAAGTTTTTCCCTTAGCAAAGATGCCAAGGATCGAATCCCCAGAGACTCCTAGGTTCAACAAGTAGGTGTCAACTGCTACGGCGCCAGATATTAGCAGTCAACGTGGACCTGCACACAGATACAAATAACTTTGCTCCCAACGAGTACAGAGAGGTTGTCAATCCCTCCGGCCTTGTAGTTCACAAAGGATTAAACGCAAATGATAGTAGTGATAGATAGTGTTTGCAATAGTAAGTAATAACGAAAAGTAAATAGCGGATGTGATCAATGATGGTAATATGGACCGGAGTCTCATGATGTTCACTAGTGATGTCTCTCTCCCAAAAGACGATAAAACAGCTATGTGAGGTAAACGAATTACAGCTGGGCAATTGACAGGACCACGAACGCAAACCAATGCTGACTACATTGCAAGAAAGGTTGAGGTTCAAAGCATGGGCGGTACGCCAAAGTAAGTAGACCGAAATCCATCAATATCTACTACTAATCATCCACCTTGAGATATCTATCCAGAACATCTCGCTGGTATTAAGTTGCGAGTCCCACCCATAGTGTAAACTCAAAGCAACAGACAACTGCATTAAA
This sequence comes from Secale cereale, assembly GCA_902687465.1. Classification (NCBI taxonomy): domain Eukaryota; kingdom Viridiplantae; phylum Streptophyta; class Magnoliopsida; order Poales; family Poaceae; genus Secale; species Secale cereale. The sequence continues at coordinate 808,328,452 of LR738712.1, forward strand.
AGAACTTTGCGTAAAGTAAACAATCCTTGCACCCGCGGGCACAAGCACCGTTGTTTTCCCCCTTGTTGCAACAGCACATCCCCTGGACTCATGTTTCTGTCACTCAAGCTAGTCATCGAGGGGCATGAACCCACAATCAAGCATAACGTTCCCTCTTGGAGTCACTACGTATTACTTGGCCAAAGCAATAAATAACAACGGAGAACATGCAAGAATTACTTATGAACATAAATATAAAAGAGGTAGATCAAATATATTACTCAAGAACAATCTGAACATAATCTCATAATCCATCGGATCCCAGCAAACTCATCATAGCAACAGCATAAGGATTACATAGGTGCCTCGATCATGTAGGGCAGCTCACGAGGACTAATTAGTGAAGCACAAGAACGGGAGGAGAACATCACTTAGCTACTGGTCATGGACTCATGGTCCAAGGGAGACTACTCACAACTCATCCGGGAGGCGTCCATGGTGGTGGAGAGGCTCCCGATGATGATCCTCCCCTCCGGCAGGGTGCCGGGAAGAGTTCTCCTGGTGCTCCCGAACTTGGAAGCGGCGGCGGCGGCGGAACAGAGATGAGATCGCGAAAAAGAGTTTTTGTCCCGAGGGTTTCGAAGGATGCTTTAAATATATGCCAAAGGGGGGCACCAGACGGGGCTCGGGGGCCCAGGCGCCCCCCCCCCC
>LR738712.1:808329206-808362670 GCA_902687465.1 Secale cereale
GGCTGTCCTTCGGGCGCAAGGTAGGTTCTGGAACGCTGATTTTTTATATAATTTTTCTGGATTTTTCCTGGCAGTTCTCGTAATGTGAAAACCTGAAATACAAAAACAGCCGAAAACAGAAACTGGCACTGGGGTGCACTGGATTAGTAGGTTAGTCCAAATATGATCAAAAGTGTATGGAAGTGTATGAATATCATAGCAATATCACCCAAAAGTGGCATGGAGCAAGCAGAAATTATAGATACGTTTTGGACGTATCAACTACTCCCTCCTCGTCATGGAGAGCGCCGGGGTGATGAAGATGGCCACCAGAGAGGGATTCCCTCCTCCGGCAGGGTGCCAGAACGGGTCTAGATTGGTTTTCGGTGGCAACAGAGGCTTTCGGCGGCGGAACTCCCGATCTAGGTTACTTTCCGTAGGTTTCAGTATATATAGGAGGTGTTGGAGTCGGGGCCAAGCAAAGGGGGTCTACGGGCTGTCCACGAGGCAGGGGGCGCGCCCAGTAGGGGGGGGCATCCTCGTGGGCAGCCCGTGGGTCTTCGTCCCCCTCTGGCACTTCAGGGGCTTCTTTTGGTCCAAAAACGTCCTCCGTTGAGTTTCAGGTTAAACCGGCTCCGTTTGATATTCCTTTTCTGCGAAACCCTAAAACAGGAGAAAAACAGAAACTGGCACTGGGCTCTGGGTTAATAGGTTAGTCCCAAAAATCATATAAAAGTATATGTTAAAGCCCATAAAACATCCTTGAAGGATAATATAATAGCATGGAACAATCAAAAATTATAGATATGTTGGAGACGTATCAACCATCCCCAAGCTTAATTCCTGCTCGTCCTCGAGTAGGTTAATGATAAAAACAGAATTTTTGATGTGAAATGCTAACCAACATAATTTTGAATGTAATTATTTTTATTGTGGCATGAATGTTCAGATCTGAAAGATTCAAGACAGAAGTCTATATTGACATAAGAAATAATAATACTTCAAGCATACTAACAAAGCAATCATGTCTTCTCAAAATACCATAGCTAAAGAAAGTTATCCCTACAAAATCATATAGTCTGGCTATGCTCCCTCTTCATCACACAAAATATTCATATCATGCACAACCCTAGTTTCAACCAAGCACTTGTTTTCATACTCTATTCTTTCAAACCTTTCAACTTTCACGCAATACATGAGCGTGAGCCATGGATATAGCACTATGGGTGGAATAGAATGGTGGTTGTGGAGAAGACAGAAAGGCGGAAGATAGTCTCACATCGACTAGGCGTATTAATGGGCTATGGAGATGCCCATCAATAGATATCAATGTGAGTGAGTAGGGATTGCCATGCAACGGATGCACTAGAGCTAAAAATGTATGAAAGCTCAACAAAAAAAAAACTAAGTGGGTGTGCATCCAACTTGCTTGCTCACGAAGACCTAGGGAATTTTAGGAAGCCCATCGTTGGAATATACAAGCCAAGTTCTATAATGAAAATTCCCACTAGTATATGAAAGTGACTAAACATGAGACTCTCTATCATGAAGAACATGGTGCTACTTTGAAGCACAAGTGTGGAAAAAGATTGTAGCAATTGTCCCTTTTTGTTTTCTTTTTTTCTTCTTTTGTTTTTGGAGGGGCCTTTTCTTTTGTTCGGCCTTTCCTCACATGGGACAATGCTCTAATAATGATGATCATCACACTTATATTGATTTACAACTCGATATTACAACTCGATACTAGAACAAAGTATGACTCTATATGAATGCCTTCGGCGGTGTACAGGGATGTGCAATGAATCAAGAGTGACATGTATGAAAAATTATGCATGGTGGCTTTGCTACAAATACGATGTCAACTGCATGATCATGCAGGGCAATATGACAATATGAAGCGTGTCATATGAACGAAACGGTGGAAAGTTGCATGGCAATATATCTCGGAAATGGCTATGGAAATGCCATGATAGGTAGATATGGTGGTTGTTTTGAGGAAGGTATATAGTGGGTGTATGGTACCGGCGAAAGTTGCGCGGTACAAGAGAGGCTAGCAATGGTGGAAGGGTGAGAGTGCATATAATCCATGGACTCAACATTAGTCATAAAGAACTCATATACTTATTGCAAAAATTTACTAGTCATCAAACCAAAGCAATCAACGTATGCTCGTAGGGGGGAGGTTGGTAGAAGTTAACCATCGCGCGCCCCCGACCTCCACACAAAGGATGACACTCTACAAATATCTCATGCTCTAACTTCGTCACATAGCGGATCACCATACGTGCATGCTACGGGAATCACTAACTTTAACACAAGTATTTCTCAATTTCATAATAACTCCACTAACATGACTCTAATATCACTATCCTCATATCTCAAAACAATTATCAAGCATCCAATTTCTCTTCATATTCAATGCACTTAGTATGAAAGTTTTTACTACATTGATCTTGGATGCCTATCATGTGAAGGCTAGTTTTATAGTCAAAGCACATTACCATGCTGTTCTAATAGACTCTCAAAAGGATATAAGTGAAGCATGAGAGATCAACAATTTCTTCAAAATAAAATCACCATCGTGCTCTAAAAGATATAAGTGAAGCACTAGAGCAAAACAACAAACTACTCCAAACGATATGAGTGAAGATCAATGAGTAGTTGAATAATTATGTAACTATGTGAAGACTCTCTAACATTTAAGAGTTTCAGATCTTGGGATATTATTCAAACATCAAGCAAAACAAAGCAAAATAAATTGACGCTCCAAGCAAAACACATATCATGTGGTGAATAAAAATATAGCATCGAGTAAAGTTACCAATGAACGAAGACGAAAGAGGGGATGCCTTCCCAGGGCATCCCCAAGCTTAGGATTTTGGTTGTCCTTGAATTTTACCTTGGGGTGCCTTGGGAATCCCCAAGCTTAGGCTCTTGTCACTCTTTGTTCCATAGTCCATCAAAGCCATACTCAAAACTTGAAAACTTCACAACACAAAACTTAGCCAAAAATCTCGTGAGCTCCGTTAGTATAAGAAAACAAACCACCACTCAAAGGTACTGTAATGAACTCATTTTTTGTTTATATTGGTATTAAACCTACTGTATTCCAACTTTTCTATGATTCATATCCTCCAATACTACTCATAGATTCATCAAAACAAGTAAACAACACACGAAAAACAGAATCTGTCAAAAACAGAACAGTGTGTAGTAATATGTAACTTTCGCATACTTCTGTAACTCCGAAAAAATTGAAATAAATTGTTGAACGTGAGGAATTTTTCTATTTATCATGCAAAAAGAATCAACTAAATAGCACTCTCTAGTAAAATCTGGTAACTATTCTCGTGAGCGCTAACATTTCTGTTTTTTATAGCAAGATCATATAAACTTCACACAAGTCTTCCCAAAGGTTCTACTTGGCCCAAACACTAATTAAAACACAAAACCACATCTAAACAGAAGCTAAATGCAATATTTATTCCTAAACAGAAGCAAAATCAAAGAAAATAAAATCGGGTTTCCTCCCAACAAGCGCTATCGTTTAGCGCCCCTAGCTAGGCACAATGATTTCAATGATGCTAGCATAAAAGATAAGAATTGAAACATAAAGGGATCATCATGAAGAATATGACTAGCACATTTAAGTCTAACCCACTTCCTATGCATAGGGATTTTTTGAACAAACAACTTATGAGAACGATAATCAACTAGCATAGGAAGGGAAAACGAGCATAACTTCAAGATTTTAAGCACATAGAGAGGAAACTTGATATTATTGCAATATGTAGAAGCATATGATCCTCTCTCATAATAATTTTCAGTAGCATCATGAATGAATTCAACAATATAAACGTCACATAAAGCATTCTTTTCATGATCTACTTGCATAGAAATGTTACTACTCTCCACATAAGCAAATTTATTCTTATCAATAGTAGTGGGAGCAAACTCAACAAAATAACTCTCATGTGAAGCATAATCCAATTGAAAATTAAAATCATGATGACAAGTTTCATGGTCATCATTATTCTTAATAGCATACAAGCCATCACAATAATCATCATAGATAGGAGGCATGCTTTCATCATAATAAATTGGCTCATCGAAACTTGGGGGACTAAAAATATCATCTTCATCAAACATAGCTTCCCCAAGCTTGGGCCTTTGCATATCATTAGCATAATGGATATTCAAGGGATTCACACTAACAACATTGCAATCATGCTCATCATGCACATATTTTATGCCAAGCATTCTATGTAATTCTTCTTCTAGTACTTGAGCACAATTTTCCTTCCCATCATTTTCACGAAAGATATTAAAAAGATGAAGCATATGAGGTAACCTTAATTCCATTTTTTGTAGTTTTCTTTTATAAACTAAACTAGTGATAAAACAAGAAACTAAAAGATTCGATTGCAAGATCTAAAGATATACCTTCAAGCACTCACCTCCCCGTTAACGGCGCCAGAAAAGACCTTGATGTCTACTACGTAACCTTCTTCTTGTAGACGTTGTTGGGCCTCCAAGTGCAGAGGTTTGTAGGATAGTAGCAAATTTCCCTCAAGTGGATGACCTAAGGTTTCTCAATCCGTGGGAGGCATAGGATGAAGATGGTCTCTCTCAAACAACCCTGCAACCAAATAACAAAGAGTCTCTTGTGTCCCCAACACACCCAATACAATGGTAAATTGTATAGGTGCACTAGTTCGGCGAAGAGATGGTGATACAAGTGCAATATGGATGGTAGATATAGGTTTTTGTAATCTGAAAATATAAAAACAGCAAGGTAACTAAAGATAAAAGTGAGCATAAACGGTGTTGCAATGATAGGAAACAAGGCCTAGGGTTCATACTTTCATTAGTGCAAGTTCTCTCAACAATAATAACATAACTAGATCATATAACTATCCCTCAACATGCAACAAAGAGTCACTCCAAAGTAACTAATAGTGGAGAACAAACGAAGAGATTATGGTAGGGTACGAAACCACCTCAAAGTTATCCTTTCTGATCGATCTATTCAAGAGTCCGTAGTAAAATAACACGAAGCTATTCTTTCCGTTCAATCTATCATAGAGTTCGTACTAGAATAACACCTTAAGACACAAATCAACCAAAACCCTAATGTCACCTAGATACTCCATTGTCACCTCAAGTATCCGTGGGCATGATTATACGATATGAATCACACAATCTCAGATTCATCTATTCAACCAACACAAAGTACTTCAAAGAGTGCCCCAAAGTTTCTACCGGAGAGTCAAGACGAAAACGTGTGCCAACCCCTATGCATAGATTCCCAAGGTCACGGAACCCGCAAGTTGATCACCAAACCATACATCAAGTGAATCAATAGAATACCCCATTGTCACCACGGGTATCCCACGCAAGACATACATCAAGTGTTCTCAAATCCTTAAAGACTCGATCCGATAAGATAACTTTAAAGGGAAAACTCAATCCATTACAAGAGAGTAGAGGGCCAACCGGAGAGGGATTCCCCACTCAGGCAGGGTGCCAGAACGGGTCTAGATTGGTTTTCGGTGGCAATAGAGGCTTTTGGCGGCGGAACTCCCGATCTAGGTTACTTTCCGGAGGTTTCAGTATATATAGGAGGTGTTGGAGTCGGGGCCATGCAAAGGTGGTCTACGGCTGTCAACGAGGCAGGGGGTGCGCCCAGTAGGGGGGCGCCCCCACCCTCGTGGGCAGCCCGTGGGTCTTCTCATCCCCCTCCGGCACTTCCCGGGCTTCTTTTGGTCCAAAAACGTCCTCCGTTGAGTTTCACGTCAACTAGGCTCCGTTTGATATTCCTTTTTCTGCGAAACCCTAAAACATGAGAAAAACATAAACTGGCACTGGGCTCTGGGTTATTAGGTTAGTCCCAAAAATCATATAAAAGTGTATGTTAAAGCCCATAAAACATCCTCGAAGGATAATATAATAGCATGGAACAATCAAAAATTATAGATACGTTGGAGACGTATCACTTAGCAATCGAACAAGTATCAAATACCCAGGGGCTACTACGAGCACTAGTAAGGTACACATCAATAACATGTATATCAAATATACCTTTGTTCACTTTGCCATCCTTCTTATCCGCCAAATATTTGGGGCAGTTCCGCTTTCAGTGACCATTTCGTTTGTAGCAGAAGCACTCAGTTTCAGGCTTAGGTCCAGTTTTGGACTTCTTCGTGGGAGTGGCAACTTGCTTGCTAGTCTTCTTAAAGTTAGCTTTCTTTCCCTTGCCCTTTTTCTTGAAACTAGTGGCCTTGTTAACCATCAACACTTGATTCTTTTCTTGACATCTATCTTCGCCGATTTTAGCATCGCGAAGAGCTCGGGAATCTTTTTCGTGATCCCTTGCATATTATAGTTCATCACGAAGTTCTAGTAGCTTGGTGATAGTGACACTAGTGCAGAACCGGGCAATATCACCGGTTCAGAAGGGCATTTAGTGCCGGTTCTGCAACCGGCACTAAAGGGTGGGGACTAAAGGCCCCCCCTTTAGTATCGGTTCAACATGAACCGCCACTAAAGGGCCACCACGTGGCACGAGCCAGCGCGGGGGGCTGGGATCCCTTTAGTACCGGTTGGTAACACCAACCGGTACTAAAAGGTTTAAAGGGTTTTGGTTTTATGATTTATTTTTCCTTTAATTTTGTGTTTTCCATTTAATTATTTTTCATTTGCTGGTATTTTACGATACTACATATTGTACACGTATGCATATATATAAATAGAATTTCACACTAGGCAATTTTTCTACTACTGCATGAACATGCATGGATTTGATTCAAAGTGGAGGCAACATGTGTGGTGCATGTCGATACTAATCCAAACTTGATATTGTTTGGATTAGTAGTATGTGCACCACAAGTTGCCTCCACTTCAAACTAGTCCATGTTCATTTCACCCAATGATATATATAATAAGTCATGCTCATATAACGATGCATCATCATCATCGTTGTCATAATAAAAAAAGTCATACTCAACATCATCGTCATCTCACAACTTCTACTTGTTCTCATAATAACAAGTCCTACTCATCATCATCATCATAGTCATCTAACAACTTCTTAGCACATGATCATGAGTAGCCAGTACTTAATTAAGTACACCCTCTCTAAGGTGAAATAGCATAAAACAAGATAGGCCCTGACTCTCCATTATGAAGAATGCAGATTATCCTGTCTCCAATTCTTAGCTTTCACACAATGTTGCTTCCATGTAGCTCCCTATGATTGACCATACATTTCTTCCAATCTTTGATTGTCATGTCTTCATTGGTCTTAGAAATCCGGTATGGACAGTGATGCATAGGATGATGACCTGACGAGTACGGTAATAAGCTCATAACATCAAGGTGCCTTTCTGAAACATCAGATGAGGCACACAATCCGAAGGGATTTTCTGTTCAAAAACATAGTAATAACTTTGTAGTTAGTAATGTAGTTTAGTTTTAGAAGAATTTATATATGCAAAAGATGATAGGGCACAAATTTTACCATGACATCTCCATGGATGTTACCGTAGTTCAACACGTGCACTAGTGGCACGTATTGACCATAATGTGCAGGAGTTTTAGAATAGATATTGTAATTCTCAAGATAAGTAAATAATGAGACAAGATGATCTTTTTTCTGACAAGTTAATTCTGCACCATCAGTGTAGTAGGTTTTGTCTACCATCTTTCGTACATTTCTTGAAGAATGGAAATAAGCTGTTAATGGAAATAAGCTGTCAATTATTTTGAAATAAACTATATAAATTACTTATTAAATATGTTTGAGAAACTCACATAGAGGTAGAACTGGAAGCACATCAACAAGGACCCACATGCCATCATCATCATCACCAAGGTCAAAGGTGACATACATACCCTCCTGAAAATCATATGCCTTGCACAGTGCTCTCCAGTTCGAGCAACCAAAATGGGTTACACTCTCCGAATTGTATAGCTTTACAAGAAAATCATAATCATGATGGGTCCTGAGATGATTTTTCTTTGTCTCCATACTTTCATAATCTTCGAAATCCAGATGCTCCAAGACATAGCGTCTTGCATGGCATGGGATAAGCTAATCGAATTGCAAAAGACGAAAATTGCACGTTGAAGAAGCATAAGTCATGCTTAATTACCAAACAAGACTTGTCATGTTGCATACCGTCTCAAAATCGAAGGCATCGTCGAGCTTAACACTGAAGAATCGACCGTCTATCAGGTGTGGCCTTTCGCACTGACCCCGGTCGTCGCCACACCAGTCACACGCCGGGATCCTATCGTCATCGTCAGACGACATTTCCTACATATTGTAGCACAAGTCATGCCAAAATTCAATGGTTAAAAATATAAACAAAAACAATTCAAAATATCTTAATTATAGGACTCATATTGACATGGATATTTGGTTGGACTCCAGCTTGAGCATTCAATAAGCAAAACTAAATCATCTCTTGTGTCCGCACATCGTCGAATATTATCACTAATACATCTCGAATAGTATCATACATATAGCATCACTAATTAATACAACTAAAACCCTAGCGAACGACGGGTATCGGCGCGGGCGGTGGACACCCAAAGAGAAGGAACCATCACAGGATCATAGCTCCAGTGAGATCCCTGAAGAACCAGCCAGGTATTGTCGAACCTGCCCTCCAACACAACCATGTAGCGACAAACGTGCTCGTCCTCCTCGCTGACACGGTGACGTACAACCTCCGCGGGGTCCTCAAACCTCCGCACCGTTGATACGTCTCCAACGTATCTATAATTTTTTATTGTTCCATGCTATTATTTATGAAGTCTTGTATGTTTAATGGGCTTTGTCATTCACTTTTATATCATTTTTGGGACTAACCTACTAACCCAAGGGCCCAGTCCAGATTGCTGGTTTTGCCTATTTCAGGGTTATGCAGAAAAGGAATATCAAACGGAGTCCAAACGGAATGAAACCTTCGCGAGAGATATTTTTGGAGGAAATCGCGCACGAAAGACTTCGGGGCCAAGCCAGGAGACAGAGGGGCCACCCTCGAGGGTGGGGGCGCGCCCCCCTTCCCAGGGCGCGTCCCCCTGCCTCGAGGGCAGCCCGTGTGGCCCCCGGTGCCCCCCTTCTTCCTATATATACCTACGTACCCCAGAAACTCCATACGCAGAGAGAAAACCTTAATTCCATCGCCGTAGCTGCTGTTCCCCGTGGAGATCCCATCTTGGAGCCTGTTCCGGGAGGGGGATCCATCACGGAGGCCTTCATCATCATCATCATCGCCCTCACCATGAATTGTGAGTAGTTTACCACAGACCTTCGGGTCCATAGCTAGTATCTAGATGGCTTCTTCTCTCTCTCTGGATCTCAATACAAAGTTCTCCTCGGTCTTCGAGATCTATTCGATGTAATCTCTTTTTGCGGTGTGTTTGTCGAGATCCGATGAATTGTGAGTTTATGATCAAGGTTATCTCTGAAAGATATTTGGTTCTTCTCTGAACTTTTTATGTGTGCTCATAATATCGTTGCAAGTCTCTTCAAATTATTGGTTTGGTTTGGCCTATGGGAGAAGTGCTTGGCTCTGGGTTCAATCTTGCGTTGTCCTTTCCCAGTGACAATAGGGGCAGCAAGGCACGTATTGTATTATTACTGTCGAGGATAAAAAGATGGGGGTTTCATCATATTTCTTGAGTTTATCCCCTACATCATGTCATCTTTCTTAAGGCGTTACTCTGTTCGTATGAACTCAATACACTAGATGCATGCTGGATAGCGGTCGATGTGTGGACTAATAGTAGTAGATGCAGGCAGGAGTCGGTCTACTTGTCTCGGATGTGATGCCTATATACAATGATCATGCCTAGATAGTCTCATAATTATTCGCTTTTCTATCAATTGATCGATAGTAATTTGTTTACCCGCCGTAGAATACCGCTATCATGAGAGAAGCCACTGGAGAAAACTATGGCCCCTGGGTCTATCTTTATCATATTACTTTCGCGTCAACTAGCCAATTTCTATTGCCGTTGTTTATTTGCTTTCTTTACTTTCTGTTTCTATATCAAAAATACCAAAAATACTATCTTATCATCTCTATCAGATCTCACTCTCGTAAGTGACCGTAAAGGGATTGACAATCCCTTATCGCGTTGGCTGCGAAGTTCTTATTTGTTTGTGCAGGTGCGAGGGACTGGCGCGTGGTATCCTACTGGATTGATACCTTGGTTCTCAAAAACAGAGGGCAATACTTACGCTACTGTGCTGCATCTCCCTTTCCTCTTCGAGGGAATACAACGCAAGCTCAAGAGGTAGCAACCGTCACTGGCCCATGCGCCCGCCACCAAAAAAGGTTCGGGTCAACAACGGGCTGGCTCCTCACGAAGTTGCGCCCCCGGAAGGAAGCACCTCCCAGTACCAGCCCGGCGGAGCCCAGTCCCGAACATGACCCCTCTGATCAAGCAGGCCTCCGCTGAGTCGACGACGAGGATGCGGGATAGGCATCATCGACGTCGATGCGGGAATAATTACTTGAAATAAAAGAATAAACTAGTTCTATTAATTCAACTAGTTCTATTAATTCAACTAGTTCAACTAATAATAAGCACTTACTATAAATAAAAATGAACTAGTTCTTACTAAAAATAAACTAGTCTTACTAAAAATAATCTACATTCTATCACTACAACTATAAAAAACTATAAAAACAGAAAATTCATCTAACATTTCTATATAACTAAGTAACATTTTTTAAATTCATCTAACATTTGTATAACTAAAACTTAAAAAAAAAACTAAAATCTAATTAATGTGTGTGTGTACGGGGGGCTGGGCTCACAGCGCAGTGACGATCGATGGCGACGGCGACGACGTACGATGGCGCGGGCACGAGCCAGGGCGGCGACGGCGACGGCATGACGGGGCGGCGACGGCGACGGCGACGGGCGCGGGGGACGTCGTGCGGGGCGGCGGCGACGTCGAGAGGAGCAAGAGTGAGGGAGAAGAAACTACAATTTCCGCAAGTGTGGTTTATATAGGAGTGGCCTTTAGTACCGGTTGGTGGCTCCAACCGGTACTAAAGGCCAATTTTGGCCAGGAGAATAGGCGGGAAAGTAAACCTTTAGTCCCGGTTGGTGGCTCCAACCGGTACCAAAGGCCACACCTTTAGTACCGGTTGGAGCCTCGAACCGGTACTAAAGGTCACTCGCTCCCATCCCGCGGTGCACAAATTTAGTCCCACCTCGCCTAGCGAAGGGCAGCCGTATTGGTTTATAAACCCAGCTGCGGCTGCTCCTTCGAGCTCCTCTCTAAAGGAGGCTGCTTCTGGGCCTAAGTTTGCCGCGCTGCCCTGTGAGCCTGCTGGGCCTGCAAATTCATGCCCAAGGCCTTGCAGGCCCACTGAGTAGCGCGCAAATAAGTTTTTTATGGTATTTCTTTTATTTATTTTTGAGTAGTTTTTTGCTTTATTTAGAGTTTCTTTGTGACTATTTTTGCTTTATTTAGAGTATCAAAAAAGTCTGGAGTTGTAACAAGTTTAATAAAAATGAAGTGCCTGTGTAAAAGATGAGTTTTTTCGTCCGAAACCCTGATACTTCAAAAGAGATTGTCCAGTTTGTACACGAAGTGCATCCAGTTTTTGTTGGAACCCTCTCTACTTTTTTGCACATGCTATGTGGGTGAAATGATGATACCATGCCAAGTTTTAACCTTTTCCGAGTTCATTTTATAGTGCTTTTCAATTTCACGGTCATTTAGCTCTCAAAACAAATCAGTAAATGATTGAAAAATAGCAAATGATGTCAGAAAGGGTTGAAAGTTGATGATGTGGCTTTGAATCGTGCACACTGAACGCAAAAAAAGTCCGGAGTTGTAACAAGTTTAAAAAAATGAAGTGCCGGTGTAACAGATGAGTTTTTTCGTCCGAAACCCTCATACTTCGAAAGAGATTGTCCAGTTTGTACATGAAGTGCATCCAGTTTTGCCGTGACCCTCTCTACTTTTTTGCACATGCTATCTGGGTGAAATGATGATACCATGCCTAGTTTCAACCTTTTCAGAGTTCATTTTGTAGTGATTTTCAATTTCACGGTCATTTAGCTCTGAAAACAAATCAGTAAATGAATGAAAAATAGCAAATGATGTCAGAAATGGTTGAAATTTGATGACGTCGCTTTGAATCGTGCACACTGAACGCAAAAAAAGTCCAGAGTTGTAACAAGTTAAAAAAATGAAGTGCAGGTGTAACAGATGAGTTTTTTCGTCCGAAACCCTGATACTTCGAAAGAGATTGTCCAGTTCGTACACGAAGTGCATCCAGTTTTTGCCGTGACCCTCTCTACTTTTTGCACATGCTATGTGGGTGAAATGATGATACCATGCCAAGTTTCATCCATTTTAGAGTTCATTTTATAGTGCTTTTCAATTTTACGGTTATTTAGCTCTCAAAACAAATTAGTACATGATTGAAAAATAACAAATGATGTCACAAAGGGTTGAAATTTGATGATGTGGCTTTGAATCGTGCACAGTGAACGCAAAAGTCCGGAGTTGTAACAAGTTTTAAAAAATGAAGTGCTGGTGTAACAGATGAGTTTTTTCGTTCGAAACCCTGATACTTCAAAAGAGATTGTCCATTTTGTACACGAAGTGCATCCAGTTTTTGCCGTGACCCTCTCTACCTTTCTGCACATGCTATGTGGGTGAAATGATGATACCATGCCAAGTTTCAACTTTTTCAGAGTTCATTTTGTAGTGCTTTTCAATTTCACGGTCATTTAGCTCTCAAAAAAATCAGTAAATGAATGAAAAATAGCAAATGATGTCAGAAAGGGTTGAAAGTTGATGACATGGCTTTGGATCGTGCACACTGAACGCAAAAAAAATCCGGAGTTGTAACAAGTTTAAAAAAATGAAGTGCCGGTGTAACAGATGAGTTTTTATCGTCCGAAACCCTGATACTTCGAAAGAGATTGTCCAGTTTGTAAACGAAGTGCATCCAGTTTTTGCCGTGACCCTCTCTACTTTTTTGCACATGCTATGTGGGTGAAATGATGATACCATGCCAAGTTTCAACCTTTTCAGAGTTCATTTTGTAGTGCTTTTCAATTTCATGGTCATTTAGCTCTCAAAACAAATCAGTAAATGAATGAAAAATAGCAAATGATGTCAAAAGGGTTGAAAGTTGATGACGTGGCTTTGAATCGTGCACTCTGAGCGCAAAAAGAGTCTGGAGTTGTAACAATTTTAAAAAATGAAGTGTCGGTGTAACAGATGAGTTTTTTTGTCCGAAACCCTAATACTTCGAAAGAGATTGTCCATAGAATTACATCAAAAACAAATTGATGTTCAATGATCTTTTTGTGTACAATATGAATTGTCAATATGAGTCCTCACCGGTTTAGAAACCGGAGAAGACTCATATTGTGGCCACAAATTCTACACATAGATTAAAATGAAGACCAAGTGGTTGTGATTGTTTGAGAAGTAACATATTTAAGGTGGTAAAAACTCTGTTAGACGAGCGAGGTGGGACTAAAAATGCGCTGCAGAATGAATGAACTAGAACCTATAGTACCGGGTGGGGGCCTGAACCGGTACTAAAAGTGCTGGTGGGGCCCCAGCCTGACCACAGCCTGCAACAGCCTCTTTAGTACCGGTTCGTGGCACGATCCGGTACTAAAGGTTCACCATGAACTGGTACTAATGAGCTACGCCCACCTAGCCATCGAAACCGGCACTAATGGTCACATTAGTGCTGGTTCTGTTCCAAACCGGGACTAATGTGCTTCACATTAGGCCCTTTTTCTACTAGTGTGACTAGAGAACTCTGTCAATCACTATCTTATCTGGAAGATTAATTTCCACTTGATTCAAGTGATTTTAGCACCCAGACATTCTGAGCACATGCTCACTAGCTGAGCTATTCTCCTCCATCTTGTAGGCAAAGTACTTGTCAGAGGTCTCATACCTCTCGACATGGGCATGAGTCTGAAATACCAATTTCAGCTCTTGGAACATCTCATATGCTCTGTGGCGTTCAAAACATTTTTGAAGTCCTGGTTCTAAGCCTTAAAGCATGGGCCACTAAACTATTAAGTAGTCATCATATCGAGCTTTGCCAAACATTCATAACGTCAGCACCTGCTCCTGCAATAGGCCTGTCACCTACCGGTGCATCAAGAACATAATACTTATGTGCAGCAATGAGGATAATCCTCAGATTACGGACCCAGTCCGCATCATTGCTACTATCATCTTTCAACTTAGTTTTCTCTAGGAACATATCAAAAACATAGGGGAGCTACAACATGAGCTATTGATCTACAACATAATTTAAATGATAAATTAAAATTCAATTAATCAAATTACTTAAGAACTCCCACTTAGATAGACACCCCTTAAGTCATCTAAATGATATGTGATCCAAATCAACTAAACCATGTCCGATCATCACGTGAGATGGAGTAGTCTTCAATGGTGAACATCTCAATGTTGATCATTGATGACCCACAAGTGTAGGGGATCTATCGTAGTCCTTTCGATAAGTAAGGGTGTCGAACCCAACGAGGAGCAGAAGGAAATGATAGGCAGTTTTCAGTAAGGTATTCTCTGCAAGCACTGAAATTATAGGTAACAGATAGTTTTGTGATAAGATAATTGGTAGCAAGTGACAAACGGTAAAAGTAAATAGGTGCAGCAAGGTGGCCCTATCCTTTTTGTAGCAAAGGACAGGCCTGGACAAACTCTTATGCAAGGTAAAGCACTCTCGAGGACACATGGGAATTATCGTCAAGCTAGTTTTCATCAAGATCGTCTGATTCGCGTTTGGTACTTTGATAATTTGGTATGTGGGTGGACCGGTGCTTGGGTGCTGCCCTTACTTGGACAAGCCTCCCACTTATGATTATCGTCTAATGCAAGCACCCGCAACTACAAAAGAAGTATTAAGGTCAACCTAACCATAGCATGAAACATATGGATCCAAATCAGCCCCTTACGAAGCAACGCATAAACTAGGGTTTAAGCTTCTGTCACTCTAGCGACCCATCATCTACTTATTACTTCCCTATGCCTTCCTCTAGGCCCAAATAATGGTGAAGTGTCATGTAGTCGACATTCACATGATACCACTAAAGGAGAGACAACATACATCTCATCAAAATATCGAACGAAGACCAAATTCACATGACTACTAATAGCAAGACTTCTCCCATGTCCTCAGGAACAAAAGTAACTACTCACAAGACATAATATTGTTCATGATCAGAGGGGTATTAATATGCATAATTGATCTGAACATATGATCTTCCACCAAATAAACCAACTAGCATCAACTACAAGGAGTAATCAACACTACTAGCAACCCACACGTACCAATCTGAGGTTTGGGTACAAAGATTGGATACAAGAGATGAACTAGGGTTTGAGAGGAGATGGTGCTGGTGAATATGTTGATGAAGATAGCCCTCCCCAAGATGGGAGAGTTGTTGGTGATGACGGCGGTGACGATTTCCCCCTCCCGGAGGGAAGTATCCCCGGTAGAACAGCTCTGCCAGAGCCCTAGATTGGTTTCCGCCTCGGTTTGTCCTCGAGACGGCGGCGTCTGGTCCCGAAAGCCTCCTCCTGATTTTTTTCCAGGTCAAAACGCTTCATATAGGAGAAGATGGGCACCGTGGGCCTGCCGGCTGGCCCTCGAGGCAGGGGGGCGCGCCCTGGGAAGGGGGACGCGCCTCGCACCCTCGAGGTCAGCTGGTGGCCCCTCTCGTGGGTTTCTTTCGCCAGATATATTTTATATTTTCCGAAACGATGTCCTGTGGAGTTTCAGGGCTTTTGGAGTTGTGCAGAATAGGTTTCCAGAGTTTGCTCCCTTTTCCAGCCCAGAATTCCAGCTGCCGGCATTCTCCCTCTTCATGTAAATCTTGTAAAAGAAGAGAGAAAAGGCATAAGTATTGTGACAAAACGTGTATAAACAGCCCATAATGCAATAAATATCAACTTGTAAGCATGATGAAAAATGGACGTATCAACTCCCCCAAGCTTAGACCTCGCTTGTCCTCAAGCGAAAGCCGATATCGAAAAATATGTCCACTTGTTTAGAGATAGAGTTGTCGATAAAAAAATACGGACATCAGAGCATCATGATCATTCTCATAACAACAACTTATATAAGTACATTCATATGATTCGTATGCTAAAGTAACAATTCATCCACAATATCAAGTATGAATCATAAACTTCATTGGAAACTAACAAACTTTGGTCTCGGTCATTGAAGCAATTGCAATTTATCGTAACATCGGAAAGAGTCAATATAAGAGCTTTTCAGCAAGCCTACATACTCAACTATCATATAGTCTTTCACAATTGCTCACACTCACGCAATACTTATGTTTATGGAGTTTTAATCGGACACAGAGAAAGATAGGGGCTAATGGTGTTGCATCCCAACCTTTTACCACAAGGGTAATGTCAACAGTAATAGATCATGAACACTTACATCCAAGTGGGTATATATGTCTGGATCTTTCCAACACAATGTGCTTGCCAAAGGATAAAATGTAAAAGGGAAAGGTGGGCTTCACCTTGACACTTATAAGACAAGAATAATAAATAGGCCCTTCGCAGAGGGAAGCAGAGGTTGTCATGTGTTTTTACGGTTGGATGCACAAAGTCTTAGCATAAAAGAACTTTGCTTTATATTGCCACTTGTGATAAGGACCTTTATTATGCAGTCCGTCGCTTTTATTACTTCCATATCACAAGCTCGTATAAAGCTAATTTCTCCCACACTAATAAATCATACATATTTTAGCGGATTTGCAACATGGCAACTTACTTGGAAGGATCTTTCTCAATCCATAGGTAGGTATGGTGGACTCTCATGGCAAAACTGGGATTAAGGATATATGGAAGCACAAGTAGTATCTCTACTTAGTGCGAGGAGTTTTGGCTAGCATGAGGGGGAAAGGCAAGCTCAACATGTTGGATGATCCAAGACAATATATTTTATTTCAGATATAAGAAGACATAACCCATTATGTTGTCTTCCTTGTCCAACATCAACTCTTTAGCATGTCATACTTTAATGAGTGCTCACAATCATAAAAGATGTCCAAGATAGTGTATTTGTATGTGAAGCCTCTCTTCTTTTATTACTTCCTATTAATTGCAACGATGACCAAAACTATGTTTGTCACCTCCCAACAACTTTTATTTATCATACTCTTGTATGTGAAGTCATTACTTCGCATAAGATCGATATGATCTCTTTGATACTCTTTATGTTTTCTTTCTTTTTATCATGACCCGAGTGAGGAAATCAAGCCCTTGACTCAACACTAATCTTTATTATATAGCTCACGGACTCGATTACAAAGGATAAAGCTCACAAAGCAAAAGCTCGCAACTAGATCATGCTAACTTTATTCTAATAGATCAAGATACTAACAAAAGGATCGAACTAAGTAAAACGGTAAAGATAGGAGTGATGGTGATACGATACTGGGGTCACTCCCGCAAGCTTGGCAATTGCCAAGGGGAGTGCACATACCCGTATGATCATGTCTCTTTCTTCGGGGTTGGTGATGATGGAGTTGCAAGTAGTGATGGGGGATCCTCATATATCGAGAGTAGGAGATCTTCAAGCTTGCGGATAATACCTTTGAGAGCAGCTATGTAATCCTTCAACAAAAGATTTTCACTTGTGAGATGTTTGTTGCGAATCTGAGCTAACTCAATCATCCTGAAAGCTTCTAGCTCAGTTGAGGTAAAGAGATTAGGAAGGGATTTAGAGATGTCTTCTTCTCTCGCTGCCGGAGCCGGATCTTCCACCTCCATCTTGATCTTCTTCTCCTTGTGGATCTCCTCGGGTCCTTCTCTCTTGCTTGATGGCTTCTCGCCCCTCGTTGGTTACCCCAAGTGGAAGGTTTGAGATGTAGCGTAGCGGTAGTTTTCCCTTGGCAAAGATACCAAGGATCGAATCCCGTGAGACTCCGAGGGTCAACAAGAAGGTGTCAATAGCGCCAGAGACTTTTGCTTGACAGGACCTGCACACAGATACAAATAACTTTGCTCCCAACGAGTACAGAGAGATTGTCAATCCCTCCGGCCTTGTCGTTTACAAAGGATCAAACGCAAGAGATAATAGTGATAGGTATGACTGCAACTAGTAAATAAGAACAGGAAGTAAATAGCGGGTGTGATCAGTGATGGTAATATGGACCGGGGTCCCATGATGTTCACTAGTGATGTCTCTCTCCCAAAAGACGATAAAACAGCTAAGCGAGGTAAACGAATTACAGCTGGGCAATTGATAGGATTATGTGTGCAAACCGATGCTAACTATGCTGCAAAGAAAGGTAGAGGCTCAAAAGCATGGGCGGTACGCCAAGGCAAGTAGACCGAAATCCATCTGCATCTACTACTAATCATCCACCTTGAGATATCTATCCAGAACATCTCGCTGGTATTAAGTTGCGAGTCCCACCCATAGTGTAAACTCAAAGCAACAGACAACTGCATTAAAAGAACTTTGCGTAAAGTAAACAATCCTTGCACCCGCAAGTACAAGCACCGTTGTTTTCCCCCTTGTGGCAACAACACATCCCCTAGACTCATGTTTCTGTCACTCAAGCTAGTCATCGAGGGGCATGAACCCACAATCAAGCATAACGTTCCCTCTTGGAGTTACTACCTACTACTTGGCCAAAGCAATAAACAGCAACGGAGAACATGCAAGAATTACTCAAGAACATAAATATTAAAAAGGTGAATCAAATATATTACTCACACACAATCTGAACATAATCTCATAATCCATCGGATCCCAGCAAACTCATCATAGCAACAGCATAAGGATTACATATGTGCCTCGATCATGTAGGGCAGCTCACGAGGTCTAATCGGTGAAGAACAAAGAGGGGAGGAGAACATCACATAGCTACTGGTCATGGACCCATGGTCCAAGGGGGACTACTCACAACTCATCCGGGAGGCGTCCATGGTGGTGGAGAAGCTCCCGGTGGTGGTTCTCCCCTCCGGCAGGGTGCCGGGAAGAGTTCTCCTGGTGCTCCCGATCTTGGAAGCGCGGCAGCGGCGGAACAGAGATGAGATCGCGAAAAAGGGTTCCGTCCTCGAGGGTTTCGGGACGCGGTGTAAATATATGCCAAAGGGGGGCATCAGAGGAGGTAAGGGGGGCCCAGGCGCCCCCCCCCCCCCCCGGCGCGGCCAGGAGGGGGGCCGCCCCCTCAGGGCGCCTGGAGCCCCTGTGGCCCCCCTCTGGCCCTACTTCTGCCGCATGGAAGCTTCTGGAGCGCTGATTTTTTATATATTTTCCCCGGAATTTTTCTGGCAATTTAAGTAATGGGAAAACCTGAAATACAAAAACAGCAGAAAACAGAAACTGGCACTGGGGTGCACTGAGTTAATAGGTTAGTCCAAATATGATCAAAAGTGTATGGAAGTGCATAAATATCGTAGCAATATCAAACAAAAGAGGCATGGAGCAAGCAGAAATTATAGATACGTTTTGGACGTATCAACATCCCCAAGCTTAATTCCTGCTCGTCCTCGAGTAGGTAAATGATAACAAGCATAATTTCTGTGGTGACATGCTACCAACCATATAAGAACTTTTCACAGTCACATGACAAATGCTTACTGATATAATGAATCTTTAGTAATTACGTTGCCTCATGAGAATATCACAAAGAACTGAAAGTTTTACAATATGATACTGAAAACACCCAATAGATTTGTAGTGAGCATGGTGTGCAAACATGACAAAGTGATACCTCGCTTGCCCCCTTTAGTGAAGCAAAACATAAATGCAGGAGCACCTCCGAAGTTTAAGTGACGACTAGATACAATGATTTCAGAATAAGCGATATCATAATCATGCAGAAGACAATGGTACTTTGGGACAATGCACATTACACTCAGAATGACAATCATGCTCTCAATAGTTGGTGCTTTGAAGAAAGAAGGTGGAGGCTCTCGAACCGTGGCTTTTGATGGTAAGGTTGAAAACCCGTGGTTGGAAGCAAAGACTAAACATGTACCAGAGCTCTTGGTTTCTAAAAACAGAGGTCAAAATGATTTTTGGGAGATGCATATTTCGTCAACGAATGCTAGTAGATAACTCAATTACTTCTCGAGCTGGACAAGTTTCGAGGAACGGCTCCCGCACGGGGATGATCACATCCCCTTAATCTCCTTTGTTTATCACTGCCAAAAGTTTTCTGATTTCTCATGAACAAAGCGTGAAGGAGGGTTTGTTTGTTGTATTTTTTATGAGCCGGGCGCACTCTTTGCCAGTTCCTTCTCGTATTAGGGGTTTGCAGATTAGACATGCAATCCCGGGGTAAAACTTGTCCAACTTAAAAAGATCATGAATTAACTACTACTTCCTCATGAGCTAAAATAGAGGCACAAAAGAGAAATGCTTTTGAATAATTTCGAGATGGTACAAGAAAGTCTTCGCTAGGAATGGCAAGTAAATACCATATATAGGAAGGTATGGTGGACTCATATGGCATAACTGGTTTCAAGGATTTTGGATGCACAAGCAGTCAGTCCGCTTAGTACAGGTGAAGGCTAGCAAAAGACTGGGAGCGACCAACTAAGAGAGCAATGACGGCCATAATCATGCAGAGCGACAAAGCAACATTGAATCGGGCATGGAAGTTATATCGCTACTCAGAAATTAAAGATCATCAAGGCTTGATAGACTTTCTTTACAGTCTTAAATATGCGTGAGCATATGCCAAGTCAATCAAAATAAATTCTTGGAGGAAGATATCACTAAACCATACCACATCATAGGCAAACAAATCATGCTGGTACTTCAATAACACATTAAGAACCCCCAGCTATTTGAGACTAACCATAAGACAACATGAACTACTAAGCACCATTATGCACATAGCATTTTTATCATAGACATATCAACTAGTGCCACGGAAGCCAACTCTCTTAACAAGATAAGCATGGTAACTCAAGAGAGTTCCAGAAGCAACCAACTAAGCAAAAGCTCTTTAAAAAGAAAAGCATGAAAACTAAGAGCTAAACATGACAGTAGCTATTGAAAGACAAAGAACATACACAGCAGAGATAAGCATGAAAATCCTATGTTGTGTTCTAAGTTGAAGTGGAGCGTGTTTCTCTCCCACACAAAGAAAGCTGGGTTCTAACTCTTTATTAACAGCAAGCAAAGCTAAAGAAAACTAAAAAGGAAACTAAAAGCAAGACGCTCCAAGCATAGCACATAACGCATGAAGTGATTAAAATATAGTGGAACGAAAGACGAACTAATAATTGTTGATGGAGAAGGGGATGCACGGGGGCATCCCCAAGCTTAGACGCTTGAGTCTTCTTGAATATTTCTTGGGGGTGCACGGGGGCATCCCCAAGCTTGAGTGTTTGACCCTCCTGAATCTTTTTATCATCTTCCCTCGCACACTTGAAAACTCCCTTCATACATAACTCATCATAATCTGATTAGCGAGGTTAGTACCCATAATAAAATATTTTTTCCTTGCTGGAAATAAGGATAATCTTGAAGGGCTACTGTTTCTCAAGATTGCCAAAAGGTTTTTGCAAAGAAAAAGCAAGCTCAAGGTTTGCAAAACGAAGAAAAGGCGAAACAGGACAGAATCTGTGAAAAACAGACCAGCAGGTAGTAAATAATTTTTTCGGGGCACTTCTGCAACTCAAATCAAAAAACTCAGAACAGGCGCCCAAAAGCCAATTGCATAGAGCACGCTGTCGAAAAAATTCAGACCAAAAAGATGATCTGGTGATTTTATACGAATTTTTCTGTCCAAGGACAGAATCTGTTTCCTGGACAGCACGTCACAACTTTTGAACTTTCTTGCAGTCAGAGGCTAAACTTGGCACAAAGCTGAAAAGTAAAGATACAATGATGATGCTACTGTAGTAACAAACATCAAGACACAACAAAAGCAAAATAAAACTTTATTCATTGTGGGCTGCCTCCCAAAAGCGCTTTCTTTTATGCCTTTAAGCTAGGCATAATGCAAAGAGATCAAGTTTTATCAAGAGTAAAAGAATAGCTAGCCCGTATAACGGACTCAAAAGGTAACTTAATCTTCTTTCTAGGGAAGTGTTCCTTCCCTTTCTTGAGAGGAAATTGGAATTTTATATTCCCCTCTTTCATGTCAATGATAGCACCAACGGTGCGAAGAAAAGGACGTCCCAAAATGATTGGACAAAAAGGTTCACATTCAATATCCATAATAGTAAAATCAACGGGAACATAATTGTCATTGACAATGATAAGAACATCGTCGATCCTCCCCAAAGGTTTCTTTATGGAAGAATCAACAAGACGAACACCAAAAGAACAAGAATCAAAAGGTTTCAATTTAAGCATATCATATATTCTTTTGGGCATAACGGAGGTACTAGCTCTAACATCACATAAAGCATAGCAAGAGAAGTTATTCAACTTAATTTTAATCATAGGATCCCAACCATCTTCTAGCTTTCTAGGTATGGAGGCTTCTACCCTAAGTTTCTCCTCCCTAGCTTTGATGAGAGCATTAGTGATATGCTCTGTGAAGGCAAGATTAAGCGTGCTAGTGTGGGGATCTCTAGACATCTTGTGAAGAAAATCAATAACTTCAGAAAGGCTGCAATTATCAAAATCAAGGTCACTACTATCAAGTAAAGTGGTAGTGGTGTCCTTTAGGCTCACTTGTTTAGTAGCTTCTATGGTCATAGGAGTTTCTACGGTTGAGGTCATAGCATCACCATTAATAAGTCCAATGGGACCAGGAGTGCATTGGGTGCTAAGAGTTTGGATATCCTCAACAACTTGGATAGTAGCAACAGTGTGGTGGGTTGGAAGGCTCTTAATTCTATCTTCTTCCTCCTTTAGGGGTGCAACCACTTCGGGTTTAGCTGCCATTTGGTTTATCAAAGTGGCTTGTGTGTGGGACATATTGGAAACTTGGGTCTCGGTGATAGTGAGCCTAGTCTGGAGGCTAGAAATCTCAATATTTAGGCTCTCCAGTTGTCTACCAATGTCTTGCAAGATAGCAGCATGCTCATCTAATTGCCTCGAGAAGGTCTTGTTTTGTTCATATTGGGTGTGCATGTAGTTCTTAGTGGCCTTCTCTATTTCTAGAAGTTTTTCATAACTAGGCATGTCTCTATCTCTTTGGGTGGAGTTCTTGGTGCTAGGATAAGCATTGTTGTTCCCATAGGAATTAGAGGGGAACGGTCTAGGGTTGCTACCAATATTACTCCTATAAGCATTATTATTGAAATTGTTTCTAGAGATAAAGTTCACATCTACTTGATCTTGAGCAATCAAAGAATTTAAAGGAACATCACGAGGATCAATAGAAGATTGCTTGGAAAGTAGAGACATGATCAAGTCAACTTTTTCATTTAGGGAGGAAATCTCCTCGACAGAGTTTACCTTCCTACCTGTTGGAGCGCGTTCGGTGTGCCATTGGGAATAATTGGTCATCATCTCATCGAGAAGCTTCGTGGCAGCACCAAATCTAGTTGACATAAAGGTTCCTCCCGCGGCCGAATCCAACAAGTTCCGCGAGGTAAAGTTCAAGCCTGCATAAAAAGTTTGGATAACCATCCAAGTAGTCAAACCATGAGTAGGGCAGTTCTTGACAAGAGATTTCATGCGTTCCCAAGCTTGGGCAATGTGTTCATTATCCAATTGTTTAAAATTCATTATGTTACTCCTTAGTTGGATAATTTTAGCAGGGGGATAGTACTTCCTGATACGGCCAAAACGTATCTGTAATTTCTGCTTGCTCCACGCCTCTTTCGGGTGATATTGCTATGATATTTATACACTTCCATACACTTTTGATCATATTTGGACTAACCTATTAACTCAGTGCACCCCAGTGCCAGTTTCTGTTTTCTGCTGTTTTTGTATTTCAGGTTTTCCCGTCACGTAAACTGCCAGAAAAACCTCGGAAAAATTATATAAAAAATCAGCGTTCCGGAAGCTTCCACACGGCCGAAGTAGGGCCGGAGGGGGGCCACCAGGGCTCCAGGCGCCCTGGTGGCGCGGCCCCCCTCCTGGCCGCGCCGGGGGGGCGCCTGGGCCGCCCAGGCCTCCGCTGATGCCCCCCTTTGGCATATATTTAACACGCGTCCCGAAACCCTCGAGGACGGAACCCTTTTTCGCGATCTCATCTCTGTTCCGCCGCCGCCGCGCTTCCAAAATCGGGAGCACCAGGAGAACTCTTCCCGGCACCCTGCCGGAGGGGAGGATCACCACCGGGAGCCTCTCCACCACCATGGACGCCTCCCGGATGAGTTGTGAGTAGTCTCCCTTGGACCATGGGTCCATGACCAGTAGCTATGTGATGTTCTCCTCCCCTTCTTGTGCTTCACTAATTAGACCTCGTGAGCTGCCCTACATGATCGAGGCACATATGTAATCCTTATGCTGTTGCTATGTTGAGTTTGCTGGGATCCGATGGATTGTGAGATTATGTTCAGATTGTGTTTGAGTAATATATTTGATTTACCTCTTTTATATTTATGTTCGTAAGTAATTCTTGCTTGTTCTCCGTTGCTATTTATTGCTTTGGCCAAGTAGTAGGTAGTGACTTCAAGAGGGAACGTTATGCTCGATTGTGGGTTCATGCCCCTCGATGACTAGCTTGAGTGACAGAAACATGAGTCTAGGGGATGTGTTGTTGCCACAAGGGGGAAAACAACGGTGCTTGTGCCCGCGGGTGCAAGGATTGTTTACTTTACGCAAAGTTCTTTTAATGCAGTTGTCTGTTGCTTTGAGTTTACACTATGGGTGGGACTCGCAACTTAATACCAGCGAGATGTTCTGGATAGATATCTCAAGGTGGATGATTAGTAGCAGATGCAGATGGATTTCGGTCTACTTGCCTTGGCGTACTGCCCATGCTTTGAACCTCTACCTTTCTTGTAACTTAGTTAGCATTGGTTTGCGCACATAATTCTGTCAATTGCCCAGTTGTAATTTGTTTACCTCACATAGCTGTTTTATCGTCTTTTGTGAGAGAGACATCATAGTGAACATCATGGGACCCCGGTCCATATTACCATCACTGATCACATCCGCTATTTACTTTCCGCTTTTACTTATGAGTTGCAGCAATACCTATCACTGTTATCACTTGTGTTTGATCCTTTGTAAACGACAAGGCAGGAGGGATTGACAACCTCTCTGTACTCGTTGGGAGCAAAGTTATTTGTATCTGTGTGCAGGTCCACGTTGATTGCTAATATCTGGCGCCGTTAGCAGTTAACACCTTCTTGTTGAACCTTGGAGTCTCAGGGGAAATCGATCCTTGGTATCTTTGCCAAGGGAAAACTACCGCTACACTGCATCTCAAACCTTCCACTTGGGGTAACCAACGAGGGGCGAGAAGCCATCAAGCAAAGTTTTCTGGCGCCGTTGCCGGGGACTCCACTCTTCAAGATAGGGGAGTTGCACGCTATCTTTTACCTTTGCTTTTTAGTCTTGTTAGTTTACCTTTCAGTTTTGCTTTAGTATCTTTTATCGAAAATCACAAAAATAGTTATCTTGCTTGCTTGCTGCTATGGGTTCCACCGAGACCACCAAGTTGTGTGACTTCACTAGTCACAACAACGATGACTTTATCTGCACACCTATCACTACACCTGCCACTTCAGCACCTTCTTATGAAATTAAACCTACTTTACTGAACTTAGTCATGAAAGATCAATTCTCCGGTGCTGGAGATGATGCTGCTTTACACTTAAACAACTTTGTTGAACTCTGTGATATGCAAAAGTACCAAGAAATAGATGGTAATATTGTTAAGCTTAAGCTAAAATTTGGTTTCAATCTTTGCCTAGAAATAGCATAGATTCATGGGACAAGTGCAAAGATGCTTTTATTGGAAAATACTATCCACCTGCTAAAATTATCCAACTAAGAAGTAACATAATGAATTTTAAACAATTGGATAATGAACACGTTGCCAAAGCTTGGGAACGTATGAAATCTCTTATCAAGAACTGCCCTACTCATGGTTTGACTACTTGGATGGTTATCCAAACTTTTTATGCAGGCTTGAACTTTACCTCGCGGAACTTGTTAGATTCGGCCGCGGGAGGAACCTTTATGTCAACTACACTTGGTGCTGCCACGAAGCTTCTCGATGATATGATGACCAACTATTCCCAATGGCACACCGAACGCGCTCCAACAGGTAGGAAGGTAAACTCTGTCGAGGAGATTTCCTCCCTAAATGAAAAAGTTGACTTTATCATGTCTCTACTTTTGAAGCAATCTTCTGTTGATCCTCGTGATGTTCCTTTAAATTCTTTGATTGCTCAAGAACAAGTAGATGTGAACTTTATCTCTAGAAACAATTTCAACAACAATGCTTATAGGAGTAATTTTGGTAGCAATCCTAGACCGTTCCCGTCTAATTCTTATGGGAACAACAATGCTTATCCTAGCACCAAGAAATCCACTACTGAACTAGAGATTATGCTTAAAGATTTCATCACTACCCAAAAAGCCTTCAACAAGAGTGTAGAAGAAAAACTAAACAAACTAGATAATCTCTCTTCGAAGGTAGACAATTTAGCCCATGAGGTAGAATTGATTAAAATTAGAACTTCTCCTCTTGAGGAGAGGAAGGTCACTCCTATGAATGCTATTCAAGTGCAAATTAATGAAAACATTAGGATGTTGGCTAAACTTAAAGAGAGATGGGCTAGAGAAAGGGAGGAAGAAGATAGAATTAAGAACCTTCCTACCCACCACACTGTTGCCACTATCCAAGTTGTTGAGGATATCCAAACTCTTAGCACCCAATGCACTCCTGGTCCCATTGGACCTATTAATGGTGATGCTATGACCATAGAAACTACCAAACAAGTGAACCTAAAGGACACCACTACCACTTCACTTGATAGTAGTGACCTTGATTTTGATAATTGCACTCTTACCGAAGTTATTGATTTCCTTCACAAGATGTCTAGAGATCCCCGCACTAGCACGCTTAACCTTGCCTTCACGGAGCATATCACTAATGCTCTTATCAAAGCTAGGGAGGAGAAACTTAGAGTAGAAGCCTCCATACCGAGAAAGCTAGAAGATGGTTGGGATCCTATGATTAAAATTAAGTTGAATAACTTCTCTTGCTATGCTTTATGTGATGTTGGAGCTAGTACCTCCGTTATGCCCAAAAGAATATATGATATGCTTAAATTGAAACCTTTTGATTCTTGTTCTTTTGGTGTTCGTCTCGTTGATTCTTCCATAAAGAAACCTTTGGGGAGGATCGACGATGTTCTTATCATTGTCAATGACAATTATGTTCCCGTTGATTTCACTATTATGGACATTGAATGTGAACCTTCTTGTCCAATTATTTTGGGACGTCCGTTTCTACGCACCGTTGGTGCCATCATTGACATGAAAGAGGGGAATATAAGATTCCAATTTCCTCTCAAGAAAGGGATGGAACATTTCCCTAGAAAGAAGATTAAGTTACCTTTTGAGTCCGTTATACGGGCTAGCTATTCTTTTACTCTTGATAAAACTTGATCTCTTTGCATTATGCCTAGCTTAAAGGCATAAAAGAAAGCGCTTTTGGGAGGCAGCCCACATGAATTAAATTTTATTTTGCTTTTGTTGTGTCTTGATGTTGTTACTACAGTAGCATCATCATTGTATCTTTACTTTTCAACTTTGTGCCAAGTGTAGCCTCTGATTGCAAGAAAGTTCAAAAGTTGTGACGTGCTGTCCAGGAAACAGATTCTGTCCTTGGATAGAAAAATTCGTATAAAATCACCAGATCATCTTTTTGGTCTGAATTGTTTCGACAGCGTGCTCTATACAATTGTCTTTCGGGCGTCTGTTCTGAGTTTTTTTATTAGAGTTGCAGAAGTGCCCCGAAAAAATCATTTACTACCTGTTGTTCTGTTTTTCACAGATTCTGTCCTGTTTTGCCTTTCCTTCATTTTGCAAACCTTGAGCTTGTTTTTTCTTTGCAAAAACCTTTTGGCAATCTTGAGAAACAGTGGACCTTCAAAAATATCCTTATTTCCAGCAAGGAACAATTATATTATTATGGGTACTAACCTCGCTAATCAGATTATGATGAGTTATGTATGAAGGGAGTTTTCAAGTGTGCAAGGGAAGATGATAAAAAGATTCAGGAGTGTCAAACGCTCAAGCTTGGGGATGCCCCCATGCACCCCCAAGAAATATTCAAGAAGACTCAAGCGTCTAAGCTTGGGGATGCCCCCATGCATCCCCTTCTCCATCAACATTATCAGTTCGTCTTTCGTTCCACTATATTTTTATCACTTCATGTGTTATGTGCTATGCTTGGAGTGTCTTGCTTTTAGTTTCCTTTTTAGTTTTTCTTTAGCTTTTCATAACGAGTCGGAACTCAGCTTTCTTTGTGTGGGAGAGAAACACGCTCCACTCCAACCTAGAACACAACATAGAATTTTCATGTCTATCTTTGCTGTGTGTGTTCTTTGTCTTTCAATAGCTACTATCATGTTCAACTCTTTGTTTTCATGCTTATCTTTTTAAAGAGCTTTTGTTTAGTTGGTTGCTTGAACTCTCTTTAGTTATCATGCTTATCTTATTAAGAGAGTTTGCTTCTGTTGCATTGGTTGATATGTCTATGCTAAAAATGCTACGTGCATAATGGTACTTAGTAATTCATGTTTTCTTATGGTTAGTCTCAAATAGCTGGGGGGTTCCCAATGTGTTATTGGAGTACCAACATGATTTGTTTGCCTATGATGTGGTATGGTTTAGTAATATCTTCCTTCAAGAATTTATTTTGATTGACTTGGCGTATGCTCACGCATATTTAAGACTGTAAAGAAAGTCTGTCAAGCCTTGATGATCTTTTGTTTCTGAGTAGCGATATAACTTCCATGCCTGATTCAATGTTGCTTTGTCGCTCTGCATGATTATGACCGTCATTGCTCTTTTAGTTGGTCGCTCCCAGTCTTTTGCTAACCTCCACCTGTACTAAGCGGACAGACTGCTTGTGCATCCAAAATCCTTTAAACCAGTTATGCCATATGAGTCCACCATACCTTCCTATACATGGTATTTACCTGCCATTCCTAACGAAGACTTTAATGTACCATCTTGAAATTATTCAAAAAAGCATTTCTATTTTGTGCCTCTATTTTAGCTCATGAGTAAGTAGTAATTAATTCATGATCTTTTTAAGTTGGACAAGCTTCACCCCGGGATTGCATGTCTAATGTGCAAACCCATAATACGAGAAGGAACTGGCAAAGAGTGCGCCCGGCTCAAAAATAATATAACAAACAAACCCTCCTTCACGCTTTGTTCATGAGAAATCAGAAAACTTTGGCAGTGATAAACAAAGGAGATTAAGAGGATGTGATCGTCCTCATTCGGGAGCCGTGATTGAGTTGTCTGCTAGCATTCGTTGACGAAACATGCATATCCAAAAAAAATAGTATTACCTCTGTTTTTAAAACCAAGAGCTCTGGTACATGCTTTGTCTTTGTTTCCGACCACGGGTTTTCAACCTTGCCAACAAAAGCCACGGTTCGAGAGTCTCCACCTTCTTTTAAAGCACCAACTACTAAGAGCATGATTGTCATTCTGAGTGTATTGTGCATTGTCCCAAAGTAGCATTGTCTTTTGCATGATTGTGATATCGTTTATTCTGAAATCATTGTATCTAGTCATAACTTAAACCTTGGAGGTGCCCCTGCATTTATGTTTTGCTTCACTAAAGGGGGCAAGCGAGATATCACTTTATCATATTTGCACACCATGCTCATTACAAATCTATTTGATGTTTCAGTATCATGTTGTAAAACTTTCAGTTCTTTCTGATTTTCTCATAAGGCAACTTAATTACTACAGATTCGTTGTCTCAGTAAGCTTTTGTCATATGACTATGAAAAGTTCCTATATGGTTAATAGCATGTCACCACAGAAATTATGCTTGTTATCATTTACCTACTCGAGGACGAGCAGGAATTAAGCTTGGGGATGTTGATACGTCCAAAACGTATCTATAATTTCTGCTTGCTCCATGCCTCTTTTGGGTGATATTGCTATGATATTTATACACTTCCATACACTTTTGATCATATTTGGACTAACCTATTAACTCAGTGCACCCCAGTACCAGTTTCTGTTTTCTGCTGTTTTTGTATTTCAGGTTTTCCCGTCACGTAAACTGCCAGAAAAATCCCGGAAAAATTATATAAAAAATCAGCGTTCCGGAAGCTTCCACACGGCCGAAGTAGGGCCGGAGGGGGGCCACCAGGGCTCCAGGCGCCCTGGTGGCGCGGCCCCCCTCCTGGCCGTGTCGGGGGGGCGCCTGGGCCCCCCAGGCCTCCGCTGATGCCCCCCTTTGGCATATATTTAACACGCGTCCCGAAACCCTCGAGGACGGAACCCTTGTTCGTGATCTCATCTCTGTTCCGCCGCCGCCGCGCTTCCAAGATCGGGAGCACCAGGAGAACTCTTCCCGGCACCCTGCCGGTGGGGAGGATCACCACCGGGAGCCTCTCCACCACCATGGACGCCTCCCGGATGAGTTGTGAGTAGTCTCCATTGGACCATGGGTCCATGACCAGTAGCTATGTGATGTTCTCCTCCCCTTCTTGTGCTTCACTAATTAGACCTCGTGAGCTGCCCTACATGATCGAGGCACATATGTAATCCTTATGCTGTTGCTATGTTGAGTTTGCTGGGATCCGATGGATTGTGAGATTATGTTCAGATTGTGTTTGAGTAATATATTTGATTTACCTCTTTTATATTTATGTTCGTAAGTAATTCTTGCATGTTCTCCGTTGCTATTTATTGCTTTGGCCAAGTAGTAGGTAGTGACTTCAAGAGGGAACGTTATGCTCGATTGTGGGTTCATGCCCCTCGATGACTAGCTTGAGTGACAGAAACATGAGTCTAGGGGATGTGCTGTTGCCACAAGGGGGAAAACAACGGTGCTTGTGCCCGCGGGTGCAAGGATTGTTTACTTTACGCAAAGTTCTTTTAATGCAGTTGTCTGTTGCTTTGAGTTTACACTATGGGTGGGACTCGCAACTTAATACCAGCGAGATGTTCTGGATAGATATCTCAAGGTGGATGATTAGTAGTAGATGCAGATGGATTTTGGTCTACTTGCCTTGGCGTACCGCTCATGCTTTGAACCTCTACCTTTCTTATAACATAGTTAGCATTGGTTTGCGCACATAATTCTGTCAATTGCCCAGCTGTAATTCGTTTACCTCACATAGTTGTTTTATCGTCTTTTGGGAGAGAGACATCACTAGTGAACATCATGGGACCCCGATCCATATTACCATCACTGATCACATCCGCTATTTACTTTCCGCTTTTACTTATTAGTTGCAGCAATACCTATCACTGTTATCACTTGCGTTTGATCCTTTGTAAACGACAAGGCAGGAGGGGTTGACAACCTCTCTGTACTCGTTGGGAGCAAAGTTATTTGTATCTGTGTGTAGGTCCACGTTGATTGCTAATATCTGGCGCCGTTAGCAGTTAACACCTTCTTGTTGAACCTTGGAGTCTCAGGGGAAATCGATCCTTGGTATCTTTGCCAAGGGAAAACTACCGCTACACTGCATCTCAAACCTTCCACTTGGGGTAACCAACGAGGGGCGAGAAGCCATCACTTCCCAATAAAGGCATCCTTGCACTTGTCCCAAGAATCTATGCTATTCCTAGGCAAGGATTGAAACCAAATTTTAGCTCCTCCTCTCAAGGAGAAAGGAAAAAGCTTAAGCTTAACAATATTACCATCTATTTTTTGGTACTTTTGCATATCACAGAGTTCAACAAAATTATTTAAGTGCAAAGCGGCATCATCTCCAGCACCGGAGAATTGATCTTTCATAACTAGGTTCAGTAAAGCAGGTTTAATTTTATAAGAAGGTGCTAAAGTGGCAGGTGTAGTAATAGGCGTGCAGATAAAGTCATCGTTGTTATGACTAGTGAAGTCACACAACTTGGTGTTCTCGGTGGAACCCATAGCAGCAGCAAGCAAGATAACTATTTTTGTGATTTTTGATAAAGGGAACTAAAGCAAAAACTGAAAGGTAAACTAACAAGACTAATAAGAAAAGATAAAAGATAGCGTGCAACTCCCCTATCTAGAAGAGTGGAGTCCCTCGTCAACGGCGCCAGAAAACTTTGCTTGATGGCTTCTCGCCCCTCGTTGGTTACCCCAAGTGGAAGGTTTGAGATGTAGCGAAGCGGTAGTTTTCCCTTGGCAAAGATACCAAGGATCGAATCCC
Source organism: Secale cereale (assembly GCA_902687465.1). Lineage (NCBI taxonomy): Eukaryota > Viridiplantae > Streptophyta > Magnoliopsida > Poales > Poaceae > Secale > Secale cereale. The sequence continues at coordinate 808,361,485 of LR738712.1, forward strand.
GTGAGACTCCGAGGGTCAAGAAGAAGGTGTCAATAGCGCCAGAGACTTTTGCTTGACAGGACATGCACACAGATACAAATAACTTTGCTCCCAACGAGTACAGAGAAGTTGTCAATCCCTCCGGCCTTGTCGTTTACAAAGGATCAAACGCAAGAGATAATAGTGATAGGTATGACTGCAACTAGTAAATAAGAACAGGAAGTAAATAGCGGGTGTGATCAGTGATGGTAATATGGACCGGGATCCCATGATGTTCACTAGTGATGTCTCTCTCCCAAAAGATGATAAAACAGCTAAGCGAGGTAAACGAATTACAGCTGGGCAATTGACAAGATTATGTGCGCAAACCAATGCTAACTATGCTGCAAAGAAAGGTAGAGGCTCAAAAGCATGGGCGGTACGCCAAGGCAAGTAGACCGAAATCCATCTGCATCTACTACTAATCATCCACCTTGAGATATCTATCCAGAACATCTCGCTGGTATTATGTTGCGAGTCCCACCCATAGTGTAAACTCAAAGCAACAGACAACTGCATTAAAAGAACTTTGCGTAAAGTAAACAATCCTTGCACCCGCAAGTACAAGCACCGTTGTTTTCCCCCTTGTGGCAACAGCACATCCCCTAGACTCATGTTTCTGTCACTCAAGCTAGTCATCGAGGGGCATGAACCCACAATCAAGCATAACGTTCCCTCTTGGAGTTACTACCTACTACTTGGCCAAAGCAATAAACAGCAACGGAGAACATGCAAGAATTACTCAAGAACATAAATATAAAAGAGGTGAATCAAATATATTACTCACACACAATCTGAACATAATCTCATAATCCATCGGATCCCAGCAAACTCATCATAGCAACAGCATAAGGATTACATATGTGCCTCGATCATGTAGGGCAGCTCGCGAGGTCTAGTCGGTGAAGAACAAAGAGGGGAGGAGAACATCACATAGCTACTGGTCATGGACCCATGGTCCAAGGAGGACTACTCACAACTCATCCGGGAGGCGTCCATGGTGGTGGAGAAGCTCCCGGTGGTGGTTCTCCCCTCCGGCAGGGTGCCGGGAAGAGTTCTCCTGGTGCTCCCGATCTTGGAAGCGCGGCGGCGGCGGAACAGAGATGAGATCGCGAAAAAGGGTTCCGTCCTCGAGGGTTTCGGGACGCGGTGTAAATATATGCCAAAG
>LR738712.1:808371833-808395595 GCA_902687465.1 Secale cereale
GTTGTTGAGTATGCATTTTCTGTTGATGTATAGTTGAGGTAGAGGCCTACCCTATAATTATATATACATGGACCAGCACCCCATCAATACAACGTCAATTGTATTGCAAACTTGTCTTCCACAGTCTCAACCATCGCGCATTATACAAGTTTCTGCTTAATTATGAATTGTTAATCGAGATGGAGAGGCTAGTTACAGGAAGAACCGATGTAACGACCGCATTTAAAACAGTTACGACCACTACAACTGGCAGTGCAGTGCGGTGTGTTGTGGTGTGGTTAAGCGGCTGATCACATGCGGATGGAATTAAGAATTGTGATGGGATGGAACCATATGCCCGCCGAGGCATTATGCAGATGGAAATACTCACTGCTTAATCATTTGGGTGTTGGTTAGCTGCATGCAACCACTTGCTGGATGAAAATTGCTGTGCTCTGTTGACTTGACTTGTCAAATGCAGAGTTGATTGATGATTAATGGGATCATGCATGCTGATGGGCCAACTGTACATATATACTAGTGCTCGTCTGTCTTCAACATCTTCTGAATTCAAAATTACTGTCCTGTTGTTGTAGTAGCGAAATGTAACGGTAACGAACTTCTTTTTTTTTGTTTTTTGAAACGAAGGCAACGAGCTTTGGAGCTGTGCGTGAAATCACGCCGGGCCGGTGTCTGAATACAGAGAGTATACTCGTGTATGGTGTAATCCACGCAGTTTTTGGCACATTTCATGCGACTTCGTAGTAAGCTCAATAAGAAGGAGGAGGAGGATCAAATGTGGTACTGCAAGTTGCTACAGTGGTCGGTAGCATCATGTGTAGACGCCATTAGAGAGAGAGTGCTAATTAAGAAGAGAGAAACGCCAAAGGAAAAAACATGTTGTCAGCAAAGCAGAGCCAAACTACGGACGACGACAGCACAAGCTCAAGGGATGGTGAGCGAGCGAGCTCAACTGTAAAGCTAGCTCCACCGACAGTCGGGGGGAAGGGAGGGAGGGGAGTGTGGCGCGGTCCCCGAGGCCCACGTTTGCCGCGAGTTGACCTACGTACCTGTATGGGCCGGCCGGTCGCAGAGCAGGAACCCAAACCGGCCACACGTTTTTTATTGCCCCTTTGGGTGTTTATTAACTCTTCTTCCATGATTATATTAATACATACGTGCCTCTTTCTTTTTTTCTAAGGTGCCCCCCTCCGTGTGCAAGTCTTTATAGAGATCCTAACAAATGACCACATACGTAGCAAAATGAATAAATCAACGCTGCAAAATATGTCTGCATACGTTCGTATGTTGTGTGAATTGTCTAAAAGGACTTACGTTTAGGAACGAAGGGAGTACTATACTGTATAGATACGTGACATGTTTCGCCCGTCTTGGCATGAAACTTTGCTTGACCATCTGCCGGCGAGGGATCGCCGGATCCAATAACCAGACGCCTCTGCATATGTGGTCGACGACGCCGACCGACGTGGCACGGTGAATGGGTATATATTCCACATGTTCTTGGCGCGTCGCGTCGTCCACGAGGACGATCATGAAGTAGACGACCATGCTCATATACCGTGCACGTCATCAATGTTGTTTTGTTATATACTCCCTCCGTTCCTAAATACTCCCTTCGTTCCTAAATATTTGTCTTTCTAGAGATTCCAACAAGTGACTACATACGAAGCAAAATAAGTGAATCTACACTCTAAAATATGTCTATATACATTCGTACGTTGCAGTCCTAAATATTTGTCTTTCTAGACATTTCAAATGGTTACAACACACGGATGCATGTAGACATATTTTTGAGTGTAGATTCACTTATTTTGCTTCGTATGTAGTCATTTGTTGAAATTCTTAGAAAGACAAATATTTAGGAATCGAGGGAACAGTAATTATCGATGTTGTTTTGTTAGCGCGTCACGTCATCACGCGCGCGAAGACAAGGATATACTGTAGTATGGACAGCTGCACATTCTTCGTGCCTAGTTTAGCTAAACTAGAGTGAGCTGCAGGGCCCGGCCGTGGAGGACATTGCTGTCAGCTGTGATCCGGAGATCCATCGGGAGTTGGCGCTTCCCTGTCCATTCCCTCTCAAATGATCCATCGTATGTACACGCACGCACGCACGCACGAAACGAACGTCTGAGAAGCTCCGTGCCGCCGTCGGAGCCAGCCGGAGAGGGCAGGTGCCGGGTTGCCCTCCGGCGGTTGGCCGCGGCCGGTGTATGCACAGGTGCCGCGACGGCATCGCTTCACCTAACTCCGCCCCGCCGGCCGTGCCGTGTCTGTCCGAGTTAGGCGTCTCCGTGTCCTGTGCTTACACATATTTTCGTAATCCGCTCTAACTTTTTCGATCAAGTGATATCAAAATAAATACAACATTGCTAATCATAAGTTAGCCAGATATTTTCCACACACACCCCCTAATCTTTAAACAAATATAATATCATACACATTACTAGTGATCTAAACAATTTAATATTTGTCGGAAAAATGGATGTATCTAGACGTATTTTAGCTTTAGATACATTCATTTGTACGGTATCTATTTCTCCGACAAGTATTTCTGGATGGAGGGAGTATTTGTTTACAAAGAGAGTAGATAATTGCTCATACGTTGCAACGTAATGATGGTCTTTGAAGTCATCGATCATAACATTCATTTGTTAATATGATGAGTAGTTGTGCTCCTTCGTGAGCGAGTGTGAGAAACAAGCTATCAGTAAATTTGTAGTGTTTGGGCGGCTTCAAAATGTTTTCGGCTCACATGGAATATCCAAAACAGGTGCTTATTGGTGGGTTCCTCGTCCATGCGTTGAATCCAATCAGTCTTTCTTCCCTTGTTGCAGTATTTTTTTTTAAAAGGGGATGACCCCGGCCTCTCCATTAAAGTGATGCATACAACTATATTACCAAACGAAGTGCAACTATATCCAAATCGTTTGAAAATAACCCCTGCTACCGTCTCTCATTGATTGCATCCATTAACCAAAGCTTTGTGAAATTCACACGAGTGAGTAACAACCACGTACAAATCCACCCCTATAAATTGCGGGTATGTAGTGCGTGCCGTCTATAGATTTTGTTTTGGAAGACAGGTCGATCAGGATCTAGTGATTAATTAGTGATCCCAACCATGTGCTCTGCCACCTGTTACCTTGATCGCCCCTTGCCCCCGGTGTCTATGCAAAGTGGCCATGCATGTGGATACAATTCTCTCCAAACTAGTGCTAGAATTCTTGTTTTTCTGCTTCTATTGGCAGTGAAAAACTATAGGTACTCTCAATTGGTTGAAAATTATTTGAAATCTAATTTCATATGACATCAAATTCCTTTCAGTTCAGCTGAAAAAGTAAGTTCCTTGGAAATCATATTTGGGTCGGTCGATTTAGTTGGGAAGGAAGACAAAGGCTTGGCGGAGCACCGAGGTCGCCGAGGCTAGCGTAGAGAGGCTCGGGGACGCCGGCAAGGCCTCGGGAAGGAACGAGCTGCGGACAGACGAAGATGAGTTCAAAGGTTGATGACTAGGGTGCGGAGGCTGCTAGCTAGCTGGGTAAAACTCTGATGATGTGCCAGTTCAAAGGGATAGCCAGAGGCGGCGGGCGTGGTCATGGTGACGGTAAGGTGGGCCGCCCGCGGGTTGCTGAGGCATGAAATTCGGCAGATGGTCGTGTGGTTTTGGGAAAGGCGATGAACTGTGGGGCGTTTGTTTTTCAATAGTGCGCTTTATAGAAGAAAGAGAATTATAAATACAGTGTGGCCGGTTGGTAATTTCGTTTCGTCCGCAAAATGATATGTACATCATAAAATATGTCTACATACATCCGTAGGTTATAGTTAATTTAAAACGTCTAGAGAGACAAATATTTAGAAACAAAGAGAGTTTGATCACGCCTTGATATAAATTTCGAGATCCAAAGGTTGGGTTCACTAGGCGCGAGTGACGGGTACACCTGGCCTGGATCGCGGAAAGAAGAAGAAGCCGGCAGGCACCCACAACTCGGTACGCACCGGCACCGGTAACAACTGTTGAGCTCGTGCAATGCGTGCGTGGCTGACAGTTAACGGCACAGACTTCCAGCGGGGCGGACACACTTGAAAAGTGGTCGTGAGAAGCAAGGTAAAGAAGAATAAGAAGAAAGATTCCCGGCACGGCACGTCCGAGGCCGAGGCCGAGCGAACAACAAGGACAGACAGCACGTACGCCTCTGGCCCGATCGGCGATCGGCACGGCAGCTGCCAGCACGTCCACCCAATGAGGCAAGGCAATGCATCATGACACGGCCCAAGCGGCGGCACGAGGGCCAGTACAATTGTACAAACGCACTGCAGTAGTATGGAGAAGGCGACGCGGTGCAGTGCAGGCGACAGCCGATGGGCCGAGCCGTTTTCGACGGCAGCCAAAACCACGAGTTCCAGTTCCATGACCAACTCTGTTTCTGTTTGTCCGCACATGCAGGTCCATGGATTCCTTGCATTGCATGCTTGGTTGGCATCCACCTAGCTAGCCAAGGCACAGCATGCGTGCGTGCGTGCGTGTCCGGGGTGCTAGTGCCACTCGTTGAGTTCATGCTCGACAAACTATTGCGCGCCAAGGGGTTTGTAAGGCCAACTCTCACGCGCGACTCTATCCGGACGTCCGGTTTGTTCGGATTCTGTTCGTTTGGATAGGGTAATGAGGTTGTGTTCGGGCCTGTCCTGTGATGAGGTGGCCGTGCGCCAATGCGCGGACGCATTTCGGCCGCATCCTGTCCGCATGCATTTTATCTTTTAAGCACAAATGTTCATTGATTTTTGATACATCAAAGTACATTATCAAATTTTGACTAGAATAGCAAGCTCAAAGAAAACAAGAACCACAAGAAGACAGTTTAGAAAATATGCAACTTCCATAACTACTCCCTTGAGTTGGGTTCGTGCCTTCTCGATGCACTCATTGTTGATCTGCGGAGCCTCGATCTTGCATGATTCTTTCTTCTTCCAGTCTAAAGAAGTAGGGGTTGCTTCCTCGAATCTAGTCTCATCTCGAGCCTCTATTCTACCAACATATGCACTAGTCCCATCTTTAGCATCTATTCTAGCTAAAAGTGCACGAACATCTATTAAATTACGCGCTATCAATAGATCAATGTATTCTTCTTCCCAATCCCAAAAATTGCATCCGGTCTAGACAATAAAAATTTCAGTTAGTACAACTAGTTGAATCCGAGAGCACAACGGAAGCTAAAGTAGCACATACCCCATCGTTTGAGCACTTGACGAAAACCCATCCGGGATGTTTCGGCATTGTAGACACACGGCGCAAGACCTTATTTGGGCAGTCATCGCACTTTATGAGTGGCAACGGTGAGCCGACGAGTCTTTGGGCCAGCATCGAGCCCTGCCGACGGCCGTTCGCTATCTGTCGGCGAACCGTCGATGGTGTAGATCTGAGCGGCTAGAGGCGGACTCCGTACCTGCATGCGGCCTTGCGGTGTGGTCGTAGCCCTCCGGCCCAGTGCCCGGCCAGTCCATGGCACGGCGCGACCTCCCGCATCCGCTCCAAATCCAGCCGCCGGGAGGGCAAGGTGACCGTGGTACGGTAGCTCGGGGGGCTGTGAGAACGCTTGGGGTGACCGCGCGTCCGAGCGGCGTATCGGCAATGGCAACGACGGCAAGGGAGGAAGGGAGGTTGTGGTTTGGGGCGCTCGGTGGTGGGTGTGGGGTGGGGTAGAAAAAGGGTGGCCTCTGCCACTGATGGGCGGGCCAGGGGAGGACAGGCGCGCGTGTTCGGGCCGTCCGCGCGCTGTCCGTTTCACCCCAAAGACAACCCAAATTTGGGCCGGGAACGAGTCAAAAGCGGACAGAAAACGGACGAAAGTCCGTTTGCGCCCGCGCGCTGGGTCGTCTGGTATGTCCGTTTTACTCCAAACGGACTCGCCTGGACATGATGGGGTCGTGCGCTGGAGTTGGTCTAAGAGCGCGAAATGCAGGAACAATTTGAAACCCTTAGAGCAACTCCAACCGGCCGACACAAACGAACGCCGACTTTGTCCTTTTGGGTCGGCCCGGCGGACACCCATGTCCGCTTTCGCATTTGGGTCGTAGCTTACGCCCAACACTAGCCCAATTCATTTTTGAGGTCGCGCGAAAAAGAAAATATCGCAATCATTTAAAAAAACATTGACTAAATATTAATGTCGGGCACAAAGGCCGGCGAGAGTTCACGAGCCCACTTTTACATTAAGTTAAAACATTAACAAAACTAAAAATTAGGAGGAGGCACGCTGCCCTAGGCATGATGATCAAAATCAAATAGAAGGAGAAACATCGTATTACAAAAAAGAAAGCCATTCGATCTCCTTTAATTTAACCACAAGTCTATTGTTTTGGTGGACTGCAAAGGGTAAGCACAGACTGCACATCAAGCTGTTATTTATTGATGGTTCCATGGTAGAACATGAAGGTTGCAAAGTAGCAAAGTCACAACACCAGAATATCCCATCGGTTCCTTCACATCTTTGCCGGAATTTTATAGAGCAGTTACAGTAAGTAAAAAAATGTATTTACCAATAATCCATATCCTAACATTAATTGTACAAATTATTTATTTATCATTGTGCAAAATAAAAATAAACAAAAAAATGGCCTTAAGAAGGCTCGAACCCAGGACAAACCAAAGCTACCATGCATGAACTAGCGCGGAGAGATTTTGCAGTAGTAGACGCCAGACGTAATTTATACCTTTCAGACCATACCATTCATAGTCTTTGACGGTAGGGTATTTCTTCAATGTCAAACGGCCGTAACGGCGCGGCACGGTCAAGTCCTACCACCATATCCCTCGACGGTAGGCTGTGTTACCCTACCGTCAAGGACGATGACGGTAGAAAAAATGGTCAATAAATGTGATAGAGTATTAATCTTATAGCCAACCTTATAGCCAAAAGCCAACACTATTGTATGAGTGACTATATGTGTTGGTTACAGATAATATGGCAACATCTTATAGCCAGAAACTGGTTGTATTATTAACCATGCTCTTAGAGGCTGCTGATTGAGAATTAAGAAGAGGAAATGGCAAAGGAGAAGATATTGATGTCAGGAAAGCAGAGCCACTACTGCTGCTACGGACGACAGCACAGGCTGCCGGGGTGCGTGTGTGTGAGCTCGACTGTAAAGCTCCCTCCACCGACGGTCGGGGCGGAGGGAGGGGAGGGGAGGGGACTGTGGGGCGGTCCCCGCGGCCACGTCGGCGGCGGCCCACGACGGCCTCCTTCCGGCGCCGCGAGTTGACCTGGCCCCGGCCCTTCCATGATGAGATTACACACGTGCCTCTTTTTGATCTCGTATACTGTGTCTGTGTACGTACTACTACGTGACATGTTTCGTCTGTTTTGGCGTGGCGCTTTACTTAACCAGCCACCGGAGCACCGTGTGCAGACATTGCACCCACGGGGTCGACGACGCCGGCTGACGTGGCATGCACAGTGAATGGGTATACCATGTTGTCGTTGGCGTGTCACGTCGTACACGAGAACACACACACTGCTGCATACGCACGGGTCGAGGCCGACGTGCCGACGTGGCATAGTTAACGGTGCTGTTAGAGCATCTCCAACAGCCGCGCGACGCGCCGCGCCCAAAAATCGCGTTTGCCGCGCGCGCTTCGGCTGGTTTGCCGCGCCGCGCCGCGCTGGCTCCAGCGGCTGCTGTACAATACAGCGCGCGCACGCAGCTCCAACAGCGCGCAAAAAATGCAGCGCGCGCGCCGCTACAGCAGCGCCAAATATGCCATTTGGACCCAATAAACATTCAATCAAAATGCAATGAACATGTGAAATTTAACAAGTTGAGATGAATACATAAAAAGTCGCCCACAAGTTCATCCAACCAAGTCCAAATTCAAACCAAGTTCAAAATACAAGTGCAACCAACAAAGTTCAAGACATATATAAAACACATCAACCATCTTGCTCGTCTTCTTCGTCTTCTTCCTCTTCTTCCGCCGACGATTCTTCCTCTTCTTCCGCCGATGAATCTTCCTCTTCATGACGCACCGCATCAGTTGTAGCTCCGACGTGAGGCACATCGAAAGGCATGGCCGGAGGTGCGCCCATGCCTCCCATGGCGGCCGGAGGTGCGCCCATGCCTCCCATGGCGGCCGGAGGTGCGCCCATGCCTCCCATGGCGGCCGGAGGTGCGCCCATGCCTCCCATGAGAGAAGCAAAACTCATGCCACCCATGCCTCCCATAACGTTGGAGGGTGCTCCAATGCCACCCATGGCTCCCATAGCATTGGAGGGTGCTCGAAAGCCACCCATGCCTCCCATGGCGGCCGGAGGTGCACCCATGCCTCCGAAGCCACCCAAGCCACCCATGCCGCCGAGGCCACCCAAGCCACCCATGCCGCCACCCATTGTGTTGATCATGGCTCTTTTTTGAATCAAGACTTCTTGACGGGCAAGGTTGACATATTCCATTTGCGCTTCATTGAACAAAGATGTGTCCAAGAAGAACAAATTTTTTTCCCATTCCATCAACCTAGTTCGCTCCTCCATGGCAACCTTCCTCTCCTCCAATGCCACTTTCCTCTCCTCGGCGGCCACCCTCCTCTCCTCGGCCGCCAACCTCCTCTCCTCGGCCGCGGCATCTTGGTTCCTTGCCATTTTCCTCACCTCGTTCGCTTCTTTTCTTGCCTTCACAATAGCTTCCATAGCATTTGTGAGCTCATCATCTCCTTTCCTCTTCTTCTTTTCGGTTTTGTCCTTCTTGCACCCATCCGGTCGTTTGGGTTTCGAGTATGAAACCGAGTTGGGTGTGGGGCTTCTCATGCCCTCCTCACTTGAGGCATCATCCTCCTCATCATCATCATTCAACTCAATTGTGCGCTTGCGTTTGTTGCTCAAATGCAAATCATCCAAATCTTCACGCTTCCTCCATTTCTCATCATCCTTCAACACTTCATAGCAATGAGGCAAGGTAAAGATCTTTCCTTTCTTGATCTTCCCCTTCTTGGTTGTCCTCGTCTCTTCTCTGAACAAGTTTTGTGCAATGTTGTACTACAAGAAAAACAAAACAAGTTAGCACTTCGGACATAAAAAAAAAGTATGATGAACATGTATGAGATGGGACTTACTCTATCATCCTCATTTGTCCCACTTGGGTTAAGCTTGTCAACTGCCTTTTGTGCGGCCGCCCACTTTTGACAATCCGAGTTGATTGTCGACCATCGGGACCGAAGTGATCTCTCGGAGCGGTCAATTCCACTCATGTTCTGAGCATCAAAGTGTTCTTTCATTCGCCCCCAATAAGCATCTCTACTTTGATCACCTCCAACGGATGGATCCCTCGACACTTGCAACCAAGTATTGCATAGTAATTTGTCATCATTGATGGTGTAATTGCCCGCTCTTCCTTTCGGCGCCTCGACAATGCCCTCACCCTCCTCGTCCACCTCAAACTCATGGTCGTCCAAATGGATTTCATTGGTTTGAGACCAATGCGAATTGTTGGACCCAACACCCATAGTTGACATGTATGCATCATCGTTGAGACTACAAATGCAAATATAAGCTATCTATATGATGATGCATTGAACAAATAACAAGAAAATAAAAGTTGGAATTTTTTTCACCTTGGGGGCATTTCGTCGAGCACGTGGTGCGCGTCGGCCGCCGGCTCAACGGTTGAGCTCGCCGGCGCTTCGGTAGACGCCGGAGCCGTCCGCCGCCCTGCAAGCTTCTTCTTCTTCGAGGTGCCGGAGCCGTCCGCCGCCTTCTTCTTCGCGGATATTTTTCTTTTTTTCGCCTCCAATGGTGCGGCGGTAGCACGGGACGGCGCCGGCGCAACGCCGCTCGTCGGCGTGGTCATCCGCGGCGGCAAGAAGAGACTGCGCGCGAGGCCGACCGATGGCGGAGCTCCGGCGGCCGCGGCGGCAGCGCCCGCGCCAACGCTCGCCGCGCTAGGGTTTGCGGCGGCGGCGGGGTCGCGGCTGTAGAGCGGGGTGAGAGGGGCTCCGGTGTGCGCATCCATGGCGGAAGGGGCGCGAGCGCCGGCGCGCGCGAGTGGAAGAAGAAGGAAAAGGGAAGTTCGCGCGCGCGCTCGAGAGTGCCGCGCGCGGAAGAAGACGCTCGAAATCAACAGCGCGGGATGGGGCATTCACCAGCGCGCCCAACCCGTTTTAGCGCGCGCGCGTTTTTTGGGCGCCCGCTGGAGCGGTGCGACGCGTTGCGCGCGCGCTAAAATGGCGTTTTTTCCGGCGCGGCGCTAGTATAGCGCGGCTGTTGGAGATGCTCTTAGCGCGTCACGTCGTCACGGGAGTAGTAGCATGGACAGCTAATTAAGCTAGCCGGCCGGCCTTCCGGAGCTGCACACATTCTCCGTGTCTAGTTTAGCTAGTAGTAGTACTACTATTCCCAGAGTGAGGTGCAGGGCCCGGCCCGGCCCGTGGCGTGGATGACATTGCTGTCAGCTGTGATCCGGGGACCCATCGGAGTTGGCGCCTCCCTCTCCATTCCATGCGTTTAGTTCGACTCATCCATCGCACTCTCCAAACCAACGTCCCAGAAGCTCCGGGCCGTGCCGTCGTCGATTGGAGCTGGCCGGCCGGGAAGGTGCCGGGTTGCCCTCGCTCCGGCTATTGGCCGCGGCCGGTGCATGCACAGGTGCCGCGACTGCCTCCCTTCACCCAACGAACTCCCAGCCGGCCGTGCCGTGTCTGCCCGAGCAAGGCCTCTCCGTGTCCTGTGCATACATGGCCCATCAGGCCAGGGCGGTGTAAACGTGTAGAGCGTTTCGCATTCATGGTGCTGTAGAGCGCGTCGCTTCATATTGTAGGTGGATCAGCTAGGACGCGATCGCTCACTGCTTCCGTCATTGAAGTGGCGCGTCGGCCGAGAGCACCGCCCGTTGCACGCGCGGCTAAACACGTCTCCTTCTCGCATTCAAACGCCTTCATTAAACACGCGTGAAGCCGAGAAACCTACTTCGGCTACACGTCCGTTCACGAGTGAGTCGACATTAGACGTTAACGTCGGGCAAGCTCCTCCCGTTCGCCCTCCACTTAAACTAGTCCAGATGTCGGGCAAGAATCGCACAACTCTGCCGCTTGCCATCTCATCCTTTCACCATTTTCTTCACCTTTTTGATGGCATTCAACAAGCAAGAAGAGCAGTTCTCCGGCATAAAAGCCGGTTGGTTGGCCCACCGAGCCCGACGGATGTGAGCAAGGAAGTTCACTGCTCCACCTCCCTTGCCTAGCCCGACGGAGCAAGTTGTCGCCCCAAGTCGGCGCGTGGTTCACCACCTCGCCGCTCCAAGACATCTCTTGAAGGAGTGGCAAGTTGCCCCAGCTCGTGACGGCGGGGAGCACGACAACACGTGTATCGTCGCTGCCGTCGATGATGCCGCGTTGTACCGCGCCTAAAGTGCTTATTACTGCGGCATTCTGCTGCGAAGCATGCATAGCCACACCATGCAGGGACAAAAAGAAGCCGACTGCACAGACATCGACGAGTGCCGCCACCATAGAAGAGAAGTAGGACATGGGATGCCGCCGCCGTTTGGGTCCCATGAAGGCCACCACGGACCCATCCGGAGTTGGCGCCTCCCTGTCCATTGTATGCGTTTCTTTCAACTCATCCATCGCACGCTCCAAACCAACGTCTAAGAAGCTCCGCGCCGTGCCGTTGTCGATTGGAGCTGGCCTGCCCGAAAGGTACCGGGTTGCCCTCCTGTGACCTATTGGTCGCGGCCGGTGCATGCACAGGTGTCGCGACTGCCTCCCTTCACCCAACTCCCCCCCGCCAGCCGTGCCGTGTCTGCCCGAGCCAGGCCTCTCAGTGTCCTGTGCATACATGGCCCATCAGGCCAGGGCGGTGTAAACGTGTAGAGCGTCTCGCATTCATGGTGCTGTAGAGCGTGTCGTTTCGTATTGTAGGTGGATCAGGTAGGACGCAACCTCTCATTGCCCCCGCCATTGAAGCGGCGCGTCGGTTGAGGATGCACGCCCGACCAAACACGCCTCCTTCTCGCATTCAAACGCCTCCATTAAACGTGAGTGAAGCCGAGAAACCTACTTTGGCCACACGTCCATTCACGAGTGGGTCGACATTTATGTCCGCGGCTGCGGTTAGATGTTGGCCTCCCGCGTTTGTGTCCGCGGACTGATCTCTCCCCGTCTGTGAACGGATGCGGGAGGAAATTTACAGATTATGGTTGAAGATGCTTTTACTTGTTTTAGATTTATTTAGAGTAGATAATTGCTCGTACGTGGACGACCATGGATACACAACCACCGGTAAGGTGTTTTCCCCCATCTCTGCCACCGTACCCCGTCTTACCGTGGGCTAGCAAATCCGTCTCCCAGGGACGCGAATAGCTTAAGAGAGAGGTACGCACGATGCCAAACCATTGAGAAATGAAAGGAGGAACCAAAGCAACACCATCATTTCACATATGTGCGCTTCCTAGTACATAGTCCAAATTGAAAATGAGGGAGAACTTAAAACTGGCCACCAAAGGTGTCGGTTGAAGGTTCAACATCATTTCTGCATTATTAGAAGAAAAAAACAATTCTGAATTTTGTCCTGTGCCAACCGACACTTAGGTGCGTTATTAAGAACATGCAGTTTCATCATCATGCGTGACGTACTAATAGTAGGAATTGCGTACTAATTAAACCATTGGCAATTTGTCACGGTTGCTTGGAGGTGCACGTAATTATTAGAGTAAAATGCATTGACGATCACTGAACTTGTGTTGATAGCTTACTTTGATCATTATACTTAAGAATACAATCAATACGGTCATTATATACGCCTTTGGGTGATTATATGGTCACTGACTCACAGTATAGCAATGTATTTTGTCTAGTTGACCGGTCAAACGGCCTATGTGGCACCTCATCAGCTTATGCTCTCTCAACCTATATGTGGGTCCCACCTGTCAGTTTGGAAAATAAATATATTGGAGGAAATAAAACAACGCGCAGTTGGGATTTGAACTGGGACATGTTTTTTGTAAACCTGTCGCGCTAGACAATTAAGTGCACATTTTCCAATGTTAACGCATGAAGCAAACCATTTCTATTCAATGACTCACACAGGCCCAGCACGTATACACGGACTCACGCACACACACAGCACGCATGCATGCCCAGATCGCTCATCGTAGCCACCGCATACTGTAAACGATTGAGAGAACTCAGCTCATTATATGGATTCTCATGGTGTGCTACACATACACGTACACGGGTAACCGACTTCACAATTTATACCACGGTTTAAAGCTAAACAACAGATATATATACGGATTAAACCATGCACATATTAGGTGAGAGGTTAGGATACACATGCATGTGTGTGTTCAATCGTACTTATGTCCAAGTGGCGACATGCACATACACATGCATGCCCTGTACCGTTCGTGCGCGTATGCTAGTGTGCGTTCTTTGCTTCCTTCGTCACGTATAACAACGTACTATACCTTTCCATTCATTAACAGAAAGAATAATGCGTCCAATTGGCTAGCGCGTGTTGGTGATGGAAGCGAATTGTTCTTTGTTTCGAATCCCGCTTCTATCGTGCATAATTTTATGATTTATTTCTTTCTCCGATTGACAGATGGGACCTGCATAATGAGAGAGAGCGCATGAGCTGAGGAGGCACCATGCAGGTTGTTTGACGAGTCAACTATAGAAAATACAAAGCTATACTTTGGATGAGTGACCATATAATCATCTAAAGGTGTATATAATGACCGTATTAACCGTATTTCTAAGTACAATGACCAAAGTGAACTATCGACACAAGTTCAATGACCGCGGGTGCATTTTACTCTAATTATTACTAGCACAAATGCCCGTGCGTTGCAACGGGGGAAACATAACGGGGTGTTGATATTAAAAATGATATAGCGATTGAGAATGATTATGCACAGAACTGACTGAAGGATAGACCTTAATGGGACATATCCTATGCATCTGTGGGAGTTCGTGTATCCATGCATCTATCTTCTCTCGGCCTTCTTATCACAATATAATGAATAATTTGCATTTAGACGCTCGCCTTGCCACTTAAATTACCGTGTCTGTGTGATGACCTCCTTTGAGTAATATTCCCTCCGTCCGAAATACTCGTCATCAAAATGAATAAAAGGGGATGTATCTAGATGTATTTTAGTTCTAGATACGTCCCCTTTTGTCCATTTTGATGATAAGTATTTTGAGACGAAGGAAGTACAACCACGTCTTCATCTCCCGTTCCGAGGAGGCGGGAGGTGAATTAAGTCGGACAGACCTGCACAATAGGCTCTGGCAAGCAACAAAATTCAAGTTTCGCAAACATGCACGCTCGACTGCTCATGACAAAAATATGATTGCAAGCACATGTGGTCTAATTAGTATGTACGTGAGCCTTTTGAACTTGTAGGTCCTCGTCGCCGGCTGGTGTACAACACCCACCGCCGAGGCCGGGCCGCCACGCAGGCTGCTCATCTGATGTATTATGTGGTCAACCAGCGGCCAGCACAGGCCAAACTGGCGCGTCCTACATCCCATTGTTGTTCGTGATCTGCATGTTTATATCCCTCAGTCCAATTGGTCTCCATTCTTGTTCTAACTCAAGAAGTAACCAGCCTCCATCACTTATTCTTGTCCTCTGTCCCCTCTATAATTTTCATTTTCAATTGTAGCTCAGCATCAGTGCATGACTGATTTAACCGGGTCTCTTTTTTGCAAGCCCATCACCGATGCAGAACCAATTTAATCGGGTGTGTCTTTCTTCATTGGCTTATAATCTCAAGAGTGGTTTCTTATTGCCCAAGTTGTTGATTTGTGAGGCATTGCTAAAGTATATAAATTGATAAAATACATTGTAAGAGAGCAACGTGGGACTATTTTTAATGTATAACTAACATGAAATGGTTAATTTGCTATATTGCCTCGCATGAGCTTTGCCGTAACCACATTTTGTCGTCCAACTTTCTTGGGCCGGATCTAGTTGGAGAAGCCCAGCCCTATATCCAAGCAGAGCCGAGGGCAGAGTCGTAGAGCGGTGGCGTGTACACGCGGAGCTACCGAGAGCCACAAGATGGAAGCAAGTGAGCTGAGCGCAGGCGGGCGGACGCAACGATGATGGTGGTGGCGACTGCGAGCCCCGGCGGGCCGGAGGCGCTGCAGGTGCGCGAGGTCGAGGATCTCTCGGCGCCGGGTGTGGGCAAGCTGCTTGTCGGGGTGGCCGCTGCCGACATCAATCGCGGCGACACGGTCCAGCGGCAGGGCCGGTACTCGCCGCCGGCCGGCGCCTCGCCCTACCCGGGGCTCGACTGCTCCGGCACAATCGTCGCGCTCGGGGCCAACGCCCCCCACGCTGGGCCGTCAGTACCAGGTGCCAAGCATGCCCCCATGGTGAATTTGCTGATGGCCGCTACTGCTCTGAACTTCACTGTTTTGCATATGCTGTTGCATTTGCAGGTGTACGCGCTGCTTACCGGCAGCGGGTATGCGGAGAAGGTTGTGGTTCCGGCGGGGCAGCTTCTACCGATGACAGAAGGGGGGGGGGGTCGCTGACTGACAGCCGCCAGCTTGCCCGAGGTGGCCTCCACCGTCTTGATGCTAGTCACCTCCCCCCCTGTGAATCCTTCCTTGTAAGAAAATCTCTCTTGCTAATTTTTCTCTCCATGTGATGATTGCAAACGGCTAGCAGTTCACTGCACTTTCTTCTTCCTTGGACTGGGACCGGCTGTAAATCTCTTACACTGAGCACCTTAGTTGGAATCTCATATATCTTTTGTTAGAAGAACATGCCTTGACTAAGAAATAGCGAAGTAAATGATGCTTACTCAAATGGAGTGTGAACTACGTTACCACAGTTACTCATATGCAAAATGAGGTGAAACGTCCAAGACTCCTGGCTATATTTATTCCTAATGATTGGGTATCTCCAATGTATGCAGATCCATGGTGGATCTAGTGGAATCAGTACATTCACTATACAGAATGCAAAACACCTTGGAAATGTACACACGAGACATCATTCTTTGTAAGTAACAGTAGCAGCAAAAATCTGCTAGTTCTTAATTTGAAGGTTGCAAATGTATACATTCAGATACACCGATCGATGTGTTAACGTTGCAGACACAACATCTCTACTGCTCTAGGAGGCACTTTTGAGTGTCTGCACCAACCTTTAGGAATTGCATCTGGGCTAAAGAAGAGCTAAATAACAAACCACGAAGTAAGTATAATAAGCACAAACATTTTTTATACATTTTACCTTCATACATCAACACAAAGTTGACGTATACTATGGTTGTTATGTAGCCATGGCCATCATACAAAACCACGATGCAAAAAAATTGGGGTTCGTCATTATATTCCAAGATATGAGAATAAAAAGACCAATTTACACAAAAGTTCACAGGGATGAATTTATAAAATTAGCTGGGAACTGCTACAGTTTGTCTGCTAGTTCACTTTTCATAAATTTCCCTCTGATTCAGTCGCTGACGAGCAATTTTATAACAGAAAACTAAATTTACAGACTTCATGCATGTAAAAAATAAAACACCATAAGGCTTTTCAGTTCATTAGGTTCACATCACAAGAAAAGAGAACTGAACATATACAAAAACAAAAACTAAAGAGTAGTTTAACTACCAAACTGTACTGCTAAGTTTCATTTTGTTCCAAACAGTGTGCCAATTCACATGGACTAAGCTTATATGTGGTACTTCCAACCCATAAGCTAAACAGATTTCTTACTTCAGATCATTTTTGTAAGAACCCTAACCAATGCTGCTTTGGTTTTACAACTTTCTTTACTTCTAACATCCAAATCAAACTGTTGTTTAACACATGTTTGTTGTATAGATGCACCCTAAAAAATCCTACATTTACTTTCTCATAGAATTGCATTTTTCTGGTTGTAAAAATAGGGTGAGCAGCAACTTTCTTGTCAACATGATGGCCTCCTGAAAATAATTGAGACCCACCCATCACTTATTTGTGAACTCAGTGTCTTCTATCGATGATAAGTGAGCTACTTTTTCCTTGGAGATTGCCTCCCGATTGGCACTAACTTGTATAACACATATTCCCTTCCCAATATACTCGTAATGCATAGATAGTCCTACTAATCATTTTGTGTTTGTCTTTTGTCGGGATTCAGATGGAATTTCCTACATGAGAGACACGTATTTTGTTAATCAGGTGCTGAAGGTATGATCGGGAAACAAAGAACATATGTAACTTAATAATTAGCAGTTTCATTTGATATACTGTGCGAAAACACTTATCTAGCTTCATGTAAACATGCAGAGTTGTTTTTTACATCCAATTTGTATAATTGCAGAAAAAATCAATCCTCTCCGCTTGAAGGTGGGTTATGCACACAAATTTGTTCTTACCTTGCAAGCATCGTTGGATGAAGACAGTAGGCATAATCATGGACAAACGCAGTGAGTGCTCAACCCATATGTGCATGCGCTGCACTTCATGCCCCCGTTCCGCTGCCATCCTAATCTTGTCTTTCATGGATCTGGCTCCCCAGAGTGTCGTCTTGCTGTCCCTCCCCGGGTTGCCTCGATCTTGCAGGAGAGGAGGACGGGAGGGCGGTGGCTGGAGTCGGCGATGGCTGAAGGGAACGCTGGAGAGGGGGACGCAATGGAACTGTGAAGGGCGGGTCGGCAAGGAATCCCCACTGCACGACGCATGGGGCGAGCAGTGAAGGAGGTTTGGGGTGGCGCCCGAAAAGATTGGAAGCGGATGGGGAGGCGATGGATGGTTGGAGAAGAAGACCGGCCGCGCATGGCCGCGGCCGCGGCTGCGCCGTACCCGTACGCGAGGAGGAGAGCCCGTGCTCGTGCCTGTGTGTGGTCTTTGTTTGGCAATTCAAAACAGGACTGCGGGTAGAATAATAAACAATGCAGGGATCTTTTTGTAAGTACGAAACGTTTTTTTGATTGACCACTTAAAATAGGACTGCGGGTTGAATTCTTACAAACAGAGGGGCTTTTCTGCAAAAGTGACGACGACGTACGACCAGAAACGTTAGCTGCTTTATCTCTATATCTCTATCTCTACTACTATTAAACAATCAAACATATTCATCCCTAATCTCTACTACTATTTGAGCAAATTAGAAACACATTCAGATCAGGAGCAGTAGAAATTCTTAAGGGCATTGGGATATTGAACTGCATGTACTGATGCGTGTGTTGTTTTTCAACTCAACCTTGCTCTTCCTGATTTTGGAACCGTTGACACACACTGCACACTCATAGGCCCATTTAATTTTCACGGTAAAAGACCAAAAAGTTGTGTAGAAATGTCTTTGGGCGATAACGCATATTTGTTCACTATTCATGTCGATCCATCCTATTATTTTATCCCCACAGGCATACTACTCATCTCCTCTTAATACAGATTTTCTTATTTTGTTCTGACTTTTGTGTTTGCTATATGCAGCTAGCTTCGGCAGGTTTGTAATGTTAGGCTAATATACGGTAGGGAGCTTTGCTACATGATAATACATAGATGATACTAGAGGATGTTTTGCAATTAGCAAGGTACTTTATTTACGAGCTGATTGTCAACTTTCTTAAAAAGATACATGGTTGTTGTATCCTATCTGACAATATAAAACTTTTGTCATGATATTTCCTTGTGCAGTTTCAAGGCCACATGGATGCTGATAGCTCTCAGGTGTATGTGGTATTTGTTGCTGGGTATTGCTGCAGTTCTTCCTGTTATGTCAATGTATATGGCTTCGGTTTCCATATTGATATTGATATGGAACTGTCTCATCTTCCAGTGTGAACATTATATATTTTCTCTCTCCAAATCCCATGAGCATTCCCGTAAAAAACAATGGCCACTTGCATCACCGGGCTAAATTATGTAAGTTTAGTGTAGTTTTCTCTTCTCATTACATACACTTACTGTAATAAAAGTAGCCATTTTCATCAGTGGAGTAAATTATATAAGGCATAATTGGTAATGCATAGACTTACATTCCAGGCGAAATAGGTACTTTTTGGCATCTCAATTATTAGTATAAAAACACTACTTTTCATATTCTTCTACATCTGAAGTATTTATGACTATCATGCCGAAGACAAATCTTTTCTTGCTCCTCTCGATCGACTAAATAAACAAGAACACTGAATTATTGATCTTATCTTGGACTATTATTTGTATTTACTTTTGTAAATCTTCTGCGGACTCTCACAAGAATCAAGTGTAGTAGACAGCTCCTGGTTTCATGATCCATATTCGTCTTCGTTAGAGTTTGTACACTTGGGTTTTGTGAAAGCTAAATATTTCTCCTATGAATTTCAGAATGAATAGAAGTGAATTGCCATGTCGATAGATGTGAGCCACAAGGTGCCCGCCGCCGCTCGGGGTAGCCAATGATGCTGTGTATGCTGCTAAAATCCGCAGCCTGAGACCTCTTCATCACGTCCCGTGAGCATGACCACATGAGATTCATTGTCCATCGTGTCACACGGGTGTCGTCACACCACCGTCAACCTGATCCCTACAGAGTGTGACTGGTCTCACTTGACAGGGGTTGCTACGGCTCAACATGTCCCAACGCCGCTGTCTGATTCATCACTTTGTTGTCTCCATCCTATCAGAGTTTACTAGAGACTTATTCTTTCATTTCCTCTCTCCATGGAGATTTCAAAGGACACAATGTGATCTGCTCCTCTTCTTCTGCAATTCATTTTTAGGAATTACGGTGTTGTTAATAGTCGATAGATCAAAAGTACACAAGGCATCATGAATATTGCGTACTTTCTATCAAGCAAGTGTTTAAATAAAGATTCCAGATGCATGTTGCATGATGTTGAGACAGAATATTTGCTCCATTTATCGATGCCTAGATGATTTCTGCTTCTCTACGACTACCCATAGTGGGAGTAACATAGGTAGTAACATCACACATATCTAGATAAAAAAGATGATGTGGCAAGCAATAAATGAAGAAAGAGATGCATGTGGTAACATAGCTAGTTACTACTAGTATGAGTAACATCACACATATCAAGGTAAGATGAGTCTATGGCCTAATAAATGAAGTCTTCCATGTTACCACACATATGTTACTCCCCACTATAGAGGTAGTAACATAGAGTAGTAACATGGGCATGTTACTACTCTATGTTACTACCCATTATGGCTAGTCTACTAAAGTTTGCATGGCATCACTAAATGTTAGGCCCTTGAAATGATATATGAAAACAAGGGCTTGACAACGGTCTTAATGTTTTACTTCGTGCTTTGCCATTAATGAGCTCGTAATGTTTTTGTTTAAATTGACGTTAGTCTAATCACGCGTTGCATGTGCAATATTGTTATTCTAATAATTATTTAATGACAGTCAAAACGTGCGTTGCACGTGCATATTTACTAGTTAGTAGGTAAAGATTTATATGTTAACGCGATTGCGGGTATGAAGTTCGTGCCAAGTTCAGACCGGTGAGCTGCTAGGCCCAGTTGCAGCAAAATAAAAGAGTCAGGGGAAAACAATAAAGCCAACGCAAACAGCAGATCGGGTATATTTGGATCTCTTCAAAGGTGCCTGGTCTGGACTTTGGAGGGTGCGCCAGCTCCAGGGAGGTGACCGGGCTGAATAGCAAGGTTAGTTTCATATCTTGGCCCGGCTACTACGTACTTTGATCAGGCCTTAATAGGCTGGGTTCAGTAGGCGCGAGTGATGGGTGGGTACACCTGGCCTGGATCATCACAGAAGAAGAAGAAGCCGGCGCACAACTCGGTACGCACCTGTAACAACTGTTGACCTCGTGCAATGCGTAGATACCAGTTAACGGTTCCAACTTCCAGCGGGGCGGCCACACATGGAAAGTCGCCGGAGAAGCAAAGCGAAGAAGAATAAGAATAAGAAGAAGAAGAAGAAGAAGAAGAATTATTCCCGGCACGGCACATCCGAGGCCGAGGCCGAGCGAACAACAAGGACAGACAGCACGTACGCCTCTGGCCCGATCGGCGATCGGAACAGCAGCTGCCAACCAGGCGCCGCAGGCAGGAAGGGCTGCACCTGCACGCACGTCCACCCAATGAGGCAATGCATGATCCGGCCCAACCGGCGGCACGGGGGCCAGTACAATTGTGTAGTACAATACAAACGTAGTGCTGTTGACATGAAGAGCGAGCACCACGCACCCACAAGCAGCGGCAGCGCAGCGTTTGTGGTGCCCATACTTTCAGTGCGGGCGCAAAAGGCGACGCGATGGGCCGAGCCATTTTCGACGGCAGCCAAAACCAGCAGTTCCAGTTCCATGACCTACTCCGTTTGTCCGCGCATGCAGGTCCATGGATTCCTTGCATTGCATTGTTGGTTGGGATCCACCTGGCTAGCCAAGGTACTGCATGCATGCGTGCGTGCCTGTCCGGGGTGGGGCTCTATTGCCGCCAGGTGCCGAATCCAAATCCCACCACACCCACTCACTCGCTGAGTTTATGCTTGACTAAGCATCAGATTTGCAGGTTCTTCGTGCTGTAATCAGCTTATCCGGGTTTCAATTCTAGACTTGACGCTGTTGGTTGATCTGACGGTTTAAATAGGCCAGATAGATCAATTAGTCTAATAAAAAGAAAACAATGGGATAACGATAACAGGAAAGGGTCCACGTACCAACGTACGTGAACTCTCGATCAGAACTTATGCGCCTTGATCGGGGGCGCCCAAAAACCAACTCAGGTTTTGGGTCCCCTGTCGCCAGCGCTATATAAAAGGATACGGGAGCGAGCTGGCTACCTGCGCGATCACAATTCTCGTACGGTTTACTCTCCTCTCGATATCTCACCCCATCCGATCAGGAGGAGTGCTGCAGCGACGGGAAGACCTAAGCCAGCCGCCGCTGCTGTCCCCGGGCAGTGCCGGTGGCGTCCTGAAGGAATCAGGACGTTGAGGAGATCATCTACTACCTCTACATCACCTCTGCATCACTCCTGCACCGAGCAGGCGACCATGTCCACTCCAGTGACAAGTACTGGAACCCTAGACCCCTCTCTGTTCATGTTCATTAGGTGATCTAGATGCAATTTGATATTGTTAATGGCATCTCATAGATGCATATTTTTTCAACAATGGTATCAGTCGCCCATTAAGATTGCATTAGATCCCTCACTGTTGATCAGTAGATCACTATCATGTTTAGATCAATGTCAAGTTTAGGGTTCATAATTAAGATTGAATGTTTTAGCCCCTGATTAGCCCAAATTTGTATGCTACTGCAATTGATGCCCTCTGCAAATTATCATGTTTTAATTCTAATCAACTACGAATCAGTACTGCCCCTATGTTCATCAGTTTTAACTCATCTAAGTTCAGATCTAATGCTCACTTTCATGTTAAGATGATTAAAATTGATCATGCTTTAGTACTGTTTCCGTATGCATTAGCAAATTTATAGGCAGAGGGATACAAGCAAGTCAACAGTAGCATCCCCTCAAGTTCTAGAACCCTAGTATTCATCCCCAAATTCGTAAGAACCCTAATTCTGAAATTAGGATTATCTTTTCCAAATTCAAGCACTCATGTACACGATTTGGAGAAAAAAGGAGGAGAATCCTCACCTGATGCGCCGCGTAGCCGCCTTTCCCTTCGGGGCCCGCACTGCGTCCACCGTGGTGCGAGGGCGGAGACGCCGCGACGCCGTCGCCTCCCACCGGAGCGACGTGCGGGATGTTTTCGAGCCGCCGCCGCCGACCCTCGAATGGACGAGCTCGTCGCCGTCGCGCCTTCATGTTGCGGTGGCCGGCTCCCCTCCTGCCTCCTTGATGTGCCATGTGCACGGACGCCGGGGCCACGCTCGATGGAGAAGCGCACTGGATTCAACCCGCTGCACGCTCCTCCGACGAGCGCAGCCGCCGCGCCGCCATGGCCGGCGCGCCTTCTGGTCGCCGTCGAAGCCGTCGTCGGTCTCTAGCAGACCGTGAGATGCGGGGAGCAGAGAGGAAATAGCTAGGGTTTTCGTCCGCCGGCGTTTTTGTTCAGGCCGCAAATCGCGCTGGCCGTCCGATTCGATCGGACGGCTAACAGCGACGCGGAGCGCCGACCCGGGCCGGGGGGTGTTAACGGGCCGTTTTCGGCCACGGGCTTCAGCCCAGGTTGTCTTAGCCCAGCGAGTTTTGTTTTGTTTTTCTTTATCTTACGTCTAAACTGCTGGGCTGGGCCGTTTTTAACCTTAGTTGTGGGCAACTCTGGGCCAAAACCACGTGGCCATTTTCTGTATATTTTCCAGTGCGTTTTAAGTTTATAATCATTATGTTCTGCACTGTTTAAAATAGAAAATGCCTGCATATATAATGAACACATTATTATTCTGGATAAAATTGAATAACTGGCCTGACATAACGTCTCAACCATCGCGTATTATGGATTGTTAATCAGGACGGAGAGGATGGTTAGTAGAGAAGAACCGATGTAAGAGCATCTCCAACAGCCGCGCTATACTAGCGCCGCGCCGCAAAAAAGGCAATTATAGCGCGCGCGCAACGCGCCGGACAGCTCCAGCGGGCGCGCAAAAATCGCGCGCGAGCTAAAACGAGTTGGGCGCGCTGGCGAAAGCCCCATCCCGCGTGGTTAATTTGGGGCGTCCACTTCCGCGCGCGGCAAACTCGAGCGCGCGCGCAAACTCGCCCTTTCTTCCTCCTTCGCACCCGCGCGCGCCGGCGCCCGTGCCCCTGCCACCATGGACGCGCACACCGGCACCCCGCTGACCCCGCTGTACAGCCGCGACCCCCCCCCCCCGCCGCCGCCGCC
>LR738712.1:808395695-808414799 GCA_902687465.1 Secale cereale
ATAACTTTCATTTTTTCCAATCCTGCAGGCCATTTTTGAGGGCCAAGACGACCCTTTTTGGTCTCAAAATTTTCCGCGCATGTGATCCTATGTGTGCACGTATGTAAAATCCTCCAGATCGTAAAAACTAGAAGTCCTATCACCTCAATTCCCCAATAGCTTTCCAACGCCTATGAAAATGACGAAATCGGAGCTTGTTCTCACTTGCTTTGAGAGTCTCGATCAATTCGGACTCTAGGTTGATTTTTGTATTTTCTTTGATCACCGTTTCTTCGCGAGAGTTGGCCTAACACCCTATTGTATCCATACATGGGTGGGGCGCCCAGGACCTGAACACCAAAGTGATATGCTGGCTCATCAAAATTTGAGCTGTAATTCCGATAACTTTCATTTTTTCCAATCCTGCAGGCCGCGATCCGCCAGCTTGGCCTTGTCCCAGCAGACGGATGGTACCGTGGGTACCACACCGCTGCTGGCCCGGCACCTCCTGAGAGGGGCGGGGTGTGTGCACGGACGCCGAGGCTTTGGAGTTCGCCTGGTCGTCCGTCTTGTCCTTGGACTTGGCGACGCCGTGAGTGTCCTCGCCGACGTCCGCCCCTCCGCCGGCGTCTACCCCACCAACCGTTGGTTCTGGTGGTGGTGGGATCGACGCAGACGGGCCTCCGACCTTCGAAGCCTTCTTCTTTGGAGGCATGTTGATGTAGTCGATGAGGTTGATGAAGCTGGAAAAGTTGCTGAAGATTGCGCCCGTGTGAGCGCCGGATCAGGTTCGCACAACCTCGACGCCCCCTACCTGGCGCGCCAAAGATGTCGGGGAAACTGACCACCCACGAACACCTATGGGACCGGAGCCCCTTCTACGGTACGGTAAGGGAGCGGAGGGAGCACAGAGAGCAGATCGAGGGGCACACGCGGGCAGTTTACCCAGGTTCAGGCCGCACGGATGCGTAAAACCCTACTCCTGCCTTGGTTGTATTGGGTTCTTGAGCTCGGGAGCTTGAAGATCTACAATACTAGCTACACCGAGGGTAGGAATGATCAAGTTTCTGGAATCGAACCCCCTCTACGTTGTGCATGGGCCTCCTTTTATAGCTCAAAGGGGTCACCGACAGGTGTCAACGTAGAGGAGGGTAAAAACGTAAAATTGGTGGTAGATGGAACAGAGCATGAACAGTGATCTATACCTAACCCAGATGGTGGGGGACAAAGGCATTGAATGCCCGTCGCCGTCACCCCAAAAGCGTCCGCCCGGGCGTCTCCGTTCGCCACGACGATGACCTCGTCACCGCGGCTCGCCACCGTGTACCCCATGCTGCACGGCCATCTGCCACGTGCCCCTGGGAGGGCCTCAGGGGAACGCGTGGCCAGATGAGCCGGAGCGCAGGCACACAGTGTAAGCCTCCCCCGGCAAGCACCTTGCCGGGGTTGCTATCTTGCCGGGCCCGGAAGCTTGTAGCTCTCCGGGTCCTGCCGGGGCGCATGATGTGCCACGATATATCTTCTGAGGTGCTGTTCTTTGGCCTTCCTGGCAAGCTCCTCTCGCCAGGGTCTTGTGCTGGAATGATAACCTTGAGCCTGGTGCGGCCTTCCCGGCAAGCTCCTCTTGCCGGGGTCTTGTCTCTTAACTTGAATACTTTGTTCTTGAATGGCTTCAAAGAGGTTCAGAGTGGGCTTTGGCGGACGCGTGGTGAGCCAGACCACGGACGCTGCTACTGCCCGTGCACAAGTCGGGATACTAAGGTACCCCTACTTGGGTACATCGACAACACTGTCTAAGTGTTCCTTGCAAAACAGTTGTAGAATAATGGCTCGCGTTTCCACCTTCCCTGTTAAAATTAAATAGCTGTTAAATATCTGGTTAGAACTTTACGATTGGTAACGTAATGTGAGGATAGTCCTAAAAAGTGCCGAGAAGGACTTTGTCGTATCACATGCTTTCCGTATACTAGAATTCCGTTACGGTCAAGTGGAATATGTTTGCTTCCATGAAACCCAAACTTCGAAATTTGGGATAGTTATATGATATTCATGGAACTGAAAATTATTTTCAGATACAAACAAAGCAATGTTTGTTTGCAAGTATTAGTAAAAGTGTTTGCTATGCATTTGACTGTTGGGAAAGGGATCCAGAAGAACGCATGTCATATAATGAAAGGTGAATAAAACAACAACTTAAAGAGAAAGGAAGTGTCCAAAGGGTGTTAGTATGACTTACACGCCTAGGAAGTCCGGGGCTAACGCCACTCTTAAGTTGGGTGCTTCTTTTGCAAGTAGGAGAAATACTAAAAGTTAAACTGTTAGAAGTATAAAGGCAGAAAGAAAGATGACTGGAATATCCAGCTCATGTATGAATGTCATACAAGTTTTTGATGTATAGTAGGCTGGTCAAAGATATAGTTCTTGGGAATTATGGTTAAACATGTTAATCACTAATTCTTGGGTATTGTGAGTTAATCACAAAGATACCCGCTCGATTGCATTCTGTTGCGAATCAATGTAAGAGCTACTATGGCCTAAAAAGACTTCCCAGGAATGAGTTTTTAATACGTGTTGGGAACATAGTAAAAGTTACTATACCTTCCATCGGTGTATTACCTATGTATTTTCTTTCATAATTCATTTTAGAGTTTCTTACACTCTAGCCCTTTGCACAAGGTATCTTGCAAGAAGGTTGTTCATAAGAGAACTTTTAATGTTCAGTATTATGAATAAACATAAGGGCCATACTTTCATTGTGAATGAGATGTATGCTATGAATAATGATATTAATATATTACCTCTGTGTTTACTTTCATAATTCATTTTAGAGTTTCTTACACTCTAGCCCATTGCACAATGTTTATTGCAAAATGGTTGTTCATAAAAGAACAATTGTTGTTCAGTATTATGAATAACATGAAGGGCCATGCTTCCATCCAAGATGGGATGTATGTTATGAATATTGATGGTAAAATGATACATCCATAACGCAGACACTAAATGTCGCAAGACTATGAGAATACCACACATGTGTGGCACTGCATTTGGTCACATTGGAGAAACCCGCATGGAAAAATTCCATTATGATGGATTTTGAAGTCGTTTGATTTTGAATCATCTGACACTTGCAACTTTACTCCGAAAAGTGAAGTGACTAAAATACCGTTCACAGGCCATAAGGAACGAGCAACAACCTTATTGGTGATCATACATTTTGATGTTTGCAGTTCAATAAATGTTGTTGCAAGTGGTGGATTTATTTATCTTCAGAAATGACTCAAGTAGATATATGGATATTTACTTGATGAGACGTAAGTCTGGATCTTTTGAAATCATTCGAAAGGTTTTCAAAAATGAAGTAGAAGTTATTGTAACAAGAAAATTATGTTTATGCAATTTGATTGCACAAAGGAATATTTGAGTTACATGTTTAGCGAATGTCTGATGATTTGTGAAAGGGGTTTCATAACTTGCACCTCCCAGAACACCACTGCAAGTGGAAAGTCCGTGGAGATGTAATCTAACCATTTATGACATGGTAAGGTCAAAGATGACATAAATAAATTTGCCATTATCCCTTTTAAAGTGATGCTTTAGAGACTGCGGCTTTTACACTGAAAGGAGATACATCGGGTCTGTTGAAATGAAGCCATGGTATGGTACACCCAACCATGTTATATATTTTCTTAACATTTGGAATATGGGGCTTGTGTAAAAGAGTACAAACCTATTCCAAATCAGACAAGTGCTACTTTGTAGGTTATACCAAAATGTTGGGTATTCCTCCCTCACTATACCGAGGCAAAAAGGTTTGCCACAAAGGACGGTATGCTTTTTGAAGAAAATGGTTCTTTCAAAAAGGTGAAGGGGAGAATAGTGCAACTCGACGAGATAAACAATATCTTCATCATCAGATCAAAGGAAAGAGACATTGGAAGAAATTCCAGAGTTTCCTACTGCGACTGATACGGAAGTCTCTACAATAAAATGTATGGACTTCGATCGAACTTGCAGCTGAACCACATAGGAAAGGCTCGTGCAAACCTCTCAGGTGCGCAGATGAGATATTGTTGTTGGACAACAGTATACCTACGATACACAAGGAAGCGTTGATGGGCCCTGACTCCGAAATTGCCTAAATGCCAATACAATCCGAGATAGTTCCCATATAAGTGATTCAAGATTAAAACCTTGATACACCTTTCGGAAGACTTAGAGTCCAACGAATTTTATGGAACTAAAAACTGATACAGATAAAAATGTTTTATCCATAAAGCTCGACTTGTTGCAATATACAAGTTCAAGGAGTTGACTACGATGAGGTTGTTTCATCGTAGCAATGCTTAAAGTCGGTTTGGGTTGAACTAGCAATTAATACATATTTCAAATCATGAGATATGAAACATGGATGACAATAGGATTTCCATCCGATGTAAATGAAACCAAGGACTTGCATGTGTTAAAGTCCAAGGTATTTTGTCATTCCAGAGGATGCTAGTGAGTGTGCAAACTTCAGAGTTCCAGCAATGGACAGAAGAGAGCAAAATGGAGTTGGAATCTTCGTGTTTTGATGAAATGGTCAAAAAGGGTTGTGACTTCATCAATGGGTAACGAAGATGCTTGTGATTCAAGAAAGTAAGTGGGAGCATAATAATATTTCTAAAAACGTTGTGTGCTTGACACATTCTTAATTGGAAATAAATTTCTTGACATGAATTTGGACTTCATTTGAAAATAGTTTTTCGATGAAGTGCTTGGGCTAAATAGCCTCTATATTAGGCATGATGATCTATGGAGATAGATTTACCTAATGGGGCTGAGCAAAGATACATATTGACAAAATGCTAAAACCTTTTAGCGTTAAAAATGTCAAGGAGTGATTCTTGCCGAAGTCACATGGAAAGAGTTTTTTGCAAGACTCGGTGTCCCAAAACACTGATGAGCAAAATACATGATGGAGATTCTAGACACTCTTGTGTTTGGATTAATCATGTATTCCATGGTATGTAAAACAACCAGATATGTCCAATACTCCCAAAGTTGTTGCGAGTATAGATACCAAAGTGATCAAAGGTACTGATCATGGGACAACAATGAAAAAGGGTCATTGAGTACTATAGTAGCACTGATGACATGTTTTTATTGCAAGTGGAGATCATGAAGAGTTCGTTGTAAAAGGTTACATCGATACAGTCTTCATCATTTCTCCATGCGATTTTCGATTTGAATTAAGGGTTTTGTGTAACACACAATATGGTGGCACAGTTAGTTGGAATTTGTTCAAACAAGTTACTATGGCGAATTTTATAACAAAGGCAAAGTATGTTGCCGCTTTTAAAAGCGACAAAGAAGATGTTGAATCATATAGTTCATTCATGAACTTAGTATGGTTCCAAGATGGCTTTTGTCAATGGGACACTACTGCAAGTAGTTGCTCCATAACTCAGTCTGAGGAATCCAGGTTCGGCCTATGATTCGCATACATACCAAGCCAAGTCCAGACAAAATATGAATTTTGTGAAAGCGTAAAAACGCAAGGATATGCAAAGATACACACGGAGCTGAAGTCGTCAAATCCATTGGATATCAGGCTATACCACACGCGAAGCATATTTACACCGATGTGCCACAGGTGTGAAGTGCATTAGCATTAACTAGATTATTAACTCTAGTGCAAGTGGGAGTCTGTAGGAGATATGCCCTAGAGGCAATAATACATGTTATTGATTATCTCCCAGTTCAAAATTAGGTTTATGTTCCATGCTATAACTGCTATGGTTCTCGAGTCTGCAAATAAAACGAGGCTCGGAGGAAGACTCATATGCACGTGTGGAATAATAAACGATAAAATGTATTCCTAGTCTGGCCTCTAAGACTAGCTCAAGTGTTGCATGATGGTTCTGTTTTCCTGATCATGGGCATGTCTATGCCAGCAATTTTGAGGGCACAATGTTAGAGGAACATTTGTGTTGAATCGACCCGAATTGATGTTATGCTATGAGATACATTCGTCACAATTTAATGCTTAATAACATAGGAAGTTTATGTTTGAATAATTCCTTAGACCATGAGAGTATCGAGTTTATTCATGCTTGCTTCATGAACTTTGGGGTTTGTTAAACGTCATCCGTAAATGGGTGGCTATTACGGCGCCTTACAGGTTCATGGAAAGGTATGTTAAGTAACTTGATAGCTCAATATTGGGATTTGATCCTCCGTCGATGGAGAGATATCTCTGGGCCCTCTCGGTGTTACGGTATCCATCATCGTCTGGCCAGACAAAGGGTGATATGATCACGGGGATGCCGGAAAACGGAACAAGAAAAGAGAACAATACCGGTAACGAGCTAAATGGCATAGTGGACAAGGAGTTGATCCACAGGGATGCCAACATGTCTCACCTCGGGTATTCGTAACATATCGTGAAGCAACAGGAATAACACACGTCAACTGGGGGTTCACTCGAATATTCATGCGTGTGGGTATAGGGGTCAATATGGGTGTCCACGGCTCCGATGTTGATCATTGATCGGAAGGGGTTCCGGGTCATGTCTATACTTCACCAAACCTATAGGGTCACACGTTTAAGGGTCATCTATCTACTGAATACTAGACAGGGAGTCTGAGAGAAAATCGCCGAAACAGTTTCGAACGAAACAGAAAAGTTCTGACGAGAGAGGTCACCGGACGAGTTCTGATGATACTGAAAAGTTGTTTCAGAGGATACCATAAAGTCAAATTGGTCTCGGCACATGCCTGATAATTCTTGGAGGATGCCAGAATCATTCTGGAAACTTCTGAGAATTTTCCGGGATGAAAATCGGAAATGTTCCAGAGCTGCCGAAACCGCTTCAGATGCTTTTCGTAGATGAAATCACTAAACTAGAATTGTTCCAGAACGCGTTGAAAATTATTTTAGTGGGTACTAGAAATGTTCTAATCCCACATAAATATTTTCAGTTCGAATGGACGCTGAAAAATGTCGTCGTGAATAGTGAAAGTGCCTTTTGAGTTATTTTTTGGAAAGCCACCTTTTGAGGCTTTACTCAGAAGATCTAGGGATCACATAGATGGATTGGGAGGCCATCATGGGGCCCCCCAAGGGGTGTGGCCGGCCACACTTGGGGCTCCACCTTGGAGCCCCTCTTGTTCCTTGGTTTCACTCTTAGAGCCTCTCCAGCCGTTGCGCCCCCAAGACGCGCCGAAAACCGCCGCCTGGGGGTGAGCCGGCGCTAGTTTCGGCTTGGGTGCTACTGCGTTCCCAGTCGCCGCCCCCCAGGATGCCCCAGGCGCCGATATCGGCCCAGTTTTGGCGCTTTCAGCCCATTTTCGGCATTAGATTTTGCCCAATTTCCGGCGCAAAACGGCCCAGGCTCGACGTGTTTCGGCGTCTATTGAAATAGAATCACACAGTCGCAAATAAAATCACAGTTTCACATACGATAGATAGATAGATAGTTCACATATATCCTACGATAAATAGATAGTTCACATAATCTTATCCTACGATAGATAGATAAATAGATAGTTCACATAGTCTTCTCCTACGAACTACTACTACTCATCATTCTCCGACTCGGACTCTGCCTCGGTGATGTCCTCCTCCGACGTCTCAGCGTAGGCGTCAAGGAACCGCTCGTCGTTGGAGTCCCAGGAGGACGCATCTCCTAGCTCGATATTGAATTTAGCGACCGCCTTCCGCGCTCGCTTGTCCTCGCGATAGGCCGCTCGCTCCTCCCTCCTTTTCTTCCTCTCCGCCCTCTTCTCGGCCAAGAACTGGTGCTCGTTGATGATGTCTTGCGGAAAGTTTTGGTGCCACGTCGCCATGGCTTCCTCGTCCATCTTGGCCAGGCTGAGACGGTGCTCCCGCCTACGGTTCTTCCGACGATCGTCGTCGGTGATAAGCCGCAGGGGAGGCACCAACTCCTGTGCCCGCTCCGCGTCGGCACGTCCGTGAAGTTCATGTCCCAACGGGAACGCCGGAGGCGCCACGCCGCAGCGTCGTACGCGCGGGCGCCCTCCTGAGTGGTGTCGAAGGTTCCGAGGCCGAGGCGCACGTCGCCCGACCGAATCTCGGCGGAGTAGGTGCCGTACGGACGAACGCGGACGCCGCGGTAGCCCGCAGCTCCCCGGCGGCAAGGCGGCATGGGGGCGCAGTGCGTGTCGGCGACGAAGCAGCGAGCGGCGGATGAAGCGGCGAAGCACGCGTGGCAGTGTGGAGAGTGCGGGGAGGGGGGCGATGTGCTGCCGTGTGGCGTTCACCGGCGAGGTGGGCGGCTTTTATAGCCGGAGCTCGGGCGACGAGAGGCGCATGCCAGGCGACGCATCTCGGCAGCGCGGGGCATCAATGGAGGCGACGGCGCGGCAGCTTTGGCATTGATTCCCGCGGGAACCGAGGCGATGAGGACGACGAAGCAGCGCGTCGCTGACAGGGCGGGCCCATCACAGTTCGCGCCAAAAACGACCCGTCCGGCGACCCCCAGCGCGCCGGGTTCGGGTTGGGTCCGCCGGCGGCAGTTTCGGCCCAATCCGGCGAAAAACGGGCTCCTGGGGCGCTACTGGGCCATTTTTTCGGCGCCGGCGCCAAAAAAGTGGCCTGGGGGGGCCTGTTGGGGGCACGGCTGGAGATACTCTTATGCCCTTGAGGAAGAACTTCATTCATGTGCATTTTGGGTTTTTGTGTTAAACTACCCTACCCCTTGGGATTTCCTATAAATAGAGGTGGAGGGGCAGCCCTCCACACTCACCCTTTCTCACATAGATGCCATTGCAGTGATCTGGCTTCTCTCTCCCTCCCCGCGAAATAGTTTCGTAGAGCCGAAAGGCTGTCTGGGTTCCGGCAGGAACTAGTTCTGGACGGCGAAGCCCTGCCGGATAGATGACACCGTATGTGTGCAACTCTGTATAGAGGTCGTAGTTTCGATCTTAGTGCCTAAGGGGTTGTTCGAGAGTGCCTCCCGAAGGGCTGTCCAAGTGACGGTCCGAGTTCTGTGAGTCCTCCCGAAGTGTTGTCCGAGTGACCGTCCGAGTTTCGAAGGTCCTCCCGAAGGGCTGTCCGCGACACCGTCCGAGGGACTGCTCGAGCGCCTCCCGGAGGGCTGTCCGAGGGGTAGATGAGGGAGTACATCCTCGCGGTTTGGAGGTTGTAAATCCTAGTTGCGGGGATCTGCACCGACGATCATCATCAACTCTACTTCCGCTGCGCTACGAGTCGGTAACAAAAATGATCAAACCTTGTATGCAGTCTCCATAGTGGTCCTGGGATGGTGCATAGGTCGGAAATTTTTTGTTTTCTATCGCGTTAC
This sequence comes from Secale cereale, assembly GCA_902687465.1. Lineage (NCBI taxonomy): Eukaryota > Viridiplantae > Streptophyta > Magnoliopsida > Poales > Poaceae > Secale > Secale cereale. The sequence goes on from LR738712.1 coordinate 808,404,980, forward strand.
CTTGCAGAGCGTCCTAATTTGGGATTTGACAGTGTCGGTGATCATCATCCCTCGATCTCCGTTGCAAAGTGTGACGGCGACCTGCACTATTCGGAGTTGCTGGCGGCGAGTGGCTCTTGTAGCGGCTTGACTTTCTGCTTGTGCGAGCATGGCCTTCACTTGCATGGCACCTCACGTAAAGACCATGCTATGCATGTAGTTGCTGGGGCTGTGGAATGTGGCGGCGACATCACAACTGATGTCAAGTGATGGTTGATGCGGATATGGTTACTGTTGTAGATTGTGATCACTAGCTTGATCGCTTCGGAGTTTTTCTTTTTCTTTTTGCTCCACTAAGGCATAGCTTCGGTCATGTTTGACTTTGCTAGTTGTCGGCGTTTTTTTTTCGTGTCGGATGAGGTTGGCTGTGTGCATCCTAACTATGCAGAGATCGGGCATGTGTTATTTGTTTCTATCACTTGATGCTCCATTTTGATCTAATAAAATTCACCCTTCGTGGAGAAGAGAACATTTTTTCGGTTGACGCCACTACTCTTTGATGTACTGGTACATCATGTAGTCAAAGTCGAGGGTAAACCATTATTTGTGACGAGCAGAAGCATTGAGTTTGCACAACGCTTCAATTTCCACCACCATGCCTCTGTGGTGTTGTCGCCATATGCTACTCCACGTACATGGTGGCCAGGAATTTCCACTGTAGGGGTGTAGGCGTAACTTCTCAATTAGAAGAATAATATTTGCGTACACTTTGTTATTTCTATAAATCAGAACCTTATTCAAGTTGGCAAATGATGGCTAACCTCCAAATACATGGACGGCCTGGTCTATGTGTTGCGCCAAACAAAGACACCGCAGCCAAAATGAACAAAACCATAGTAAGTTGTACTCTCTAATCAAACCTTGTAATATAATACTCCCTCCGTAAACTAATATAAGAGCGTTTAGATCACTACTTTAGTTATCTAAAAGCTCTTATATTAGTTTACAGAGGGAGTACATTATATTATTATTGTGCACAGAATAGTTTGTCCGGTAAAATTACTTCGTGCTAACCATATAAATAAAAATTGTGGGGCTAAGTAGCACAAACTATCACATTATCTATTTTCCATCTATACTTATATTCCTACACTAATAAAGCAAGGTGCATTTCTCCGAGTTATTCATCGGTTCACCACCGATTATTTTTCTATCTGAGGCGGTACTAAATTTGGTCCAGAATTTTGTACGTGGCCCGCGCGCGTTGTGACCCAGCGAAAGCAGCTGGGAAAACCATATTTCCGCATTATGCGGCAAATAGTCAGATCTTCGCATAGGACGCCCAAAACTGGGAAACTATTCAAAAAGAGAAAAACAAAAACGGTCTCATCCTCGTAGTTTTATTTATGTTGCCCGTACAATCCACACGTTCCCAAGGACAAACAGAAAATAAAAGGGATCTCAATTGAAATACAAAATCATAACACGAAGGCCCAGCCGTCTTCGTTCAACAGAGAAGTCCCACGAATGCGGCCGCCTCACACTGTCATCCAATCCCATATGTAACGAGCAACACACCAAACTCCCTAACCAGCACGAATATTGATATGTAGTAGTGCATTAGATTTGGCAAACCCCTATTTTATATTATTTTCTGTAGTAGTGCATTATTTGCATGGGAGCTCAGCAGTGTGGGCTTATTTGTATTTAGTTTGTATGATTTTTTGAAGCCCCGGTTGCTAACATATATGTATACATGTAAGGTTTTCTTTTGCGGGGTTGCATACGTGTAGTTAAAAGAGCATCTACCACTACTTGGCCTAAAACAGGGCATCTACTACGTACATACATTCAATTTGTTATCTATTTCTATACCTAATAATAAAGAGGCTATTGCTTCAGGTGGTACGTGACCGAAATTACCCAAAAAAATCCAAAATATTACCCATCGATGCCACCTATAATGATAAAAAAACGATTTGCACACGAGAATCCCCGGCCCATGCAGTAGAAACCTTATTTACTGTGCTCTGCGTGCTGGGACAAAATACAACGTGTTTGTTAGGCCTGGCCCATGTCCAGGCGACCTGTTTTTCAAATTCCATTTTTATTTTTATTTACTTTTTTTATCCTTTGATTAATTTACGACCTCAAAATTTTCCAATCATTTAAAAATATGAATTGGATACGTAATGTTTAATACTCCCTTCATCCCAAAATAAGTGACTCAACTTTGCACTAACCTTGTGCAAAGTTGAGTCACTTATTTTGCGACGGAGGGAGTAATTCATAAATCGTTGTGGATGCAGAAAATGCTCATTATTTTTAGAAAATGTTCGCAATTTCGAAAAAAATGTTTGAGAAATAATATAATGTTCATGATGTTTGAAAACAATTTGCGCATTGAAAAATGTGAATGAAATTGAATTTTGTTTGCCAATTCAAAAAATGTTCATGTATTGTAAAATATCCTAAAAACTCAAAACTGTTCATGACTTACAAAATAACTTATTTATTCATAAAATGTTTGTGGATTCAAAAAATGATCATGCATTTCCAAAAAAGTTCGTTCAAAAATATATTCATGAATTTGAAAATTGTTTCAAGAATTTTCAAAAAAATGTTCATCAATTCTAGAAATGTTCACCTGTTCAAGCAAAATGTTTTAAAAAATGTTCACAATTTTCAAACAAATGTTTGCAAATAGTATAAAATGTCCATGAATTCAATTTTTTCATGATTTTAGAAAATGTTTCAAAATATGTAAAAATGTTCACGAATTTCAAAAATGTTCATGATTTTAGTTATATTCACGAGTTTAAACAAATGTTCATGATTATCAGAAATTTTTCACGATTTCACGGAAATGAGAGTGATAATGTAAGTCAGTGATGCAGCAAAATATGGTCATGACCATTGGAGATTATAATTTTTTGGCCGTTGCAACACACGGGCCATTTTGCTAGTTTACCTAATCTATTCAATTTGATTGAATAGTCCGAGTACTAATCAAATCGGGACGAATGAATTCGTGTCTATGTAGGTCTCCTAACATTACCTAATTTGTTTTGGCTTCCCTTAAAGCTCACATCTGGATCAAACAATTGTCCGATCGAATATTTTAGCAACTTTTTTAGTTGGTTTCTTTAGCCAATTAGACTTACGTAACACGAGTTCCTATTTGATAAATGTTAACCATCCAATATCTGAACTTTATACTGTTGAATCTCAGCCATTTGTTTTCTATCGTCTTAATATTATATATAGATAGATACCAAAATACATTAACAAAACGTTGCGCTTCTCAAATGCGGCCCTATGCCAGCACAGTGCTCCGCCTAGATGATGATGGCTGTAGGGTGGCGCTGAACTTCCTTGCCCACTGGTCGTAATGTATGATCTCCTCGAGTGACGGGCTTGTCACCAGCTCGTTGCGGTGCGCATCGCACGCCATCTCTACCACCTTGAAGATGTCCAGGTAGCTGATCCTGCAAATAACAACATAGGAGATATATGAGGACTTGGTTGTTTTATGTATATTTCCGTATAACAGCTCATATCGCAACAAATATCCAACAGCAGGTAGGCCAACCTTAGCCTACACTATGTTAATCGATTGCAAAATAAAGATTCCATGGAGTTATTATAAGTTATAACCCATCTCATATGTATACCTTATGGTTCAAACTGCCTGAGAATATTAGCTTTCAGGACATACATTCTCCTTTCAAGTCAGAACACCCAAAGAATTTTCATGAACTTTGGTTGACACCAAAGAATTTTCTATTGTAAATTTGTAATACTGCTATCAGCAGAAAAGGGACGCCGAAACAAAATCAGAACAAGGGCACCCACTATGCAATGCTTTATATAAAAGATATAAGAATCTTACTTTTCGTTGATGAACATCTCCACGGCCTTCTCATTAGCGGCACTCAGAACTCCCGGCATGGTGCCCCCGGCTCGCCCTGCTGCATATGCGAGCTCAACCGATGGGTATTTCACGTTGTCGATGGCTTTGAATGTTAGCGAGCCAAGCCTGCATTATACAACTGCAATTAGCCAAGAAAATAATTTGAAAATTCTCAAGTCGGCATTTTTGAATAAAGTTATGGAGCTAGGAGGGTGCTTATACTCGCAAAGATCTAGCCGGGGCCAGGTGACCTCAGAGCAATAGACCCTTTCTGGCCAAGATAAGGTGTACAGGATAGGTAGCCGCATGTCTGTCCTTCCCAGCTGAGCAAGGACAGATGAATCCTGAGGAAATAATAGAACTTCATGAATTCCTGAAGCTCACATGAAGCCATATGTAAATTCTTGTAGAAACAATTTAGCATGTCAGTCTCAAGGACCTGAAAGGACATAGACCTCCAATTCTACTAGTCCCGTGCGCTAACGGTACTAATAGAGCAAGCGAGAATAAACAATATGCACCGTATCAGGATGTTGTGTGCATGTTACAGTGTCCTTCAGAATATATGCCTCTTATATACTCCCTCCGTTCCAAAATATAAGTCTTTGTAGAGAGTTCACTATCAACCACATACGGATGTATATAAATGTATTTTAGAGTGTAGATTCATTCATTTTGCTCCGTATGTGGTTCATAGTGGAATCTCTCCAAAGACTTATATTTAGGAACAGAGGGAGTAGAAGAAAATATATGATGACTGTGTTGTAGAGCTCACCTTTGTTTCAATCATAGAGTGTATGATAGACTGCGGGTGAATCATAATCTCAATGTCATCATATTCAACACCAAACAAATAATGTGCTTCAATAACTTCTAACCCCTGCAAGAATCGAATTGATACTATAATAATTAAACAGACATACACGGAAAAGAAGTAAATTTTAACATAAAAAGTGGAGTTTCTAAGGACCTTGTTGAATAAAGTAGCAGAATCTACTGTGATTTTCTTCCCCATTTTCCAGTTTGGGTGCTTCAAAGCATCAGCAACTTGTACATCTTTCAGCCTCTCAATTGGCCAGTCCCTGTCATCATCAAGTGATATAAGATGGAGTATAATGCTTCCAGAAGTAAAACATGTATTATACACATGACACCGGACTTACCTGAAAGCACCACCAGAGGCAGTCAGAATAACGCGACGAAGTGATCCTTCAGACAGGCCTTGTATACACTAGATGATGGGAGCAGCAGACTTAAATTAAAAATATTAACGAACTTAAACCATAGCAACATAAATCTCGCCAACAAGTTTGTTTCAACCCGCTTAACCAAACAATCCCAACCTTTTTTTTAAACAAGCCTAAAACAACCCCAATCTTACAAATCATGGTGAAAAATATAACCGCAGAAGCAGTAATTATTTATTCAATGGTATGCACCTGAAATATTGCAGAGTGCTCAGAATCAGCGGGAAGTATTTTCACATTGTGCTTGTGCGCAAGCGGAAGCACGAAAGGACCGCCTGCGATGAGTGTCTCTTTATTCGCCAATGCAATATCTTTCCCAGCTTCAATTGCTGCAACTGTAGGCTGACATACACAAACAAAATAACACATTGCACTCAGTAAGCTAAGTTGTGCTAAAATAAATGCATATATTAGATGCCCTTCATAGTAACTTCGGCAAGCATACATAATTTTATCTGGCTACATATAATTTACTAAGATCCATCTAAACTGGAACAGAGTCTAAAAGTAGCACCACCAAGGAATGATGGCCTACCAAATTTTTTTTAAGCCTTTAAACTACTAAAAAGAAGGCACTGAGGAAAATATGTAAGATAGGGAATCTAGATTACCTTCAGTCCTGCACACCCTACTATGCCTGTAACTACCGTAACTGCATCCGGGTGGCGGGCGACCTATTATTTTAGATTCGAATATCTGTGAGATTCAGTGCAAACCATTGATTCCTTAGGGGAAATAGGATAGGAGAAGAAATGTCTTCTTACCTCTATGACACCCTGCTCCCCGGGAATAATTTCCGGCATGTATTCACAGTCAGCTAATGCTTCCTTTAGCTCATTAAGTAACGACTCATTTCCTATAGCGACCAGATTTGGTTTGAACATTTTCACCTGTTAAAATCGGCGGTGACTTTCAGCTAATTAACAACAGTACATACACACAATATGAATTTAAAAGAAGGGGGAAATGGAATAACATATACCCCACAAGATTATATTATTGTACCTGATCAGCGAGAAGAGTCACATTGGAGCCAGCAGCAAGAGCAACAACTCGGAACTTATCAGGATTCTCCGCAACTATGGCCAACGTCTTTTAGTCATGCAAACAAAAAGTAAGAAATTGTTAACTACCAGCAGATAAACATGTCAACTATAGTACTCCCTCCGTCCCAAAATAAGTGACGCAAAAGTGACTCCACTTTGTATTTGGAGTCACTTTTGACGCAAAAGTGACTCCACTTTGTATTTGGAGTCACTTTTGCGTCACTTATTTTGGGACGGAGGGAGTATTTGCTAACTAAAGTTAACACATCACTAGTAGAAAACAAGGCATTGGTCCAGCCCATTAGCCCCGGTTCAATCTAGAACCGGGTCCAATGGGGGTACTGGACCCGGTTCGTGAGCCCAGGGGGCCGGCCGGGCCACATGGGCCATTGGTCCCGGTTCGTCTGGACCTATTGGTCCCGGTTGGAGCTAAAAACCGGGACCAATGGCTCTTGCTCCTGGCCCACCACTATTGGTCCCGGTTGGTGTTATGAACCGGGACCAAAGGCACCCCTTTAGTCCCGGTTTGTAGCACCAACCGGGACCAGTGAGTTGCCTATATAAACCCCCTCACTCAAGAGCAGAGCTCACTGCTCTGTTTTTTTTTCTGGCCGAGGGGGAGAGGGGTTAGTGGTGCTCTAGCTCACCTCCTATGCACACAACGTGTTCGGTGGAATGCCCGAGCCACACTAGTTAAGCTTTTCTCCTCTCGAAACTCTATTTTCTCCGAGATTTGTCTAGGTTTAGCGGTCCGTCACGTCCCGTCCCCGTCTTCGCCGCCGTCGATCGCCCCCGCCGATCTCGTCACCGGCACCACCGTGGTGAGCCTCTTGTTATGTCCATGCTTTTCTTACTTTTATTATTGCTTTAGATAGATATTTGTCTAATTTTCTTACGTTTATTATTGCTTGTTATTATATAGTGCGATGGTTTTGATATCAGCCCACGTAGGCCCTCGTCCGGTCTACGATTCGGATGTGGTATATTATCTTTAATTTATAACTATTTATTTAGTGCTTATGATAGTTATGCCGACCAACCTGACATGCATAGATGTTTTATTATGTCTAGGAGGTAGTTGAACCGGAAATTCCAACCGACCCTCTTGTGGAGAGGTTAAATTTAGTTGAAGAGGAAAACATTTCGTTAAAGAAAAAATTGGAAAAAATGGAGGAGGAGAAGATGGAATTGGAGTTCCATGTTGCGGAAGTTATCGATGATCACAAGATCAAGATGGACCCTATTGTCGAGAGGTTAAATTTAGTTGAAGAAGAAAACAAATTCTTGAAGGAAAAAATAAAAAAAATTGTGGACGAGAAGATGATATTGGAGTTGCATGTTGCGGATGTCGTCGATGATCACAAGATCAAGATGGATGCAATGTGGTTGAAGATTAAAAAGATTAGAAAATATGCCATTCATACCGAGGCTTGGTATCATTATGCCGTTGGATCAATTGTTACCTTGGTTGCGATTATGATAGCATTTGTTTTCGCGTTGAAATGTTTTACATAGTTTCGATGTGTATGGAGAGCTATATGTTGTTAGATGAGAACTATATATGTATGTACTTTGGTTTTTATGTGATGATGAACTTTTATCCATTTGGTCACTTAATTATCTATTTATGATGTTCTGTAATGGTTTTTGACACACTTAATTATATATAAATGCACGCAGATGAACTGGCAATGGATGTACGGTGACAGACACACCTCTGAGTACATTAAGGGCGTGCGTGAGTTTCTAAATGCGGCTGAGGCAAACAAGCAGAATGGTTTTATGTGTTGTCCATGTACTAAATGTGTGAATACGATGTCTTACTCTAACCGGAAAATCCTTCACTCCCACCTGCTTTACAAGGGTTTCATGCCACACTATAATATTTGGACTAGGCACGGAGAAATAGGGGTTATGATGGAAGACGGCGAAGAAGAAGAGTACGATGACAACTATGTGCCCCCTGAATACTGTGATGCTGCAATGGGGGGAGCTGGTGAAGATCAAGAGGAACCAGACGATGTGCCCAATGATGCTGCAACGGGGGAAGCTGCTGAAGATCAAGAGGAACCAAATGATGATCTTCGCCGGGTCATTGTCGATGCAAGGACACAATGCGAAAGTCAAAAGGAGAAGCTGAAGTTCGATCGCATGTTAGAGGATCACAAAAAGGGTTGTACCCCAATTGCGAAGATGGCAACACAAAGCTCGGTACCGTACTGGAATTGCTGCAGTGGAAGGCAGAGAATGCTGTGGCTGACAAATGATTTGAGAAGCTACTGAAAATATTGAAGAAGAAGCTTCCGAAGGATAACGAATTGCCCGACAGTACATACGCAGCAAAGAAGGTCGTATGCCCTCTAGGATTGGAGGTGCAGAAGATACATGCATGCCCTAATGACTGCATCCTCTATCGCGGTGCATACAACGATCTGAACGCATGCCCGGTATGCGGTGCATTGCGGTATAAGATCAGACGAGATGACCCTGATGATGTTGATGGCGAGCCCGCCAGGAAGAGGGTTCCTGCGAAGGTGATGTGGTATGCTCCTATAATACCACGGTTGAAACGTTTGTTTAGAAATAGAGAGCATGCCAAGTTGATGCGATGGCACAGTGAGGACCGTAAGAAAGACGGGAAGTTGAGAGCACCCGCTGACGGGTCGCAATGGAGAAAAATCGAGAGAAAGTACTGGGAGGAGTTTGCAAAGGACGCAAGGAACGTATGGTTTGCTTTAAGCGCGGATGGCATTAATCCTTTCGGGGAACAGAGCAGCAATCACAGCACCTGGCCCGTGACTCTATGTATGTATAACCTTCCTCCTTGGATGTGCATGAAGCGGAAGTTCATTATGATGTCAGTTCTCATCCAAGGCCCTAAGCAACCCGGCAACGACATTGATGTGTACCTAAGACCATTAGTTGAAGAACTTTTACAGCTGTGGAATGGAAACGATGTACGTGTGTGGGATGAGCACAAACAGGAGGAATTTGACCTAAAGGCGTTGCTATTCGTGACCATCAACGATTGGCCCGCTCTCAGTAACCTTTCAGGACAGACAAACAAAGGATACCACGCATGCACGCACTGTTTAGATGACACTGAAAGTATATACCTGGACAAGTGCAGGAAGAATGTGTACCTGGGACATCGTCGATTTCTTCCGACCAACCATCAATGTCGAAAGAAAGGCAAGCATTTCAAAGGCGAGGCAGATCACCGGAAGAAGCCCGCCATGCGTACCGGTGATCACGTACTTGCTATGGTCAATGATTTACACGTAATCTTTGGAAAGGGACCCGGCGCACTAGCTGTTCCGAATGACGATGAGGGACACGCACCCATGTGGAAGAAGAAATCTATATTTTGGGACCTACCCTACTGGAAAGACCTAGAGGTCCGCTCTTCAATCGACGTGATGCACGTGACGAAGAACCTTTGCGTGAACCTGCTAGGCTTCTTGGGCGTGTATGGAAAGACAAAAGATACAGCTGAGGCACGGGAGGACCTGCAACGTTTGCACGAAAAAGACGGCATCCCTCCGAAGCAGTATGAAGGTCCTGCCAGCTATGCTCTTACGAAAGAAGAGAAAGAAATGTTCTTTGAATGCCTTCTCAGTATGAAGGTCCCGACT
>LR738712.1:808420414-808445929 GCA_902687465.1 Secale cereale
AATGATGAAGTATTGGTTTTGTTGAATCATTTGACACTAGACAAAAGGTGACATGAGGGGGACTAGGGTTGTGGATCGCCGAGAAGTCGGGGGTCGAGAGAGGTTGCTTAGCTAGTGTCAAAGTATTGAAGAATTCCATGACTTCATCATTTGCCAGAAGTAACCGGGGCATGTTGGTACGAAGTTATGCAAAGATGTTCTGGAACGGAGTTCCTAATAGGATAATCCGTCTTTTGTTACGGATTATCTTATCTGAGACTTCGTTCCAAAACAACTTTGGAGAGCTTCGTACCATCATGCTATTGTTACTTTCGCCTAATGATGAAGTATTGGTTTTGTTGAATCATTTGACACTAGCTAGGCAAAATGTGACATGAGGGGGTCTAGGGTTTGTGGATCGCCGAGCAGTCGAGGGTTGAAGCTAGTTCTACGTTTGCCATTAATATATCCATCTGTCATGTTTGAATAATAATTGGCATGTTGTAAATATTTGTAGAAACAATGGACGACAACACCCGAGACCTAGCACAAGAAGCGATGTTGATGGACATAATCGCACACGGACAAAATGCCGTCTTGTCGTATCTCAACGACACCGATGAGCAGGTCGAACAAGAGCTACGGCTGGAAGATCTAGGCTATGATATTGATGAATTCGGTGACCCAATGCACATGGAAGAAGTAGACCGTGAGGACGGCTCCGGTGACCCAATGCCGGTGCAAGAAGGAGACCGTGATGCTGGCTCCGGTGACCGAACCGAGTCCGGCCAGGAGGTATATATGTTAGTTAAGCATGTGCTGACTAGTTAATTGATTCATTCATTAACTCTCGTCTTTGTTCCTTTTTCTAGCCCTCCGGATCGAGCAAATCTTCGGTAAAGAGACGAGGAGCGAAGAAAAAGTTGAGGCCGGATGAAAAGTTTGAGATCTCAGAAATCTCGCGCTCCGGCGAGCCGATTGCACCCATCCGCACAAAGAACGCATTTGTTAATCAGTGCGGGGTTCTGGTTAGGGACAAGATCCCGATCAGCATCCATCAATGGTTAAAGCCGGCTGCAAACGACGCTCAGGTGACTTATGTCACTGATATGCAGAAAGAAGATCTTTGGACTGAGCTAAAGTCAAACTTCGTCCTACCGCGAGAGGTTGATCCGGCGAAGCCAGTTAAAGAGGAGTTAATCAAGTCTGCTGCACTTTCAAAGATGGCAGACCAATTTAGGGCATGGAAGAAAAAACTGAATACGTTTGTCAGAGATAAAACGACTCCAGAATTCGTGGGCATATATGAGAAGATCAAAGATGACTGGCCCGCATTTGTGGCCCATAAGAAGTCGGAAAAGAGTCAGAAGATGTCGGAGACAAATCGGATAAATGCTGCGAAGAAGAAGCATCACCATCGCACGGGGTCGGGCGGCTACCTCGTAGCCCGGCCTAAGTGGGCCAAGGCTGAGAATGATCTGCTTCAGAAAGGGATCGAACCAGAGACAATGCACTGGCCAGAACGTTGCCGGACTTGGTTCTTCGGGGCTGGCGGAACCTTGGACCCTGTAACAGGATGGTGCATTTGGACGGACAAGCAATTGGAAACACCACTCAGGAAGATGCGGCAGTATATCAAAGCAGCGCATGAAGGGACGTTCATCCCCGACAGAGAGAACGACGAGCTGACAATGGCCCTCGGGAATCCTGAGCACCCTGGACGGACACGAGGCACGCCAGGCTCCCTTCCGTGGCGTGCTGGGTTTCCGAACGCAGGAGGCTACAAATGCCACGACAGGAGGAAGAAAATGGAGATGACAGAAATCCAGGCGCTGCGGGCCAGAATACAAGCGATAGAGGAACGGGAAGCAGATCGGGAGAAAAGAATTGCCGAAGCTTCCCCCGAAGCTACCCCGCCATCTCAGCGGAGAAGCAGCGTGGCTTCCACCGAGCTGCCTCAGCCAGAGCTTGCCTTGACGGCTACTGCCAGGAATCCTATGGATGCTATCACGCAGGCACAAAATTGCCACCTTATGGCACAGTGGATGAATCTGAAGGTCAAGGCGGCTGCTGGCTCTGTTTATCCTTCTGGACCAGACGACACTTTTCACTGCCGGCCGATTCCAGAAGGATATGCTAGGGTGATGGTCGACGAAATAACGGAGGGATTTGAGGAGCTCCAGCTTGACCACCCTACCGGTGAAGGGGAGACTCGGCTGGGTTCTTCACTGAAGACTCCATGCCTATGGCGGAAGGACCTAATCAACATTCTGAACTGGACGCCTCTGCCTCCTCCTCCTCCTCCGACGAGTCAGGGCACTCCGCCTCCTCCACCGCCTCCTCCTCTGGCGAGTGACCATCAGGGCACTCCGGCTCCTTCTCCGGCGAGTGACCATCAGGGCACTCCGGCTCCTTCTCCGGCGCGTGGCGGCACACCGCCTCCTTCGCCGCCGGCGCGTGGCGGCACTCCGCCTCCTTCGCTGCCGGCGCGCCCGAGCAGACAGCCTGCTCCTCCTTCTCCGCCTAATCAGCAAGGGCGGAAGAGACCTGCCGCCGCTCCGGCTGCTCCTGCTCCGGCGCCTAAGCAAGTAAAAAAGACAGCCGCTTCGTCTGGTCTGGCGACGTCTACCAGTACAGCCAGAGGCGGGAGGCGATGCAGATTCGGTCCTTCTCTCACGCCTCTAGAGAAGTTACTGTACGAGAGGTCCGACGAGGAAAACACGAAGATCGCTGAAGGCGAAGTGAAGGACTTTTTTGAAGGGTTGAAAGCACAGAGACATCCACCTCCGGAGGAGAAGATAGATGCGGTGAAAGCAAAGCGCACTCTTGCTGCCCTGAAGCAACCAGCGAAAAGTAAGCCGAAGGGCAACTATGACCGCATTATTCAAAAGATATTTCAAGATGCCAAGCGGTCCGGAAGTACAAAAAGTGATCAGAGGTTAGCAGAAGGGCGAGCTGGGAAACAAATTGCCCAGCTCGGCGAACAAGCGAACCAATCGTGCCCCCCGCTCAAGGTGTCTAGCGACATGGTCGCTAATGATCCGAGGATGGTGCCCGGTTATACCAATCTTGCAGATTACGCGTCCGACGATGTACACTATGATTTCATGGACGTGCAGATAGAAAGATACGAGTACAAAAAGCCTCTCGTCAAAAATGAAAGATCTCTATCAACGAATATGCGAAGATTGCATGATTGGTACATGAAAATCTGCAGAGAGTCTGGGGGGAGGAATAACTTGTATTTGAGAGTTAAACCGGAGCATGACCTCGTTGGAATTGAGCTGTTGTCTGTTCCATTTGAGGAGTTCTATCAATTTTTCAATCAATTGGCCCTCAATAAAACAACGATCACCTGCTACTGTCTGTAAGTAGTACTACTTCTGTCATTAAGTCTCTCTATATAGCTGATCTTCATTGCATGTATTTATAATTATCCTCACTATATTATGCAGATTGAAGATCGTCGAATTGAAGAAAAGACAAGTAGGTGATATTGGGTTTATTAACACATACCTCATAGATGCAACCGAGGTTAAATTGCGTCCCGGCGATACCGAGACCAACTTGCTACGATCGTTGGTGGTAAATGAAAACAAAGATATAATACTCTTTCCTTACAACTTCAAGTGAGTGTTAATGTCTTGTGCATATTTGGTTTCCCTTATATATCAGTCAAGTTTATAGTGATGTAATTGATGATCTCATGCATTCGTGCGCAGCTTCCACTATATTCTCTTAGAGATTAAGCTTGAGAAGGGAATAGTAACTGTCTTCGACTCTAAACGTAAAGATCCCGAGGAGTATGCGGACATGACTCAAATGCTAGCCAGGTAAGTTAAATCGATCAATATTATCCACCATGCATATATATCAGCAACTTCATTTCTGATATCAACTAATTGTTTCCTTTGTCTGGCAGTGCTTGGAAAAAATTCACCAAAAAAGCTCCGGGACTGCCGAAGAAGCTACAATTTAGATACCCGAAAGTAAGTACTATATAGTAGCATGTTCCGCGCGCGCATCTCCTATATCTTGATTCAAGCGCTAGTTTCATCAATACCAATTTGGCATTCTTGCTTATCAGTTTGATTGACCTCTATTTCTTGTAAAGTGGTTGTGGCAGGAACCCGGGAATGATTATTGTGGATACTACATTTGCGAGTCCATCCGCCACACGACCTGTGAGCGGGGCTACACTGATGAACAATTTGAAGTGCGTAAGCAATCAATAATATTCACAAATTTATAGCATCATTTCATGTATTGACCCCCTACTTCAAATTAGATGTTTCGGATGCGGGATGAACTCCTAACACCAGATCGTCTGCGAGCAATTCAAGAGGAATTGGCGGCATTCTTTCTTGAACACGTGATCGCTGAAGACGGAGAATACTATGTGGACCATGCATCCATGTGTTAGGAGATTATTTTTGTAAGAGATAATTATTGTATATATGTGCCCGGTAGTGTCGGATAGATATACGAGAACTTGTTGTTCGACCAATCTCTCGGAGAAGGAGAGGTGGTCGATATTACTTCTCTCTGTATGCATATATATATATATATATATATATATATATATATATATATATATATATATATATATATATATATATATATGTTGATTATACGAGATCTTCTGTTCCTTCGTTTGCTTAGTAGCTAGCAGCTAGCTAGCTAGCTAGCGTGACTCTAGTCCTCTCTATATACGTATGTGTAGTATGTAGCGTCGACCAAGCACGGACATAAGAGAGAACACTTCTCTCTATTAATTAGCTAGCTAACATAATATATGAAACACCTAAATTAACCCCCAAAACCTAAAACCCCCCTCCCCTTTCAAAAAAAACAACAAAAACCACAGCCACAGAAATGCTGACGCGTGGATGCCTTTTGGTCCCGGTTGGTACCACCAACCGGGACTAAAGCCCCTCCTGCCTGGACTCGGTGCACAGGCCACGCGGACACCCTTTTGCCCCGGTTCTGGATTGAACCGAGACTAAAGGGTTAGAGCATTAGTACCGACCCTCTTGTCCCGGTTCCAGAACCGGGGCTAAAAGGCCCAAATGAACCGGGGCTAAAGACCCTTTATCTACTAGTGCATTCTCGGCAACTATGGCCAACGTCTCCGCAACTATGCACCAATCTCAAGAAAAACTCGAAAATGAATACTATCTGAACATGGTACATTGCAAGATTAGATCATTGTACCCGTGTTCCTACGGAACCAGTTGAGCCGATGATTGAGATGGGCTTTGGGCTATCCCGTGACCTCCTCGATGGTTCTGCGACAGCTCGTCCAGGCCAGGCGGGCGAAGGTCCCTGCTGTATAGAACAGCATGTCCTTCCCAGGAAGACTGCTCTTTTGTCCCTCTTTCGGAACGTGAAGTCGACGGCTGAAATAAGCACAAGTCATGTCAATGTAAAATCAGAAAGCAACAATACTAACCAAAGTTCTACTAGAATTGGGTCACTACATAGGCAATAAATCTCTCTCCTGTATGCTAAGAAAACTTGATTTTTTTTAATAAAAGGCCTCTACCCGACTTTAAATTAATAAAGCCACCACAAGTGACAAAGTTAACATGAAGTCATGAACTCACAACCAACGTACGACATCGTAACAGCACACCCAGAAAAGCAGAAGGCCACAACCGGCGGCAGAGACAGGCAGCTCAAGAAACTTGATAAATTGAAGCCCTTAATAATTGCACTCTATCTACGTTGACCATTTATGTTATGGGTGGTTACATTGGTTGTTTGCTCATTCATGTGAACTCCCACCCATTACACCAACCAAGCAATTTTTAATTAGCCCATAACATAAATGTTTTATGTAATGTATATTTTGACAAAACCTTAATTACTAGATCAGTGGCAGAGAAGACCTGGGGAGCTTAGGAAAATATTTAAAGGATGGAATTTCTAATTATGTTCGGATGTATAAAAAACAGAAATTATTACTCACACAAGCTATAGACAGTGTTGATAGAGAGAGTGAGATGGTAGGTTTTAACAAAAGATAATTATCTCATGAGGAAAGGATTAGAGGAGAAATTAGAAAAAATAGAAAGGAGGAAGAGATCAAATGGTTGCAGAGATCGAATGAGATAGATTGCTAGAGGGAGATGCTCTGACAACTTATTTTATGTCTAGGGCTAGTAGCAGAAAAAGGAAAAAAATAGAATTACTTCTCTTAATATTGTACTAATGAAGTGATACAAGGAGATTGAGATTTATTATTGTATGCCACTTCTTTTTATAAAAAAAATGCTTGGCCCTACTGAGGCTGTGAGCAATTTATCTCTAGATATGGATATGCCTGTTGTTTTCAATAATATAGATAGAGAAACACTAGATAGAGAATTTACTCTGGAAGAAATTAAGGTTGTTGTTTTTGACATGAAAGACAATAAGGCCCCTGGTCCAGATGGTTTCCCTATAGAATTTTATCAAAGACACTTGCATATAATAGGTTATCACTTTCTTGATCTCTTTTGTGAATTTCATAAAGGAAAGATAGACTTAGCTAGGTTTAACTATGGAGTACTTGCTCGTACTAATAAATGTCTAACAGTGTGACATATTTATTTGGATAAAAAAAATTCAAAGTCTCACTATGTTTGTGATCTTCGGTGCATGCTATCGTTCAGCAATTCTGCTAAGATAATATAGTATGCGTATGCATGAAGAAACAAGGTGTTTGTCAACATGCTAGTATGTAAGGCTGACAACAATTATGTGCTCATGTTTGTTGAGTTGATTGTTTGTATGGAAGTACTCCCTATCTTTCATTAATAAGGCACACCATTTGTAAATACTACTGCACAGTTTTGATTGGCATTGTTTTTAACATCTCAACATATAATATTTGGTCCTACAGCTGTATATTGTTTTTAGAAAGATGAATCATTGTATGACGTTCAATTTATATGGAACGTATGCATATATATGGTATACATATCGGGAAAGTGAGCATACGCAAGAACTATGCTATCATAGTTCACCTAACTAGGTAATTTTTAAAGAAGGTAATTATCATATGAACTATCAGGTTATCTCTGTTTAGTACTTTAGTTAAATAGATCACGATAGTTTTTTCACATTACCTCTTAGATTTGTCTATGTACATACATTATTAAATTGCTACATGGAGGATTCATTTCCAAATTTGCTTCATTTTCTATGCCCCAGATGGGTGGAATACTAAGTAGATAACTTAGCAGCTTCCTTCATGGCATGATTTTACAATCATATGACTATTTGAGGCCCGTCACACAGCTCCGAATTCAGTGGCGCTGACTATTCCTGACTTAGTTTCTAATTAACTCCATTTTGAAAAAAGGCCTAGTGTCTGACTCGGACAGACAATAAGCACATATGGCTTTACTAATATTTGGTAATGGAGGTAAAACTAAATGATATTGAAAGAGACGTTGTTGCCTATTCATTGGAGAACAGTAGATGTCTAAATGGATGAGATGGGAAAAGATCAAATATAAACTAATATTGTTACATGACTATAAAATATTGTTAACTTAAATTTATTGTTGGATACGAATTCAAGTTTTTTCTGTCGGGTCGTCTCGTCGCTAGTGTTGTATTCTCCATGAACACAGTCCCTAATCTTCTCACATGCAATTTGGATACCTCATGGATATGGCGTCGGTGCACAATTATCCAGTCGGTTGTCAACATCGTTATTGGTCAAGCTTCTCCCACTGGGCGTGAAGATTATCCGATCGGTTGCATTACTATGCAGGTTAGTAGATCGTCTTCACATATAATTTTTCCTTCGATTATTTTTTCTATTGGTTAGATGAAACTTGATTTATGAAATTCGGATAAGAGTATTAGACTATGAAGCTCCTATTGTTTACACACTACAAGATAACCAACAACTAATCAAATTTCACCATTCCATTCTTTCGAATTAAAGCCTTGGGTTTGTCAGCTTCTTTGGATTCATAAATACCAATCTTTGAAAATTATGTTGTCCTGCATGTCATGTTTCATTACTTTCCTCTACTCAACCAAACAGATGTTGTATTTATTTAGCTGTACACATCTGTTTTCCATGTGATTTACCAATATAGATTATGTCTAAACCCTTCTATTTAAGGTCCATGATATTAGACATTGCTGGTCAAGCCTGTTGTATCTAATCAGTTGTTGTTTCTATTTTTTTTAGTAATTACTTCTAATGTTGGTTTGATGAAATTTACTGTATGAAATTTTAATCAAACTATTGCACTACGCAAATCCCATTGCTTTCAGATTACACGATAACCAACAACTGATCAAAGTTGTCTATACCTTTCTTTCAAATTAAGTCATTTTGTTTTGACGCTTCTCTATAATAACAAATACTAATACCCAAAATAAGTGTTCTCTTATAAGTCAATTTTGATTGTTTCCCTATATTATTTTTACAACCAAACTGATTTTTTTATTTTTTTATTTGTAAGCATGTGTTTGCATGGGATTTCTAATTACGGATTTTGTCTGAGCCATTATCTTTATAGTTAATGATATTGGACTAAACAAGTACTAATCTTCAAAAATTTATGTCCTTCTATAAGCTAGATTTGATTGTTTTCCTATACTCTTCTTGTGTCTAAACTATTGTTGTATTTGTTTAGTTCTATGAATCAGTCTTTCCTAGGATTTGCAAATACAATTTATGTCTAAGCCATTACATTTCAGGTCCATGATGTAGGACTAAACAAGTACTAATTTTCAAAATTGTGTGGTCTTATACATGCCAGATTTGACTGCTTTCCTATATTATTCATATAGCCAAACAATTGTTGTATTTCTGTAGTTGTATCAACCTGCTTCGCTTCACATTTGCAAATATGATTACGTCGGCATTATATTTTGGTTAATGGTATAATTAGTGGTAATTAGTTGTATTCAATTTCTATCTTTTCTTCCTTTTATAATTGAAGGCTGAAAACAATGCCATGCAATATGCTAAACCAGATTTGCCATGAGAAGGATTTCTAGAAAGTGAAGGTCAGAGTAATTTTGCTATGGGATGTCACTCTACAACAACGAACTTATTACATGGCAATGATCGACATGATATAGCTAGATGAAGAGGCCAATTTATTGATAAAGCTATATGACTTGTCCAACATAAACATGCTACTATGAGTTATAGTACTTTATTTCCCTGAGAAAGGTACTGTAGTTGTTATCACAAATACTGAGGAAACTTCTCATCTCATTCCATTAAAATTGTTTGAGGAGACAATGGTACTTGGGAAGGTAATGAAGTATATAGTTAAATTCAGTCCATTAATGGTTAAACTCAGTCCAATAATGCGACACATATGTGTAGTTAAAAGAGTACCTATCACTATGTGGCCTCAAAAAGAGCATCTACGTACGTGCAATTCGTTACTATATCTATATCTAATAATTGAGGGGCTATTGCTTCTGGCGGTACGTCACCGAAGTTGCCCCAAAAATTGTAAAATATTACCCGCCGATGCCACCTATAAGTGATAAAAAAAACGATTCGCACAGGGGAATCCCCGCCTAGGCCGGCCGATGTAGTAGAAACCTTCTATGCTGCGCTCTGCGTGCCGGGACAAAACACAGCGCGCTTCTTTGGGCCGGCCCATGCCAGGGCGGCCTGTTTTCTACTAAATCCCTTTGATTATTTATTGTTTGCCTTTTTTGTCTTTGTTTTTTGTACTTTAATTAATTTGTGACGGCAAAATTTTATGAAAATTAAAAAATATGAATTGGAAATAAAATCTTTAATAATTCATAAGCGTTTGTGGATTCAGAAAATGCTCATTATTTTTAAAAAGTTTTCGAAAATTTGAAAACAATATTTGAGAAATAATTAAATGTTCTTAATGTTTTAAAACAATTTGTACATTAAAAATGTGAATGAAATTGAACAAATTTTTGTGAATTCCAAAAATGTTCATGTGTTGTAAAATATCCTAAAAATTCAAAAACTCTTGGTGACTTACAATTTGTGGATTCATAAAATGATCATGCATTTCCAAAAAAGTTCGTTAAATCAAAAAATGTTCGTGAATTTGAAAAACTGTTCCAAAAATTATTAAAAAAAGTTCTTCGATTGTAGAAAAATGTTTTTAAAACTGTTCACAATTTTAAAACAAATGTTTGCAAATGGTGTAAAATGTCCATGAATCCAATTATTTTTCATGTTTTTGGAAAATGGTCGAAAAAATGTAAAAATATCTACGGATTTGAAAAATCTTTATGATTTCAGATATTTTCACGAGTTTAAAAAAATGTTCACGAGTTCCAAAAATTATTCACAATTTCACGGAAATGAGAGTGATAGTGTATGTCGGTGATGCAACAAAATGTTGTCATGGCCATTGGAGATTATAATTTTTTGACCGCTGCAACGCATGGGCCATTTTGCTAGTTTACCTAATTTATTCAGTTTGATTGAGTAGTCCGAGTACTAATCAAATCGGGACGAATGAATTCGTGTCTATGTAGGTCTCCTAACGTTACCTAATTTGTTTTGGCTTACCTTAAAGCTCACATCTGGATCCAACAATTGGCCGATTGAATATTTTTAGCAACTTTTGTTAGTTGGTTTCTTTAGCCAATTAAACTTACATAACATGAGTGATTATTTGAAAAATGTTAACATCGAATATCTGAACTTTATACTGTTGAATCTCAGCCATTTGTTTTCTATCGTCTTAATATTATATATAGATAGATACCAAAATACATTAAAAAACATTGCGCTTGCCAAATGGGGCCTTATGCCAGCACAGTGCTCCGCCTAGATGATGATGGCTGTAGGGTGGCGCTGAACTTCTTTGCCCACTGGTCGTAATGTATGATCTCCCCGAGCGACGGGCTTGTCACCAGCTCATTGCGGTGCGCATCGCACGCCATCTCTACCACCTTGAAGATGTCCAGGTAGCTGATCCTGCAAATAACAACATAGGAGATATATGAGGACTTGGTTGTTTTATGTCCATTTTCGTATAACAGCTCATATCGCAACAAATATCCAACAGTAGGTAGTGTTGGGGAACGTAGTATTTTAAAATTTTCCTACGATCATGCAAGATCTATCTACTAGATGCATAGCAACGAGAGGGGAGAGTGTGTCTACGTACCCTCGTAGACCGGGAGCGGAAGCGTCAAGTGACGCGGTTGATGTTGTCGAACTTCTTCGCGGTCCAACCGATCAAGCACCGAACGTACGACACCTCCGCGTTCAGCACACGTTCAGCTTGATGACGTCCCACGAGCTCTTGATCCAGTTGAGCTTCACGGGAGAGTTTCGTCAGCACGAGCGTGGTGACGGATATGATGTATTCACCGGTGCAGGGCTTCGCCTAAGCACTGCAACGGTATGACCGAGGTGTGTTTCTGTGGAGGGGGGCACCGCACACGGCTAAAACAATTCAACTTGTGTGTCTTTGGGTGCCCCCCTGCCCCCGTATATAAAGGAGCAAGGGGGGAGGCCGGCCGGCCCTTGTTTGGTGCGGCTAGGGTTGCAATCCTACTAGGAATAGGATTGCAATCCTATTCCTAGTAGGAATCACCAAAAGAAGGAAGAGAGGGAAAGGAAAAAGGAGAGGTGGCGCCCCCCCCCCAATCCTAGTCCAACTAGGAACCCTAGGTGGGGCGCCGGCCAGCCCTATGGGCTGCCTCTCTCTTTCCCTTAAGGCCCACTATGGACCATCCCCCCTCGTAGGGGGTTCCGGTAACCCCCTCCGGCAATCCCGTTAAATCCGAAACTTTTCCGGAACACTTCCGGTGTCCGAATATAGTCGTCCAATATATCAATCTTTATGTCTCGGACATTCCGAGACTCCTCGTCATGTCCGCGATCTCATCCGGGACTCCGAACTACCTTCGGTACATCAAAACTCATAAACTCATAATACCGATCGTCATCAAACGTTAAGCGTGCGGACCCTACGGGTTCGAGAACTATGTAGACATGACCGAGACTCATCTCCGGTCAATAACCAATAGCGGAACCTGGATGTTCATATTGGCTCCTACATATTCTACGAAGATCTTTTATCGGTCAAAACCGCATAACAACATACGTTGTTCCTTTTGTCATCGGTATGTTACTTGCCCGAGATTCGATCGTCGGTATCTCTATACCTAGTTCAATCTCGTTACCAGCAAGTCTCTTTACTCGTTCCGTAACACATCATCTCGTGACTAACTCATTAGTCTTTTGCTTGCAAGTCTTATTGTGATGTGTGCTACCGAGAGGGCCCAGAGATACCTCTCCGACACTCGGAGTGACAAATCCTAATCTTGATCTATGCCAACACCACGAATACTTTCGGAGACACCTGTAGAGCATCTTTATGATCACCCAGTTACGTTGTGACGTTTGATAGCACACAAGGTGTTCCTACGGTATTCGGGAGTTGCATAATCTCATAGTCATAGGAACATGTATAAGTCATGAAGAAAGCAATAGCAGTAAAACTAAACGATCATAGTGCTATGCTAACGGATGGGTCTTGTCCATCACATTATTCTTCTAATGATGTGATCCCGTTGATCAAATGACAACTCATGTCTATGGCTAGGAAACATAACCATCTTTGATCAATGAGCTAGTCTAGTAGAGGCATACTAGGGACATACTGTTTTGTCTATGTATTCACACATGTATTAAGTTTACGGTTAATACAATTTTAGCATGAATAATAAACATTTATCATGATATAAGGAAATATAAATAACAACTTTATTATTGCCTCTAGGGCATATTTCCTTCAGGTAGGCCAAACTTAGCCTACACTATGTTAATCGGTTGCAAAATAAAGATTCCATGGAGTTATTATAAGTTATAACCCATCTCATATGTATACCTTATGGTTCATAGTGCCTGACAATATTAGCTTTCAGGACATACATTCTCCTTTCAAGTCAGAACACCCCAAAAAAATTAATGAACTTTGGTTGACACCAAAGAATTTTCTATTGTAATACTGCTATCAGCAGAAAAGGTACGCCGAAACAAAATCAGAATAAGGGCACTCACTATGCAATGCTTTATATAAAATAGATAAGAATCTTACTTTTCGTTGATGAACATCTCCACCGCCTTCTCATTAGCGGCACTCAGAACTCCCGGCATATTCTGAAGGACACGGTAACATGCACACATGATACGGTGCATATTGTTTGGGCCCCGCCCATGGCCTGTTTTCTAAATCCCATTGATTATTTATTAGTTTCCTTTTTTGTCTTCGCTCTTTGTACTTTAATTAATTTATGACTTAAAAAATGTTATGAAAATTAAAAAAATATATGAATTAGAAATAAAATATTTAATAGTTCATAAATGTTTGTGGATTCAGAAAATGCTCATTATTTTTAAATAGTGTTCAAAATTTTGCAAAAAATATTTGAGAAATAATAAAATGTTCTTGATGTTTAAAAGCAAATTGTACATTAAAAATGTGAATGAAATTGAACAAAATTTTGTCAATTCAAAAAATGTTCATGTGTTGTAAAATATCCTAAATATTCAAAAACTGTACGTGACTTACAATTTGCGGATTCATAAAAAGGTCATGCATTTCCAAAAAAGTTTGTTAAATCAAAAAATGTTCGTGAATTTGAAAAACTGTTCCAACAATTGTTTTAAAAATGTTCATCGATTGAGAAAAATGTTTGAAAAACTGTTCACAATTTTAAAAAAAATGTTTGCAAATAGTATAAAATGTTAGTGAATCCAATTATTTTTCATGATTTTGGAAAATGTTCTAAAGTATGTAAAAATATTTATAGATTTGAAAAATGTTTATGATTTCAGATATTTTCACGAGTTTAAATTTTTTTTCATGATTTTCAAAAATTGTTCACAATTTCACGGAAATGAGAGTGATAGTGTATGTCGGTGATGCAACAAAATATGGTCATGGCCATTGGACATTATATTTTTTTGACCGCTGCAACACATGTGCCATTTTGCTAGTTTACCTAATTTATTCAGTTTGATTGAATAGTCCGAGTACTAATCAAATCGGGACGAATGAATTCATGTCTATGTAGGTCTCCTAACGTTACCTAATTTGTTTTGGCTTACCTTAAAGCTCACATTCGGATCCAGCAATTGGCCGATCGAATATTTTTAGCAACTTTTGTTAGTTGGTTTCTTTAGCCAATTAAACTTACATAACATGAGTTCGTATTTGATAAATGTTAACCATCCAATATCTGAACTTTATACTGTTGAATCTCAGCCATTTGTTTTCTATCGTCTTAATATTATATATAGATAGATACCAAAATACATTAACAAAACGTTGCGCTTCCCAAATGCGGCCCTATGCCAGCACAGTGCTCCGCCTAGATGATGATGGCTGTAGGGTGGCGCTGAACTTCCTTGCCCACTGGTCGTAATGTATGATCTCCTCGAGCGACGGGCTTGTCACCAGCTCGTTGCGGTGCGCATCGCACGCCATCTCTACCACCTTGAAGATGTCTAGGTAGCTGATCCTGTAAATAGCAACATAGGAGATATATGAGGACTTGGTTGTTTTATGTCCATTTTCGTATAACAGCTCATATCGCAACAAATATCCAACAGTAGGTAGGCCAAACTTAGCCTACACTATGTTAATCGGTTGCAAAATAAAGATTCCATGGAGTTATTATAACCCATCTCATATGTATACGTTATGGTTCAAAGTGCTGGAGAATATTATCTCCTTTCAAGTCAGAACACCCAAAGATTTTTTTTTTTCGAAACGGATCCAAAGAATTTTCATGAACTTTGCTTTACACCAAAGAATTTTCTACTGTAATACTGCTATCAGCAGAAAAGGTACGCCGAAACAAAATCAGAACAAGGGCACCCACTATGCAATGCTTTATAGAAAAGAGATAAGAATCTTACTTTTCGTTGATGAACATCTCCACGGCCTTCTCATTAGCGGCACTCAGAACTCCCGGCATGGTGCCCCCGGCTCGCCCTGCTGCATATGCAAGATCAACCGATGGGTATTTCACGTTGTCGACGGCTTTGAATGTTAGCGAGCCGAGCCTGCATTATACAACTACAATTAGCCAAGATAGTAATTTGAAAATTCCCAAGTCGGCATTTTTGAATAAAATTGTGGAGCTAGGAGGGTGCTTATACTCGCAAAGATCTAGCCGTGGCCAGGTGACTTCAGAGCAATAGACCCTTTCTGGCCAAGATAAGGTGTACAGGATAGGTAGCCGCATGTCTGTCCTTCCCAGCTGAGCAAGGACAGATGAATCCTGAGGAAATAATAGAACTTCATGAATTCCTGAAGCTCACATGAAGCCATATGTAAATTCTTGTAGAAACAATTTAGCATGTCAGTCTCAAGGACCTGAAAGGACATAGACCTCCAATTCTACTAGTCCCGTGCGCTAACGGTTCTAATAGAGCAAGCGAGAATAAACAATATGCACCGTATCAGGATGATGTGTGCATGTTACAGTGTCCTTCAGAATATATGCCTCTTAGAAGAAAATATATGATGACTGTGTTGTAGAGCTCACCTTTGTTTCAATCATAGAGTGTATGATAGACTGCGGGTGAATCATAATCTCAATGTCATCATATTCAACACCAAACAAATAATGTGCCTCAATAACTTCTAACCCCTGCAAGAATCGAATTGATACTATAATAATTAACCAGACATACACGGAAAAGAAGTAAATTTTAACATAAAAAGTGGAGTTTCTAAGGACCTTGTTGAACAAAGTAGCAGAATCTACTGTGATTTTCTTCCCCATTTTCCAGTTTGGGTGCTTCAAAGCATCAGCAACTTGTACATCTTTCAGCCTCTCAATTGGCCAGTCCCTGTCATCATCAAGTGATATAAGATGGAGTATAATGCTTCCACAAGTAAAACATGTATTATACACATGACACCGGACTTACCTGAAAGCACCACCAGAGGCAGTCAGAATAACGCGACGAAGTGATCCTTCAGACAAGCCTTGTATACACTAGAGGATAGGAGCCGCAGACTTAAATTCAAAATATTAACGAACTTAAACCATAGCAACATAAATCTCGCCAACAAGTTTGTTTCAACCCACTTAACCAAACAACCCCAACCTTTTTTTTAAACAAGCCTAAAACAACCCCAACCTTACAAATCATGGTGAAAAATATAACCGCAGAAGCAGTAATTATTTATTCAATGGTATGCACCTGAAATATTGCAGAGTGCTCAGAATCAGCGGGAAGTATTTTCACATTGTGCTTGTGCGCAAGCGGAAGCACGAAAGGACCACCTGCGATGAGTGTCTCTTTATTCGCCAATGCAATATCTTTCCCAGCTTCAATTGCTGCAACTGTAGGCTGATATACACAAACAAAATAACACATTGCACTCAGTAAGCTAAGTTGTGCTAGAATAAATGCATATGTTAGATGCCCTTCATAGTAACTTCGGCAAGCATATATAATTTTATCTGGCTACATATAATTTGCTAAGATCCATCTAAACTGGAACAGAGTCGAAAAGTAGCACCACCGACACCGAGGAATGATGGCCTACCAATTTTCTTTAAGCCTTAAAACTACTAAAAAGAAGGCACTGAGGAAAATATGTAAGATAGGGAATCTAGATTACCTTCAGTCCTGCACACCCTACTATGCCTGTAACTACCGTAACTGCATCCGGGTGGCGGGCGACCTATTATTGAAGATTCGAATATCTGTGAGATTCAGTGCAAACCATTGATTCCTTAGGGGAAATAGGATAGGAGAAGAAATGTCTTCTTACCTCTATGACACCCTGCTCCCCGGGAATAATTTCCGGCATGTATTCACAGTCAGCTAATGCTTCCTTTAGCTCATTAAGTAACGACTCATTTCCTATAGCGACCAGATTTGGTTTGAACATTTTCACCTGTTAAAATCGGCGGTGACTTTCAGCTAATTAATAACAGTACATGCACACAATATGGATTTAAAAGAAAGGGGAAATGGAATAACATACACCGTACCCCACAAGATTATATCATTATACCTGATCAGCGAGAAGAGTCACATTGGAGCCAGCAGCAAGAGCAACAACTCGGAACTTATCAGGATTCTCCGCAACTATGGCCAACGTCTTTTAGTCATGCAAACAAAAAGGAAGAAACTGTTAACTACCAGCAGATAAACATGTCAACTATAGTATTTGCTAACTAAAGTTAACACATTCTCGGCAACTATGGCCAACGTCTCCGCAACTATGCACCAAGCTCAAGAAAAACTTGAAAATGAATACTATCTGAACATGGTAGATTGCAAGATTAGATCATTGTACCTGTGTTCCTACGGAACCAGTTGAGCCGATGATTGAGATGGGCTTTGGGCTATCCCATGACCTCCTCGATGGTTCTGCGACAGCTCGTCCAGGCCAGGCGGGCGAAGGTCCCTGCTGTATAGAACAGCGTGTCATTCCCAGGAAGACTGATCTTTTGTCCCTCTTTCGGAACGTGAAGTCCATGGCTGAAATAAGCACAAGTCATGTCAATGTAAAATTAGAAAGCAACAATACTGACCAAAGTTCTACTAGAATTGGGTCACTACATAGGCAATAAATCTCTTCCTGTATGCTAAAGAAACTTGATTTTTTTTATAAAAGGCCTCTGTCCGACTTTAAATTAATAAAGCCACCACAAGTGACAATGTTAACATGCAGTCATGAACTCACAACCAACGTACGACATAGTAACAGCACACCCAGAAAAGCAGAGGCCACAACCGGAGACAGAGACAGGCAGCTCAAGAAACTTGATAAATTGAAGCCCTTAATAATTGCACTCTATCTATGTTGACCATTTATGTTAGGGGTGGTTACATTTGTTGTTTGCTCATTCATGTGAACTCAACCAAGCAATTTCTGATTAGCCCAAAAGTAAGCAGAGCAGTTTAAGTTCCTGTGAATAATAATATCATGTCACTAGAAAGTAGTAGCTGCAACTGAATCCACGCACCGCACTATATATTCTTGGTAGGCTCAGTCTGCTCCGATGACGCCCCGGGGGTGTTGTTTGGCTAAGTTTTAGCTAGCGGAAAGGAAGTCACCCTAAGTGCTTTTTTATAGGGAAATCCTGCCTTTTGAAAGACATCGTAAACCAAATAGTTGTAGCAAATACAACAAGGTGATGCAAGCATGCTACAAGAATTAAAATATTATATTTTTGTTAAGTTGGATAAGACAGAAGAAGAAAGAGAATGGAAGCGGACTATAGAGCTACAGCACGACCTTCAAAAAATATTACGAGAGCCTATGCTTTGCCATGTATTAATAAAGTAATACTCCCTCCGTTTCTAAATACAAGTCTTTTTAGACATTTCAAATAAACTGCAATATATGAATGTATGTAGACATATTTTAGAGTGTAGATTCACTCATTTTGTTTAGTATGTAGTCATTTCAAATAAACTAGATACAATACAACTACTATACATGTTGACTATTAACAGTACCGTTGCAGCATCCGCGTGTATGCCTCAGGCCAACCTTGCCGACACATTAGGTACTGTAGCTACCGTCAACAAAGAAAAAATCTCCAGGACCAGTTAGTCGAGGGTATGGCTACCTCCTTGAGACCTTGACTATTAAGTTGGCTACAGGTGACACGAGAACTTTATATAGATGATTACAGGTTATACTATTAACCATGCTCGAGTCCACATCAGAGTAGAAAAGCAACTTTACACTGAACCCCTACAGATAGAAAGTTAAAAACTATACACTGACAGACTACATTTGTCTTAGTGGCAGACACTAATATACTATATTTATTTGTGGCGACACTGACAGACTATATTAACTATGTTTATTCTCAGATCTTGCACCGCCAAATTGAACATGGCACATGAATATCAACTGACAGGAGAGGACTTTTTTGTATAAATTTACAATTTACAGGAGGCCAGCAGCAACCTCACCACACAATCTTTGCATAGTGGAATTTAAAATGGTATTTCTAGGTAGTAGGAGCACTACATGACATACAAATGCAGTCACCTCGGAACTGACGAGTAATTACCTAAGCGCACCATACAACTCTACCACATGGAGTGCACAGAAAACCAGATGGAATCAACCACAATGGGAGGAGATTAGCAAGAAAGAACAGGAAGGAGTACAGGAAGCCCGCATGGAAGGTAACCTGAAAATTAACATACTGATCACAGAAGCAAGGAAGGAAAATTAGATCGGCGAGAGACCCAACCTTGACGGAGGTGGCGGAAAGCTCCACTACCGGGGGACTCCAGAATGGAGGCGCCGGCGAGCTCACCGGGGAAGGAGGCCTTGAGCGCCATTGCTGCCAACAACCCTGCTCTCTTCTGTACTCTTTCCTCGGGGACAGTGTCACAGTGGTTTGCTGTTGAGGGTGGCGATAGTGGAGGAGGTGTGGGGGGCAAGGGACAACGAGTGAGTTATATAAACAGAAAACGCAGGCATCTCATAGCATCTCTAGCTAGCACAGTGTTATATGCTCGCAGCTTGCATAATAGAACGCGCTCCATAACTTTTTTGAGGCTGCTAAGCTTGTGCCTAAACACATAGTCATCAGAATGCGGCCACCATAAAAAAAGTTTATGTTTTGGTTTATTCACTCCACTACAACAATTTAGATCAAACAATTCAACGGTTCGAATACAACAAATATTGCAGCAATTAATCCAATGAAACTAATTGTTCAAGTAAAATTAAATAAACTTTAAAGAAATTGAAAACACTATCTCTCAGCTAGCTGTCAATGATGCTCAATAAGACCCTCCTTAGCTAATGATGGGAGACCAGATCTTTAATCATCCAATACGCCTCAAGAAATGCCCGAACGTGGTTTCTGTGACACAGATGCTTGACGATGTCAAACACATATATGGAGCCGCATCTACCTGGTGGCGTACAACATTAGGAGAGGTAGAGTAGACGTAGGTTGTTACTGAATATTTCATCATGTAACCTCTCTCTCTTATCTCTTGCTCTCCAAGATGTAATCCTTTTATCTTCCTAGAACATCTCCAACTACAATGTATGTGTTGTTGCCAAGGTAACGCGTCCCTCACATCGAGGTAAGACGCTTCTGCCTATTCGCATATGGTAATCAGAGCTGCCTCTTCCAAACTCATCTAGGGTTCTAGTAGCGATAGCCTCCATGTCTTCCTCCGCCACCTTCCACTCAAGCCTAAACGGTCAGGTCACGGAGAAGCTCCCCCGCACAAATTATGTGCTATGGCGGACACAGATCACGCCGCAACTGAGAGGGGCCAGTCTCGTCGGCTATGCTGACGGCACCATGCCGGAACCAGCTCGTCTTCTCATCACCAAGGACAAGGACGGGAAGGAGACTTCTGAGCCCAACCCTCTCCACCCCATCTGGTTCAGGGAGGACCAGCAGGTGCTGGGCTACCTGCTCAACAACCTCTCCAAAGATGTGCTCGTCACGGTGACCGCTATCACCATTGCGCACGCGCTCTGGACGGCGCTGGCGGGCATGTTTTCGTCCCAGTCCTTGAGCCGCGTCAACAACATTCGCACCGCCCTCATCAACGCCCAGAAGGGCAACCAATCTGTCGCCGCCTACTTCGCCTCCATGCGCGGCCTCGCCGATGAACTCGTCGCGGCCGACAAAGCCATCCAGGACGAAGAGCTGATCACCTACATCCTCCATGGGCTGGACATGGACTACCAGCCCCTTGTCTCGGCCCTCGATACTCGCATCACGCCCGTCTCCCTCGACGAGCTCTTCGCCATGCTCAACAATTTTGGTCAGCGCGTGGCCCAATTCCAGAACTCCGGTGGTGGTTTCAAGTCTTCTACAAATGCGGCCACGCGTGTACGTGGCGGCTACTCCTCGCGCCACCGCAGTCCTCCTCGTCCCAAGGGCAAGCACGGCAGCCCCGGCAACTCCAACTGCCCTACCTCTCGCTTTGGGCGCCCCAACTCCACCAACACTAGGGGACGCCGTGGTGGCTACGACAAGTCACGCCCCGATGCCGTCCGCTGCCAGATCTGCGGCAAGGCTGGCAACACCGCTAAGGAATGCTGGTACAAGTTCGATGAGGACGATGCATCTTCTGAAGAGGATGACAAGGTGGCCGCAGCCGCGGAAGGAGCATATGGCATGGATACCAACTGGTACCTCGACAGTGGCGCCACCAACCATCTCACGGGTGAGCTCGAGAAGGTGACTCTCCGCGAGAAGTATCAAGGGAAGAATCAGATCCACACCACTAGCGGTGCAGGTATGAGGATACGTCACATAGGTCATTCAGTTTTTCGTACCCCTTCCCGTAAGATTCATCTTCGTAAAATTTTGCATGTCCCTAACGCCAACAAATACCTTATGTCTGTTCACCGCATCACCATTGATAATCATGTTTTCATTGAGTTTCATCCCTCGTTCTTCTTGATCAAGGATCATCAGGCCACGAGGAAAACCCTCTATCGAGGTAGATGCGTTTGAAGACTTTACCCGTTGATTCCGAAGTTTCGAAGATCAAATAAACAAGCTTGTGGTTCTATCAAGCTTTCGTCCACACGATGGCACTATCGTTTGGTTCATGCCTCCTTTTCCCTAGTTGAACGTTTGCTTAGGAAGAATAAGCTCACGTTTGTTGGTGAGCGTGATGTTGAAACTATTTGTGATTCATGCCAGAGAGCAAAAAGTCATCAATTGCCTTATCCCATCTCTACTAGTGTCTCTACTAAACCTCTGCAATTAATATTTTTGATGTTTGGGGTCATGCCCCTAGCTTTGTTGGGAGACACACATACTACATTAGCTTCATTGATGACTATAGCAAGTTTTCCTGGATCTACCTTCTTAAACAAAAGTCTGAAGTGTTTCAAGTGTTTAAAAACTTCCAAGCACTTGTTGAACGCAGGTTTGACAGCAAAATAATCGCTGCCCAATCCGACTGGGAGGGGGGCATATAAGAAACTCAATTCCTTCTTTCAAACACTTGGCATATCCCACCATGTTTCATGCCCCCATGTGTTGGAAATATGCCCTAGAGGCAATAATAAAATGGTTATTATTATATTTCCTTGTTCATGATAATTGTCTATTGTTCATGCTTCAATATATTATCCGGAAACAGTAATGCATGTGTGAATAGTTAGACCACATTGTGTCCCTAGTAAGCCTCTAGTTGACTAGCTCGTTGATCAACAGATGGTCACGGTTTCCTGACCATGGACATTGGATGTCATTGATAACGAGATCACATCATTAGGAGAATGATGTGATGGACAAGACCCAATCCTAAGCCTAGCACAAGATCGTGTAGTTCGTATGCTAAAGTTTTTCCAATGTCAAGTATCCTTTCCTTAGACCATGAGATTGTGCAACTCCCAGATACCGTAGGAGTACTTTGGGTGTGACAAACATCACAACGTAACTGGGTGGCTATAAAGGTACACTACGGGTATCCCCGAAAGTATCTGTTGGGTTGGTACGAATCGAGACTGGGATTTGTCACTCCGTATGACGGAGAGGTATCTCTAGGCCCACTCGGTAATATATCATTGTAATGAGTGATGGCTTCTCGCCCCTCGTTGGTTACCCCAAGTGGAAGGTTTGAGATGCAGTGTAGCGGAAGTTTTCCCTTGGCAAAGATACCAAGGATCGATTTCCCCTGAGACTCCCAGTTTCAACAAGAAGGTGTCAACTGCTAACGGCGCCAGATATTAGCAATCAACGTGGACCTGCACACAGATACAAATAACTTTGCTCCCAACGAGTACAGAGAGGTTGTCAATCCCTCCGGCCTTGTCGTTTACAAAGGATCAAACGCAAGTGATAGTAGTGATAGATATTGCTGCAATAGTAAATAAAAGCGGAAAGTAAATAGCGGATGTGATCAATGATGGTAATATGAACCGGAGTCCCATGATGTTCACTAGTGATGTCTCTCTCCCAAAAGACGATAAAACTGCTATGTGAGGTAAACGAATTACAGATGGGCAATTGACAGAATTATGTGCGCAAACCAATGCTAACTATGTTGCAAGAAAGGTAGAGGTTCAAAGCATGGGCGGGACGCCGAGGTAAGTAGACCGAAATCCATCTGCATCTACTACTAATCATCCACCTTGAGATATCTATCCAGAACATCTCGCTGGTATTAAGTTGCGAGTCCCACCCATAGTGTAAACTCAAAGCAACAGACAACTGCATTAAAAGAACTTTGCGTAAAGTAAACAATCCTTGCACCCGCGGGCACAAGCACAGTTGTTTTCCCCCCATGTGGCAACAGCACATCCCCTAGACTCATGTTTCTGTCACTCAAGCTAGTCATCGAGGGGCATGAACCCACAATCAAGCATAACGTTCCCTCTTGGAGTCACTACCTACTACTTGGCCAAAGCAATAAATAACAATGGAGAACATGCAAGAATTACTTACGAACATAAATATAAAAGAGGTGAATCAAATATATTACTCAAACACAATCTGAACATAATCTCATAATCCATCGGATCCCAGCAAACTCATCATAGCAACAGCATAAGGATTACATATGTGCCTCGATCATGTAGGGCAGCTCACGAGGACTAATTAGTGAAGCACAAGAACGGGAGGAGAACATCACATAGTTACTGGTCATGGACCCATGGTCCAAGGGAGACTACTCACAACTCATCCGGGAGGCGTCCATGGTGGTGGAGAAGCTCTCGGTGGTGATCCTCCCCTCCGGCAGGGTGCCGGGAAGAGTTCTCCTGGTGCTCCCGATCTTGGAAGCGGCGGCGGCGGCGGAACATAGATGAGATCGCGAAAAAGAGTTCCCCTCTCGAGGGTTTCGGGACACGATATAAATATATGCCAAAGGGGGGCATCAGACGAGGCTCGGGGGGCCCAGGCGCCCCCCCGGCGCGGCCCAGGGGGGGCGCCACCAGGGCGCCTGAGGCCCTGGTGGCCCCCCTCCGGCTGTGCTTCGGGTGCCTGGTAGCTTCTGGAACGCTGATTTTTTATATAATTTTTCCGGGATTTTTCTGGCAGTTCTCGTAATGGGAAAACCTGAAATACAAAAACAGTCGAAAACAGAAACTGGCACTGGGGTGCACTGAGTTAATAGGTTAGTCCAAATATGATCAAAAGTGTATGGAAGTGTATAAATATCATAGCAATATCACCCAAAAGAGGCATGGAGCAAGCAGAAATTATAGATACGTTTTGGACGTATCAACATCCCCAAGCTTAATTCTTGCTCGTCCTCGAGTAGGTAAATGATAACAAGAATAATTTCTGTGATGACATGCTATTAACCATATAGGACTTTTTCATAGTCACATGACAAAAGCTTACTGAGACAATGAATCTGTAGTAATTAAGTTGCCTCATGAGAAAATCACAAAGAACTGAAAGTTTTACAATATGATACTGAAACATCAAATAGATTTGTAATGAACATGGTGTGCAAATATGATAAAGTGATATCTCGCTTGCCCCCTTTAGTGAAGCAAAACATAAATGCAGGGGCACCTCCAAGGTTTAAGTGATGACTAGATACAATGATTTCAAAATAAACGATATCACAATCATGCAAAAGACAATGCTACTTTGGGACAATGCACATTACACTCAGAATGACAATCATGCTCTCAGTAGTTGGTGCTTTTAAAAGAAGGTGGAGACTCTCAAACCGTGGCTTTTTTTGGCAAGGTTGAAAACCCGTAGTCGGAAACAAAGACAAAACATATACCAGAGCTCTTGGTTTTAAAAACAGAGGTAATATTTTTTTTTAGATCATGCATGTTCCGTCAACGAATGCTAGCAGACAACGCAATCACTTCTTGAGATGGACAAGTTTTGAGGAACGGCTCCCGAATGAGGACGATCACATCCTCTTAATCTCCTTTGTTTATCACTGCCAAAGTTTTCTGATTTCTCATGAACAAAGCGTGAAGGAGGGTTTGTTTGTTATATTATCTTTTTGAGCCGGGCGCACTCAATGCTAGTTCCTTCTCGTATTATGGGTTTGCACATTATACATGCAATCCCGGGGTGAAGCTTGTCCAACTTAAAAAGATCATGAATTAACTACTACTTCCTCATGAACTTACAACAGAGGCACAAAATAGGAATGCATTTCTTTGAATAATTTCGAGATGGTACACGCAAGTCTCCATTAGGAATGGCAGGTAAATACCATGTAGGAAGGTATGGTGGACTCATATGGCATAACTGGTTTAAAAGAATTTGGATGCACAAGCAGTCAGTCCGCTTAGTACAGGTGGAGGTTAGCAAAAGACTGGGAGCGACCAACTAAGAGAGCAATGACGGTCATAATCATGCAGAGCGACAAAGCAACATTGAATCAGGCATGGAAGTTATATCGCTACTCAGAAACAAAAGATCATCAAGGCTTGACAGACTTTCTTTACAGTCTTAAATATGCGTGAGCATACGCCAAATCAATCAAAGTAAAATCTTGAAGGAAGATATTACTAAACCATACCACATCATAGGCAAACAAATCATGTTGGTATTCCAATAACACATTGGGAACCCCCCCCCCCCCCA
>LR738712.1:808445939-808479484 GCA_902687465.1 Secale cereale
AAACCCCCCCCCCCCCAGCTATTTGAGACTAACCATAAGAAAACATGAACTACTAAGCGCCATTATGCACGTAGCATCTTTATCATAGACATATCAACCAATGCAACGGAAGCAAACTCTCTTAATAAGATAACCATGATAGATAAAGAGAGTTCAAGCAACAAACTAAACAAATGCTCTTTAGAAAGATAAGCATGAATACTAAGAGCTAAGCATAATAGTAGCTATTAAAAGACAAAGAACACACACAGCAAAGATAGACATGAAAATTCTATGTTATGTTCTAGGTAGAAGTGGAGCGTGTTTCTCTCCCACATAAAGAAAGCTGAGTTCCGACTCGTTATGAAAAGCTAAGGAAAACTAAAAAGGAAAACTAAAAGCAAGACGCTCCAAGCATAGCACATAACACATGAAGTGATTAAAATATAGTGGAACGAAAGACGAACTGATAATGTTGATGGAGAAGGGGATGCACGGGGGCATCCCCAAGCTTAGACGCTTGAGTATCCTTGAATATTTCTTGGGGGTGCACGGGGGCATCCCCAAGCTTGAGCGTTTGATACTCCTGAATCTTTTTATCATCTTCCCTCGCACACTTGAAAACTCCCTTCATACATAACTCATCATAATCTGGTTAGCGAGGTTAGTACCCTTAATAAAATAATTGTTCCTTGCTGGAAATAAGGATATTCTTGAAGGTCTACTGTTTCTCAAGATTGCCAAAAGGTTTTTGCAAAGAAAAAGCAAGCTCTAGGTTTGCAAAATGAAGGAAAGGCAAAACATGACAGAATCTATGAAAAACAGAACAGCAGGTAGTAAATGATTTTTTCGGGGTACTTCTGCAACTCTAATCAAAAAACTCAAAACAGACGCACGAAATACAATTATATAGAGCACGCTGTCGAAAAAATTCAGACCAAAAAGATGATCTGGTGATTTTATACGAATTTTTCTATCCAAGGAAAGAATCTGTTTCCTGGACAGCACGTCACACCTTTTGAACTTTCTTGCAATCAGAGGCTATACTTGGCACAAAATTGAAAAGCAAAGATACAATTATGATGCTACTGTAGTAACAACATCAAGACCACTAAAACTGAAAGAACAAACTGAAAGCAAAGGTAACAAGGGTTGTCTCCCTAGAGCTCTTTCTTTATAGCCATAAAGATAGGCTTAAGACTTTAATGATGCTCTCGTAGGAATAAGAGTTGAAGAACAAAAAAGAGCATCAAGAAGAAAATACCAAACACATTTAAGCCTAACATGCTTCCTATGCATAGGAATATTGCAATACAATAATTCATTGAAGCACAAAGCAATAAGCATAGGAAGACAAAACAAGTGCAGCTTCAAAACCTTCAACATAAAGAGAGGGAACTTGATATTATTGAAATATCTATAAGCATATGTTCCCTTCTCATAATAAATTTCAGTGGGATCACGAATAAACTCAACAATATAAGCATCACATAAAGCATTGTTACCATGATCCACATGCAAAAAGGTATCATTACTCTTCATATAAGCAAAATCTTTCTTATTAGGAATAGTGAGAGTAAAGCAATCATAACCATCATGGTAATCATTGTATTTAGGAGGCATATCATAATCATAATAAATTTTATCCTCAATAGTAGGTGGACTGAAAACATCATATTCATCATTGTAATCATATATAGGAAGCAAAGTATCATCAAAGTCAATTTTCTCTTCAAAAGTTGGGGGACTAAAAATATCATGTTCATCAAACGTGTCATCCCCAAGCTTAGAGCTTTCCATGTCATTAGCAATATTGATATTCAAAGAAAGCATACTAATAACATCACCACCATCATGATTGTTATGCAAATAATAAAGTTCCATAGGTTTTTTAATTTTCTCTTCAAACACATCATGTCCCAAAGCAAGGTAGAGCTTATAAAGCTCTCTCATATTTTTGTTGTTTTCCATTAAGCAAAACTAGTGAAAAGACATAAAGAAAACTGAAAGGTAAACTAAAAAGACTAAAAAGCAAAGATAAAAGATTGCGTGCCAGAAAACTTTGCTTGATGGCTTCTCGCCCCTCGTTGGTTACCCCAAGTGGAAGGTTTGAGATGCAGTGTAGCGGATGTTTTCCCTTGGCAAAGATACCAAGGATCGATTTCCCCTGAGACTCCCAGTTTCAACAAGAAGGTGTCAACTGCTAACGGCGCCAGATATTAGCAATCAACGTGGACCTGCACACAGATACAAATAACTTTGCTCCCAACGAGTACAGAGAGGTTGTCAATCCCTTCGGCCTTGTCGTTTACAAAGGATCAAACGCAAGTGATAGTAGTGATAGATATTGCTGCAATAGTAAATAAAAGCGGAAAGTAAATAGCGGATGTGATCAATGATGGTAATATGGACCGGAGTCCCATGATGTTCACTAGTGATGTCTCTCTCCCAAAAGACGATAAAACTGCTATGTGAGGTAAACGAATTACAGCTGGGCAATTGACAGAATTATGTGCGCAAACCAATGCTAACTATGTTGCAAGAAAGGTAGAGGTTCAAAGCATGGGCGGTAC
The DNA here is from genome assembly GCA_902687465.1 of Secale cereale. Taxonomy (NCBI): domain Eukaryota; kingdom Viridiplantae; phylum Streptophyta; class Magnoliopsida; order Poales; family Poaceae; genus Secale; species Secale cereale. The sequence continues at coordinate 808,448,492 of LR738712.1, forward strand.
GCCGAGGTAAGTAGACCGAAATCCATCTGCATCTACTACTATTCATCCACCTTGAGATATCTATCCAGAACATCTCGCTGGTATTAAGTTGCGAGTCCCACCCATAGTGTAAACTCAAAGCAACAGACAACTGCATTAAAAGAACTTTGCGTAAAGTAAACAATCCTTGCACCCGCGGGCACAAGCACCGTTGTTTTCCCCCTTGTGGCAACAGCACATCCCCTAGACTCATGTTTCTGTCACTCAAGCTAGTCATCGAGGGGCATGAACCCACAATCAAGCATAACGTTCCCTCTTGGAGTCACTACCTACTACTTGGCCAAAGCAATAAATAACAACGGAGAACATGCAAGAATTACTTACGAACATAAATATAAAAGAGGTGAATCAAATATATTACTCAAACACAATCTGAACATAATCTCATAATCCATCGGATCCCAGCAAACTCATCATAGGAACAACATAAGGATTACATATGTGCCTCGATCATGTAGGGCAGCTCACGAGGACTAATTAGTGAAGCACAAGAACGGGAGGAGAACATCACATAGCTACTGGTCATGGACCCATGGTCCAAGGGAGACTACTCACAACTCGTCCGGGAGGCGTCCATGGTGGTGGAGAAGCTCCCGGTGGTGATCCTCCCCTCCGGCAGGGTGCCGGGAAGAGTTCTCCTGGTGCTCCCGATCTTGGAAGCGGCGGCGGCGGAACAGAGATGAGATCGCGCAAAAGAGTTCCCGTCTCGAGGGTTTTGGGACACGATATAAATATATGCCAAAGGGGGGCATCAGACGAGGCTCGGGGGGCCCAGGCACCCCCCGGCGCGCCCTAGGGGGGGCGCGCCACCAGGGCGCCTGGGGCCCTGGTGGCCCCCCTCCGGCTGTGCTTCGCGTGCCTGGTAGCTTCTGGAACGCTGATTTTTTATATAATTTTTTCGGGATTTTTCTGGCAGTTCTCGTAATAGGAAAACCTGAAATAAAAAAACAGCCGAAAACAGAAACTGGCACTGGGGTGCACTGAGTTAATAGGTTAGTCCAAATATGATCAAAAGTGTATGGAAGTGTATAAATATCATAGCAATATCACCCAAAAGAGGCATGGAGCAAGCAGAAATTATAGATACGTTTTGGACGTATCAACATCCCCAAGCTTAATTCCTGCTCGTCCTCGAGTAGGTAAATGATAACAAGAATAATTTCTGTTGTGACATGCTATTAACCATATAGGACTTTTTCATAGTCACATGACAAAAGCTTACTGAGACAATGAATCTGTAGTAATTAAGTTGCCTTATGAGAAAATCACAAAGAACTGAAAGTTTTACAATATGATACTGAAACATCAAATAGATTTGCAATGAGCATGGTGTGCAAATATGATAAAGTGATATCTTGCTTGCCCCCTTTAGTGAAGCAAAACATAAATGCAGGGGCACCTCCAAGGTTTAAGTGATGACTAGATACAATGATTTCAGAATAAAGAATATCACAATCATGCAAAAGACAATGCTACTTTGGGACAATGCACATTACACTCAGAATGACAATCATGCTCTCAGTAGTTGGTGCTTTAAAAAGTAGGTGGAGACTCTCGAACCGTGGCTTTTGTTGGCAAGGTTGAAACCCCGTAGTCGGAAACAAAGACAAAACATGTACCAGAGCTCTTAGTTTTAAAAACAGAGGTAATAATTATTATTTTTACATTATGCATGTTTCGTCAACGAATGCTAGCAGACAACTCAATCACTTCTTGAGATGGACAAGTTTCGAGGAACGGCTCCCGAATGAGGATGATCACATCCTCTTAATCTCCTTTGTTTATCACTGCCAAAGTTTTCTGATTTCTCATGAACAAAGCGTGAAGGAGGGTTTGTTTGTTATATTATCTTTTTGAGCCGGGCGCACTCAATGCCAGTTCCTTCTCGTATTATGGGTTTGCACATTATACATGCAATCCCGGGGTGAAGCTTGTCCAACTTAAAAAGATCATGAATTAACTACTACTTCCTCATGAACTTACAACAGAGGCACAAAATAGGAATGCTTTTTCTTTTTGAATAATTTCGAGATGGTACATGAAAGTCTCCGTTAGGAATGGCAGGTAAATACCATGTAGGAAGGTATGGTGGACTCATATGGCATAACTGGTTTAAAGGAATTTGGATGCACAAGCAGTCAGTCCGCTTAGTACAGGTGGAGGTTAGCAAAAGACTGGGAGCGACCAACTAAGAGAGCAATGACGGTCATAATCATGCAGAGCGACAAAGCAACATTGAATCAGGCATGGAAGTTATATCGCTACTCAGAAACAAAAGATCATCAAGGCTTGACAGACTTTCTTTACAGTCTTAAATATGCGTGAGCATACGCCAAGTCAATCAAAATAAATTCTCGAAGGAAGATATTACTAAACCATACCACATCATAGGCAAACAAATCATGTTGGTACTCCAATAACACATTGGGAACCCCCCAGCTATTTGAGACTAACCATAAGAAAACATGAACTACTAAGCGCCATTATGCACGTAGCATCTTTATCATAGACATATCAACCAATGCAACGGAAGCAAACTCTTTTAATAAGATATTCATGATAAATAAAGAGAGTTCAAGCAACCAACTAAACAAAAGCTCTTTAGAAAGATAAGCATGGAAGTTAAGAGCTAAGCATGATAGTAGCTATTAAAAGACAAAGAACACACACAGCAAAGATAGACATGAAAATTCTATGTTATGTTCTAGGTAGAAGTGGAGCGTGTTTCTCTCCCACATAAAGAAAGCTGAGTTCCGACTCGTTATGAAAAGCTAAGGAAAACTAAAAAGGAAAACTAAAAAGGAAAACTAAAAGCAAGACGCTCCAAGCATAGCACATAACACATGAAGTGATTAAAATATAGTGGAATGAAAGACGAACTGATAATGTTGATGGAGAAGGGGATGCACGGGGGCATCCCCAAGCTTAGACGCTTGAGTCTCCTTGAATATTTCTTGGGGGTGCATGGGGGCATCCCCAAGCTTGAGCGTTTGACACTCCTGAATCTTTTTATCATCTTCCCTCGCACACTTGAAAACTCCCTTCATAGATAACTCATCATAATCTGATTAGCGAGGTTAGTACCCATAATAAAATAATTGTTCCTTGCTGGAAATAAGGATATTCTTGAAGATCTACTGTTTCTCAAGATTGCCAAAAGGTTTTTGCAAAGAAAAAGCAAGCTCTAGGTTTGCAAAATGAAGGAAAGGCAAAACAGGACAGAATCTGTGGAAAACAGAATAGCAGGTAGTAAATGATTTTTTCGGGGCAATTCTGCAACTCTAATAAAAAAACTCATAACAGACGCACGAAAGACAATTATATAGAGCACGCTGTCGAAAACATTCAGACCAAAAAGATGATCTGGTGATTTTATACGAATTTTTCTATCCAAGGACAGAATCTGTTTCCTGGACAGCACGTCACAACTTTTGAACTTTCTAGCAATCAGAGGCTATACTTGGCACAAAATTGAAAAGCAAAGATACAATGATGATGCTACTGTAGTAACAACATCAAGACACAACAACAGCAAAATAAAATTTATTCATGTGGGCTGCCTCCCAAAAGCGCTTTCTTTTATGCCTTTAAGCTAGGCATAATGCATAGAGATCAAGTTTTATCAAGAGTAAAAGAATAGCTAGCCCGTACAACGGACTCAAAAGGTAACTTAATCTTCTTTCGAGGGAAGTGTTCCATCCCTTTCTTGAGAGGAAACTGAAATTTTATATTCCCCTCTTTCATGTCAATGATAGCACCAACGGTGCGTAGAAAAGGACGTCCCAAAATAATTGGACACGAAGGTTCACATTCAATATCCATAATAGTAAAATCAACGGGAACATAATTGTCATTGACAATGATAAGAACATCGTCGATCCTCCCAAAGGTTTCTTTATGGAAGAATCAATGAGACGAACACCAAAAGAACAAGAATCAAAAGGTTTCAATTTAAGCATATCATATATTCTTTTGGGCATAACAGAGGTACTAGCACCAACATCACATAAAGCATAACAAGAGAAATTATTCAACTTAATTTTAATCATAGGATCCCAACCATCTTCTAGCTTTCTAGGTATGGAGGCTTCTACTCTAAGTTTCTCCTCCCTAGCTTTGATAAGAGCATTAGTGATATGCTCTGTGAAGGCAAGGTTAATCGTGCTAGTGCGGGGATCTCTAGACATCTTGTGAAGGAAATCAATAACTTCGGTAAGAGTGCAATTATCAAAATCAAGGTCACTACTATCAAGTAAGGTGGTAGTGGTGTCCTTTAGGTTCACTTGTTTGGTAGTTTCTATAGTCATAGCATCACCATTAATAGGTCCATCGGGACCAGGAGTGCATTGGGTGCTAAGAGTTTGGCTATCCTCAACAACTTGGATAGTAGCAACAGTGTGGTGGGTAGGAAGGCTCTTAATTCTATCCTCTTCCTCCCTTTCTCTAGCCCATCTCTCTTTAAGTTTAGCCATCATCCTAATGTTTTCATTAATTTGCACTTGAATAGCATTCATAGGAGTGACCTTCCTCTCCTCAAGAGGAGAAGTTTTAATTTTAAGAAATTCAACCTCATTGGCTAAATTGTCTACCTTCAAAGAGAGATCATCTAGTTTGTTTAGTTTTTCTCCTACACTCTTATTAAAAGCTTTTTGGGTAGTGATGAAATCTTTAAGCATGATCTCTAGTTCAGTAGTGGAGTTCTTGGTGCTAGGATAAGCATTGTTGTTCCCATAAGAGTTAGAGGGGAACGGTCTAGGATTGCTACCAAAGTTACTCCTATAAGAATTGTTGTTAAAATTGTTTCTAGAGATAAATTTCACATCTACTTGTTCTTGAGCAATCAAAGAATTTAAAGGAACATCACGAGGATCAACAGAAGATTGCTTCGAAAGTAGAGACATAATCAAGTCAACTTTTTCATTTAGGGAGGAAATCTCCTCGACAGAGTTTACCTTCCTACCTGTTGGAGCGCGTTCGGTGTGCCATTGGGAATAGTTGGTCATCTTCTCATCGAGAAGCTTTGTGGCAGCACCAAGTGTAGTTGACATAAAAGTTCCTCCCGCGGCCGAATCTAACAAGTTCCGCGAGGTAAAGTTCAAGCCTGCATAAAAAGTTTGGATAACCATCCAAGTAGTCAAACCATGAGTAGGGCAGTTCTTGATAAGAGATTTCATACGTTCCCAAGCTTGGGCAATGTGTTCATTATCCAATTGTTTAAAATTCATTATGTTACTTCTCAGTTGGATAATTTTAGCAGGTGGATAGTATTTTCCAATAAAAGCATATTTGCACTTGTCCCATGAATCTATGCTATTTCTAGGCAAAGACTGAAACAAAATTTTAGCTCCTCCTCTCAAGGAGAGAGGAAAAAGCTTAAGCTTAACAATATTACCATCTATTTCTTGGTACTTTTGCATATCACAAAGTTCAACAAAGTTGTTTAAGTGTAAAGCAGCAGCATCTCCAGCACCGGAGAATTGATCTTTCATGACTAAGTTCAGTAAAGCAGGTTTAATTTCATATGAAGGTGCTGAAGTGGCAGGTGTAGTGATAGGTGTGCAGATAAAGTCATCATTGTTGTGACTAGTGAAGTCACACAACTTGGTGTTCTCGGTGGAACCCATAGTAGCAAGCAAGCAAGATAACTATTTTGGTGATTTTCGATAAAAGACACTAAAGCAAAAATTGAAAGGTAAACTAACAAGACTAAAAAGCAAAGGTAAAAGATAGCGTGCAACTCCCCTATCTTGAAGAGTGGAGTCCCCGGCAACGGCACCAGAAAACTTTGCTTGATGGCTTCTCGCCCCTCGTTGGTTACCCCAAGTGGAAGGTTTGAGATGCAGTGTAGCGGAAGTTTTCCCTTGGCAAAGATACCAAGGATCGATTTCCCCTGAGACTCCCAGTTTCAACAAGAACGTGTCAACTGCTAATGGCGCCAGATACTAGCAATCAACGTGGACCTGCACACAGATACAAATAACTTTGCTCCCAACGAGTACAGAGAGGTTGTCAATCCCTCCGGCCTTGTAGTTTACAAAGGATCAAACACAAGTGATAATAGTGATAGATATTGCTGCAATAGTAAGTAAAAACGGAAAGTAAATAGCGGATGTGATCAATGATGGTAATATGGACCGGAGTTCCATGATGTTCACTAGTGATGTCTCTCTCCCAAAAGACGATAAAATTGCTATGTGAGGTAAATGAATTACAGCTGGGCAATTGACAGGACCATGTGCGCAAACCAATGCTGACTAAGTTGCAAGAAAGGTAGAGGTTCAAAGCATGGGCGGTACGCCAAAGTAAGTAGACCGAAATCCATCTGCATCTACTACTAATCATCCACCTTGAGATATCTATCCAGAACATCTCGCTGGTATTAAGTTGCGAGTCCCACCCATAGTGTAAACTCAAAGCAACAGACAACTGCATTAAAAGAACTTTGCGTAAAGTAAACAATCCTTACACCCGCGGGCACAAGCACCGTTGTTTTCCCCCTTGTGGCAACATCACATCCCCTAGACTCATGTTTCTGTCACTCAAGCTAGTCATCGAGGGGCATGAACCCACAATAAAGCATAACGTTCCCTCTTGGAGTCACTACCTACTACTTGGCCAAAGCAATAAATAACAACGAAGAACATGCAAGAATTACTTACGAACATAAATATAAAAGAGGTAGATCAAATATATTACTCAAACACAATCTGAACATAATCTCATAATCCATCGGATCCCAGCAAACTCATCATAGCAACAACATAAGGATTACATATGTGCCTCGATCATGTAGGGCAGCTCACGAGGACTAATTAGTGAAGCACAAGAACGGGAGGAGAACATCACATAGCTACTGGTCATGGACCCATGGTCCAAGGGAGACTACTCACAACTCGTCCGAGAGGCGTCCATGGTGGTGGAGAAGCTCCCGGTGGTGATCCTCCCCTCCGGCAGGGTGCCGGGAAGAGTTCTCCTGGTGCTCCCGATCTTGGAAGCGGCGGCGGCGGCGGAACAGAGATGAGATCTTGAAAAAGAGTTCCCGTCTCGAGGGTTTCGGGACACGATATAAATATATGCCAAAGGGGGCATCAGACGAGGCTCGGGGGGCCCAGGCGCCCCCCGGCGCGGCCCAGGGGGGGCGCGCCACCAGGGCGCCTGGGGCCCTGGTGGCCCCCTCGGGCTGTGCTTCGGGTGCCTGGTAGCTTCTGGAACGCTGATTTTTTATATAATTTTTCCGGGATTTTTCTGGCAGTTCTCGTAATGGGAAAACCTGAAATACAAAAACAGCCGAAAACAGAAACTGGCACTGGGGTGCACTGAGTTAATAGGTTAGTCCAAATATGATCAAAAGTGTATGGAAGTGTATAAATATCATAGCAATATCACCCAAAAGAGGCATGGAGCAAGCAGAAATTATAGATACGTTTTGGACGTATCACCATCCTGTATTATATTTTATTTTGTTTGTTCGTTTTCACAATCATTATTTCCTGATCACTCTAGTTATGAGAGACACACATATTCTTCACAACTTGTAGAATGCTCATTATGCTTCACTTATATTTGTTGACTTAAGGCAATTTGCTCATGTGCTTCACTTATATCTTTAGAGCATGACAATACTTATATTTTATAGAAATTATTTGCACTCTCATGCTTCAGTTATATATTTTTGAGAGTTAAATAGGAAGTGATAATTTGTACGAATTATATGTTTGGACTAAAAATTATAGGTATATATAAGAATGGTATAATAAAAAACTTGCATGTAGATCACTGAATTTGATGCGTTTGATTAACAATTTTGAGGTCATAATATTAAGGTTTACTAGTTGGTAATTCTTGGTTAGTAAAACTAATGATATTAAGGTTCGTAATTTTTTTAACCCATTAAATTGTCGGTTGTGGCATGGCCAGGAAGTTGGAGTGTAATTTAACTTTGATTGAAACCCTTTCTATTGTCCAGATTGGGGGTATGCGATGTTTACAGATATGTCTTCAGCATTTTTTTTATTGTTTCATACTATTATATTGTCAGTCTTGTATACTTTAAATACCATTTTATATCATTTTTGGTAACTAAATCATGAACTCAGTGCCCAGTGCCAGTTCCATTTTTTTGCATGTTTTTGGTTTTATAAAAAATTCATACCAAACGAAGTCCAAATACGAAGAAACTTTTTGACAATTTTTTCTGTACCAAAAGCGACCCTAGAAGCTTCGGGAGGTTACCAAGAGGTTCACAAGGGAGCGGCAAGGCAGGGGCGCTGATGTCTACTACACAACTTATTCGTGTAGACTCGTGTTAGACCTCCAAGCGCAGAGTTTTGTAGGACAACAACAAATTTCCCTCAAGTGGATGACCTAAGGTTTATCAATCCATGGGAGGCGTAGGATGAAGATGGTCTCTCTCAAACAACCCTGCAATCAAATACAAGAAATCTCTTGTGTCCCCAACACATCCAATACAATGGTAAATTGTATAGGTGCACTAGTTCGGCGAAGAGATGGTGATACAAGTGTATTATGGATAGTAGATATAGGATTTTGTAATCTAAAAATATTAAAACAGCAAGGTAGCAAGTGATAAAAGAGAGCACAAACTGTAATGCAATGCTTAGAAACAGGGCCCATGGTTCATACTTTCACTAGTGCAATCTCTCAACAGGGCTAACATAATTGAATCATATAACAATCCCTCAACGTGCAATAAAGAATCACTCCAAAGATTCTATCGAAGAACATAGGATGAAAACGTGTATCAACCCCTATGCATATATAATCCCAATGTCGCGGAAATATGCAAGTTGACTACCAAAACATTCATCAAGCAACTCCATAGAATACCCCATTGTCACTGCGGTATCCACATACAAGACATACATCATGTGGTCTAAAATCCAATATTCAATCCAACATAATGGAACCTCAAAGAGCAAGACTCAATTCATCACAACAAGATAGAGAGGGAAGAACACCATATGAGCCAACTATATTAAGAAGGCTCACGATACAAAAAGATCATGCCAGATCAAGAACACGAGAGAGAGATCAAACTCATAGCTACTGGTACATACCCTCAACCCCGGAGGTGAACTACTCCCTCCTCGTCATGGAGACCGCTGAGATGATGACGATGGCCTCCGGTGATTATTTCCCCCTCCGGCAAGGTGCCGGAATAGGGCACCGGATGAGATCGCTTTGGTACAGAGGCTTGCGGCAGTGGAGTGGAAGTTCTCGGTTTCTTTCAGGGGTTTTCTATAGTAATAGGAATTTTTGGCGTCGGTCTCAAGTCATGGGGGTCCACGAGGAACTGACAAGCTCGATCGACCCTCCCTGGGGGGCGCACCGTGTGAGCTTTTCATGTCCTTGTGGTTCTTCTGGTCCTCCGACGAAGCTCTGGGGGTTTCTTTTGGTCGACAAAAAATCACCATAAATTTTTAGCTCATTCCGAGAACTTTTATTTCTGCACAAAAAATAACACCACGGTTGTTCTGCTGAAAACAACGTCAGTCCGGGTTAGTTCCATTTAAATAATATAAAAGTGCACCAAAACCATTAAAATTGTTGTAAACATTGCATGGAAACTTCATAAATTATAAACATGTTGGAGAAGTATCAGGCGTGCCCTAGGGGTAGGGCACGCCCTGGTGGCTTGTGGCCCCCCTTCAGGCTCCATTTGCCCTAATTCCAGTACTATAAATTCCTATATTTCCAGAAACCCATGTACAACATCTCGAAACAATTATACCTCCATCACAAGACTGTGTTCTTTCACAATCCCATCTAGCAGCCTTTGTCGGTACTCTGCCAAAGAAACCATTGGGGAGGCTATCTACATCGATGTGGCTGCCTTCGTAATGATGTGTGAGCAGTTCCCACAGGACCTACGGACCCATATCAGTAGCTAGATCTATCTCTCCCTCTCTCTCTATCTCTCTCTCTCTCTATCTCTCTTGATCTTCAATACAATGATCTCATCTGAGATCAATCCTATGTAAACTTTTGATATGTGTTTGTTGGGATCCAATGAATTGTGGGTTTATGATCAGACTGTTCATTGAAAGTATTTGAGTCTATTCTGAGATTTATTATGTGTGATTTTGTAGTCTTGGATTTCTCTCCAATCTATCGATATATTTTGGCAAATTAGATTGACTTATCTTCAGTGGATGAGGTGCTTGGCAGTAGGTTCAATATTGAAGTGTCTTTACTCTATGACAGGAGGAGTTGCAAGGCGCATATTTCTATTGTCCGTACTAAGGGAAAACGACATGGTTCGAATAGATTATTTGGTCACTTTGTCTACATTATGTCATCATGCTCCTAGCATTACTCTGTTTGTTATGAACTTAATACCTTAATATGCATGTTGGATAGTGCTACTTCTCGAGCTTGCGTTGTTTTCCCTCGAAGAGGAAAGGGAGATGCAACACAGTAGCGTAAGTATTTCCCGCAGTTTTTGAGAACCAAGGTATCAATCCAGTAGGAGACTACGTGCGAGTCCCTCGCACCTGTACAAACAAATAAGAACTTCGCAGCCAACACGATAAGGGGTTGTCAATCCCTTTACGGTCACTTACGAAAGTGAGATCTGATAGATAGGATAGTTTGATATTTTTGGTATTTTTGGATATAAGAACAGAAAGTAAAAACGGAAAAGTAAAGTAGATTGTAGATTGATATGTTGAGAATAGACCTGGGGGCTATAGGTTTCACTAGTGGCTTCTCTCATGATAGCAGAATTCTACGGTGGGTGAACGAATTACTCTCGAGCAATTGATAGAAAAGCGAATAATTATGACACTATCTAGGCATGATCATTATATATTGGCATCACGTCCGTGATAAGTAGACCGAAACGATTCTGCATCTACTACTATTACTCCACACATCGACCGCTATCCAGTATGCATCTAGAGTATTAAGTTCATAAGAACAGAGTAACGCCTTAAGCAAGATGACATGATGTAGAGGGATAAACTCAAGCAATATGATATAAACCCCATCTTTTTATCCTCGATGGCAACAATACAATACGTGCCTTGATGTCCCTACTGTCACTGGGAAAGGACACCGCAAGATTGAACCCAAAGCCAAGCACTTCTCCCATTGCAAGAACTATAGATCTAGTAGGCCAAACCAAACCAATAATTCCAAGAGACTTGCAAGGATATTATAATCATACATAAAAGAGTTCAGAAAAGAACCAAATATTTCTCATAGATAATCTTGATCATAAACCCACAATTCATCGGATCTCGACAAACACACCGCAAAAAGAGATTACATCGAATAGATCTCCTCGAAGACCGAGGAGAACTTGGTATTGAGATCCAAAGAGAGAGAAGAAGCCATCTAGGTACTAACTATGGACCCGAAGGTTTGTGGTAAACTACTCACAACTCATGGTGAGGCGACGGTGTTGATGTAGAAGCACTCCGTGGTAGATCCCCCCTCCGGCGGAGCTCCGGAACAGGCCTCAAGATGGGATCCCACGGGAACAGAAGGTTGCGGCGGTGGAATTAGGGTTTTCTCTTCGTGTCTGATGTTTTTGGGGTACATAGGTATATATAGGAGGAAGGAGGGCACCGGGGGACAAACGTGGGACCCACGAGGCAGGGGGAGCGCCGTGTAGGGGGGCGCCCCCCACCCTCATGGACGCGACGTGTGCCCTATTCCGTGGTTCTCAAGTCTCCCGTGAAGATTTCACTCCAAAAATATCTCTCCTGAAGGTTTCATTCCGTTTGGACTCCGTTTGATATTCCATTTCTATAAAACCCTGAAATAGGCAAAAAAAACAGCAATCTGAACTGGGCCTTTGGGTTAATATGTTAGTCCCAAAAATAATATAAAAGTGTATAACAAAGCCCATTAAACATCCAAAACATCATAAATAATAGCATGGAACAATAAAAAACTTATAGATACGTTGGAGACATATCAAGCATCCCCAAGCTTAATTCCTGCTCGTCCTCGAGTAGGTAAATGATAAAAACAGAATTTTTGATGTGGAATGCTAACCAACACAATTTTCAATGTAATTCTCTTTATTGTGGCATGAATGTTCAGATCTGAAGGATTCAAGACAAAATTCTACATTGACATAAGAAATAATAATACTTCAAGCATACTAACAAAGCAATCATCTCTTCTCAAAATACCATGGCTAAAGAAAGTTATCCCTACAAAAACATATAGTCTGGCTATGCTCCCTCTTCATCACACAAAATATTCATATCATGCACAACCCCGGCTTTAGCCAAGCATTGTTTTCATACTCAATTCTTTCAAACCTTTCAACTTTCACGCAATACATAAGCATGAGCCATGGATATAGCACTATGGGTGGAATAGAGTGGTGGTTGTGGAGAAGACAAAAAGGAGGAAGATAGTCTCACATCGACTAGGCGTATCAACGGGCTATGGAGATGCCCATCAATAGATATCAATGTGAGTGAGTAGGGATTGCCATGCAACGGATGCACTAGAGCTAAAAATGTATGAAAGCTCAACAAAAGAAACTAAGTGGGTGTGCATCCAACTTGCTTTCTCACGAAGACCTAGGGCATTTGAGGAAGCCCATCGTTGGAATATACAAGCCAAGTTCTATAATGAAAATTCCCACTAGAATATGAAAGTGACTAAACATGAGACTCTCTATCATGAAGAACGCGGTGCTACTTTGAAGCACAAGTGTGGAAAAAGATAGTAGCAATTGTCCCTTTTTCTTTTCTTTTCTTTTTTTCTTTTTTTTGGGCCTTTCTTTTTCTTGGCCTTTCCTTCTTTTTTTTTCTTTTTTTTTCTTTGGGACAATGCTCTAATAATGATGATCATCACAATTATATTGATTTACAACTCGATACTAGAACAAAGTATGCCTGTATATGAATGCCTCCGGTGGTGTACCGGGATGTGTAATGAATCAAGAGTGACATGTATGAAAAATTATGCATGGTGGCTTTGCCACAAATACGAGGTCAACTACATGATCATGCATGGCAATATGACAATAAGATGCGTGTCATATGAATGGAACGGTGGAAAGTTGCATGGCAATGTATCTCGGAATGCCTATGGAAATGCCATGATAGGTAGATATGGTGGCTGTTTTGAGGAAGATATATGGTGGTTATTTTGAGGAAGGTATATAGTGGGTGTATGGTACCGGTGAAAGTTGCGCGGTACAAGAGAGGCTAGCAATGGTGGAAGGGTGAGAGTGCGTATAATCCATGGGCTCAACATTAGTCATAAGAACTCAAATACTTATTGCAAAAATTTACGAGTCATCAAAACAAAGCAATCAACGCATGCTCCTAGGGGGGAGGTTGGTAGGAGTTAACCATCGCGCGCCCCCGACCTCCACACAAAGGATGACACTGTACAAATACCTCATGCTCTAACTTCGTCACATAGCGGTTCACCATACGTGCATGCTACGGGAATCACAAATTTTAACACAAGTATTTATCAATTTCATAATAACTCTACTAGCATGACTCTAGTATCACTATCCTCATATCTCAAAACAATTATCAAGTATCAAACTTCTCATCATATTCAATGCACTTTATATGAAAGTTTTTACTACATTCATCTTGGATGCCTATCATGCTAAGGCTAGTTTTATAGCCAAAGCACATTACCATGCTGTTCTAATAGACTCTCAAAAGGATATAAGTGAAGCATGAGAGATCCACAATTTCTTCAAAATAAAATCACCACCGTGCTCTAAAAGATATCAGTGAAGCACTAGAGCAAAAACTATTTAGCTCAAAAGATATAAGTGAAGCACATAGAGTGTTCTAACAATTCCTAGGCCATATTTATCTCTCTCAAAAAGGTGTGTCCAGAAAGGATGATTGTGGCAAACTAACAAGCAAAGACTCAAATCATACATGACGCTCCAAGTAAAACACATATCATGTGGTGAATAAAAAAAAAGTCCCGAGTATAGTTACCGATAGATGAAGACAAAAGAGGGAATGCCTTCCCGGGGCATCCCCAAGCTTAGGATTTTGGTTGTCCTTGAATTTTACCTTGGGGTGCCTTGGGCATCCCCAAGCTTAGTCTCTTGCAACTCTTTGTTCCATAGTCCATCAAAGCAATACTCAAAACTTGAAAACTTCACAACACAAAACTTAGACAAAATCTCGTGAGCTCCGTTAGTATAAGAAAACAAACCACCACTCAAAGGTACTGTAATGAACTCATTCTTTGTTTATATTGGTGTTAAACTTACTGTATTCCAACTTCTCTATTGTCGGTGTACTGAGGTAAGGGTACCTCAGTACCCCAACTTGTGCACGGGCAGTTGCAGCTTCCCGCGGCAGGGTTTACCACGCGCTCGCCGGAGACCTCCCTGCTCCATATCAAACCATTCAAAAAACAAAGTATGCAAGAAAGAAGATCGAGACCTCGGCAAGTGGAGCTTGTCGGGAAGGCCGTACCAGGCTCAAGATTACCTCACTAGCACGAGGCCCTGGCAAGAGGAGCTTGCCAGGAAGACTAGAAGATTCCATCATAGAAGACACGCCTCGGCGCTATATGCGCCCCGACGAGGGCCCGGGGAGCGGCAAGCTCCTGGGCCCGGCAAGACCAAGACCCCGGCAAGGTGCTTGCCGGGAGAGTTGCGCTGTGTGCCCGCGCTCCAGCTCATCGGCCCACGCGTCGCCCTGGGGCCTATCCAGGGACGCGTGGCGGATGGCTGTGCAGCCTGGGGGACATGGTGGCACTCCACGGTGGTGGATCCATCGCCGTGGCAGACGGAGACGCAAGGGCGGGAGCTTTTGGGGTCGACGGCGACGGGTATTAAATGCCCTTGTCCCCCACTGTCAAAGTAGGTAGCGACCACTGTTCACGCACTGTAGCTCCACTGTTCCCGCACTGTTACAACTACCACCTCTTTTACGTTTTTACCCCTTCCTCCTACGTTGACACCTGTCGGTGACCCCTTGTACTATAAAAGGAGGCCCATGCACAACGTGGAGGGGGTTCGGAACCTAGATCACTCATACGCTCGGTGTAGCTGCTTCTTCAAGCTCCCGAGCACTCCAACTCAATACACAACTAAGCAGGAGTAGGGTTTTACGCGTCTACCGCGGCCCGAACCTGGGTAAAACTGCCTGCGTGCTCGCCACGATCTGCTCTTCGTGCTCCCTCCGCCCTCGTACCGCACAGACAAGGGGCTCCGGTCCCATAGGTGTTCGTGGCGGACAGTTTCCCCCGACATCTTTGGCGTTCCCCCCGGGAGCTCCACCGGCAAGTGTAAGAAAGGGATGGCCGCTCCTCCGGCAACCAAGAAGGTGTCCGCTAAGGAGGATGGCACTGGTGGTACCTTCACCATCAGTGCCACACTTGACAGCAAATAGGAAAGCGCGCTCGTTGCCTTCCTGCGGGCGAATGTCGATGTGTTCGCCTGGCAACCATCTGACATCCCTGGTGTTCCCAGGAAGGTAATTGAGCACAAGCTTGCTGTTTGTCCTCATGTGCGGCCCATCAAGCAGAAAGTGAGGAAGCAAGCCGTGGAGCGCCAAGAATTCATCAACGAAGAAATCAAGAAGCTAGAGGCAGCAGGCCTAGTTAGAGGTGTGATCCATCCGACGTGGTTGGCAAATCCAGTCGTCGTGCGCAAGGCCAATGGGAAGTGGAGACTGTGTATAGACTTCACCGATGTGAATAAAGCATGTCCCAAGGATCCATTCCCTTTGCCGCGCATTGACCAGATCGTTGACTCCACTGCCGGATGTGAGCTACTCTGTTTTCTTGATGCATATTCAGGCTATCATCAGATTTTCATGGCCAAAGAGGATGAAGAGAAGACTGCATTTATCACTCCATGTGGCACTTATTGCTTCATACGCATGCCATTTGGATTGAAGAATGCAGGCTCAACCTTTGCAAGGGTAGTATACACTGCTTTTGAGCCACAGATCCACAGAAATGTAGAGGCTTACATGGATGACATCGTGGTGAAGAGCAAGAGCAAGGATACCCTGGTCCAAGATTTGGAGGAAACATTCCAGAACCTGCGCAAGATCCAGCTCAAGTTGAACCCCGAGAAGTGCGTCTTTGGAGTCCCCTCCGGCAAGCTTCTCGGGTTCTTTGTGTCACAGAGGGGGATTGAAGCCAACCCCGACAAGATTAAAGCCATTGAGCAGATAGAGGCCCCAAAGCGCGTCAAGGATGTCAGAAGGCTTGCAGGTTGTGTGGCTGCCCTCAGTAGGTTCATTTCAAAGTCTGCAGAACGCGCCCTACCTTTCTTCAAAATCTTGAAGAAGGCAGGTCCCATGAAGTGGACTCCGGAAGCGGAGGCAGCGCTGCAAGATTTGAAACGGTACCTATCCTCCACTCCAATACTTGTCGCACCTAGACCACAGGAAAAGTTGTTGCTATACCTAGCGGCAACTAACCAGGTGGTTAGTGCTGCGTTAGTAGCAGAGAGGGAGTCCGACGAGGAGTCAGCACCACCGGCAAGCGAATCCAGCGACAAGCAGGGGGCTGCTCCGGCAAGCTCTGGCCCCGACAAGGACAGCTCTGCGCAGGAACAGGAAGAAGTGCGAAAGAAGATGGTGCAGCGCCCAGTGTATTTTGTAAGTTCTCTCCTCCAGGGAGCTAGATCAAGATACTCTGGCGTACAAAAGTTGCTTTTCGGCCTCCTCATGGCCTCGAGAAAGCTGCGCCATTACTTCCAAGCACATGAGATAACAGTGGTCACTCGCTTTCCGCTGAAGAGGATATTGCACAACCCAGAAGCAACAGGCAGGATCGTTGAGTGGGCACTGGAGCTGTCAAGCTTTGGACTCAAGTTTGAAAGTACTTCAACCATACAGAGCCGAGCTTTGGCAGAATTCATAGCTGAGTGGACCCCAACACCCGATGAAGAAGTCCAAGAAGCAAGTGCGCCCGTACAAGAAGCGACAAGTGAATGGGTAATGTATTGTGATGGTGCCTTTTCGCTGCAAGGCGCCGGTGCTGGCGTGGTACTCATCGCGCCCACCGGAGAGCACCTCAAATATGTTATCCAGATGCACTTTCCCAGGGAGCAAGCGACAAACAACACTGCTGAATATGAAGGCTTGCTTGCCGGCCTCAGGATTGCGGCCGAACTTCGGATCAGGAAGCTGATTGTGCGGGGAGATTCTCAGTTGGTGGTCCGGCAAGTTAACAAGAGCTATCAGAGCCCTTTGATGGAAGCTTATGTCGATGAAGTGAGGAAGCTTGAGGAACACTTTGAAGGTCTGCAGATGGAGCACGTCCCGAGAGCTCAGAATGAAATTGCAGATGGCCTTTCAAAGTGTGCTTCGATGAAGTTACCTGTGGAACCAGGGACCTTCTTACTCAAGCTGACTCAACCATCCGTTACACCATCAATTGGGCAGTCCAAGAAGAGAAAGTTGGTCTCCGGCGACTACTTGCCGGCGGATCTTCCAGAAACCGCCGCCAAGATCCCCAAGATCAACAACCAGAACGCTGAGGAACGGTTTGCTCCTGCAGATCCTCGGGTCTGTACAGTTGAAGCAAGTGTTCCCGACAAGCCTCGCCCCGGCGAGCTTGCCGGGGGACCATCAGCTCTGGCAGAACCAGAGGTCCTTGCCGTAGAAGCTGAGGTTCCCGCAGCGGCCCTCGAGCCTTTAATCCTTGCCGTCGAGCCTCAGGCTCCGGCATGGGCGCAGCAGATCGTCCGCTTTCTCCAAACTGGAGAACTTCCCGACGACCCAGAAGAAATAGACAAGATAACCAGGCAGTCAAGTATGTACCAGTTCGTGGATAACGAGCTATACAGAAGAAGGCCCAATGGTGTCAGATTGAAGTGCATCTCCAGGGAAGATGGACAGAAGCTGTTGGCAGAAATACACGGAGGCATATGCGGCCACCACATTGGCGCAAGGGCGCTTGCCGGGAAAGCTTTCCGGCAAGGGTTCTTCTGGCAAGAAGCCCTCCAAGATGCAACTGCACTAGTAACCAAGTGTGAAGCGTGCCAGTTCCATGCGAAGCAGATTCATCAGCCAGCTCAAGCTCTCCAAACAATCCCTTTGTCCTGGCCCTTTTCGGTCTGGGGGCTCGATATCCTCGGCCCCTTCCCCCGAGCCGTCGGGGGCTTTGAGTACTTGTACGTTGCAATCGACAAGTTCACAAAGTGGCCAGAAGTGGAGCCAGTGAGAAAGGTGACAGCACAGTCAGCAGTCAGGTTCTTCAGGTCGATTGTTTGCCGTTTCGGGATCCCTAACAGGATTATCACCGACAACGGTACACAATTCACTAGTCGCACCTTCATGCAGTATGTCCAAGACCTTGGTGCCAAGGTCTGTTTCGCTTCTGTTGCTCACCCGAGGAGCAACGGTCAAGCGGAGAGGGCCAATGCTGAAGTGCTGCGCGGACTCAAGACAAGGACCTTTGACAGGCTGCGCAAGTGCGGAAGAAATTGGATAGAGGAGCTACCGGCGGCTCTTTGGTCAATCAGAACGACACCAAGTCGAGCCACCGGACAGACACCCTTTGCTCTAGTCTATGGAGCAGAGGCAGTTCTCCCCACGGAACTCGTATACGGATCTCCTCGAGTGCTCGCTTATGATGAGCTCGAGCAAGAGCAACTGCGACAAGATGATGCATTGCTCCTCGAGGAGGGACGTCTCCAGGCTGCTGTACGAGCTGCTCGATACCAGCAAGCCTTGCGCCGCTACCATAGCCGCAAGGTCAAGGCCAGGAGTCTCGAGGAAGGCGACCTTGTTCTTCGGCGTGTTCAGTCCGCCAAGAATTCCAACAAGTTGACGCCGAAGTGGGAAGGCCCTTATCGGGTGAGACAAGTCACGAGGCCCGGCGCTGTCCGCCTCGAGACCGAAGAAGGCTTACCGGTGAGCAATTCCTGGAACATAGAGCATCTTCGTAAGTTTCACCCATAAGGCGCGGTTGCCGTGATCCGCTCCGGCAACCACCTTTTGTACAAGCTTTGCCGCTGTTGCATGTAACCCTTTGTACAAAGTCGGGCGCAGACCCCCGTGCATCAGTAAAGTTTTTGTGTTTTGCGCTGATTGCCTTTTGCATGCTTTTCTTTGCTATTTGCATGTTTTGTTTGGCATTTGGTGCAACACTCAAGTATCCGGTAAGCATTAGCACGCCGAAAGGCCATGTACTTGTTTCCCTCTTCTTTTTCTTTCCTCTTAAGCAGAAGGAATGTTCCTCACGCACAAGTTTGCCGGGGGGGAGGAGATGGAAGAGGAACCAAGTGTTGTTCAAGGAAAAGAAGCCTTACCGAGAAGGAAGCAATATATGAAAAGCTAAGTTATTAGAATTTGACCAGTTCAAATTTTTAAATTTTAGTTGTCTTCCTTGAACAATCACACTTTGTATGGAAAACCTGTGCGCGGAGGAACCTACCCGTAGCTTGCCGCACCCTTATCTTGTTTCCGAGTTCGCTCAACGATTTAAGTGAGCTGCGACAAGTGTCGCGCCCTTGCTTCGTTTCCGAGTACGCTCAGCGAGCTAAGTGCGTTGCGACTAGCTGCGGCGAGGTTGCTTGCCGGTGAGACCTTGGCCGGCAGGCTGCTCAGGGTCCAGCGCTCAGCGCTCGCGGCAAGGGCCCCTTGCCGGCAAGCTCCCCGGGAGCGTAGGGTGAAAAACATACAAAGCAAAGGACTGAGACAAGGAAGATAACATTGCACTGATTGATCAAAATGAGATAAATATCTTACAAAAGATAACTTGTCGCAATGATTAACGAGTTCATAACACCCTATGCAGCAACAAAAAGAGATAAAGATAAAGGAGGCCTAGTCCACGCGGCCGCCCTCGATCCTGGAGATCTTAGCCACCTTGGCAATGATGTGGGCGACCTGCCCCTTCAGAGCCTCCATGTCCGCGTCAGCCGGCAAGCTGCGAAGAACGTTGGTGAGGTTTATGCCCGGATTGCGGTATACGATCTTCGTCAACACGCGCTCCAAGGTTCCCGTGCAGAGCAGGCGCGTCTCCTCGGCCAGTTGCGCGGGGATCTTCTTCCGCAGATCTGCAAGGGCCGGCGCGATTCCCCTGAAGAAGAGGCTGAGCTTGGCGCTGTGAGGGAGGTTTGGATCCGGGGAGTAGATGAGGTGCTCCAGCTTCAACGCCAGCAGCTCCTGGTCGATGTTGGACGCACAAGATACTAAGTCCTCGGTCCATACCTCAACGGTACGGCGGAAGAGCTCAGCCTCTTTGTTGGCGCTGTCCACTAAGGTCCGCTCCTTGCGGAGCTCCTCCTTCAACTTGGTCTCCCGAGCCCGGGCAGCGTCGAGTGAATCCTTCAGTGTAGAGACCTTCAACTCCAAGTCCTCGATGGAGTCCTTGGCGGCCTTCAACTCGTCGCCCCTCTCAGAAAGACGCACCAGGAGTTCTGAATTGGTGTGGGCGTCCTTCTCACGCTCCGTGATGAGCGCGGCGACCTTCTCCGCGCTCACCTTCAGCGACTTCTCCAGCTGCGCGACCTTGGCGGCGAGCTCCTCCTTGGCGGTCTCCGCGGCAGCCGCGGCGGCTTTCGCCTCCTTCAGTTCCCCGCCAAGGGCCTCCTCCCGAGCGGCAAGGTCCTCCTCGTGGGAGTCGAGGTTGACCTTCCGCTGGGCGAGTTCTCCTTCTCGCCGGGACAGCTCCACCCCGGCGAGCCGCTGCTGCTCTTCGGCCTCAGCCTTCTCCAGCAACCACTCCTGGTACTCTCCGGCGAGTCGCTCGCGCTCCTCCGCCACCTCGCGGAGGGCAGCCTGGTTGGCGGCGCTGAGCTCTGCCGCGCGCTTCTCCATCTCCGCGGCGGCCTTGGCGGCAAGGGCTTCCCGGGAAGCAAGCTTCGCCTGCCTGGCCCGGTAAAGGGCCAGGAGCTGGTGAAGCAGCTTCTCCTCCTCGGGCCCTTCACTCCCGCCGGGCGCCTCGACAATCTTCAAGCCCGCGGAGGCGAGGACCTCCCCGTCAAATGCCTCGCCCTCCGCGGGAGCTCGCGACGAAGAACCCCACGGCACCTGGATGAAGACGCCGTTGGGGGCTTCAAGGTAGTAGCCGGCCTGCTCCTTTCCGGCGGAGGGGTCGGCGGCCGGCGCAGCACTTGATGCTCCCGCCGCCTCCGGGCCGGCGGTGCGGTCGCCGTCCCCCTCCCCGGCCGCTGCGTCCGCAGCCGGAGCGGTCTCCTGCGCAGCTGGCTCGGCGGCTCCCGCCGTGTCCTCGGCGACAGGGACGTCGCCGCCGCCGCCCTGCGCGCCCTCCTCCTCCTCGATGTTGATGACTTCCGTCTCCATGTGCTCGGGGGGAGGAGGATCTAGAAGAAGAAGAAGAAAAAGAAGTTCAAGCAAAAATCCAAAAAAAAGACAACGCCAAGAAGACAAGTTATAGAGCCTACCTTGGCGGACGTCATCAGCGGCGGGCTCCCTCGCCGGGGAGCTCTGCCTTGGCGGAGTGGCCGCCCTCGCCGGGCTGCTCGCCCTTGGCGGGGTACTCGCCCTTGGCGGAGTACCCGCCCTTGGCGGAACGCACTCCCTTGCCGGGGAGTTCGGCCTTGGCGGGGACGGCGGGGCCTGCGGCTCCTCGAGGGCGGTCTCCGGACGCTCCTGCCGCTGTGGCTCCACCTCTGCACAAGTCAAGACAAAGACATCAAGATATTGAAACAAGACAAAATCCCCAAGCGCACCCCGACGAGCGGAAGGATGGAACCCAGACTTACGCTGGGGGCTGCTCCTCGGAGCAGCGCTCGGGTCCGGCAGGCTTGGCTCCGGCGCGTCCCCAGTTGACGCGGTGGCCGAGTCTTCCGCGACCTCGACCGCAGGCGCCTTGGCTTTCTTCGCCACGCGCTGAACCAAGGTCCTGAAATCAAAGCAACAAACAAAATTAGCATCAACAATAATCAAGACGAAACTTGGGAAGGTGTAAAATCTCGGATTCTTACTCCTGATCCTCCTCGTCGTCCTCGCTCAAGGCGGAGAAGTCATACTCCACCTGGGGCGCGTTTGCACGAGGAGCGGAAGACGAAGATTCCCTCGGGCGCTTGGCGGTCCCTGGGGCTGGGGGCTGCGAAGACCCAGCCCCTGTGGTAGCCGGAGCCCGGGGAGCGGGCGGAGCCGCTGCTCCGCTCCGAGAAGACTCCTGCCTGCGGGGCGCCTCTGCCGTGGCCTGCGCGCGGGCCGCCTCCGCCGCGGCTGGTGCGCCGGTCGCTCCCGGCGCAGCTTGGCTTCCCCGGGAAGCTTGAGCTGCCCGGCGAGCTGGTTGTTGCCGGGGCGCCTGCGCCCTCGCTCCCGTCGCCGCCCTGCGGAGGCGCTTCAGTGGAGACCGCCTTGGGCTTGCCGGGGGCGGGGAGGTCTCCGACGAGGAGAGGTCGTCGGCGTAGAGCTCCGTAGATCCGTCGGAGTCCTCGGCGGCCTCGGCCTCCTCCTCCTCCTCCTCCCCGGCTGGCTTGCTGGGCCCAGCGCCCTGCGCTGCGGCCTCTTTTCCTCTGGCGCCTCCGCTCCCTCCGGCGCCTCTGTTCCCTCCGGCAGCGCCACCCCTTGCCGCGGCCTCGGCCGCGATCCCGGGGATGCCGGAGTGCCTCAGAGAGGGGACCCCGGCGAGCGCGTCGGGAGGAAGTTGCAGCAGTCTGCGGATCTCCGCCTCCTCCGCCTGGCAGGACGCATCCGCAGCCTCCGCCTCGTCAGGCGTATATCCAAAATCTCCTGCCGCTGCGGCTGCAGCGGCCTCATCAGCCCGAGAAGCCATGTATGCAAGCTCCTGGTCGGTGGTGTCCCGCGTGTGCTCCTTGATGTCATCCTTGTTATTCGCCACCTCCACAAGGTTGTCGAAGAAGCTGAGGACGTCTATGGGCTTGGGCGGAATCCACGTGCGGTCCACGCCGTGCGAATCACACGCGGGCATCATGGCGCAAAGACGGTCCCGGACTGTGCTGTTGCAGAGGGGCACCACTCCCCGGGGAGGTCTGAACCACTCAGGGTGGGCCGGGTCATATTTGAAGAGTTCCCGGACCATCCCCTTCAGCTCCAGCGTCGTGAAGTTGAAGTTCAGCCCGGGGCGCAGCCTCATTATATCCGTTGCGTTGCCGTACTCCCAGGCCGGCCTTTTCCTATCTTGGAGAGGGGCGATGCGGCGGCGGAGGAAGTCTGCGCCTACTTCTGCAACGGACAGCCTAGCTACCCGAAGACGAAGAATCCGGATGAGGGCGATGTCGAGCTTGATGTCGTCCGAGTCTATCTCGCTCCAATCCCTGTCGCGCACGATGGGCGTTGTGCGCGGCGCGGTGAAGGGCTGCGGCTCGTCCTCAACGATCCAGCACCAGTCTGCACGCCACTCCTCCCACTTGCCGCGGAGCTCCCCCGGCAAGTACGACTCCTTCTTGTTCAGACGAAATACCCAAGAAATTCCCCCGGGGAGGGGGGCGCCGGCCTCTGCTCTAGGAGTGAAGAAGTGCCTAAACAGCGCTACGTTTGGGTGTATTCCTATGAAGTTTTCGCACATGTGTGCGAAAACCGCCATTGTGAGGATGGCGTTGGGGGTGAAGTCAAGAAGGTGGAGGCCATAAGTGTGCATGATGTCGCAGAAGAAATCAGAGAAAGGAGGGCAAAGACCGCAGTGAAAGAAGGCTGCGAAGAAATAGTACCCGCCGGGGTAGTTGTCCTTGGCGGCGGCCGGATAAGCTCGAGTGCGGGGGTGCGCCTTGGTTTCCTTGGCCCAGAACAAGTAATACTTGTTCCAGAGCTCCCGCGCGCCGAGCTTCGGCGGGAAGACGAGGTTCCGCTTCCGGTACGCGGTAAGCTTCGCTGCTTGCTCCGACTTCTCCCTCTTGGCTTTCTCCGCCTTCGCCTTCTCGGTCTTCGGGGCCATGGCGGAGGCGGCGGAGGAAGGGGGGAACGGCGGCGGCGGAGGTGTGGAGGCGGAGCGCAAAGGGGATTTCTGGAGGAAGAAGAAGATGCAATGAAAGCGCAAGGAGGGGAATCGCTCCTGCTTCCTCTGCTTTTATGGGGAAGTGGGAGGGCGTTTCGCTCTTTCCATTAAGAGAACGTGGGCACGTCCCATCCCACGACGCCGCAATCGACGCGTGCCGTTACGGGGGGATGCGGCGGATACGGAAGTGGATTCGGCGCGCCGTGGGCCGCGTGTGCCCGTGCACTGTTTTGGGCCTGGCCCAACAGCGCTCGGCACCGTGTGTGGCCCAGGCCCGGGGGCTCCTGTCGGTGTACTGAGGTAGGGGTACCTCAGTACCCCAACTTGTGCACGGGCAGTTGCAGCTTCCCGCGGCAGGGTTTACCACGCGCTCGCCGGAGACCTCCCTGCTCCATATCAAACCATTCAAAAAACAAAGTATGCAAGAAAGAAGATCGAGACCCCGGCAAGTGGAGCTTGCCGGGAAGGCCGTACCAGGCTCAAGATTACCTCACTAGCACGAGGCCCTGGCAAGAGGAGCTTGCCAGGAAGACTAGAAGATTCCATCATAGAAGACACGCCTCGGCGCTATATGCGCCCCGGCGAGGGCCCGGGGAGCGGCAAGCTCCCGGGCCCGGCAAGACCAAGACCCCGGCAAGGTGCTTGCCGGGAGAGTTGCGCTGTGTGCCCGCGCTCCAGCTCATCGGCCCACGCGTCGCCCTGGGGCCTATCCAGGGACGCGTGGCGGATGGCTGTGCAGCCTGGGGGACACGGTGGCACTCCACGGTGGTGGATCCATCGCCGTGGCAGACGGAGACGCAAGGGCGGGAGCTTTTGGGGTCGACGGTGACGGGTATTAAATACCCTTGTCCCCCACTGTCAAAGTAGGTAGCGACCACTGTTCACGCACTGTAGCTCCACTGTTCCCGCACTGTTACAACTACCACCTCTTTTACGTTTTTACCCCTTCCTCCTACGTTGACACCTGTCGGTGACCCCTTGTACTATAAAAGGAGGCCCATGCACAACGTGGAGGGGGTTCGGAACCTAGATCACTCATACGCTCGGTGTAGCTGCTTCTTCAAGATCCCGAGCACTCCAACTCAATACACAACTAAGCAGGAGTAGGGTTTTACGCGTCTACCGCGGCCCGAACCTGGGTAAAACTGCCTGCGTGCTCGCCACGATCTGCTCTTCGTGCTCCCTCCGCCCTCGTACCGCACAGACAAGGGGCTCCGGTCCCATAGGTGTTCGTGGCGGACAGTTTCCCCCGACATCTATGATTCATATCCTCCAATACTACTCATAGATTCATCAAAATAAGCAAACTACACACGAAAAACAGAATCTGTCAAAAACAGAACAGTCTGTAGTAATCTGTAACTTTTGCATACTTCTGTAACTCCAAATAAACTGAAATAAATTGGTAAACGTGGGAAATTTTTCTATTAATCATCTGCAAAAATAATCAACTAAATATCACACTCCAGTAAAATCTGATGACTATTCTAGCGAGCGCTAATGTTTCTGTTTTTTACAGCAAGATCATATAAACTTCACACAAGTCTTCCCAAAGGTTCTACTTGGCACAAACACTAATTAAAACACATAACCACATCTAAACAGAAGCTAGATGCAATATTTATTCCTAAACAGAAGCAATAACAAAAAATTTAAAATTGGGTTGCCTCCCAACAAGCGCTATCGTTTAACGCCCCTAGCTAGGCACGATACAAGGATAGATCTAGGTATTGCCATCTTTGGAAGGCAATTCTTTAATTAAGCACTTGTGATTTTTAGGAACTTCTTTATTCCTATTGATAATCAAACTCTTGGGCAAGAAATCAAGAAATTCATTCGTATCAAAAGGTTCTCTTGCAAAAGCAAGAAAATTAGGATGAACACTTATAGATTTAAGATCCGCGATTCCCTTACTAGATGGTTCACCCTTGTTTTTAGGAACATACATGAACTTAGACAATTTAGTGGTAGAAGGATTTGGAGTAGTTTTCATCATAGAAAGAGCAGACCCTACATTAGTAATAATATCCTCAAGTTTATCGATTCTAGTAGAATCTTGATCTATTTTCTCTCTAACTATGGGTTCCTTTTCTTTAAAACTTTTCAGAATAACTCCTACCTTAGATCCATATTGGGTAATTTCATTGTGGATCTTTCTATCTAAATTCTCAACCAACTCTACAGTAGCAACTTTGTTTTCAATGATTTCAAGTCTTTGCATAACACGTTCCAGAGTTAAAATGGTCCCATTAACCATAAGAGGTTGTGAGCCAAATAATTCACTCATAGCATTATAAGAATCAGAAGTATGGCTACCCAAGAAATTACCTCCGGTGATGATATCTGAAATATATCTATTCCACAGAGTTATGCCAACATAAAAATTGCGAAGAAGCACGGAAGTGGAAAGCTTCCTAGTAGATCTATTTTGAGCATTGCAAATTCTATACCAGGCATCTTTAAGATTTTCCTCCTCCCTTTGTTTAAAATTGAGAACCTCACTCTCGGGAGTATTGATAATGATAGGTGTGCTAGACATGGTGACAAGAAAAAGCAATCCAACACACAAGCAAACGAGAAGCAAGCGAACGATAAACACACGGCAAAAAGAAGGGCAAATAAAA
This sequence comes from Secale cereale, assembly GCA_902687465.1. NCBI lineage: Eukaryota > Viridiplantae > Streptophyta > Magnoliopsida > Poales > Poaceae > Secale > Secale cereale. The sequence goes on from LR738712.1 coordinate 808,475,032, forward strand.
CGGCAAGGGTGAAGTGGGGGAGAGGAAAACGAGAGGCAAATAAATGTAATGCGAAGGATAAGGGTTTGTGATAGGTACTTGGTATATGACATTTGTGTAGGCCTCCACGGCAACGGCGCCAGAAATTCTTCTTGCTACTTCTCAAGCTTGCGTAGTTTTCCCTCGAAGAGGAAAGGGAGATGCAGCACAATAGCGTAAGTATTTCCCTCAGTTTTTGAGAACCAAGGTATCAATCCAGTAGGAGACCACGCGCGAGTCCCTCGCACCTGCACAAACAAATAAGAACTTCGCAACCAATGTGATAAGGGGTTGTCAATCCCTTTACGGTCACTTACGAAAGTGAGATCTGATAGATAGGATAGTTTGATATTTTTGGATATAAGAACAGAAAGTAAAACGGAAAATTAAAGTAGATTGTAGATTGATATGTTGAGAATAGACCCGGCGGCCATAGGTTTCACTAGTGGCTTCTCTCATGATAGCAGAATTCTACGGTGGGTGAACGAATTACTGTCGAGCAATTGATAGAATAGTGAATAATTATGAGACTATCTAGGCATGATCATTATATATAGGCATCACTTCTATGATAAGTAGACCGAAACGATTCTGCATCTACTACTATTACTCCACGCTTCGACCGCTATCCAGCATGCATCTAGAGTATTAAGTTCATAAGAACAGAGTAACGCCTTAAGCAAGATGACATGATGTAGAGGGATAAACTCAAGCAATATGATATAAACCCCATCTTTTTATCCTCGATGGCAACAATACAATACGTGCCTTGCTGCCCCTACTGTCACTGGGAAAGGACACCGCAAGATTGAACCCAAAGCCAAGCACTTCTTCCATTGCAAGAACTATAGATCTAGTAGGCCAAACCAAACCAATAATTCGAAGAGACTTGCAAGGATATTATAATCATACATAAAAGAGTTCAGAAAAGAACCAAATATTTCTCATAGATAATCTTGATCATAAACCCACATTTCATCTGATCTCGACAAACACACCGCAAAAAGAGATTACATCGAATAGATCTCCTCGAAGACCGAGGAGAACTTGGTATTGAGATCCAAAGAGAGGGAAGAAGCCATCTAGGTACTAACTATGGACCCGAAGGTCTGTGGTAAACTACTCACAACTCATGGTGAGGCGACGGTGTTGATGTAGAAGCACTCCGTGGTAGATCCCCCCCTCCGGCGGAGCTCCGGAATAGGCCCCAAGATGGGATCCCACGGGAACAGAAGGTTGCGGCGGTGGAATTAGGGTTTTCTCTCCGTGTCTGATGTTTTCGGGGTACATAGGTATATATAGGAGGAAGGAGGGCACTAGGGGACAAACATGGGGCCCACGAGGCAGAGGGGCGCGCCCTGTAGGGGGGGCGCGTCCCCCACCCTCGTGGACGCCACGTGTGCCCTATTCCGTTGTTCTCAAGTCTCCCGTGAAGATTTCGCTCCAAAAATATCTCTCCCGAAGGTTTCATTTCGTTTGGACTCCGTTTGATATTCCTTTTATGTAAAACCCTGAAATAGGCAAAAAAACAGCAATCTGGACTGGGCCTTTGGGTTAATAGGTTAGTCCTAGAAATAATATAAAAGTGCATAACAAAGCCCATTAAACATCCAAAACATCATAAATAATAGCATGGAACAATCAAAAATTATAGATACGTTGGAGACGTATCAGATAGCGGTCGAGGGGTGGAGTAATAGTAGTAGGCATTAGTAAGTTTAACGGTCTACTTGGCTCGGACGTAATGCCTATATATTGATCATGCCATGAAGAATCCATAATTATGCGCTATTCTATCTATTGTCCAACAGTAATTTGTATACCCACCGTTGCTATGCTCATGACAGAGATGCCTCTAGTGAATGTTATGGCCCCCTGGTTCATTCACTTTATATTTACTAAAACCCTGAAAATACCTTGTTGCAATTTATTTACTTATATGTTCCTTTTTATTTTATCTATCTATCACTACCAGATTTAATCCTTGCAATTGGCGAGAACGAGGGGATTGATAACCCCCTTGCTGTCGTTGGTTGCAAGCATTTGTTTGTGTATGTGCATGTACCGTTTATCTTGTCCGTGCGATGTCTCCTGTTGGTTTGATAAACTATGGGTTCTTAACTGAGAAAAATATTTTTTTCTACTACACTACTTCGCCCTTCCTCTTCGAGGAACCCAACGCCTATCACAAGTAGCGGAAGAATTCCTGGCACCATTGTCGAGGAGACTTCACTAGACAAATCAGGTACCTGCACACACACACACACACACACACACACACACACACACACACACACACACACACACACACACACGCGCGCGCGCGCGCGCGCGCGCACGCACGCACGCACACCTTATTTGCTTGTTTTATTTCTTTCCTAGTTATGCTATCTTTATTATTGACAGACAAAAATGAAAAAGGAAATAAAGACATATGGACCATCATCCACTTGCTAATATTTTCCAACTTGTTGCATGTTGCAAACCAATAGCTAATGATGAAGAAGTGATAAAAGAAAATGCTATAGGGATAAATTTATTGAATGAAAAGTACGAGTGCAATGACATTTTTATAAACTCCGTGAATGTAAATTGTTAATGATATCCAAAGCTACAAGCTTAGGGATGATAAGTTTGGTGAGCATGATATTTTTAGTCCCCCTACTGATGAAGAAGTTGTAAAAGAAAATATAATACTATTGAAAGTGGGTTTGGAAAAGTGTCAACTTTTAAAAAGAATACCACTACTCTAGTGAACTTTCATTCCTATAAAATTTGTGATAAAAGAGGGTTTGGAGATATCATGACTTTAGTTGATGTTAATCCCACTATCTTGGAAGATTATAAAACTTGCGTGCATATGGAGAATATTTTATATGATAGGTATATATTGAATTTGCTCACGATCCTACGTGCAATTATAAATTATGGTTATATAAATGTTGATGTTACACAATTACCTCTCTTGATGTTCAAATTGTTAATGTTTTGTCCTTCTTCCTTACATCAAGACATGACTTTGGGGTTGTCGTCTTCAAGATAGTTTTCCTTATCTGCTTTATCAACTTTGTTGGAGACCAACATGGTTGTCTCACTATCTCGAACCTTATTCGCATTACTTCCTTTACCATTGCATAAAGGGGTACTCCTCTCCAATATTCGGTCAGCATTCTAAAAGAGGAACAACAAGACACATAATGGAGCACTCCTCACTCCCTTCATCACTTCGAGCCTTCTTTTTCTCTTACACATGCATCTGCATTGATCAATTCCCTCTATATATAGCTAGATCTCTACCTATTTTGCCACACAAACTGGCCGATCTATATCTCTAGTTAGGTCTCCCCCTCTCTCCCACGTACACATTGATCGATCTACCACTCTGCATAGGACTGCCTATAACACACACATTGTCCCTCTACCCTCTTGTCATCCATGCCTTCCTCTTCCTCTTCGTGAATAGAGGCAACAAGTCATGACACCACTCCTAGGGCTGCAGCATGGCCACCTGCTCGGCTCCAACCTGCCGAGAAGCAACATGCTTGACACAATCCTGAAGACAGGATCTGCCAGAGCGCTTGTGGCGGCTTCAGGCAAGGAGATGAGGTGAAGCTTGATATGGTGTAGACGACTGTCGAAGTAGGACACCGAAGCTACTCACACAGAAGTTCGCTGCGCCATGGACGAGCAGTGACTCCACATCCAGTGGGGCTCCCCGAATTCAAGCTGAATCATCGGCGAGGAAACGAAGGGAGCCGAAGAAGACTTCATTTCCCGACACCATTTCTACGCATGAAAATGCGAAGGATGAAGAATCCTCCTGCGCCATTGATTGCGTGTGCTGCCCCTCGGTGGGCGCCAACTGCCGTGCCGATAGTTCTGACAGTAGAGCAAGGGAGTAGGAAGGAGGCGGGTTCTAGCTAGGTTCAAGTGTGTGATGGGGAACGTTGCATGGGAAACAAAAAAATTTCCTACGCTCACCAAGATCAATCTAGGAGATGCATCTACGAGGGGAGAGTTGGATCCACATACCCTTGTAGATCGCTAAGCGGAAGCGTTCAAGAACGCGGTAGATGGAGTCGTACTCGCCGCGATTCAGATCGCTGAAGATCCTAGCACCGAAGCAACGGTGCCTCCGCGTTCTTCACACGTACAGCTCGGGGACGTCTCCTCCTTCTTGATCCATCAAGGGGGAAGGAGAGGTTGATGGAGACACCGGCAGCACGACGGCGTGGTGGAGATGGTGGTGGAGGATTCCAGCAGGGCTTCGCCAAGCACTGCGGGAATTGACGAAGATGGATGTGGGAGAGGGAGGGCAGCGCCGAGGCACGAACGTGTGTGGCTGCCCTCCCTCTGCCTCTCTTTATATAGGGGGGAGAGAGGGGAGGGGGCGCCCTAGGGTTTACCCCTAGGGGCGGCGGCCAGGGCAGATGGG
>LR738712.1:808479494-808519972 GCA_902687465.1 Secale cereale
CCCCCCAAGTGCCTTGCCCCCTACTCCATAGGGGTGCGGCAGCCCTAGGGGGGCCCAGCCCCCCTTGCGCATGAGGAGAGGGCCCAAGGGGGGGCGCACAGCCCTATGAGGGCTGTTGCGTCTCCCCTTTGTGGCCCATTAGGCCCGAAACTCTTTCCGGGACCCCGAAAACCCCTTTCGGTCATCCGCCGACTTCCCGGTGCTCCCCGGAACACTTCCGGACTCCGATCACTCTCAACCTATATATCAATCTTCGTCCCCGGACCATTCCGGAGACCCTCGTCACGTCCGGGATCTCATCCGGGACTCCGAACAACCTTCGGTAACCATGCACTGTTCTCACTAACAACCCTAGCGTCACCGAACCTTAAGTGTGTAGACCTGCGGGTTCGGAAACTATGCAGACATGACCGAGACACTCCCAGGTCAATAACCAATAGCGGGATCTGGATACCCATATTGGTTCCCACACATTCCTCGATGATCTCATCGGATGAACCACGATGTCAAGGATTCAGGCAATCCCGTATACAGTTCCCTTTGTCTCGTCGGTATGTTACTTGCCCGAGATTCGATCGTCGGTATCTCTATACCTAGTTCAATCTCGTTACTGGCAAGTCTCTTTACTCGTTACCGTAATACATAATCCCGTGACTAACTACTTAGTCACTTTGAGCTCATTGAGATGATGTATTACCGAGTGGGCCCGGAGATACCTCTCCGTCACACGGAGTGACAAATCCCAGTCTCGATCCATGTCAACTCAACAGACACCTTCGGAGATACCTGTAGAGTACCTTTATAGTCACCCAGTTACGTTGCGACGTTTGGCACACACAAAGTACTCCTACGGTGTCAGTGAGTTACATGATCTCATGGTCATAGGAACTTATACTTGACATGCAGAAAACTATAGCGATAACTGATACGATCAAAAGCTATGTTTAACGTTTGGGTCTCGTCCATCACATCATTCTCCTAATGATGTGGTCCCGTTATCAAATGACAACTCATGTCTATGACCTGGAAACCGCGGTCATCTTTGATCAACGAGCTAGTCCTGAAGAGGCTTACTAGGGACACAAAGTTTGTCTATTTATCCACACATGCATTTGAGTTTCCAATCAATACAATTATAGCATGGATAATAAACGATTATCATGAACAAGGAAATATAATAATAACTCTTTTATTATTGCCTCTAGGGCATATTTCCAATAGTCTCCCACTTGCACTAGAGTCAATAATCTAGCATTACAAGGTAATGAATCTAACACCCATAGAGTCTTGGTGTTGATCATGCTTAGCCCGTGGAAGAGGCTTAGTCAACGGATCTGCAACATTCAAATCCGTGTGTACTTTGCAAATGCTTATGTCCTCCTCCTTGACTGAATCGCGGATGGAATTGAAGCGTCGCTTTATGTGTCTGGTCCTCTTGTGAAACCTTGGTTCCTTGGCTAGAGCAATGGCACCAGTGTTGTCACAAAACAGAGTCATTGGGTTTAGTGCACTAGGCACAACTCCAAGATCTGTCATGAACTCCTTCATCCAGACACCTTCCTTTGCCGCTGTAACACCCCAGAATTTTAACCACATTTTTATTAAATAAAATTTGGCTAGAAATAAAATTTTGAATTATAATAGGTTCTTTAATAATTTTTGAGCATTTTCTATACCTGTCCTTCAAAAATCTTCTCTTCATATAGTAAAATTTTTGGAAATAATTTTTGTGGGCTCTGGTTGTATCTTGGGTCATTTCATTATTTGTTTGATAACAGTAGAAATTATTTTCATAATAAAATTTTGCCCTAGAAAATTCTTTTAATAGCTTTTGCAGTGTTTTAAATGCTTTTGTTGCAGTACAACTATTTTAAATAATTCTCTAAAAATTCCACCATAATTCTGAGAGGTCCTGTGATGCCTATATGTTACTTTGGTGCAAAAACCCAACTTGGTGTTTTGCAAATTTTGAGTGAACCATCCTCTTTTTCATTTCTGTCCATCTTCTAGGTTTCTACTACAACCCTATTATTTCTTGCTCCAAAAATTCTGAGCCTTGGCCATCTTCTAGTTCCTCCTACCAAACCCTTAACTCCAGAAGATCAGCTCCATTAGCATCTTTTAGACCCACCAAATACCCCTCTGAATATTCAGTCCAGAATTGAATTTCAGTAAAACTTACACTAGCCAGTATTTCCTTTTCCCAAAATAACTTCACCATCATCTCTACCATCTAAAGAGACCTCATCCTGCCAAGGTTCACATCCAGAAAGATCACCTAGGTCACCCTAACATTCTGTCGAGCACCTTGAGCTCATGACAGAAGTTGGGCATCTTTTTGGGTTGCACTAGATACTAGCCCCTCTCCCCAAAACACCATGTCCATCACTTCTACCATGTCTAAAGGCACCATTGTGTTAATTGTAAACTTGTTTGGGTCCCTGTAGATGCCATTGGCATTTCGTCGAACGCCTCAGAGGCATGTCCGGAGCACGAGCAGAGCGCAGTTATTGCACGCGCTGACATCGGGCTCCTGTCACTGCCCTGCTGCCTCCCCTGCTCGCCCGAGCCTCCCACCGGATCAACTCGACCATCAATAACTTCGCCGACACCTTCCCTTGGCCGCTTGCGCCGGCCACCGCCGTCCACGCCATCCGGAGGCGCCGCCCGACGAGTCCCGCATCGCCACGTCGCACCGACCTCCAACGCCCTGGACGCGTGGCTCGCCTCCGAACCAAACACGACGCCCGCCATCACTGCAAGCCGCCACCGTCCTCACCAAACCCCGCCGTCCATCAACGGCCTCGCCACCGGCCGCGTCTGCCATTAATGGCCACCGCCTCCGTCCGCCCGTGGACGGCGCCGTCCAAGCTACCTGGCGCCTCCCGGGGCAGCCAGCTCGCCTGGGAAGTAACTGCGGTCCTCACCGACCCTCACCGGCCACCCAGCGACCTCACCTGCCGGAGTAATGGCGATCTCCGCCGTGTCCGTTTCTGGAACCCGCCGAACCGCCTCGCCCCGGCTACATAAAGCCCCGAGCTCACTCCACTCCGGACCACCCCACTCCCTTCGCCCTCTGCAAGCTTCCTATGGAAGCAAAACGACCGGAGACAGTCGTCTTCTTCTTCCCCGACAACCACGGCCACCGCCACCCCTCCAATGGTTCCGACGAGACCACGGCCTCCCCACCACCAACTCTTCCACCACTGGACTCCTGGAGCATCCACAAACCCGTCCCCAACTTCAACTCAACTGGAGTTGCACCCTAGCCGGAGTTCCCCTTTCGTCCGACGGTGCTGTCCGCCGAGGACCTCGTCGCCGACAACTCCGTCCATCCCAGCTACCACAGAAAGCACCGGACGAACCGCCTCCCCCTCCTGAACCCAACGGTGCCTTTGGCTCTTCAAACGGCGCCACCGTTCGCCGGCGAGCTCCGCCGGAGCGCCGCCCCGCTCTGCCGCGAGAAGACGCTCGCGTGGACCTGGTCAAACCTGACCAGTGGGCCAGGCAGGCCCACTGTCAGTGACCACAGGCCGCGCCAGCTCGGCGTAAGTGGAGGCGTACTCCGCCAGTACGCCTTCGACGTCGACGCGTCCCACACTGCCGAAGCAGCTGGGCTCGGCCCAGTGGCGCCGTGGAGCTAAACAGTGCTCAGGGCGCGATTCTGTCCTTTCTTTTATCGTTTCCAGCAGCTTTCAAATAATTCCATAGTAGCCATTTCTACTCTAAAATTGGTAATTCAAATTTCTGTAGGTTTCTAAAATCATGCTCTGCTTATTTAAAATTAGGTGAACATTTTTCCTATATATAGTTTCTGTTTAATAAATTTAAATATTACTTTTAATCATGTTTTCCATCTTAGTAATTCCATAACTAATTCATATGAACTCTAAATAAATTAACTCTTTTTCTGATATTCCTTAAATATCCTCTAGTTTATTTTTAGTATTTGTTTCAAAAACTTTTGAAATACTTTTTTTATTGCTGTTTTTGAATTATGTGGTGATTTAGACATTTTTGAAAATAGGAAATGAAGGGGGGATGAATATTTCAAACTTTTGGAGTGCACCCAATATTTCTGCATGCTCAAGGCAAGCATCTTGAACACTTGATATGATGATTGCATGGTGAACTATTTGCTAGAATAATATAAACATGACTATGTTGAATTCAATTAAATTGCATATTGCTAGTAGTACATACAGAGTCATGGGCATATTTTCTCTTGCATGCATTCTACTCTAGTTGTGTTATGCATAAATTGTGAAAGTCCAGGGTTGTGCTCCTGTTTTGGACGTGCCGGTGGGCACGGGCCATATTTGACACGGTGGTGTCATGAGATATATGTGGAAGCAGGCAAGGGTTGTGGCCCTGTCCTGATGATATAAATAATTTGTTGTGCTAATCACTGCAGGAATCATAAGCCTCCTGAGTCGGCCGTAGATCGAGTCTTGTTCCGGTAACCCCATACTTGTTTCGTGCTACCACTTGTCCCTGCCTCGGGTAAGGTATGGTTTAGTAAGTTGTTAACCCCTTTCCGTGCACACACCATACAGAGGGCCATGATGAGGGTTTCCAGGGCCCTGGACTAAATCCTGTCATCAGGTTAGGGGGCATGGGTGTTTCCGGCTGTTGTGATGCCGAGAGGGAGTGTACCCTTGTAATCCGCGCGTATGAATAGTGATCCCATGCTCATGGAGGTTGTAGCCTCTCCGACTTAGAGTTTTACTTAACTGTTGTTTTGGGTGACTCCTGGCAGCAGAAAAGTTAAGCTGGTGTGTGCTGGTTAGGTGTGTTTTCAACCCAAAGACCATAATGGGAATTAGTCAGTGTCACGATACTGACTAAAGAAATCCTATACTTGTGGGTAAAGAGTACACCCTCTGCAGAGATCATATCTATTCGAATAGCCGTGTCCGCGGTTAAAAAAATTACAGTCTGGGTTGGTCAAGTGTCGGTCTTAGAGTCGGTCTCCGGAGGAAATAATTTAAAATTGAGCATGGTTATTTTGCAGGATAATTATCGTTGCTACTGGTGTTACCATTAGTATATTTGATAATATGATTATATTTATGAACTAACCCCCTGCTCTTATTTTACTTTCCAGAGTGTCTCAGGGGCTGGCTAGTCTACCCCGGACATTCGTTTTTATTTTCAAGTCCTTTTGTGGCGTCCCTCGAGTGTCAGGCAGTTTATCACGCCACTACTCTTGTGGATACCCGACTGGCATTTCTTTTCAAGTCCTTTCGTGGCGTCGCCTGAGTTCTCGGATGGTATCGTCCGATTACTCTTTTAGACACCCGGCTGGCACTTCTTCTTAAGACCGATCGTGGTGTCACTTGACATCCGACCGGCATTTCTTTTATATTTTGTTGATACTAATATTTATTTTCTTGCACTAACCATTATTCACCATGCCATGTTTAATTCCTGTCAGCATGCATTTAATATAAGTCTATCATGAGCACATGCATATAGTTTAATTCATCATGACCATATAAGTGTTTGCTGCATTTGTTATATCATTTGTCCATGATGTTTGCGAGTACATTCAAATGTACTCACAGGCTTGTCCCTGGCTATTTACTTGGTCAGGCTAGGAGTTCCGCGAGGAGTACCTCAGCTACGTCCGTGCGAAGCCTAGGAGTGCAACCAGGCGAGATGGGAGTTATCCGGGTCAGCTGTTCCTATGGGAATGGAGCCCCATCGATTTGGAGATCCACAAGCCAATTCCTTCATCCACCACCGGAGTCATTGTTATATCAGTAGACCTTTATGGTCTTGTATCAAATTCTTGTAAATGCTTGGTAATCTGTAACAAGGATGTGTCCACCAGTAACAGCAATCCTGGGCTGGTGATGACACTAGGGGTTAATTTCTGGAATATTGTGTTCCCGAAATCCGGCCCCGACAGCCTTGGTATCAGAGCCAGGCTGACCATTGGCTAATCCTATCTTAGCCTGGTCACTATCCCTAGGTTTCCACACCATCCACATCTTTTCCTGTCCACGGTCAAGTCTATCCCATCCAAAGTGGCAACCGACATCTTTTGATAGCCGGTGCCCAACCTATCAGTCTATCCATAGGCCGTGTGCCCGTGCCAACACCTGAGCTTTCCCATCCACAAGCGTGCGATGGAAGACTCGGCTGACTTATAAAGGAAGCCTTAACCCCAAACTCAGCACATCACAGCCTCATTCCCAGTTCGTTATCCAACCACCAAGATGCCAGGCCCCCTCGTGCACAACGAGACCACCGCAGTCGAGCTTGAAGGCTTCGTAACCATCCTCGCCAATCTCACCCGTCGTGCTTTTAGCATCGACGAGCCACCGGAATATGTCGTGTACCAAGAGCACACGAGTAATTCCATCCATCACTTCTGGGCCACGGTGCACATCTACGGGAGGGGCACCACATCGGAGCGTCCCTACCGATTCACCGGGAGGACAACCTCCGACGAGCCCCAATCCATCCAACTTGCAGCCCGAGAGGCTATAGTTCAACTCCGGCACCTGTCACCGAGGGTTAACTGCTGCTCATTCTACTACTACCCTAGTCGCGAAGGCTATGGTAGCCCAACCCAGGTCGCCAACGGGGACCATGAGTCGGACCCTGCCCTGGTGCATCTGGTGCGCTACCTGAGAGCGCAAGAGGCACTATTTGATCAGGTCACTCTTGATCTGATTGAGACCCGCAGGACGCTCGCTCTCCTAACCCCGGCAAGGAGCGAAGTCGCACCCGCCACCGGCGCCCCGATAATGCTGCTTGGAAGGCCGGTTGAGCCCCCAAGCTCTGACCATGTCATCTACCCAGGCAATGCCTTCGCCTCACCCGGAAATCTCCGTCGTCTCTTGGAGGCCTACTCCAATGGGACGGTGACCTCGACACCTCGCGAAGGCCACCACCGCTACTCCAGCCCTGTAGCTCCCCATCCTAACCCGGCCAGCTCCGACGCAGAAGCACCCGGAGAGGACTCGGCATCCGCAAGACGCGCCCGGCTGGATATCAACCAGGTGGACTGAGTCCACCTGATTTGTTATCAAGCCCTAGTGGCTCGGTTTTTCCTTTAGTTCCGCAGTAACTGGTGTGTGGCGTAGTGAGTTTGTAGACCCCCTGTGTGTCACCATCTAATAGTATGTGTGATCTGGCATGAATTGCTTGATGAGTGGTTGCAGAATAAATTCTAGACGTGACCCCTAACTGACACGCACAGTAGCATGTCACTTTTCTTTTGGGGATTGAGGCCTGAGACTTTGACTCAGACAGCCCCGCGCCGGAGTCGGTGTCTCTGTCGTACCTGCACCATTTCATGTTTCATGACCCAGGCTCTCTATAAGAGGCCACGCTCATTTTTCCACACCAGCAACCATCAGCATCAAGCACTGCCTTTTTCCTTTCATCCACACATGTCTCACCCCGGAGCTTATCTGAGGAACCCCGAAGCAAGACCTGGTAGTTTTGTTATGTTATTGTGGGATTTTACCCGCAATACTCTTGGCTCCACCCATCCACCCCGGTATGAGCTTTTCAAATCGAGAATCACTCCTGATCTCTCGAAATACTGGGCAGCTGTACATATTCCACCAGCAGATTTAAACCAAGGACCTCCCTATGTGATTTTCATCGGGAGATCCATGCCAACGCCAGGCATGGCCATTGAGTCTGCTGCGTATGAAGCAGTCACCCGTCTTCGATTTGCGGTACCTTGTGCCAACACAAGGGAATACTGCTATTTCCCAAGCCGCGCTGCTTTTGGAGCAGAAGCTACGTTCCGCTGTGGACGTGCGGAGAGCGATCCAGCCCTGGTCTATCTCATTCAGTATGTGATGGCCCAGGAGCGTTTCACCCAGCAAATACTGGAGTATCTCCACTACCTTGCTGTTCTGAATCCCCGGATCGCCATTGGCGGACCCCCTCTGCCAACTCAGGAGGGACACGTTCTTCGTTTGCTCCCTCAACTTCCTCCACTCCCTCCGGAAGAAGAAGGATGTGTTCCAACACCGGGAAGCCTTCCGCTTGACCCCGTAGATCTCGTTTTCGGACCGTAGACGGTCGTGAGTGCGTTGGCGTAGCGTGTAGTGTTTGTTTGCATGATGTGATCTTGTTTTGTTTGGATGTCATGAATGTATTGCCCTGTTTGCATTTTGCATATGAGTATTTTGTTTGTGTGGTATGCTTTTTAATTCTTCCACCCTTAACAAATCTCGAGGACGAGATTTTTCTAAGGGGGTTAGAGTTTGTAACACCCCAGAATTTTAACCACATTTTTATTAAATAAAATTTGGCTAGAAATAAAATTTTGAATTATAATAGGTTCTTTAATAATTTTTGAGCATTTTCTATACCTGTCCTTCAAAAATCTTCTCTTCATATAGTAAAATTTTTGGAAATAATTTTTGTGGGCTCTGGTTGTATCTTGGGTCATTTCATTATTTGTTTGATAACAGTAGAAATTATTTTCATAATAAAATTTTGCCCTAGAAAATTCTTTTAATAGCTTTTGCAGTGTTTTAAATGCTTTTGTTGCAGTACAACTATTTTAAATAATTCTCTAAAAATTCCACCATAATTCTGAGAGGTCCTGTGATGCCTATATGTTACTTTGGTGCAAAAACCCAACTTGGTGTTTTGCAAATTTTGAGTGAACCATCCTCTTTTTCATTTCTGTCCATCTTCTAGGTTTCTACTACAACCCTATTATTTCTTGCTCCAAAAATTCTGAGCCTTGGCCATCTTCTAGTTCCTCCTACCAAACCCTTAACTCCAGAAGATCAGCTCCATTAGCATCTTTTAGACCCACCAAATACCCCTCTGAATATTCAGTCCAGAATTGAATTTCAGTAAAACTTACACTAGCCAGTATTTCCTTTTCCCAAAATAACTTCACCATCATCTCTACCATCTAAAGAGACCTCATCCTGCCAAGGTTCACATCCAGAAAGATCACCTAGGTCACCCTAACATTCTGTCGAGCACCTTGAGCTCATGACAGAAGTTGGGCATCTTTTTGGGTTGCACTAGATACTAGCCCCTCTCCCCAAAACACCATGTCCATCACTTCTACCATGTCTAAAGGCACCATTCTATTAATTGTAAACTTGTTTGGGTCCCTGTAGATGCCATTGGCATTTCGTCGAACGCCTCAGAGGCATGTCCGGAGCACGAGCAGAGCGCAGTTATTGCACGCGCTGACATCGGGCTCCTGTCACTGCCCTGCTGCCTCCCCTGCTCGCCCGAGCCTCCCACCGGATCAACTCGACCATCAATAACTTCGCCGACACCTTCCCTTGGCCGCTTGCGCCGGCCACCGCCGTCCACGCCATCCGGAGGCGCCGCCCGACGAGTCCCGCATCGCCACGTCGCACCGACCTCTAACGCCCTGGACGCGTGGCTCGCCTCTGAACCAAACACGACGCCCGCCATCACTGCAAGCCGCCACCGTCCTCACCAAACCCCGCCGTCCATCAACGGCCTCGCCACCGGCCGCGTCTGCCATTAATGGCCGCCGCCTCCGTCCGCCCGTGGACGGCGCCGTCCAAGCTACCTGGCGCCTCCCGGGGCAGCCAGCTCGCCTGGGAAGTAACTGCGGTCCTCACCGACCCTCACCGGCCACCCAGCGACCTCACCTGCCGGAGTAATGGCGATCTCCGCCGTGTCCGTTTCTGGAACCCGCCGAACCGCCTCGCCCCGGCTACATAAAGCCCCGAGCTCACTCCACTCCGGACCACCCCACTCCCTTCGCCCTCTGCAAGCTTCCTATGGAAGCAAAACGACCGGAGACAGTCGTCTTCTTCTTCCCCGACAACCACGGCCACCGCCACCCCTCCAATGGTTCCGACGAGACCACGGCCTCCCCACCACCAACTCTTCCACCACTGGACTCCTGGAGCATCCACAAACCCGTCCCCAACTTCAACTCCACTGGAGTTGCACCCTAGCCGGAGTTCCCCTTTCGTCCGACGGTGCCGTCCGCCGAGGACCTCGTCGCCGGCAACTCCGTCCATCCCAGCTACCACAGAAAGCACCGGACGAACCGCCTCCCCCTCCTGAACCCAACGGTGCCTTTGGCTCTTCAAACGGCGCCACCGTTCGCCGGCGAGCTCCGCCGGAGCGCCGCCCCGCTCTGCCGCGAGAAGACGCTCGCGTGGACCTGGTCAAACCTGACCAGTGGGCCAGGCAGGCCCACTGTCAGTGACCACAGGCCGCGCCAGCTCGGCGTAAGTGGAGGCGTACTCCGCCAGTACGCCTTCGACGTCGACGCGTCCCACACTGCCGAAGCAGCTGGGCTCGGCCCAGTGGCGCCGTGGAGCTAAACAGCGCTCAGGGCGCGATTCTGTCCTTTCTTTTATCGTTTCCAGCAGCTTTCAAATAATTCCATAGTAGCCATTTCTACTCTAAAATTGGTAATTCAAATTTCTGTAGGTTTCTAAAATCATGCTCTGCTTATTTAAAATTAGGTGAACATTTTTCCTATATATAGTTTCTGTTTAATAAATTTAAATATTACTTTTAATCATGTTTTCCATCTTAGTAATTCCATAACTAATTCATATGAACTCTAAATAAATTAACTCTTTTTCTGATATTCCTTAAATATCCTCTAGTTTATTTTTAGTATTTGTTTCAAAAACTTTTGAAATACTTTTTTTATTGCTGTTTTTGAATTATGTGGTGATTTAGACATTTTTGAAAATAGGAAATGAAGGGGGGATGAATATTTCAAACTTTTGGAGTGCACCCAATATTTCTGCATGCTCAAGGCAAGCATCTTGAACACTTGATATGATGATTGCATGGTGAACTATTTGCTAGAATAATATAAACATGACTATGTTGAATTCAATTAAATTGCATATTGCTAGTAGTACATACAGAGTCATGGGCATATTTTCTCTTGCATGCATTCTACTCTAGTTGTGTTATGCATAAATTGTGAAAGTCCAGGGTTGTGCTCCTGTTTTGGACGTGCCGGTGGGCACGGGCCATATTTGACACGGTGGTGTCATGAGATATATGTGGAAGCAGGCAAGGGTTGTGGCCCTGTCCTGATGATATAAATAATTTGTTGTGCTAATCACTGCAGGAATCATAAGCCTCCTGAGTCGGCCGTAGATCGAGTCTTGTTCCGGTAACCCCATACTTGTTTCGTGCTACCACTTGTCCCTGCCTCGGGTAAGGTATGGTTTAGTAAGTTGTTAACCCCTTTCCGTGCACACACCATACAGAGGGCCATGATGAGGGTTTCCAGGGCCCTGGACTAAATCCTGTCATCAGGTTAGGGGGCATGGGTGTTTCCGGCTGTTGTGATGCCGAGAGGGAGTGTACCCTTGTAATCCGCGCGTATGAATAGTGATCCCATGCTCATGGAGGTTGTAGCCTCTCCGACTTAGAGTTTTACTTAACTGTTGTTTTGGGTGACTCCTGGCAGCAGAAAAGTTAAGCTGGTGTGTGCTGGTTAGGTGTGTTTTCAACCCAAAGACCATAATGGGAATTAGTCAGTGTCACGATACTGACTAAAGAAATCCTATACTTGTGGGTAAAGAGTACACCCTCTGCAGAGATCATATCTATTCGAATAGCCGTGTCCGCGGTTAAAAAAATTACAGTCTGGGTTGGTCAAGTGTCGGTCTTAGAGTCGGTCTCCGGAGGAAATAATTTAAAATTGAGCATGGTTATTTTGCAGGATAATTATCGTTGCTACTGGTGTTACCATTAGTATATTTGATAATATGATTATATTTATGAACTAACCCCCTGCTCTTATTTTACTTTCTAGAGTGTCTCAGGGGCTGGCTAGTCTACCCCGGACATTCATTTTTATTTTCAAGTCCTTTTGTGGCGTCCCTCGAGTGTCAGGCGGTTTATCACGCCACTACTCTTGTGGATACCCGACTGGCATTTCTTTTCAAGTCCTTTCGTGGCGTCGCCTGAGTTCTCGGATGGTATCGTCCGATTACTCTTTTAGACACCCGACTGGCACTTCTTCTTAAGACCGATCGTGGTGTCACTTGACATCCGACCGGCATTTATTTTATATTTTGTTGATACTAATATTTATTTTCTTGCACTAACCATTATTCACCATGCCATGTTTAATTCCTGTCAGCATGCATTTAATATAAGTCTATCATGAGCACATGCATATAGTTTAATTCATCATGACCATATAAGTGTTTGCTGCATTTGTTATATCATTTGTCCATGATGTTTGCGAGTACATTCAAATGTACTCACAGGCTTGTCCCTGGCTATTTACTTGGTCAGGCTAGGAGTTCCGCGAGGAGTACCTCAGCTACGTCCGTGCGAAGCCTAGGAGTGCAACCACGCGAGATGGGAGTTATCCGGGTCAGCTGTTCCTATGGGAATGGAGCCCCATCGATTTGGAGATCCACAAGCCAATTCCTTCATCCACCACCGGAGTCATTGTTATATCAGTAGACCTTTATGGTCTTGTATCAAATTCTTGTAAATGCTTGGTAATCTGTAACAAGGATGTGTCCACCAGTAACAGCAATCCTGGGCTGGTGATGACACTAGGGGTTAATTTCTGGAATATTGTGTTCCCGAAATCCGGCCCCGACAGCCACCTCTGAGGCAGCTATGTACTCCGCTTCGCATGTAGAATCGGCTACCACGCTTTGCTTGGAACTGCACCAGCTTACCGCTCCCCCGTTGAGAATATATACGTATCCGGTTTGAGACTTAGAGTCATCCGGATCAGTGTCAAAGCTTGCATCGACGTAACCCTTTACGACGAGCTCTTGATCACCTCCATAAACGAGAAACATCTCCTTAGTCCTTTTCAGGTACTTTAGGATATTCTTGACCGCTGTCCAGTGATCCATACCAGGATTACTTTGAAACCTTCCGGCCATACTTATGGCAAGGCTGACATCTGGTCTTGTGCACAGCATTGCATACATGATAGAGCCTATGGCTGAAGCATAGGGGACGACACTCATCTTTTCTCTATCTTCCGCAGTCACTGGGCATTGAGTCTTACTCAACTTTGTACCTTGCAATACCGGCAAGAACCCTTTCTTGGATTGATCCATTTTGAACTTCTTCAAAACTTTATCAAGGTATGTACTTTGTGAAAGTCCTATCAAGCGTCTTGATCTATCTCTATAGATCTTGATGCCCAATATGAAAGCAGCTTCACCGAGATCCTTCATTGAAAAACTCTTGTTCAAATACCCCTTCACGCTATCCAAAAATTCTATATTGTTTCCAATCAGCAATATGTCATCCACATATAATATTAGAAACGCTATAGAGCTCCCACTCACTTTCTTGTAAATACAAGCTTCTCCGTAAACTTGTACAAACCCAAACGCTTTGATCACCTCATCAAAGCGAAGATTCCAACTCCGAGATGCTTGCACCAGCCCATAAATGGAACGCTGGAGCTTGCATACTTTGTCAGCATTCTCTGGATCGACAAAACCTTCCGGTTGTATCATATACAACTCTTCCTTAAGAAAACCGTTAAGGAACGCTGTCTTGACATCCATCTGCCAAATTTCATAATCGAAATATGCAGCTATCGCTAACATGATTCGGACGGATTTAAGCATCGCTACGGGTGAGAAAGTCTCATCGTAGTCAATCCCTTGAACTTGTGAAAAACCCTTTGCCACAAGTCGAGCTTTATACACGGTGACATTGCCGTCAGCGTCCGTCTTCCTCTTAAAAATCCATTTATTCTGAATGGCCTTCCGCCCTTCAGGTAATACTTCCAAAGTCCATACTTTGTTTTCATACATGGATCCCATCTCGGATTTCATGGCCTCTAACCATTTGTCGGAATCCGGGCCCACCATCGCTTCTTCATAGCTCGTAGGTTCACTGTTGTCCAACAACATGACCTCCAAGACAGGGTTACCATACCACTCAGGTGCAGTGCGTACCCTTGTCGACCTACGAGGTTCAGTAGTAACTTGATCAGAAGCTTCTTGATCATCATCATTGGCTTCCTCTTCAACCTCTGCAGGCTCCACAAAAACATCTTTCTGTGCTGCGCTGCTCTCTGGTTGAAGCAGAGGTTCAATAACCTCATCAAGTTCTACCTTCCTCCCACTCAATTCTTTCGAGAGAAACTCTTTCTCGAGAAAGGACCCGTTCTTAGCGACAAACACTTTGCCCTCGGATCTGAGATAGAAGGTGTACCCAACCGTTTCTTTTGGGTATCCTATGAAGACACATTTGTCCGCTTTGGGTTCGAGCTTTTCTGGCTGAAGCCTTTTGACATAAGCATCGCAACCCCAAACTTTGAGAAAAGACAACTTAGGTTTCTTACCAAACCATAGTTCATACGGTGTTGTCTCAACGGACTTAGATGGAGCCCTATTTAAAGTGAATGCAGCTGTCTCTAACGCATATCCCCAAAACGATAGTGGCAAATCGGCAAGAGACATCATAGAACGCACCATATCTAATAGGGTTCGATTACGACGTTCGGACACACCATTACGCTGTGGTGTTCCAGGTAGCGTCAACTGTGAAACAATTCCACATTTTCTTAAGTGATTGCCAAACTCATAACTCAGATACTCTCCCCCTCGATCAGATCGTAGGAACTTGATCTTCTTGTTACGATGATTCTCAACTTCACTCTGAAACTGCTTGAACTTTTCAAACGTTTCAGACTTATGCTTCATCAAGTAAATATACCCATATCTACTCAAGTCGTCAGTGAAGGTGAGAAAATAACGATATCCACCGCGCGCCGTGACACTCATCGGACCACACACATCAGTATGTATGATTTCCAATAAGTCACTTGCCCGTTCCATTGTTCCTGAAAACGGGGTCCTAGTCATCTTGCCCATGAGGCACGGCTCGCATGTGTCAAGTGATTCAAAATCAAGAGACTCCAAAAGTCCATCAGCATGGAGCTTCCTCATGCGTTTTACGCCGATATGACCCAGACGGCAGTGCCACAAGAATGTGGTATTATTGGTATCAACTCTACATCTTTTGGCATCAATGTTATGAACATGTGTATCATCACTATCGAGATTCAATAAGAATAAACCCCCTACTTCGGGTGCATGACCATAAAAGATATTACCCATATAAATAGAACAACCTTTATTCTCTGATTTAAATGAGTAACCGTCTCGCAATAAACAAGATCCAGATATAATGTTCATGCTCAACGCAGGCACTAAATAACAATTATTCAGGTTCATAACTAATCCCGATGGTAATCGAAGAGCGAGCGTGCCGACGGCGATCACATCAACCTTGGAACCATTCCCCACGCGCATCGTCACTTCGTCCTTCGCCAGCCTCCGTTTATTCCGTAGTTCCTGTTTAGAGTTGCAAATGTGAGCAACCGAACCGGTATCAAATACCCAAGCACTACAACGAGAGTTGGTAAGGTACACATCAATAACATGTATATCATATATACCTTGCTTGTTGTTGTTGTTGGCCCCCTTGTCTGCCAGATACTTGGGGCAGTTCCGCTTCCAGTGGCCGTTCCCCTTGCAATAGAAACACTCAGTCTCTGGCTTGGGCCCAGCCTTGGGTTTCTTCACTGGATGAGCAACTGCCTTGCCACCCTTCTTAGAGTTACCCTTCTTGCCCTTGCCATTTTTCTTGAAACTGGTAGTTTTATTGACCATCAACACTTGATACTCCTTCTGGATGTCTGCCTCAGCGACTTTCAGCATTGAAAACAGCTCGGCGATGGACTTGTTCATCCCTTGCATGTTATACTGCTGCACGAAGCTCTTGTAGCTAGGTGGGAGTGACTGGAGAATTCTGTCAATGATAGCCTCCTCCGGGAACACAAGTCCCAGATCAGCTATGCGGGTATAGTACCCAGACATCTTCAGTAAGTGCTCACTGACAGACGAATTCTCCTCCATCTTGCAAGCAAAGAATTTATCGGTGGTCTCATACCTCTCGATCTTAGCATTCTTTTCAAAGATGAACTTCAACTCCTGGAACATCTCATATGCTCCATGACGTTCAAAACGTCTTTGAAGTCCTCCTTCCAAGCTATACAACATGGCACACTGTACGACTGAGTAGTCATCCGAGCGCGTCTGCCAGGCGTTCATAACGTCCACAGAGGCCGGAGCGGGGGGTTCACCTAGCGGTGCACTTAGGACATAAACCTTTTGGGCAGCTGTGAGGATGATCCTCAGATTGCGGAGCCAGTCCACAAAGTTGCTCCCATCATCTTTCAGTTTAGCTTTCTCTAGGAACGCATTAAAATTCAGGGGAGCTACTACGCGAGCCATCTACAACAAAAGATTTGCAAAGACATTTTAGACTATTGTTCATGATAAGTGAGTTATTACCTAATCAAATTATTTATAACTCCCACTCAAATTGACATCCCTCTGGTCATTCGAGCGTGACATGATCCAGATCCACCAACCCAAGTCCGATCATCACGTGAGATGAGGTGGTGTCAATGGTGAACATCTACATGTTGATCATATCTACTATATGACTCATGCTCGACCTTTCGGTCTTCCGTGCTCCGAGGCCATGTCTGTACATGCTAGGCTCGTCAAGTCTAACCCGAGTGTTCTGCACGTGCAAAACTGGCTTGCACCCGTTGTATGCGAACGTAGAGTCTATCACACCCGATCATCACGTGGTGCTTCGAAACGACGAACCTTCGCAACGGCGCACACTCGGGGGGAACACAATTTTATCTTGAAATTTTAGTGAGGGATCATCTTATAATGCTACCGTCATCCTAAGCAAAATAAGATGCATAAAAGGATTAACATCACATGCAAATCATAAGTGACATGATATGGCCATCAACTCGTGCTTTTGATCTCCATCTCCAAAGCACCGGCATGATCTCCATCGTCACCGGCGCCACACCATGATCGCCATCATCATGATCTCCATCATCGTGTCGCCATCGGGGTTGTCGCGCGCCCACCATGCTCTTACTACTATTGCTACCGTTTAGCGATAAAGTAAAGCATTACAAAGCGCTTAATGATTGACACGCAGGTCATACAAAAATTAAAGACAACCCTATGGCTCCTGCCGGTTGCCGTATACATCGACATGCAAGTCGATATTAACTATTACAACATGATCATCTCATACATCAAATATATCTCATCATGTCATTGGCCATATCATTTCACATACATACCCTGCAAAAACAAGTTAGACGTCCTCTAATTTGTTGTTGCATGTTTTACGTGGCTGCTATGGGTATCTAGCAAGAACGCTTCTTACCTACGCAAAGCCACAACGGTGATATTTAAGTTGCTATTTAACCTTCTACAAGGACCGCCTTTTTCTATTCCGATTCAACTAAGATAGGAGAGACAGACACCCGCCAGCCATCTTATGCAACAAAAGTCACATGTCTGTCGATGGAACCGGTCTCATGTACGTGGACATGTAAAGTTGGTCCGGGCCGCTTCATCCCATAATACCGCTGAATCAAGAAAGACTAAGGAGGGAAGCAATCTAAACATCAACGTCCACAAACCCTTTTGTGTTCTACTCGTAAAAGCATCTACGCAAGATCCTAGCTCATGATGCCACTGATGGGGAACGTTGCATGGGAAACAAAAAATTTTCCTACGCTCACCAAGATCAATCTAGGAGATGCATCTACGAGGGGAGAGTTGGATCCACATACCCTTGTAGATCGCTAAGCGGAAGCGTTCAAGAACGCGGTTGATGGAGTCGTACTCGCCGCGATTCAGATCGCTGAAGATCCTAGCACCGAAGCAACGGTGCCTCCGCGTTCTTCACACGTACAGCTCGGGGACGTCTCCTCCTTCTTGATCCAGCAAGGGGGAAGGAGAGGTTGATGGAGACACCGGCAGCACGACGGCGTGGTGGAGATGGTGGTGGAGGATTCCAGCAGGGCTTCGCCAAGCACTGCGGGAATTGACGAAGATGGATGTGGGAGAGGGAGGGCAGCGCCGAGGCACGAACGTGTGTGGCTGCCCTCCCTCTGCCTCTCTTTATATAGGGGGGAGAGAGGGGAGGGGGCGCCCTAGGGTTTACCCCTAGGGGCGGCGGCCAGGGCAGATGGGGAGGGGGCGGCGGCCAAAGGGGCTAGGGTTTCCCCCCCCCCAAGTGCCTTGCCCCCTACTCCATAGGGGTGCGGCAGCCCTAGGGGGGCCCAGCCCCCCTTGCGCATGAGGAGAGGGCCCAAGGGGGGGCGCACAGCCCTATGAGGGCTGTTGCGTCTCCCCTTTGTGGCCCGTTAGGCCCGAAACTCTTTCCGGGACCCCGAAAACCCCTTTCGGTCATCCGCCGACTTCCCGGTGCTCCCCGGAACACTTCCGGACTCCGATCACTCTCAACCTATATATCAATCTTCGTCCCCGGACCATTCCGGAGACCCTCGTCACGTCCGGGATCTCATCCGGGACTCCGAACAACCTTCGGTAACCATGCACTGTTCTCACTAACAACCCTAGCGTCACCGAACCTTAAGTGTGTAGACCCTGCGGGTTCGGAAACTATGCAGACATGACTGAGACACTCCCAGGTCAATAACCAATAGCGGGATCTGGATACCCATATTGGTTCCCACACGTTCCTCGATGATCTCATCGGATGAACCACGATGTCAAGGATTCAGGCAATCCCGTATACAGTTCCCTTTGTCTCGTCGGTATGTTACTTGCCCGAGATTCGATCGTCGGTATCTCTATACCTAGTTCAATCTCGTTACTGGCAAGTCTCTTTACTCGTTACCGTAATACATAATCCCGTGACTAACTACTTAGTCACTTTGAGCTCATTGAGATGATGTATTACCGAGTGGGCCCGGAGATACCTCTCCGTCACACGGAGTGACAAATCCCAGTCTCGATCCATGTCAACTCAACAGACACCTTCGGAGATACCTGTAGAGTACCTTTATAGTCACCCAGTTACGTTGCGACGTTTGGCACACACAAAGTACTCCTACGGTGTCAGTGAGTTACATGATCTCATGGTCATAGGAACTTATACTTGACATGCAGAAAACTATAGCGATAACTGATACGATCAAAAGCTATGTTTAACGTTTGGGCCTCGTCCATCACATCATTCTCCTAATGATGTGATCCCGTTATCAAATGACAACTCATGTCTATGACCTGGAAACCGCGGTCATCTTTGATCAACGAGCTAGTCCTGATGAGGCTTACTAGGGACACAAAGTTTGTCTATTTATCCACACATGCATTTGAGTTTCCAATCAATACAATTATAGCATGGATAATAAACGATTATCATGAACAAGGAAATATAATAATAACTCTTTTATTATTGCCTCTAGGGCATATTTCCAACAGTGTGACATGGAGGTTTACGAGTTCGGGCCCCTCTTGGTGGAGGTAACAGCCCTACGTCTCGAGCTCTGGAGATTTTTCTCTCTGTGTCTGACTAATCACAAAGGATTGCGAACCCCTACTCCTCAGCTACGGGGTGGCTTATATAGAGTATGACGGGCCCTTCAGTCTCACGCCATTACTTGGAAACTGATGAGTTGCATTAATAAACATACGCTCCACTAGAGGTCTTGACGTTTCGTACATCTTCTCTTTGTCTGTTCAGCTTCTTGAGTCTGAGTAGTTAGCTCTATCCGAATCGTTGTCCGAGTTGCGGTGACCCAAACGTCGTCTGAGTGATTTGAGATAAGTTGTGCCTACCTGCTGAGTGGGCCCCATGTCTTGAGATACGTAGGCCTCTTGTTGGCCTACCTATTATGGGTATCCCTATCAAGCACTGAATATTGAGGTGCATGGCCTCCCTAAATAAGCTCTTTATCCTTCTGAAGGACGACATTTTCCGCTCCATTAACCTCTCCTGATCTTACTTATATCCCTATCAACATTAGGTACCATCAATTAATAAAGTGGAGGTTGTTTGGTTTCAAAACAATTTCTCCTTGGTTTGTTTCCCGTGTCTATCTTTGATCCCCACCATGCAAATCAAGTGGCTACGCTTGTGCATCGCTAAGTTTCAATACCTTTGCGGTGCTTCATTAGCCGAGTAGCTATTAAGTCCTATTCAAATCTTCCAATCTCTCATTTACATATGACCGGTCTATGTAGTGATTGGATATCTTTTCTGAAGATGTCTCCAAGAACATTTTCCTTTTTTTACAAGTACTCTAGTAAAGTCTTGCCCGGCTTGGTCTAAAATAATGGAATTTTGTATACATGAAGATACTACAATATGGTAATACAAGGGATGCAGTCGGGCAAGCAACACGGAAAGGTAAAAACATAGTTTATGATTTCTGTAGCGGGACCCTGTTTAAGCATGATCATGTAGAATGCTATTGACAGAGGAATGTCCAGCCCACATGGTGTAAGCCGAACATCTTCACCAAGTGCAACACTCGGCAAGAGGTTGCCGAGTATATTTGGGGCTTTGTGGAGTATTTATTATTATTATTATTTTTGCGGGTATAGTATTTTTGATACTCCCTCCGTCCGAAAATATTTGTAATCAAGATGGACAAAATGGGATGTATCTAGAACTAAAATATATCTAGATGCATCCCCTTTTATTCATTTTGATGACACGTATTTCGAGCGGAGGGAGTAGTTGACATGCATATAATAATTTTTCTGCAGTGTAAATCATTGATGTGAATATAGCTAGAAATGTCCAAGGTGTTTCCATCATCTTGGTAACCTATGTAAATTATCACTCAAAAGATGAGTGAAGTTTTAAAATGGAGAAGGATTGGTTGTCTTAATAAACGCTTCGAACTCTTCAAACCATTTATTTACCGGCTTAATTTGCTTGTTTCAAGCCAAAAGCACCTTCTTGGTGAGCCTATTCAACCTTGTGCACCTCCTCGAGCACCATTTTGCCACCGACAAGTATATTTTGCTCGACGATTGTAGGTGGCAACTGGGAAATTCGTCGATTCCAGCGGTGAATACAACAACAAGTCAGGCTGCACGTAAATTGCCACTTGAAACACTTATGCCCATCAACTTCAATATTTATTATGATATAAAAATGTAATGATTTGTATATGGTTGTTAGCCTTTTTAATTATGGCGTAGTCTAACCATGGGTGGCTGAATTATTCAAACTTATTAGATCTGGAAGCGGGCTTTTCTTAATGCCCATCTATTTTTTTCCATCTGGCTCACGCAATAATTTCACAAATCAGTGATTCCTATGAGGTCCGGCCATCCCGGACACTATGTCAACAAGTCGGAAAAAATATCAGGCTGCAAATACATTGCGCCTTCATGCACAGTGATTCCTATGGCTCGACCAAATCGATTCTTTATTCTGATTTACAGTGAAATGATTCGCCTTTGGCAGGTTAGACTTTTTAATTATAATTCAGTCTAACCCTGTCGGAATTGCATCTTTCTAAATCTGAACATTGACTCAGACTCACGCATCAATAATTGCACGCATTAATTTTTTCAATCAAGATTCGGGACACTATGACAATGACAGGCTAGTCATAGCGGTGAGTAAACTTACCATGCGGCAAGTGTGGTAAAAACAATCCCAAATTGACAAATACTACCTTCGTACAGGTTTATTGGTTTTCATTGTATTTTATGCCAAATTTTGATCATAAATTTATCTAACAAAATATTCATGCATGCTATCAAAAATTATATTATTGAAAATTATGTTCAAATGCGAATCCGACGATATAATTTTTTTGTTGACATGCAATAGCATTTTGTTAGTTAAATATTTAGTCAAAATTTGACACAAATTACAATAGAGACCAATAAATCGGGACGGAGGTAGTAGTGGGGAGTAAGAGCACGCGCCGAAAACCGCCGCCTGGGGGCGAGCCGGCGCTAGTTTCAGCTTGGGTGCCAGTGCGTTCCAAATCGCCGCCCCCGGGGTCGCCCCCAGGCGCCGATATCGGCCCAGTTTCGGCGGTTTAAGCCCATTTTCGGCGCTTTCGGCCCATTTCCGGCGCAAAACGGCCCAGACTCGACGTTTTCATAGATAGTTCACATAGATAGATAGATAGATAGATAGTTCACATAATCTTAATCCTACGATAGATAGATAATAGATAGTTCACATAGTCGTCTCCTACGAACTACTACTACTAGTCATTCTCCGACTCGGACTCCGCCTCGGTGATGTCCTCCTCCGACGTCTCAGCCTAGGCGTCAAGGAACCGCTCGTCGGTGGAGTCCCAGGAGGACGCATCTCCTAGCTCGATGTTGAACTTAGCGACCGCCTTCCGCGCTCGCTTGTCCTCGCGATAAGCCGCTCGCTTCTTCCTCCTCTTCTTCCTCTCCGCCCTCTTCTCGGCCAAGAACTGGTGCTCGTTGATGATGTCTTGCGGGAAGTTTTGGCGCCACGTCGCCATGGCTTCCTCGTCCATCTCGGCCAGGTTGAGACGGTGCGCCCGCCTACGGTTCTTCCGACGATCTTCGTCGATGATAAGCCGCGGGGGAGGCGCCAACTCCTGTGCCCGCTCCCGAGTCGGCACGTCCGTGAAGTTCATGTCCCAACGGGAACGCCGAAGGCGCCACGCCGCAGCGTCGTACGCGCGGGCGCCCTCCTGAGCGGTGTCGAAGGTTCCGAGGCCGAGGCACACGTCGCCCGACTGAATCTCGGCGGAGTAGGTGCCGGACGGCCGAACCCGGAGGCCGCGGTAGCCCGCAGCTCCCCGGCGGCGAGGCGGCATGGGGGCGAAGTGCGCGCCGGCGATGAAGTAGCGAGCGGCAGAGGAATCGGTGAAGCTCGCGGGGAAGTGTGGAAAGTGCGGGGTACAAGATAGTAGACTTATTTAGTTTTCGGTTGCGTTATGTTACGATAACATATTATATTATTCTAAACTCCTCTCTTCTTATTAACTACTTGTCACAATTTTTTCTTGAAATGTGTTATGTTAGTAGCTAACTTAGGGCAAGTATAATAGTGGGCTATAAGCCCACTTACATGGCACTTTTGTCTATGTGGAAGGACAAGAACAATAAAAAAGTGATGGAGTGGACTAACATGCAAGAGCCAGCCTCTACGCGAGCTCTAGATAAATTCATTTAACAAAAGGAAAGAGCTATAGAGAAAGTTAAAAAAAAGTACTATTTATAGCCGACTTTATTATATGAGTAATTAATAATGTTAACTCTTGGATACGTTTTAGTCTCATCCATGCTTGGATCCAAATACTAATGGGACTAAAACTTGCTAGCCTCATCCATGCTTGGAACCAAATACTAAAGAGACTAAAATCAAGTTAATAAGCATTTATTATCCTCCAAACCCTCCAATCCAGAACTCGCATGTGTTAAAGGAGAGGAGTTAAATGAGAAGAGAGATGACTAATCCACATTTTAATAGGGGTACCCCTGACTACAAAAAAATTAGTCTCAAGACTAGTTTTAGCCCCTCTTTAGTCAGGGGTGTTTGGAACTTTAGCCTCTTAAAAAGACTATTTTTAGTCAGACTAAAATAAGTCCCTTAATCCAAGCACCCTCTAACCTTGCTCTTGCTCTACAATATTGAAATGATTCGTTTACGGGTGGCTAGACTTTGTAATTATTTAGTCTAACATTGATGAGTCGAATCTTTCAGACGTAGGTGCTACTCCTCCACTTGCATGTTTATTAAGCTGAGAGTAATTTTGTCACTTTGCAACCTTTCTATCTGGGTCCAAGCGCCGGAAGACCAAACCCGTGGGCTGCTATCTACGGCTGGCGGCTTGCAATGGCTCTGTATAGATAGCATATTGAACGATGCTACACGTACGATATATTTCCATCCGATTTACGTCTGACACTAGCCAAATAATGCGTTGGAGTATTCTGCAGGTCACCTTCAGATCACTCATCGTATGCAGATCGTATATAAATAGTCGTGTGTGTGGGTGTTTCGTAGCAAATAAATGACGCTGCACGCGCCCGCTGCCCATCGCAGAGGACACCGTAGCGCGTCCCGCTCCGTAAATGCGGTGGTCGGGTCGGCCCACGACGACGTCGGCATGGGTTTCGACGCCTCCGGCACTGGTCCGATTGAACACTGGTTCATTTTGGGTCTTGTCCCGTAAGCTGCCCCCTTCCCACCTTCTTTTTGCATCTCTAAGAGCATCTCTAGTAGAGCCCTCAAACCCTCAAATCTCTAAAAATAATCGCTTTTTTACAGTTTTCGTCAAAAAAACTCGTAGACTAGAACCCCTAAACCCTTAAATCCGTAAAAAAAAATAGAGGCCGAACCCTCAAACCTCCTCCCAGCCTGTAGAAGTGAGGGTTGGGAGGAAAAACTCCCCCCAACCCGCACTCCTTTTCCCACATCGCGCGGGAGGCAGTTGGTTCGCGCGCGCGGGAGGAATCCTCCCAGCCCGCCGCCCCCCGCGCTCCGGCCGCCGCCCCGCCGCCCCTCTGCGGCCCGGCCGCCGCATCCCCGCCCGCCGCCGCGCCTGCTGCGGCCGCCGTTGCCGCGCCTGCTCCGGCCGCCGCCCCGGCCCCGGCCTCGCCGCCCCTCTGCGGCCCGACCGCCGCATCCCCGCCCGCCGCCGCGCCTGCCGCGGCCGCCGTCGCCGCGCCTGCTCCGGCCGCCGTCGCAGCGCCCCCGCCCGCCGCCGCGCCTGCCGCGAGCGCGAGAGCGCAAGCTCCTCCGCGGCGAGACGGCCTCGTCCAGGCAGCGCGAGCGCGAGCTCCTCCGCGGCTGAAGTCATTTTTGTATTCTCTGTTCCTTCGCGTGCATGTTCATAGTGTTCAAAACTAGGCTATTTTACTCTGCATTATTGTTGCCTTTTGATCCTGCACTTTGTGTTCCCATTATCCGATTCCGTTATAAGGGTTGGGTTTGAGGGTTCTAATCTTTGCCTCTATTTTTCAACCCTTAAAAGTGTCAAAAATGGCCAATTCTCAACCCTTAAAACTGATTTTGGATTTAAGGGTTTGAGGGTTCTACTAGAGATGCTCTAACGTTAGTGCGTAAATTCTCGCCCGTATATGTCTGTGGATCGGGTGGCTAATCCGCCGACACAGATGCGAGAGATGGCCATCGAATGCTGCTGCACACATTCCATACCGCATTTCAATAGATCGGACAAAATTCATGCATACAAGGTGTATTTTCATATAAACTCGAGCACGTTCATTACAATTTGGACATTTTGTTATAAATCGGATGAAATTCATTATATTTTAGACAGTTTTTCACTAAACCCTATTCTAAACCTAATCCAAATGATCGCCGGCACCCGTTCCCCATGCCCTCCCATGAGTAACGAGAACTTAAGCTTCGGTGTCGCCTTCGCCTTCTCCAGTTCCGCCTCGACGCTCTGCAGCTCTGCATCCCCAGACTCCACAACCGCAGGCTAAGCGGCTAATCCGTGATGATTTTCAGCCCGTCAAGCTTGGCTTCATCGGGAGGGGAAGAGTGATGGCCTTCATAGGACCCGAGTGGCGGCGACCTACCATGCACTACTCTTTCTCACTACGGCGGAGCCCACGGACGTGCCAACTTCGTGGTCGTGGCGGCGGGCGCGGCCTTGGCAGAGGCAATGATGTCGTTATCGTCGCTCTTGTCGAACACCTCATCCGACATCTCGCCCATCTCCTTGTAGGCAGCCTGTAGTTCCACCTGATAACGGCGGTACCGCCAGCGATCAGGACAAATGTCGCGGGCGAAGCGGTAGGACTCGAGCAGCGACGCCTGCTCCACCACGTCCATGTCCGTCGTGATGGTCGTGCAAGCGGCTAGTTACTCCTCCGCCTGCAGATACTAGTCGAGGATACGAAGGTTTTAGGCCTGGAAGGCCTTCGCCTCCCGGAACTTGACCTCCCAATCCTCCCGCACCATGTCCATATAGTGGGCACGGGTCTTACCTATGGTGATGCTGGCATGCACCGGTGAGGAGGGTGGCGTCGGCTCTTCCTCATCCATGTCCTACATTGGGACGTCGTCGGCGTGTGTCTGCCTGTCGTCCTGTCGGCCGACATCAATGGAAACTATCACCTTCTTCTGCTCGACCGAGAATCCATCCTAGAGGGTTTTGGAGATCGATGAGGCCATGGTGGGCATGGTGCGGAAAGGAGAAAAGGACTGGCGAAGAGTGACTGCGGCTATAACTGGGGCTGGAGTTTATATAACGGACGGATGGCAATGGTGGGCGACAGACAGATGGATGGGTGGCGCCGGAGTAGATTTCTCGGCAACCGTGTGTCATTAATGTAGGGGGGCGGACGAATGTGGTGCCGCTTGAATGAGGAGAAGTCGCGTGCACCAGGAAGCGGCGCGGGCGGCGCTCTCTCGGCTGGTGCGTCGCTTCAATGACGATAGCAGTGAGACGTCGCATATGTTCTGATGGGGCATAAATGTGGTATTATCGCTCTGGAGCGGTGCTGACCGTTTTGGGCACAAAGCTCGCGCAAGCGAGGGAGGGGGGTTTGGGTGGGCTAGGGCAGTCAGAAGCGGATGTAGCGACATTCCCTATCCGCCCTCCCCCACTTTGTCTCCGATTTACGGGGAGAAATGCGTCTGGATAGCAGACCGATACAGGTCCGTGTTGGATGATAAGACCGCGTGATTCAGACGTATGTAGGTTGTTTGAGGATCGAATCGTTGGACATGCCCTAAACTGTATTTCCTATCTCTTGGGTTTCTAAGCTAATTCATGTATAATTAGTTTAGAATCTCAAATGAGGGAAGTGACCCATGGGAGAAGCAGCGAAGGGGGCAGCACATGGGTGAAGCCTCCAAGAAAACAACAGGCCCTACATCGTGAATTACAACCGCACTTTCCCCATATCTCTGTTTAAAAAAAGCCACTCGCACATCATCTATGCTCATCCCAACGCGACATGGGGTCGGCGGCCAACTGTGCACTATGTGGATCGATGGGATCTTGGAGGCATCAGTTCTTTGATTGTACTATCTACAATGTCACACTATGCATTGTAGAAAGCAGATCCAGATTTGGTTAAAGCAATGAACAGAACTACAGAGCCATATGAAAAGCGACATATTTTCTCACTGCTAGATTCTGTGCCGCATGCTGGTTTCGTGACCATTTTGGTTACACTTTCGGCCGTACGGGATTCACAGTGCACGGCGGTACTTGATCATGAGTTCCAGACCCCCGGTGCACCCATCTTTCTATCCAAATTTGCATGGTTGGTCCTCATGCATCACATAATCATACTCCTGCTCAGAAGCAACCGGTTCATGATTTCGGTAGAATGCTTTTGAAAGCGGGGCGTTGTAAAGTATTTCTGATACTCGGCGTACAATAACTTCCCTGTAGTTTAAATCATAGATGTGAATGAGCTACAAATTTCCAAGGTATTTCAATCGTTTTTGTAGCAAATCTTGGCAGTCCACGTAAATTATGGCTCAAAACATGACTCAAGCTTTAAAATAGAGAGGGATTGGTTACGTCTTAACAAACACTTCAGACTCGCCAAACCATTTATTTACCGGCTTAATTTGCTTGTTTCAAGCCAGAAGCACCTCCTTGATGAGCCTATCAACATTGCGCATGGACCTTCCGTCACGCCGTGCGGAGGCCACAGCACTCTGGCGAAGCTCCAGCACGCGTCGTCGCATCTCTCGCCCCTGCTCCCCCTCCATGGCCTCCCGTATCATGGCCTCCACCTCGGCCCTCCTCACATCGTCCCCGATCTCCATCCCGATGCCCCACTCCGTACACTTGAAACGGCAGTTGGTCTGCTGCTCCGCGAAGAAGGGCCAGCACACCATCGGCACGCCGCCGCAGATGCCCTCCAGCGACGAGTTCCACCCAGAGTGCGTGAGGAACACCCCTACGGCCTCGTGCTCCAGCACCTCCTGCTGTGGGCACCATGTCGACAGCATGCTCCGCCCCTCAGTTGCCACATAGAATTCCGCCGGAAGTGCGGCCTTGACGTCGCCCTTGACGAGGTCAGGCCGCACGTTCCATAGGAAGGCGTAACCAGTGTTGGCCAGCCCCCACGCGAACTCCAGCATATGCTCCTTGGACATCACCGTGGTGCTCCCGAAATTGACGTGCACCACGGAGCGCGGCGGCCGGCCGTCGAGCCAACGGAGGGGAGCATCCTGCTCCTTCAACAGGTTGGACCCGATGCCGGCGACTGGGCTCTCCTCCGGCACATTGTTGCGAGCCGTCAAATGGAGTGGCCCCGCTGTGTAGATGGGCGGCAGGAGCTTGGACATGGCATCCAGCAAGGGCGCGTCGAGCTCGTCCCAGGTGTTGATGACCACCGCTGACGCCTGCGACATGGCCGGTACCTCGTGGATGAAGAAGTTGAACATGATGTCATCAGGGTCCGTGATGCGCAAATAGCTCGGGAGGTCACGCAGCCGCAGGTCCTTGGGCATCGCCGGTATCCAATCGATGATCGTGTCCAAGTATCCATTGCTCAACTGAGCCTCTTCTGCACCAACAGCAAATTAATTATACCAGTATGTAATGTTGCTATCAATTGAATTGTTCTATAATACTATGTCTGCAACTAATTTAAATTCTTCGGATGCAACCGATATAGGAGTGCAGAATGACATGCTAGACCTGGTACATGCTTAAAAAATGCCAGGAGAAACATACATACTACTTCAACAAAACAAGAACAGGCCTTGGTAACTGAAGAGAGCTTTTTTTGTCGTGCATGTCGAGAGAGACATACATGATACATATCTGCATACCTTTGAGAGGGACGAGTCCACGGTCGAGCAGATCCTTGTAGTGGAAGTAGCCCATGAAACCACAAGCGCTGGCGGTCCAGAGCACGGCGCAGCGGAGGACGAGCTCCCGCGCGACGCTAGTGGCGAAGCTGGTGATGCTATCGGCCACCACGCAGGTGACAGGCGGCACGGCGCCACCGGAGGCCTCGGCCTCCTCGTTGAGCTTGAGGACGAGCTCCATGAACCTGGGGCGGCAGGTGGTCAAGGTGGAGTAGATGAGCGCGGGGGTGTCCCGCGAGGCCTCGAGGTCGGACGGCGGAAGGCCGTCGGCGATGGTGGCGAAGCGGAACCCCGGCACGCTGCAGAGCCTGTCCACGGCGGCCTGCGACTGCTGCGAGCGCAGCAGGCGGAGGTGGTTGAACTCGTTGTTGACGAAGGTGATGTGGAAGCCCCTGGTGTGGAGCAGCTTGGCCAGCTTCAGCATCGGCGTCACGTGACCCTGCGCCGGGTACGGCATCATCACGGCGTGCGGCCTCTCGCCCGCCGGCAAGCTTAAGGACCCCATCCTAGCTAGCTACCGAGACTGCTTGCTTCGGCTTGCTGCTGCTGCTTCAGCTCGCTCTCTCGCCGACAAGGCCACAAGACGCGACGCTGTGCTCCATGGGTTCCTGACGTGTTGTTGGTATATAAAAGATGAATGAATTGTTGTTGCATGTGATCGGCGCGTCCTTTCGTTCCTCTACCGGCCGCCTCCAATAGTTTGGCCGCGGATTCGTTAACCTCAAACAACTGGCCTTTTTTTAATAGCTCTTTTACGGCACCCTGTGATGGATATTCGCTGTCCATTCACAAAATCTAAGAATGGTGATTGATCCATACTGTTGTACTTGTAGTTGGCCCATCAGCATCGCCAACAGTAGCGCTGTTGCTGGCCGCTCAGCGTGCGACAGTGTACATGTTGTGAGCGCGTTTTAGGGAAAGGAAATTTAGCCCGCCGATCCCACTGTCCCGCCTCACCCAGCCTGTTCGTTATCTTCCGTTACCCGCGGCACCCACATCGGGCTAGGGTGCCGATGGCCACCTGAACACCTCCCCTTTGTCGCCATGCTTGTAGATGTGACGGCGCCGGTGGCAAATGATAATGCAAGGTGTTTGTTTCATCAGAATTCGTCCGTCACCTGTTTACAGTGTAAACGGATACCGTTACAGGCGTTTGGTGACAGATCTCTGTAATCAATTTCCTCTGTAATCAGGTCCAGCACAGTTATCGGTGGATACCCCACACAACCTATCGGTAAAGGTTTCCTTACCACCCCTCGCCCCTCGCCCTCCTCCCTAGCGACTCCCTCCTCCCTCCTCCCCTCGATCTATTTGCGCCGCCACCTCCCATCGAGTCCAGCGCCGCCGCCTCCCATCGGTCCTCTCCTCGTCCAGCCGCCGGCAACAACCTCGCCACATCAGTCCCCGGAAACAACGCCGCTGCCGACGCCGACGAGGGTGGACGGTTGAAGCCGCCGACGGGGAGCAGCAACGCCATCTCCGGATCGATCTCTTCCTCCTCCATCAACCTCCTCCTGCAGATCTATTTCCTTTACACAGCCCAACCAAACAAAACATGGTTTATCTCGTGCGGAGTTGTTACAGGGCGTAATCTGTTTCCCATTACGTTTACATTACCAGTCACAGAAACAAACACCTCCAAGGTGCTTAGGGGAGGTATTTAGAGAAATAAATTAGGTATTTCTTAAGCAACGATGTTTATTTGTACAGGGTAGACGCTTAATTAAACGTCTTTTTTGTAGAAATAGAATAGGTACCTATGCTTCAGAAAAACTCGATTTATTTTTCTAAAGACCTCCCTAAGCACCTCTCATTGTACAAGGCCTGAGAGCACGCCAGCACAGAGAGATGCAGGAAGGACGGCCAGGGCCTGGTGGCTTTCAGAACAAGGTGTCGAGGTCGCAACAAAGTCGATTCCCAGCCCCTTTGGTCTTCACCAACTGAAGAAAACTTTCACGATAGGTTTCTAAATCAGAAAATGCCTATATTTTGTGAAGAAGAACAGGGAGGCTGAAAATGCCTATTTTAACCTTGAGAAATCCACGGAGGAATTTTGTTATAATGCTCTCCTCACTCGTAGCAGTACGGAGTACCGTAGAAATGGTCTTTTTATTAATAAAACCATCTCTGGGAAAGTTGCATTCTACTTTACTTCCCCTCGCACCTACTCCGTTTCCAAATATTTGTCTTTCTAGATATTTCAACAAGTGACTATATACAAAGCAAAATGGGTGAATCTACATTCTAAAATATGTCTACATACATCTGTATGTGGTAGTCCATTCAAAATGTTTAAAAAGAAAAATATTTGAGAACGGATGGGAACTATGGAAGCTCTATATGTGTAGGCAAGTTTTGCATTTTCATTGGACCCCAGTAACCGGCGTACATCCGCATGCATCAAAAGGAGAGAGCTTCGCACCGGCGCGCGCCGGCTGGGCTTGCCCACTCTGACTACTGCAGCCCATACTGTAGAATCTGGTTTACTATATCGGGTCGGTTTTCTGGTCTGATTTTATGTTGTTAGAAAATACTCACTGAACATTTTCTAACATCCGTTGAACATTTGGCAATATATGCTGAACATTTTCTTAATTTACGATGAACAATTTAATAATACACAGCGACTTTTCATATTATATAATTATTTTAATATACAATGATCATTTTCAAAAAATATGAATATGTATGTTGATTTTTTTAATATGTACTGAATTGTTATTAATATACGTCAAAACATTTTCTAATACACATTGAAGGTTTGCGTAATATACATTGAACAAATTTGAAAACACAGAGCGAACATTCTGTATATTCGTTGAACAATTTCAAATATACGATGAACATTTTTATAATGCATGGTAAACTTTGTGTGGTATACCATGAACATTTTTGGGATATAAGGTGAACATTTTTTCAACACACAATGAACTTTGTATAAAACAAGAAAAGAAAAAAAAAAGAGACAGAAACGGAAATTGGAAAAATAAATGAAAAGAAAGAAACCGCGAAGCGACTGTGGGCCGGCCAAAACTCAGGCGTTGAGAGGCCTCGCTTCAACGAAGCCAAGCCCGTTCCATGCTCACGAGCGTCAAATTGGAATCGCCCCGTGAAGGAGGCACTATTGAACGGCAAATCATATTTGACATGGATGGCGCCAGTGCGCACACCCCCCTCGGAGATGGCCCACATTTTTTTTCTTTCTCTATTGAACTTCAAGAAAAGGTGCGGGGGGATTTGCCATTTTTTTCTTTATTATAAACTTCACAAAAAGGCAAGAAAAAAAACAAAGAGATAGAGACAGAAATAGAAATAGAAAAAAGAAAGAAACAGCGAAGTGACCACGAGCCGACCAAAACATGGGCGTCAGGAGGTCGCCCTTCAGCGAAGCCACGCCCTTTCTATGCTCACGAGCGTCAAATTGGAATCGCCCCTTGGAGGAGGCACCAGTGAACGGCAAATCATATTTGGCGCTGAAGGCGCCGGTTAAGGGCTATTTTACCAACTGGCGTATACCCTACTCCAAGATGGGCCACCTTTTTTTTTCTTTCTCTAATTTTTTTTCGAAAAGGGGCTTGGACCCCGGCCTCTGCATCAAAATGATGCATACCGCCATTTTATTAAAAGTCAAACGATCCAACAAAAGACATACAAATTCCGGATACAAAGAGAAACAGGACCGTCACAGCCGGCTGGCAAAAGACAGATAAGCTACTAAACACCTATCCTATTACATGACCGCCATCCAAACCGGTTGTAGATATCCCGAGCTACCATCTCCCAGCGGATAGACGCAGTAACCAAATGCTCCCTGGCCGCCGTCTGAGTGAGTAGCGACCACATACTGATAAGAGTAGTGGCCCTAAAAATAACGTGCAGGAAGTGAATATTTATTGTTCTGTTAAATACCAAATCATTTATGCAATTCCAAATAGCCCATAGTAAAGCACATACTTCCACTCGGATATGTCTCGTTGTTACTACATCAATCTCATGCAGCCACGTCCCAAAAAGCGTGTGAATGGAAACCGGGGGGGTGATATTAAAGGCTATCTGTACCGACCTCCATAAGATCTTAGCCATAGGGCAATCAAGGAAGATGTGTCTAATAGATTCGTCACGATAAAAAAAACTACATCTTTTAGACCCTGTCCAGTTCCTTTTTGCCAAATTATCTTTAGTTAAAATAACTCGTTTATGTACAAACCACATAAACACTTTGATTTTTAGGGAAACTTTTACTTTCCACACATGTTTCGAGCTAGGAATCACACTAGTGTTAATAACATCCCATACATGGATTTCACTGAGAACACCCCATTCTGAGCTAGTTTCCATCTCAGCTGATCTGGACGCTGGGAAAGTTGGACATCCATTAGTCGTCTCACAAGATGTAGCCAAGCTTCCCACCGGTTTCCCACTAACGTCCTTCTAAACTGGATATTAAGCGGGGTTGAATGTAATACCATTGCAACATAGCGTCTCTTCGTTGAACGATATTATAAAGCGATGGATATTGAAGTGCCAGAGGTGTCTCCCCTAGCCATGTATCCTCCCAAAATCTAGTTGAAGTACCATCTCCAATTATGAATTTCGCCCAATTGAAAAAGGTTGATTTCACTCGCATAAGTCCCTTCCAAAAAGGCGAGTCAGTCGGTCTTACCGTCACCTGGGACAACATTTTGGTTTGCAGATACTTATTGCGAAGAATCTGTGCCCAGGTGGCATTCGAATCACAAGATAACTTTTATAGCCATTTACTAAGTAAGCATCGATTCTTCACCTCTAAGTTTTCAATACCTAGACCCCCTTGGTTTTTCGGTCTGCAAATTATGTCCCGCTTAGCGAGTCTATACTTTCTTTTGGATTCATCACTCTGCCAAAAGAACCGTGATCGATAAAAGTCTAGCCTTTTCCGTACTCCAACCGAAACTTCGAAAAAAGACAATAGAAACATAGGCATACTGGTAAGGACCGAATTAATGAGAATCAATCGTCCTCCGTATGACATAAGCTTGCCCTTCCAGCAACTTAGTTTTTTCTCAAATTGATCTTCAATGTTTTCCACTCTTTGTTAGTGAGCTTACGATGGTGAATCGGTATGCCTAGATACGTGAAGGGTAGAGACCCCAAGTCGCAGCCAAACAATTCTTTGTAAGCTTGTTGTTCTTCTTTAGGTCTTCCAAAGCAGAACAATTCACTTTTGTGGAAGTTAATCTTTAACGACAATTGTTCAAACAAGCATAACACTAGTTTCATGTTCCTAGCTTTAGCTAAGTCATGCTCCATAAATATGATAGTATCGTCAGCGTACTGTAGGATGGATACATCCCCGTCAACTAAATGCGGAACCAGGCCCCCTACCTGCCCAGCCTCCTTCGCCCTCCCTATGAGAATTGTCAACATATCTATGACAAAATTGAATAGGATTGGCGACATCGGATCTCCTTGTCGCAAACCTTTATGCGTTTGAAAGTAATGCCCTATGTCGTCATTGACCCTTATTCCAATGCTCCCTTTTTGTGTTAAAGAATCGACCTGGTCTCTCCAGGCTTGATCGAATCCTTTCATACGCAACGCCTGCTGCAGGAAAGGTCATTTCACCTTGTCATACGCTTTCTCAAAATCCACTTTAAAACCCACCCCGTCCAGTTTTTTTGTATGGATTTCGCGCAGCGTTTCCTGTAGTACCACCACCCCTTCCAGGATGTTTCTGTCTGGCATTAACGTAGTTTGGGAAGGATGCACCACTGAATGTGCAATTTGAGTAAGTCTGTTAGTCCCAACTTTTGTGAAAATCTTAAAGCTAACATTAAGAAGACAGATCGGCCTAAATTGCTCAATTCTAACAGCCTCTGTTTTCTTTGGAAGCAATGTTATCGTTCCAAAATTCAAGTGAAACACCTGCAATTGTCCCAAGAAGAAGTCCTGGAACATCGGAAGCAAGTCTCCCTTAATGATATGCCAGCACTTCTTATAAAACTCCGCCGGGAAACCATCCGGGCCAGGAGCTTTGTTATTTTTCATTTGGGAAATAGCGTCAAAAACCTCTTTCTCCGAAAAAGGAGCAGTCAATATCTCATTCTCCTCATTTACAAGCTGAGGTACATCGTCTACCCTCGATTCGTCCAAGGAAAAAAATATCCTCAGGACGCCCGAACAGCTGTTTATAGTAGTTGGTAATGTATATCTTTAGGCTTTCCTGACCTACAATCGCACCTTCATCCTGCTCTAGTTGAAAGATTTTCTTCTTTTGATGTTTGCCATTCGCAATCATGTGAAAGAATTGTGTGTTGTCATCTCCTTGGACGATTTTACGCACTTTAGCCCGCAAAGCCCACTTCAATTCCTCCTCGCGTAGCAATTCTTTTAGTCTTAACTCTGCTGCCCTCTTAGTTTCCAGCTCACTGGCGTCTAAGATAGCACACTCCGCTCTAACGTCGAGGGCTTGGATAAGTAAAAGGAGCCTCTCCTTTTCAGCCTTATACATCCCCTCAGTATGCTTTGCCCACCCCCTGAGGAACTGTCTCAAGTGTCTAACTTTATTTTGCCAACGATCGATGTTGGATCGTCCTCCTACATCTTTTGCCCATTCTTTTGCAACCATATCCAAAAACCCTTCTCGTTCAAACCACACAGTTTCAAAAGAGAAAGGGCGTTTGTTCCCTATATGCGTTGCCTCCCCCGAGTCAACTAATAATGGGGTGTGATCCGAGATTCCACGAGAGAGTGCTTGAACCGTCACTAGGGGAAACTTCTGTTCCCATTCGACACTTGCAAGAACCCGATCCAACTTCTCAAAAGTCGGAATCGGTAGATTATTGGCCCATGTGAACTTCCGACCAGAAAGCTCAATCTCACGAAGGTCCAGGCTTTCGATAATTGTATTAAACATAAACGACCATCTGCCGTCAAAGTTATCATTATTCTTTTCCTCCCGCCGACGAATAATATTAAAATCTCCCCCCAACCAAGAGGGGGAGCTGCTCATTCCCACAAATGCGGACTAAAACAGCCAGAAAATCTGGCTTAAGTTCCGGCTGCGCGGCCCCATAGACCGCCATCAGAGCCCAATCAAAACCATCTACCTTTGAACGAACCCTAAATTTAACCGCGAAGTCCCCCATAACCACATTCCTCACTTCCAGAGTTTCGCATTTAACCCCAAGTAAAATCCCACCGGATCTTCCTCTTGGTGGTAAGCAGTGCCAATCAAAATCCACCCCTCCCGACAGGGTGCTAAGAAACTGTGGGGTAAAGTTGTCCCGACCAGTTTCGGAAAGGGCTATAAAATCTAATTTATACTCAATAGATGCCTCTGCAAGGAACCTTTTTTAGCCAAGTCTTTAAGACCTCTGCTATTCCAAAAGATTCCTTTCATAATTCATCATGAAATTTTTTAGATGTTCGAATTCTAGCACTTCTTCGCACTGCCGAGGTGGGGTAGATCTTACGCTTCCATTTGCGTTTCGGTTTCCTTTGATCTTCTACCCTGACCTCACTACCAAACTCTCCACCCGCGTCTTCCTAGGACGAACCTTCCCTGGAAAGCCTCGGAGAAGACACATCCTCCTCCTCCGCAGTCTCCAGGAGAGCGGGTTCAAGGTCCACACAGAAACTATCAAGCACATTAACTCCCAATGTAGCTACCTCAGAATAATTTAAAGGTTGAATTGCCGCTAAGTTCCTAATCATCTCTAAAGCACGTTCTGCCTCAAGATCCAAAATATCGTTAACGGATTTAGCTACCTCTCTGTCATTCTTACCCAGAGAGACCCCCAAATCTGTGGCTTTATTAGCAATATCTTCAGTAGAGAAATGCAAAATAGAATTGGTTGTATTAACTGACATACCCGTATTGGTCCGAAGATCATGAAGCTTGGCCGCCCGCTTGGCGCATCGAAGCTGCATATCGTCGATATCCGGCTGGTCCTGTATGCGACAGCTCATCCGTCGACCAACAGAGACTGGGTCCGGAATCCCACCAAAAGCGATGACATCGTCACGAGATATCCCGCTAGGGGTAAGGCCACCTGCCGTACCCCCCACCGGGCTCAAAGGCGCTGCCCCAACCGGCAGGGTTGCCTGGGTCCTCAACACCGCCACCGCACCTCCACTGAACACCTGCGCCGAGCTAGGAGAAGCCCGTGCCCCCGTCCCAATATCACCGTCCTGGACCTGTGCCTGAGCCGCCTCATCCAGAACCTGATCGAGGGCCACCCCATCCAGGGACGACCTGAGAGGGATGGAGGTACAGGCCACGTGCCCACACCCCCTTCCCGAACTAACCGTCGGAGACGTTGGGGCAGGGGCCTCCTGCCCACACCGCTCGAACCATCCCTCTTTGTACTGAGAATCCTGTCCATCCCACTGGATAACACAGAAGATCGCTCGATAACATCAGCCGAAGGAAGTATCAGTGGTAACTCAGACTCTGCCGGCTCATCCATCTCCACCCGAGAACTCCAGAGGCGACTCGGCGCCGAATGCATATCAAAAGACCCAAACCAAAGAGTGTTCGATGGTGTCGTGGAGTTAGTCGGTCCCGAAGCCGACCTAGTCATCTTGTCCGACTGCGGTGGCGACCCCTTAGCCATCACCCGCCGCGAACTCTCAGGCGTCTTACTCTGATTTCCAGAAGCCCCATCACCCTCAGTCGTGTCCATATCCACAATGTCCTCCCCCTCGCCCTCCTGAGGGATCGGCGTGTCCTCGATCTCAAGCTCCAAAACATACGTGACGCCAGCATGTGTCCACTTGACCACATCCGGGACAAACTCCACACTGAAAACACTAACAAGC
The DNA here is from genome assembly GCA_902687465.1 of Secale cereale. NCBI lineage: Eukaryota > Viridiplantae > Streptophyta > Magnoliopsida > Poales > Poaceae > Secale > Secale cereale. The sequence continues at coordinate 808,516,944 of LR738712.1, forward strand.
AGTCTCGCCGCGCTGTGAGACCGTGTGACAGGCATATCCACCTGTTCTGTCTTCCCCATGAGAGAGCCCAAACTCCACGCAACCAGAAAATTATTGATGTATCTGCGTGGTGCACCATAGAAGCGTACCCAAACCTTCTCCAAAGGTGTGCCCATAGGATCCTTCTCCTTCCACTCGTCGAACGTAAGCACAATACTCGTACTTGGGATCCTACACATGCCCCACTTGAGCATATATAATTGATCCTCCTTAGTGGGAAAATCAACCTTGTATGTCTGATCCTCCAACCTGACAAGGTCCCACTTATGATTACCTGGGACGAGATCCTGCAACTGGCGGACAATCTGTGCCTCAGTCAAACTCCCATTAGCAACCTTGACGACTGCAGGGAAGGAACTCTCGTGAACCTGCGCGAAGGTGCCACATCTGGTGACTTGAAGAACATAAGCTCCTGGCAGCACACGCCATACAGAGTGCACACCGTTTTTGGGCCAACAAGGAGAGGACAGTTGCTAGACTTGTGCTGAAATCTGCAACAATAATCACAGAGTTCTGTGGTACACACTGCAACGAAATGCCCTGGCTCTCCACATCTATAGCAAGGAAGTTTCTTTTTCTTAATAGCCCACTTAGATAACTTCTCACCATTGCGCTTATCCATGGCCTTATCAGCACCACTGCCATCCTCTTTAGACTCCGGAATACCAACTGCCGCCAAAGCCTTAACTGTGTCAACATCAACCTGGGGGAGCGCGGGAGGAGGACCTGCCCCACGTTGGGTACGGCCGTCGCAAGCACCTTACCTTCCACCATCGCCAAAGGAGGTCGCTGATAGGGAGGTCGGCGGCCCCAACCTCTCCCGCCACGAAACGCACGGTGAGCTCCTCGATGAGGCCGATTGGTTGGACCGGTAACCCCTTCGACGAAGTTACCCAGCGGTCCTTGGAAGCCGCGTCCCGGTCCCTGGCCATAGTTCCAACCGGAACCCTGAGTACCGCCAGAAGAGGAACCATGATGCTGCCCATCTCCGTACGCATTATACCCATCGTCACCCCATTGACCATAACGGTTGAAACGAGCTCCTCCATGATTGTGATCTCTCGCAGCACCTCCACCATGACCGTCATGCATAAAGTGTCCGCCTCGCCCGCCGCCGTGGGCACCACCACGACCATTGTGGGGTGTCCCACCACGACCTGCAGCTTGGCTGCCCTGACGACCGACGAACTGGGCACCTCCCCGCCCTGCCGCCGGGGCCCTGCCATGACCGGCACCCTGGCCGACGGGCGGCTCGGACTGCTGTGCCGCATCGGCAGCAGCCGGAGCGCTGGCAGGAGTGCCGGCCATGCACGTCCCCGCGTCGGGGGAAGGAGAACAGGCAACCGCATGGAACTCTTGATGAGCACGCGACGCGCTGGAGGCTATCGCAGAGGAGGCGACCAAGGCGACCCGCCTCGCTCGTCCAATACCGAGTCTCGCGAACGACGGCAGAGCGATGGCCCGATCCCTAGAACCCCCCCTGTCGATCCCACCGACGGATTCCTGTGCGATAGCAACTGCAATCGGGCATCGGGCCTCTTGCTCAGTCCCACATACAGCCTGGTCCGACAAGGGCAAGTCAGGCCCAACCTGGCCCAACAAAGCCCTTAGCCGATCTGACCTTTCCTCTCGGATCTCACCGGACGAACGCAACGGCAGCGCCGCCGACGGCGGCTGCGTCTTCTTCCGGCGATCCTTCACCACCTTCCAAGAACCGAGAAAATCACCAAGAGTAAGGGAAGGCAGACATACCTTGGGTAGGGGACCCTTCCAAGGCCGGATCACCGTCGGGGCCATGCGGCGATGAACCACTCGCCGGAGAACCTCCAGCTTGTCCGTCTTGGCCAACCCATCCCAAGCATGATCTTCGATTGGCACAATCCCATCCACGAAGCCAGCGACTTCCTCCTCCGAATATCCCGCCCCCAACACCGCGCACACGTTGTCGCTCGGCGTCGGAGAGCCGCCGGCAAGGTCGTCCTCCTCGTCGGAGTCGTTCGGGTCCGAAGCCGTGAGGGCCCAGAACCTACTTCCAGCGCGGCCGGAGGGTGCAGCCGGCGACCACGCATTTTCCTTTTTTTTCTATTATAGACTTTAGAAAAAGGTGCGCTGGGATGGGGATGAAACTAATGAGCTATACCTTCACAGAGAAGAGCACTTACCACTCAGACAGCACTACAAATGTGAAACATTGTTTCTTTTCTAAATTTTATACTTTCCCAAGTTCTTCTTACTCTGTTTATTTTCCTTTTTTGCTCATTCTTTTTTCTTTTCTATTCTTATTTTATTTCTTATATATTATAATTTTCTTACATGCAATAGATTTTCAAAATCAATGCATTTTTTTTCAAATTCATGAATTTATTTTCTATTTTCTAAATGATGATTTTATTTGAAAATCTATGATATTTTTTCAAAAACCATGCACTTTCTGGATTTTGTGAACTCTTATCAATCAAGATTTTTTTCAAAATTGTGAACTCTTTTCAAAATTGTGAATTTTTTAGAAAACTTTATGAACTATTTTGAAAAATAAACAAACATATTCTGAATTCGTGAACCTTTTTTAAAAATATGTGAACTTTTTCAAATCTTTTTCGAAAGAGTTGGGATTCTTCAAAATAAATGAAATTTTATTACAATTATAGAACTATTTTGAACTCTTTTTCCCAAAATTGATGAACTTTTCTGAAAAAATTATGAATATTAACTTTTTTCAAATTCTATAAACTTTTGTCAAACTAGCAAAAGAGTCCGTGCGTTGCAACGGGAGAGAAAAAATAACACACGCTCTTAACCCAACAACCATCACTCAAGACCACAATAGGTCTATCTCCTTTATATTTGCGAGGCATCATATTTGTGTTGCCGCTTATCCTCCTTCTCATCCTCGTAGCGATGGCCTCAGTGTTCACACAAAACAAAGAAAAAAACATGTTTAAATATGGTTAATCCTAAGGCGTCTCTCTCTCCCTCTATTCTCCCCCCCC
>LR738712.1:808529236-808700801 GCA_902687465.1 Secale cereale
CCTTCCTCGCCGCCGCCTGAGGCAACTTCATCAAGTGTTTGAGGTTACTGCAAAATTTCATCCAAAAATAACATTCGGGGAGCTCTACAAAAATAATAATACAAATTCACATCTCAAAAAGTATGCAAAACTGTGAGAAGTGATTTTGTTTCTTTTTGTCTGAGCTTCGATTCACAACATGGGTCACAATCATGTCGGGCGGGTTAAGTTGTCATTACCGTTCGTAATTACATAACCCTCATGGACGAGCCTGTCCGGAGCGCGTGACGTACAGGTCACCGAACGCCGGCTCCTCGGGAGGTTTCCAATGGACCCGGAGTGTCCTGGGCCGGAGACCTCGTGCCCGAGTTGAGTACTCCTTCTCGGGGCTATCTTTCGATCCGAGGAAAATATTACGCCGAATTTGCCATTAATTTTGACAAATGTGGAACCGGCGTCCATTCGACTTCGTGCCTATACCGGTTTTAGACCTTCGGGCGCGCTTCGAGTCACTCCCCGTCATTGCCATTCTTTCGCTCTCTTTTTTTGAGCGGGAAATTTTTTAGGCGGGCAATTTTCGCAACGAGTACGAAATTGGTAGTGTAGGCACCAAATGACAGTCCAAGAGAGAGAGACAGAAAGAGATAGAGATAGAGATAGAAATAGAAAAAAGGAAAGAAACAACGAAGTTACCATGGACCGGCCAAACACATGGGCATCAGGAGGTCGCGCTTCAGCGAAGCCACGCCCTTTCCATGCTCAAGAGTGTCAAATTGAAATCGCCCCTTGGAGGAGGCACTAGTGAACGGCAAATCATATTTGGCGCTGGAGGCGCCGGTTATGGGCTATTTTACCAACTAGCGCACACCTTACTCCGAGATGGGTCATCCTTTTTTTTCTTTCTCTATTGAACTTTGTAAAAAAGGTGTGTAGGGATTTACCTTTTTTCTCTATTATAGACTTTAGAGAAAGGTGCGCTGGGACGGGGATCGAACTAATGAACTATACCTTCACAAAGAAGCACACTTACCACTAGGACAGCACAAAAAATGTGCAACATTGTTTCTTTTCAAAATTTTATACTTTCCCAAGTTCTTCTTACTCTGTTTTTTTTTCCTTTTTTGCTTGTTCTTCTTTTCTTTCTTTCATATTATAATTTTCTTAAGTGTGAGAAAATTTCAAAATCAATGCTTTTTTTTCAAATTCATGAATTTATTTTTGTTTTCTTTTTTTAGTTGATGATTTTATTTGAAAATCTATGATATTTTTCAAAAACCGTGCACTTTTTTGGAATTTGTGAACTCTTTCAATCATTTTTTTCCAAAATTGTGAACTCTTTTTGAAATTTTAAACTCTTTTTGAAATTGTGAACCATTTTTCAAAATTGATAAACTATTTTCAAAAATCAACAAAACTTTTTCTGAATTTGTGAAACTTTTTCAAAATATGTGAACTTTTTCAAATCTTTTTTGCAATCATTGGGCTTTTTCAAAATCAATGAAGTTTTATTAAAAATATTGAACTATTTTTAACTCCTTTTCCAAAATTGATGAACTTTTTCGAAACAATTATGAACTCTTTCCGAATTTACTAACGTTTTTCAAATTCTATGAACTTTTGTCCAATCCGTGGACTTTTTCAAAATCAATGAACTTTGTTTTTTGTGTTTTTTTAAGTATGTGGAATTCGTGGATTTTTTTGATTTTGTGAGAACTTTTTTGGATTTTATAATTCATAAAATCGGTGTTCATCTCAGTTGAAAATAGCTTGCCTAAAAAAGAATCACCTAGACAAGGAGACCTTGTGAACTCTAGGTAAATGAGATGGAACCGACGAAGGAAGCTAGTGAGCACCAGGGATCCTTTTCGGTGCGTGAAGCACCGAATAAGAGGCCTCTAGTAAACTATATTTCCCACGGAGGATTCGCTCACGCGGCGTCTATATCTCGCATTAAGCGAGTCGATAGAATATCTCGCTGAAAGCTCTAAGGTAATCAGTGACGCGCGCTAAAGTAAAAAGATTGAAATGGAGAGCCGGGGATCGGTCCCTGGCCGCCAGGAATATCAGGCGCATTGCCAGCCGTTATGACCACGCTCGATTCATGGTTCCTACTAGGGTTGCGACTTACTTTATGCCATTTAAGCCGGGTTTTTCTTTTTCTTTTCTCAGTTTTCACAGGTTTTTATTTTCTCTCCATTTCCTTTGGTTTTCCTTATTCTTGTTTTTCTTTCCTTTATTTTGATTCTTTTTTCTTCTCCATTTTTCTTTCTTTTCATGTTTTTCCTTATATTCTTTTTTAATGTCTTTTTCTGTTGCTTATTTTTTTTCTATTTTTGGGTTTCTTTGTTGTTTTGGTTATTATTCTACTTTTTTTGTATGTGTCAACAACATTTTTCCAATACACATCTGACATTTCTTCAGTACAAATTATACGTTTTTGTAATACAGTGTCAGCATTTATCTATACACATTTATCGCTTTCCAAATGCTTGATTACAATTTTTAAAGAATTGTTCTAGATTATTTCAAATGCTTGATTAGCATTTTTTATATACATAATCAAAATATTTGATCATTTTTTAATACATGGTCAACATTTTTAATATAGACGCTTAACATTTTTTAAATGCTTGATTAACATACTTATATAGATGATAAAAATAATTCATCAATTTTTAGTACATGGTCAACATTTTTTCTATACACATTAAATATTTTTAAAATAATTGATCAAAAAAAATTCAGATGATTTATTAACAATTTTATATACGTGACAAAAACAATTCATCATGTTTTCAATACATGGTCAACATTTTTCCTGTACACATTTAACAAATTTCAAAAGGATGATCAACATTTTTCAAATACCTGTTCAAAGAAGTTTTAAAATCTCGTTTAACATTTCTGAAATACTTGATCAAAAAATATAAACATTTTTCGTATACGTGATAAACATTTTCTCTATACACATTCAAAATTTGTTGAATGCTTGGTCAACATTTTTTTAAACATTTAGAGAGTATTTATGTAATATATATTTAGAATATTTAAAAGTTTATACAAAAGAAAAAATAAAGCAAAAAACAAACCAGAAAACATTAGAAAAAAATATAAAAAGGAGGGTTTTGTTTCCAGCGCTTCTGGGCCCGCCCACTAGGTCTCCCCTTCAGCATTTGCTCGAGCCACCTATTTCGTTTGCTAGAAAAACCAGCCAACGGGAAACTAGACCTAGACATCCCATTTAGTATGCCACCCGGCACGATCAACATTTGGCAAAAAATTCCAGATAATATCCATCTCAAAAACTACAACTATTTTGAATTATCACTAGATCAAGGCTTCTGATACATAAGTAAGTGGTCATAATTTTATCTAAATATTTTCCATCGCCAAAAAGCAAAAACTTACTCTACAAAAAGTTCCAAAAAATTGCGAGTGACATATTTGATTAAGAAATAAATTACGAATTTTGCAGTGAGATGTTTCATGTCATATGCCATTGTGCGGGAATTGCCATGTTTGTGAGTACATTTTTTTCTTTGTGTTTGCCATGAACCAATACAAAATGCCACATGATAGTACAAAATTTTTATAAAAGCTTGATATGTTACAACTACACTTTACAAAAATAAAATGTTTTGCCAAGATTTAGAAAAAGCAAATTCATAAATTTGTAACTAGTTGACACCACATTGCGGGGGCAAAACAAATATGAATTTGCCATGTGAGCAGAAAATATTTCTAATAAAAATGCCATAATTTATGGCACAAAAAAGAATAATTTTGCCATGTGAAATGAACTAAAATTATGTGCATTGCTATGAAGTGGGAAGCAAGTTCCCCATGGTGTGTAAAATAAATTCGCCATGCCACTAATAATAAAACTACCATGGGCAAATTAACAGATTTACCATAGTCTCATTTAAAAAATCCATGGTCCAATTAAAAATAAAATAAATTAGTTAATTCAATAAGAGAGAAAAGGGGACCATGACTTGATATCTTTGGCATTGCTCCATATTGGATTTTTATGAGGTGCTCGCCACCAACATTGATGCATCCCCTCACTCCTCAACGTTGTGTATCCGCAGGACGGACACCTTTTGCTGGCGCCAACACATGGGTATTATGTGATACTCCCTCCGTCCGAAAATACTTGTCATCAAAATGAATAAAAGGGGGAAAATGATGTATCTAGAACTAAAATACATCTAGATACACCCCCTTTTATTCATTTTGATAACAAGTATTTCTAGACAGAGGGAGTAGATGAGATGGAGATGGTGCCTATCATATCATTATAAGTCTGTAGTCGGTGTAGGGAGGGGGCCATGAAAGCCCCATGCTAGAGTGTGATAACCACACTCATTGACTTGGGATTGATCTTTGTTTGTGAGCAGGTGAACAACATGACCACCATCAACGATAATGACAAAGAGAAGTGGCAACATAGATGAGTCGTTAGCGCTTCATGCTCTCCAAACCATTTATTTACCACTTTAATTTACTTATTTCAAGCCAGCAGCACCTCATGGATGAGCCTATCAACATTGCACATGGACCTTCCACCAGGCCGTGCGGAGGCCACCGCACTCTTCCGGAGCTCAATCACGCGCCTTCGCATCTCCCGTCCCTTCTCCCCCTCCATGACCTCCCGTATCATGGCTTCCACCTCGGTCCTTCTGACGTCGTCCCCAATCTCCATCCCGATGCCCCACTCCGTACACTTGTAGCGGCAGTTAGTCTGTTGCTCAGCGAAGAAGGGCCAGCACACCATTGGAACACCGCCGCAGATCCCCTCGAGCGACGAGTTCCAACCGGAGTGCGTGAGAAACACCCCTACGGCCTCGTGCTCTAGCACCTTCTCTTGTGGGCACCATGTCGAGAGCATGCTCCGCCCCTTGATCGCCGCAGAGAACTCCGGCGGAAGTGCGGTCTCGTCGTCACCCTTGACGAGGTCAGGCCGCACGTTCCACAGGAAGGCGTAGCCTGTGTTTGCCAGCCCCCACGCGAACTCCAACAAATGCTCCTTGGACATCACCGTGATGCTCCCGAAATTGACGTAGACGACGGAGCGCGGCGGCCGGCCGTCGAGCCACCGAAGGGGCGCGTCCTGCTCCTTCCACAGGTTGGACCCGATGCCGGCGAGGGGGCTCTCCTCCGGTACGTTGTTGTGGACCGTGAGATGAAGCGGCCCCACTGTATAGATAGGCGGCAGGAGTTTGGACATGGCATCGAGCAGGGGCGCGTCGAGCTCGTCCCAGGTGTTGATGACCACCGCCGAGGCCTGCAACATGGCAGCCGTCTCGTGTACGAAGAAGTTGAACATGATGTCATTGGGATCTGTGGCACGCAAGAAGGTCGGGAGGTCACGTAGCCGCATGTCCTTGGGCATCGCCGGTATCCAATCAATGGTCGTGTCCAAGTATCCATTGCTCAACTGCGCCTCGTCTGCACCAACAACAAATAAATTATGGTATGTGGCCTCTGAATCTATAAAATTCACCTTTTGTTGAAAAAAATGATTCCTCCGTTTTAATTTCGACGTGTACACAGCTAACCCACGGTACATGGAGAAATTTGATTTTCTTGTGTGTATATATATATGGAGAGACAGACGTGCATATATGTACCTTTGAGAGGGAAGATCCCACGGTCGAGCAGATCCTTGTAGTGGTGGTAGCCCATGAAACCACAGGCGCTGGCTGTCCAGAGCGTGGCGCAGCGGAGGCCGAACTCCCGCGCGGCTCGAAGGCCAAAACTCATGACGCTATCGGCCACCACGCAGGTTACTGGCGGCAGCGCGCCGCCGGAGGCCCCGGCCTCCTCGTTGAGCTTGCCGACGAGCTCCTTGAACCTGGGGTGGCAGGTGGTCATGGTAGAGTAGCACAGCGCGGGGATGTCCTGCGTGGCCTCACGGTCGGACGGCGGAAGCCCGTCGGCGATGGCGGCGAACCGGAACGCGGGCAGGCTACGTAGCGTGTCCGCCGACTGGGAGCGCAGCAGGCGGCGGTGGTTGAACTCGTTGTTGACAAAGGTGATGTGGAAGCCCCTGGCGTGGAGCAGCTTGGCCAGCTTCAGCATCGGCGTCACGTGGCCCTGCGCCGGGTAGGGGATCATCACGACGTGCGGCTTCTCACCCGGCGCCAGCGACCCCATCTCCATGGCTTCCTTCCTAGCGATCGAGCTTGCTTCAGCTTTGTTGCTTTGTCCCTGTGCCCTGCCATGAGCTGGTATATAACATGGCTGGCGGGCATGGAGGGAGGCCTACGTAAACGTCACGGCGTGCTCGGCGTGCTCACAGGTCGTTGGATCAGTCGATCAACACTTCAATGGCCGCCTGCTGTCATTGGCTTCATGATGAATTATTGTTGTTGTGGGAGGAGAGGACGACGGGACCATATGCATCAGATCCGCACGTCCATTCATTTGCTTACGGCGAATAGTTTGGCGGATTTGTCATTTTCCAGACCACTCATCCTTTTCTTGCTAATCTTACACTCTTAGCAAGTTAATTGCATCTTTTTTTTTCTGCAAGCTCTCGCACCTGTCACGGAAGTGCAAGTTTGGTGTACTACTCCCTCTGTCAGGTCCCAAAAAAAAAGATGACTCGTGGTGTCGCTAACATGCGGGGGACACAGACCCGTCGATGGAGAGGGCCAAGGTGGACGACCGCACAGGGCCCCCAAAAATTTGAGGCCCCCAAATTTGTAGGTATACATATTTAATCACACTTAGCCATTGAATCCAGCGGCAAGGCCTGACTCCTAAGCAGCGTACAAGCAGCAACAAAAAATCCAGCCCATCAGCCCAGCAGCGGCAAGGCCTAGCCATTCACGTATCTTCCTGAATCCCATCAATCGCTAATACCTGGCTAATACGCCGCCGGTTCGCTTGTTTCCGCAACGAGCAGAGGTCGTCTCGTCTCCTGCCTTCCGCCAATCGCCAGCCTGCTGGTTCCGCTAGTCGCCCAAGACGCCATCCGTCCGCTGCTGCCTTCGCCTTCCACGTCCGCAGTTCCGCCATCGGCGATCGCCCAAGCTGTCATTAGGTATACTTAGTTTTGGGCCCAATTTTGATTTTCGCCCCAGGGCTTCGAATTTCTGGAGACGGCCCTGGTGGGACCGCTCGCTAGACAGCTACTATCTCCATTCCACGATATGAGACGCTAGCCTACCAGATTTGGAATGAAGCTAAACTAGCCTGCCAAAATGTTTTATAGTTTGGAATGAAGGTAGTACATATTAGCCGTCAAGGTGGTCTACATCAGAGGATTTCCTCGCTTAAAGCATCTCCAACGTCGACCCGTAAATTTCCTTCCGCGTCCGTGGACATTGCTTGCATACATTTCAACCATTGTCTAAACTAACCGGATGAAATTCATGCAAACTTGACAATATTTATCAATGTTTGGAAAGAAAAAAGCACAAATCATCCAAATTTGATGAGGTAACCGGATATCTAGCAAGTTTTCCATCAACGGATCATGCCGCCCCACACATATTGTCCCTTCAGCTTCATCCAACAGTGTGTGTACGTAAATGATCGTCCCTCTGTACTGTGGTACATCATGGCAGCACATGTGGGCTACATAATGCGTAGACCAACATTGAGTGAATGAATGATTTGAACAAGTTGGGAAAGAAGAAGCAAAACTTACGATCTCATCCTCTGCCGCGTGCAATGGTCACATTGCCTCCAGCTGACCAACCACGTGACAAAACTTGTGACGATGGTCTGGATGACGTAACATCGATATGATAAAGACCCCACATTGCGTTCTTGAATGATGTGCATGTCGTAGGACGCAATGTGCTTCCGTGCGTGAGACGATTTATGCACTTGCTGGCAAAAGGCCCCCCTCTTCTTTTGCCAATGAAATCCGTGGATACAGCCAACCATGCATCTCACAACAGCTCATCCTCCATGGTCGAGTACCCAGGCATCCTTCGTACTCTAAAAAAACGACATGGCGTCCGAAATTAATCTGAATGGCACATGTCGGGCGTGGTGTCCGCCATGGAGATCGTCGACGGGGGGCGGAGTGTGGGTACAAACGGCTTCAGAGTGGACAGCGCTGCCGTACAAGGCGAGTGGGCGCTTCGGTACATGTTGTGGATGTCCAACAAGGCCTCTGTGGCTGCCGGAGAGGTACAGCGGCAACAGGGACATGAAGGCAAGCACATTGTCTTCACTATGCGAGAGAGGGCGCGTCCGAATCAATACATGCCCGCGTTGGATGGCACAATACGTTCAGGCCACACGATCTGAACGGTTGCGGATGGTTTGAGCGTCCGCGTTGGAGATGTCCTTACGTCCACATCGAATAGATATTCTTTTACTTGACCCGCTAATCCATCCAAAAGAACCGATAATTTAACCATATCCGCACAATACAAAAAAACAAACGTAGCTGGAAAGCGAGAACCTCATACTACTAACCCCTTCCACATGCTCATGTTTGTCAGCATCAAAACGGCTGAAGAAAGAACCCGCATAATTGTGGAAGATCTCTGTTCGGTTCCGGTTCCGGTCAAAAAGTATACCATAACTGGACAATGGGTAGACCTGTAGGACTCGAGGCTATACATGCCGCGGCAACCGTCCAGCTCAAACAGCGACAACAAGGGTGAGCGACAAGAGGTGAATTGTAGTGGTTACTAGAAAGGTTGACGGACTCCAGGTATTGGCTGTAGCTATCAACACCTCTAGCAGAACGTAAACCTTAACTTCCCAAATTTGTGAAGTTAAGAAAAAATTGTTTCCAGCCAAACTCTTAAATTTAACTCTCAGAAAAATTATGCACAAAGCCACAACACACAAACTGAAACTACTCTATTCAAACTCAAACTTAAAGAAAGGTAGCACATCATACACATTACATGACATAAACTAAATAATTTGGACTAAATCGACATAAATTTAAATAGTCCTAATCGTCTTATGACATGAGCCTTTCCAAATCCACGCTGTCGTCGCTTGAGTTGCCGAACAAAGTTTGATCACAGAGGGGCCGGCCTCATCGGCATGGTTCTTGTAGGAGTTCGTTTGGTGCCGCTTTTTTAAAAAAAATTGCTAACTCGGGTGTAGTTCACCCGAGAGTAGAAAATCCAGTCTCAATTAGTTTGGTTAGTGGCCGAGCGTGGTTGTTGGGTTAGTGTGTGCGTCTGAATCTCTTGTACAAGCTATTACCTCCATCCAAAAATAAATGTCTCAAGCTTAGTATAATTTTATACTAAAGTTAGTACAAAGTTAAGACACTTATTTTCGGACGGAGAGAGTATTTAAGTTGAACAGATGAATTGGAAAATGTTGTGAGGGCTGCAGCAGCGATGTAGTTTCTGTAGTCATCCAGGAGGAGTGTCTCTTTGCAAAGCAAGTGCTTTCTCTCATAGTGTATGTGTATGTGTGTGTGTTCTTGTGTGGTGAGAGAAACCAAAGAAGATGATAGAGATTGTGAGAGAGAAGAAGAGGAGCTGATGAGCAGCTCCAACAATTGGCATTAGAGCTTTAAGATCCGTGGCGGTTGCGCGGAGTACTCCATTGGAGATGGAGGCAGACGGCACAGGGAGGCTGTGATGCGGAGCATCATATGGTCATCCCCATGGACCTACCTACATCTCCCAAAGCGTCAAGTGGACCCATGACAAGAGCTCATGCACACGCTATCGAAATCGAGGTGAACTCGCTCTTTTCCGAACTATCATTTGTTGCATGTGAGAAATGGCTACTGCCTAAAGCTGAGACTCTATGCATGATCAGGTATCGAGAGGACGGACGTGAAGATACTACGCCTAGTGGAAAAGATGGCGAGAATACCGGGCGCAAGGATCAAGAGAAGAAGCTGCCAGCAAACCAACAGCCACCGGACGACCGGACCACACCGGACGTCCGACGCCTGAAGCTCCAGCCAGCCCAAGTCCCAGCCAACGAATGCTACAGCGGTCGGACGTCCGACGACCTTCAGCGACCGGACGTCCGAGACCCACCGGACGACCGAGCTCCTCTAGGAATCCGGTGCCACACCATAGAAGAAAATTACAGGAAGTCCGAGCCCTCCGGACGTCTGGACCCCCGCGAGCCACTGGACGTCCGGTAGCTGCCGGACTTCCGACGCCTGTCAGTGCAAGACATGTTGGGCCGAAGCCCATGTACCCATTTGCCCACTTAGACTATAAATACTCTCCCACCTCCTCTATCTAGTGTTAGCACTATGATAGCTCATTTAGAGACAGAGCACTGCTCATCCATTTGGTTCTACTCCTAGGAGAGACTGCGGCCTCTACGGAGAAGATCCCTCAAGTGGATCCAAGACCCCTCTACGGGAAGACCCCTCAAGACCTCCTCACGGAGAAGAACTACCGCCTCTTGTATCTTCCTTTGTTGCGTTTGGATCTTGTGTTACTCCTTATATTCATGGATCTAGCACATGTGTGATTGTTCTCGTTGATTTGAGTGTTTTCCCTCGTGTTTCCCCTCGTGTGTTCGTTGAGTTCTTCATGGGATCCCCTCCAAATCATGAAAGATCGGCCCTAGGGTTTCCACCCTACAGCATCTTGGTATCATGAGCCTTGGTTGATCACGAATTTGGAGCCCCTACCCTGGTTTTCTAGACTCGTTTTGTTGATTTTGTCCCAATTTCGAAGAAGAAAATCTCCACAAAAATAGCCCCAATTTTTTGTTGATTTGTTGGTATGATGAAGTTTTGTTGGATTTAATCCGTGGATTTCATGTGTTGCAGGTAGACTAGCTTTTCCCCACCTTTTCCTCGATTTCCATCCACAAATTCACCGAATTTTGAGCAAATTTTGCCACTTCCCCTCAAACCCTAGCAGTTCATCTCGTGCCCGAAATCGCCTAGACACCGGACAACTACCGGACGTACATCAGCCACACCGGACGACCGACATGTTCCAGAAATCCGGTGACCCAAAACAGAGTCAAACCCTCAGACTTCCGACCCCGACCAGACGTCCGACGATCGGGCGTTTGACACTTCCTGGACGTCCGTCAAACCCTGACGAACCTGAACACTATTCAGTTCCCCCCCGATCCATTTCCCACTTCTACAGACGCACTACCATACCACTACACCGTCTGCGCCACCTCTCCAATAACCCAACATTGCACCTCCGCAAACCACCAACGCTTTCCGCAACCAACATCGCTTGCCCGTTTCCAACTCCGAGAATTTTGACATGCTTTGTTTTGAGAATTTGAGTTGTGGTTCTATTTCCTATCATGTTTCGGCTACATAGGGACGGTTCGGCTTCGACATCACCACCGCTTATCTTCGCCCCGGAATCGTCATCGACAACGACGACTTCACCGTTTTGACACCGTCAACCGTAAGCAAGGGCAGTAAATTCGATGACACTCTTGTTCACTCTCCCTTTCCATTGCATTGATAACACCATAACCCATTTTTGTGTCACCTTCCTATCGAGACTAGCCATTGAGTATTGCCGGCAACGTTACTTGTGCACATTAGTGATCATAGTTCCCATTGCATATATACCATATCATCTTGGTACAAGCATCTTAATATCATCTCTTGTGTCACGAGGTTGTCATCGCATATACACAATAGCTATCTTGTTCGTGAAGTTTTGCATAAGTGGCCTAGTAAAAGAGCTCAAAGAGGAAGAGCCAAACAAGCTTTTAAGCAAAAGATAAAGATAAGAAAAGAGCTTTTAAGCAAGAACCATAGCACCATACTACATTAAGATTGTCATACTCGATCATCTTGGATCATATCACCGAAACACAAGACATATAGCATACTTGGGATAGAAGTCATTGCATTTTGCTTAGTAGGTTGTGCACAAGTCTTGTATCCGCCTATTGAGCAATCGTGCTAGAGTCTCTCTTGTGTTGTGCAACACGAGCATTTTTTGTGGATTCCACACTTTCCGCTCATTCTTTGGTTTGCACAACCCCATTTATCTATTTGCGTGTTTGTTTCAGTGTACCTCTCATAGCTATTGTTCTTCTTGTTGCATGTGCAATTTGCGAATATTTTTCAACATTTTTGAGTTTTACTAACAATTGCATTGACCACCATCCTCACCAAGCTCCACCAAAGGCTTTATTTGTGTAGTTGTGAGAGATTGACGAGATACGGTACCAATTGTGCTATTTTCTTGTTACATCATAGAGTGATCATTGAGCAATTCTGAACATCGGTCAAGGTACATTTGGTATAGTTCTTTCATTTCTTCCACTCACATATTTGCTTGAGATGATGGATACGCCAAGTACATCTTCGAACCCGCTATTCGATGATCCTCAAGAACTGAACAACTATGTTACAAAGGTTCACCTATTTGGTGTTCAACGAGCTTTACATCAAGAGAATGAAGCTATGCATGAGTGCATTGAGCTACTCGCCACCGACTTGAGGCATTCCGAAGAGCGGACAAGAGAATACTTTGACACTACACTTACTCACCGCCTTGAAGATCTCAATGCCAACATGACTACTCAAATGGAAGAGCTACGGACTTTGATGATCAATCGACCTTCTTCAAGCACATCATCTCAACGACGGGCCCGCTCAAGTCGTCATCTCCCGACTCCATATTCGGCTCAATTATACTGACATCAAACACTCTTCGTCGAGCCACGCGCCAAGATCGACATGCAAGCAGGAACCCACTTCACGGCAAGATCTCCCAAGAGCAACTTGAAGAGCAAGAACGTCGACATCGTCAAAATGAAGCTACCCTCCAACAAGAAGAAGCGTGATACGTCCATTTTGCATCATGCTTATAAGTTGATATTTATTGCATTATGGGTTGTTCATACATGTTTTGTCACAATAAATATGCCTTTTCCCACTTATTTTGCAAGGTTTACATGAAGAAGGGGGAATGCCGGTAGCTGGAATTCTGGGCTGGAAAAGGAGCAAACTCTGGAAACCTATTCAGCACAACTCCAAAAGCCCCGAAACTCCACAGAACATTTTTTCGGAAAATATAAAAAATATCTGGCGAAAGAAATCTACGAGAGGGGCCACTGGCTGGCCTCGAGGGTGAGGGGCGCGCCCCCTGCCTCGAGGGCCAGCCGGTGGGCCCCAGGTGCCCATCTTCTCCTATAAGAAGCGTTTTGACCTGGAAAAAAAATCAGGAGGAGGCTTTCGGGACCAGACGCCGCCGTCTCGAGGCGGAACCGAGGCGGAAACCAATCTAGGGTTCCAGCAGAGCTGTTCTGCCGGGGATACTTCCCTCCGGGAGGGGGAAATCGTCACCGCCGTCATCACCAACAGCTCTCCAATCTTGGGGAGGGCCATCTTCATCAACATCTTCACCAGCACCATCTCCTCTCAAACCCTAGTTCATCTCTTGTATCCAATCTTTGTACCCAAACCTCAGATTGGTACCTGTGGGTTGTTAATAGTGTTGATTACTCCTTGTAGTTGATGCTAGTTGATTTATTTGGTGGAAGATCATATGTTCAGATCCATTATGCATATTAATATACCTCTGATCATGAACAATATTATGTCTTGTGAGTAGTTACTTTTGTTCCTGAGGACATGGGAGAAGTCTTGCTGTTAGTAGTCATGTGAATTTGGTCTTCGTTCGATATTTCGATGAGATGTATGTTGTCTCTCCTCTAGTGGTGTCATGTGAACGTCGACTACATGCCACTTCACCATTATTTGGGCCTAGAGGAAGGCATTGGGAAGTAATAAGTAGATGATGGGTTGCTAGAATGACAGAAGCTTAAACCCTAGTTTATGCGTTGCTTCGTAAGGGGCTGATTTGGATCCATATGTTTCAGGCTATGGTTAGGTTTACCTTAATACTTCTTTTGTAGTTGCGGATACTTGCATTAGAGGTTAATCATAAGTGGGAGGCTTGCCCAAGTAAGGGAAGCACCCAAGCACCGGTCCACCCACATACCAAATTATCAAAGTACCGAACGCGAATCAGATGATCGTGATGAAAACTAGCTTGAGGATAATTCCCATATGTCCTCGGGAGCGCTTTACCTTGCATAAGAGTTTGTCCAGGCTTGTCCTTTGCTACACAAAGGATCGGGCCACCTTTCTGCACCTATTTACTTTTACTGTTTGTCACTTGCTACCAATTATCTTATCACAAAACTATCTGTTACCTATAATTTCAGTGCTTGCAGAAAATACCTTACTGAAAACTGCCTATCATTTCCTTCTGCTCCTCGTTGGGTTCGACACTCTTACTTATCGAAAGGACTACGATAGATCCCCTACACTTGTGGGTCATCAAGACTCTTTTCTGGCGCCGTTGCCGGGGAGTGAAGCGCCTTTGGTAAGTGGAATTTGGTAAGGAAAAATTTATAATGTGCTGAAATTTATTGTCACTTGTTACTATGGCTCAAAATCCTTTGAGGGGCTTGTTCGGGGTATCTTCACCTCGAGAAGAAGAGCAAAGAGCTTCTCGTCAACCTACTGCACCTATTGAAAATGTTTGCTCTGAGATTCCTTCGGGTATGATAGAGAAACTGCTTGAAAATCCTTATACAGGAGACGGAACACTTCACCCCGATTTACATCTAATCTATGTGGATGAAGTTTGTGGATTGTTTAAGCTTGCAGGTATGCCCGAGGATGTTATCAAGAAGAAGGTCTTCCCTTTATCTTTGAAGGGAGATGCATTTACATGGTTTAGGCTATGCGATGATATGGAGTCATGGAACTATACTCGTTTGAAGTTGGAATTTCATCAGAAGTTCTACCCTATGCACCAGGTTCATCGCGATCGTAATTATATTTATAATTTCTGGCCTTGCAAAGGAGAAAGCATCGCTCAAGCTTGGGGGGAGGCTTAAGTCAATGTTATATTCATGCCCCAACCATGAGCTCTCAAGAGAAATGATTATCCAAAAAAATTATGCTCGGCTTTCTCATAATAATCGCTCCATGCTCGATACTTCTTGTTCTGGTTCTTATATGATGAAGACTATTGACTTCAAATGGGATTTATTGGAAAGAATTAAACGCAACTCCGAAGATTGGGATCTCGACGAAGGTAAGGAGTCAGGTATGACCCCTAAGTTTGATTGTGTTAAAGCTTTTATGGATACTGATGTTTTCCGTGAGTTTAGCACTAAATATGGACTTGACTCTGAGATAGTAGCTTCTTTCTGTGAATCCTTTGCTACTCATGTTGATCTCCCCAAGGAGAGGTGGTTTAAATATCATCCCCCTATTGAAGTAAAAGTAGTTGAATCTATTAAAGTTGAAGAAAAAACTATCACTTATAATGTTGATCCTGTTATACCTACCGCTTATATTGGGAAACCACCTTTCCCTGTTAGAATAAAGGATCATGCTCAAGCTTCAACTGTGGTCCGGAAGAGTAATACTAGAACACCTACACCCTCTGAGCAAATTAAAGTTGAACCTAGTGTCTCTATGGTTAAGGACCTCTTGGTAGAAGATTTAAATGGACATGTTATTTATCTCCAAGAAGAGTCTGCTAGAATAGCCAAACCCAATGCTAGGAATAAACATACACCTGTTGTAGGCCTGCCTATCATCTCTGTTAAGATAGGAGATCATTACTATCATGGTTTATGTGCCGTAGGTGCTAGCGTGAGTATTATCCCTCTTGATTTGTATAACGAAATTATGCATGATATTGCACCTGTTGAGTTAGAAGGGATTGATGTTACTATTAAGCTAGCTAATAGAGATACTATTTCACCAGTTGGGATTGTTAGAGATATTGAAGTCTTGTGTGGGAAGGTTAAATACCATGCTGATTTTCTTGTTCTTAGTTCCCCACAAGATGCTTTATGCCCCATTATATTTGGTAGACCCTTCTTGAATACTGTTAATGCCAAGATAGACTGTGTGAAAGATATTGTCACTGTCGGATTAGGGGACACGTCTCATGATTTTAACTTTGCTAAATTCCGTAGACAACCCCTTGAAAAGGCACCACCCAGTAAAGATGAACTTATTGATCTTGCTTCTATTGCCGTGCCACCTAATGATCCTTTAGAACAATACTTGTTAGACCATGAAAATGATATGCAAATGAATGAGAGAAGGGAGATAGATGAAATATTCCTTACAGAGGGACCCGTAATGAAAAACAACTTGCATGTTGAAATTCTAGGGGATCCTCCTCCACCCAAGGGTGATCCCGTTTTTGAACTTAAACCTTTGCATGATAATCTTAAGTATGTTTATCTTGATGAAAAGAAGATATATCCTGTTATTATTAGTGTTAACCTTTCAGAGCACGAAGAAGAAAGATTATTGAAAACTCTGAAGAAGCATCGAGCTGCTATTGGATATACTCTAGATGATCTTAAGGGCATTAGTCCCACTATATGTCAACACAAGATAAAATTGGAAGAAAATGCTAAACCAGGTATTGATCATCAGCGACGGTTAAATCCTAAGATGAAAGAAGTGGTAAGGAAGGAAATACTAAAGCTTCTAGAGGCAGGTATTATCTATCCCATTGCTGATAGCCACTGGGTAAGTCATGATCATTGTGTTCCTAAGAAAGGAGGTATGACCGTTGTCCATAATGATAAAGATGAATTGATCCTGAAAAGAATAGTTACAGGTTATAGGATGGTAATTGATTTCCATAAGTTAAATAAAGCTACTAAGAAAGATCATTACCCCTTACCATTTATTGATCAAATGCTAGAAAGGTTATCCAAACATACTTATTTCTGCTTTCTAGATGGTTATTCTGGTTTCTCTCAAATACCTGTGTCGAAGGGGGATCAAGAGAAGACCACCTTTACTTGTCCTTTCGGTACCTTTGCTTATAGACGTATGCCTTTTGGTTTATGTAATGCACCTGCTACCTTTCAAAGATGCATGATGGCTATATGCTCTGATTTTTGTGAAAAGATTGTTGAAGTGTTCATGGATGATTTCTCCTACGGAACTTCTTTTGATGATTGCTTAAGCAACCTTGATCGAGTTTTGCAGAGATGTGAAGACACTAACCTTGTCTTGAATTGGGAGAAGTGCCACTTTATGGTTAATGAAGGCATTGTCTTGGGACATAAAATTTCTGAAAGAGGTATTGAAGTTGACAAAGCTAAGGTTGATGCTATTGAAAAGATGCCATGCCCTAAGGATATCAAAGGTATACGAAGTTTCCTTGGACATGTCGGGTTTTATAGGAGGTTCATTAAGGACTTCTCCAAAATCTCCAGGCCTCTGACTAATCTCTTACAAAAAGATATTCCTTTTGTCTTTCATGATGATTGTCTAGAAGCATTTGAATACTTAAGACAGCATTGATCTCTGCACCTATTGTCCAGCCTCCTGACTGGAATTTACCCTTTGAGATTATGTGCGATGCTAGTGATTATGTTGTAGGAGGTGTTTTAGGGCAAAGAGTTGATAAGAAATTGAATGTTATCCAATATGCTAGTAAAACTCTAGATAGTGCCCAAAGAAATTATGCTACCACTGAGAAAGAATTTTTAGCAGTTGTGTTTGCTTGTGATAAGTTCAGACCCTATATCGTTGATTCTAAAGTAACTATTCACACTGATCATGCTGCTATCAAATACCTTATGGAAAAGAAAGATGCTAAACCTAGACTTATTAGATGGGTTCTCTTGCTGCAAGAATTTGACTTGCATATTATTAATAGAAAGGGAGCTGAGAACCCCGTAGCAGATAACTTGTCTAGGTTAGAGAATATACTTGATGACCCACAACCTATTGATGATAGCTTTCCAGATGAACAATTAGCTGTCATAAGTACTTCTCGTACTGCTCCCTGGTATGCTGATTATGCTAATTACATTGTTTCTAAGTTTATACCTCCTAGCTTCACATACCAGCAAAAGAAAAAGTTCTTCTATGATTTGAGACATTACTTCTGGGATGACCCACATCTTTATAAAGAAGGAGTAGATGGTATTATTAGACGTTGTGTGCCTGAGCATGAACAGGAACGGATCTTACGCAAGTGCCACTTCGAAGCTTACAGAGGACACCATGCGGGAGACAGAACTGCACACAAGGTATTGCAATCCGGTTTTTATTGGCCTACTCTCTTCAAGGATGCCCGTAAGTTTGTCTTATCATGTAATGAATGTCAAAGAATCGGTAATATTAGTAGACGTCAAGAAATGCCTATGAATTATTCACTTGTTATTAAACCATTTGATGTTTGGGGCTTTGATTATATGGGACCTTTTCCTGCCTCTAATGGGTACACACATATCCTAGTTGATGTTGATTACGTTACTAAGTGTGTAGAAGCTATTCCAACCAGTAGTGCTGATCATAACACCTCTATTAAGATGCTTAAAGAAGTTATATTCCCGAGGTTTGGAGTCCCTAGATATCTAATGACTGATGGTGGTTCACACTTTATTCATGGTGCTTTCCGTAAGATGCTTGCTAAGTACGATGTCAACCATAGAATTGCATCACCTTATCACCCACAGACTAGTGGTCAAGTAGAACTAAGTAATAGGGAGTTGAAATTAATCTTGCAAAAGACAGTTAATAGGTCTAGAACGAATTGGTCCAAGAAACTAGATGATGCATTATGGGCCTATAGAACCGCATACAAAAATCCTATGGGTATGTCTCCATATAAGATGGTATATGGAAAAGCTTGTCACTTACCTCTTGAGCTAGAACATAAGGCATATTGGGCTATCAAAGAGCTCAGTTATGATTTCAAACTTGCCGGTGAAAAGAGGCTATTCGATATTAGCTGTCTCGATGAATGGAGAACCCAGGCCTACGAGAATGCCAAGTTATTTAAAGAAAAGGTTAAAAGATGGCATGACAAAAGGATACAAAAGCGTGAGTTCAACGTAGGTGATTATGTTTTGCTATACAACTCTGTTGGGGAACATAGTATTTTAAAATTTTCCTACGATCACGTAAGATCTATCTACCAGATGCATAGCAATGAGAGGGGAGAGTATGTCTACGTACCCTTTTAGACCAGGAGCGGAAGCGTCAAGTGACGCGGTTGATGTAGTCGAACTCCTTCGCGATCCAACCGATCAAGCACCGAACGTACGGCACCTCCGCGTTCAGCACACGTTCAGCTTGATGACGTCCCACGAGCTCTTGATCCAGTTGAGCTTCACGGGAGAGTTTTGTCAGCACGAAGGTGTGGTGACGGATATGATGAAGTTACCGGCGCAGGGCTTCGCCTAAGCACTGCAACAGTATGACCGAGGTGTGTTTCTGTGGAGGGGGCACTGCACACGGCTAAAACAATTCAACTCGTGTGTCTTTTGGTGCCCCCATGCCCCTGTATATAATGGAGCAAGGGGGGAGGCCGGCCGGCCCTCTATGGCGCGCCAAGGAGAGGCAATCCTACTAGGAATAGGATTGCAATCCTATTCCTAGTAGGAGTCCACCAAGAAGGAGAGAGGGGGAAGGAAGGAGAGGGAGAGGGAGAGGGAAAGAGGGGCCGCGCCCCCTCCCCTAGTCCTATTCGGACTGCCCCTTGGGAGGGCGTGCACCACCTCCTGGCTGCTGCCCTCTTTCTCCCCTATGGCCCACCAGGGCCCAACATTCCCCCGGGGGGTTCCGGTAACCCCCCGGCACTCCGGTGTCCGAATATAGTCGTCCAATATATCAATCTTTATGTCTCAGACATTCCGAGACTCCTCGTCATGTCCGTGATCTCATCCGGGAGTCCGAACTACCTTCGATACATCAAAACTCATAAACTCATAATACCGATCGTCATCAAACGTTAAGCGTGCGGACCCTACGGGTTCGAGAACTATGTAGACATGTCCGAGACTCATCTCCGGTCAATAACCATTAGCGGAACCTAGATGCTCATATTGGTTCCTACATATTCTACGAAGATCTTTATCGGTCAAACCGCATAACAACATATGTTGTTCCTTTTGTCATCGGTATGTTACTTGCCCGAGATTCGATCGTCGGTATCTCTATACCTAGTTCAATCTCGTTACCGACAAGTCTCTTTACTCGTTCGGTAATACATCATCTCGTGACTAACTCATTAGTCATTTGCGTGCAAGGCTTATTATGATGTGTATTATTGAGAGGGCCCAGAGATACCTCTCCGACACTCGGAGTGATAAATCCTAGTCTTGATCTATGCCAACACCACGAACACTTTCGGAGACACCTGTAGAGCATCTTTATAATCACCCAGTTACGTTGTGACGTTTGATAGCACACAAGGTGTTCCTCCGGTATACGGGAGTTGCATAATCTCATAGTCATAGGAACATGTATAAGTCATGAAGAAAGCAATAGCAGTAAAACTAAACGATCATAGTGCTAAGCTAACGGATGGGTCTTGTCCATCACATCATTCTCCCAATGATGTGATCCCGTTGATCAAATGACAACTCATGTCTATGGCTAGGAAACATAACCATCTTTGATCAATGAGCTAGTCTAGTAGAGGCATACTAGGGACATACTGTTTCGTCTATGTATTCACACATATACTAAGTTTCCGGTTAATACAATTCTAGCATGAATAAAAGACATTTATCATGATATAAGGAAATACAAAATAACATCTTTATTATTGCCTCTAGGGCATATTTCCTTCAGTCTCCCACTTGAACTAGAGTCAATAATCTAGTTCACATCTCCATGTGATTTAATACCGATAGTTCACATCGTTATGTGAATAACACCCATTGTTCACATCGCCATGTGACCAACACCCAAAGGGTTTACTAGAGTCAATAATCTAGTTCACATCGCTATGTGATTAATACCCAAGAGTAATAAGGTGTGATCATGTTTTGCTTGTGAGAGAAGTTTAGTCAACGGGTTTGTTACATACAGATCCGTATGTATTTCGCAAATTTCTATGTCTACAATGCTCTGCATGGAGCTACTCTAGCTAATTGCTCCCACTTCCAATATGCATCCAGATAGAGACTCAGAGTCATCCAGATTGGTGTTAAAGCTTGCATCGACGTAACTCTTTACGACGAACTCTTTATCACCTCCATTACCGAGAAATATTTCCTTAGTCATCCAGTAACTAAGGACAATTTTGACCGTTGTCCAGTGATCTACACCTGGATCACTTTTGTACCTCCTTGCCAAACTCATGGTAAGGTACACAACAGGTTTGGTACACAGCATGGCATACTTTATGGAACCTATGGCTGAGGCATAGGGAATGACTTTCATTCTTTCTCTATCTTCTGTCGAGGTCGGGCTTTGAGTCTTACTCAACTTCATACCTTATAACTCAGGCAAGAACTACTTCTCTCACTGATCCATTTTGAACTACTTCAAAAACTTGTCAAGGTATGTACTCATTGAAAAAATGTATCAAGTGTCTCAATCTATCTCTATAGATCTTGAGGCTCAATATGTAAGCAGCTTTACCGAGGTTTTTCTTTGAAAAAAACTCCTTTCAAACACTCCTTTATGCTTTCCAGAAAATTCTACATCATTTCTGATCGATAATATGTCATTCACATATACTTATCAGAAAGGCTGTAGTGCTCCCACTCACTTTCTTGTAAATACAGGCTTCATCGCAAGTTTGTATAAAGCTATATGCTTTGATCAACTTATCAAAGCGTATATTCCAACTCTGAGATGCTTGCACCAGTCCATAGATGGATCGCTGGAGCTTGCAAACTTCGTTAGCACCTTTAGGATCGACAAAACCTTCTGGTTGCATCATATACAACTCTTCTTTAAGATATCCATTCAGGAATGCAGTTTTGACATCCATTTGCCAGTTTTCATAATCATAAAATGCGGCAATTGCTAACATGATTTAGACAGACTTAAGCATCGCTACGGGTGAGAAAATCTCATCGTAGTCAACTCCTTGAACTTGTCGAAAACTTTTCGCAACAAGTCGAGCTTTGTAAACAATAACATTACCGTCAACATCGGTCTTCCTCTTGAAGATCCATTTATTTTCTATGGCTTACCGATCATCGGGAAAGTCAACCAAAGTCCACACTTTGTTCTCATACATGGATCCCATCTCAGATTTCATGGCCTCAAGCCATTTTGCGGAATCTGGGCTCATCATTGCTTCCTCATAGTTCGTAGGTTCATCATGGTCTAGTAACATGATTTCCAGAACCAGGTTGCCGTACCACACTGGCGCGAAACATACTCTGGTTGATCTACGCAGTTCAGCAGTAACTTGATCCGAAGTTTCATGATCATCATCATTAGCTTCCTCAATAATTGGTGTAGGTCATATTTAACGTGAATGCAGCTGTCTCTAATGCATAACCCAAAATGATAGTGGTAAATAGGTAAGAGGCATCATAGATCGTACCATATCTAATAAAGTACAGTTACGATGTTCGGACACACCATTACGCTCTGGTGTTCCGGGTGGCGTGAGTTGTGAAACTATTTCACATTGTTCTAAATGAAGGCCAAACTCGTAACTACAAATATTTTCCTCCGCGATCAGATCGTGGAAACTTTTATTTTCTTGTTATTACGATTCTCTACTTCACTCTGAAATTCTTCAAACTTTTCAAATGTTTCAGACTTGTGCTTCATCAAGTAGATATACCCATATCTGCTCAAATCATCAGTGAAGGTCAGAAAATAACGATACCCGCCGCGAGCTTCAACACTCATTGGTCCACATACACCAGTATGTATGATTTCCAACAAATCTGTTGCTCGCTCCATTGTTCCGGAGAACGGAGTTTTAGTTATCTTGACTATGAGACATGGTTCGCAAGCACCAAGTGATTCATAATCAAGTGATTCCAAAAGTCCATCACTATGGAGTTTCTTCATGCGCTTTACACCAATATGACCTAAACGGCAGTGCCACAAATAAGTTGCACTATCATTATTAACCTTGCATCTTTTGGCTTCAATATTATGAATATTTGTATCACTACGATTGGGATCCAACAAACTATTTTCATTGGGTGTATGACCATTGAAGGCTTTATTCATGTAAACATAATAACAATTATTCTATGACTTTAAATGAATAACCGTATTGCAACAAACATGATCAAATCATATTCATGCTTAACGCAAATGCCATTTATTTAGGTTCTACACTAATCCCGAAAGTATAGGGAGTGTGCGATGATGATCATATCAATCTTGGAACCACTTCCAACACACATCGTCACTTCACCTTTAACTAGTCTCTGTTCATTCTGCAACTCCCGTTTTTGAGTTACTAATTTTAGCAACTGAACTAGTATCAAATACCCAGGGGTTGCTATGTACACTAGTAAAATACACATCAATAATCTGTATATCAAATATACCTTTGTTCACTTTGCCATCCTTCTTATCCGCCAAGTATCTAGGGCAGTTCCACTTCCAGTGACCATTCCCTTTGCAGTAGAAGCACTTAGTTTCAGGCTTGAGTTTAGATTTGGGTTTCTTCACGGGAGTGACAACTTGCTTGTCATTCTTCTTGAAGTTCCCTTTCTATCCCTTTGCCCTTTACTTGAAACAAGTGGTCTTGTTAACCATCAGCACTTGATGCTCTTTCTTGATTTCTACCTTCGCCAATTTCAGTATCGCGAAGAGCTCGGGAATTACTTTCGTAATCCCTTGCATATTATAGTTCATCACGAAGTTCTACTAACTTTGTGATAGTGACTAGAGAACTTTGTCAATTACTATCTTATCTGGAAGATTAACTCCCACTTGATTCAAGCAATTGTCGTACCCAGACAATCTGAGCACATGCTCACTGGTTGAGATATTCTCCTCCATCTTGTAGGCAAAGTATTGTCAGAGGCCTTACACCTCTCGATACGGGCATGAGTATGAAATACTAATTTCAACTCTTGGAACATCTCATATGCTCCGTGGCATTAAAAACGTTTTTGAAGTCCCGGTTCTAAGCCGTAAAGCATGGTGCACTAAACTATCAAGTAGTCATCATACCGAGCTTTTGTCAAAACGTTCATAACGTCTGCATCTGCTCTTGCAATAGGTCTGTCACCTAGCGGTGCATCAAGGACATAATTCTTATGTGCAGCAATGAGGAAAATCCTCAGATCACGGAACAAGTCCGCATCATTGCGACGAACATCTTTCAACTTAGTTTCTCTAGGAACATATAAAATAAACGGGGAGCTACATCGCGAGCTATTGATCTACAACATAGATATGCTAATACTACCAGGACTAAGTTCATGATAAATTAAAGTTCAATTAATCATATTACTTAAAGAACTCCCACTTAGATAGACATCCCTCCGGTCATCTAAATGATCACGTGATTCAAATCAACTAAACCATGTCCGATCATCACGTGAGATGGAGTAGTTTCAATGGTGAACATCTTATGTTGATCATATGTACTATATGATTCACGCTCGACCTTTCGGTCTCTAGTGTTCCGGGGCCATATCTGCATATGCTAGGCTCGTCAAGTTTAACCCGAGTATTCTGCGTGTGCAAAACTGGCTTACACCCGTTGTATTTGAATGTAGAGCTTATCACACCCGATCATCACGTGGTGTCTCGGCACGATGAACTTTCGCAACGGTGCATACTCAGGGAGAACACTTATACCTTGAAATTTTGTAAGGGATCATCTTATAATGCTACCGTCGTACTAAGCAAAATAAGAAGCATAATAAGATAAACATCACATGCAATCAAAATATGTGACATGATATGGCCATCATCATCTTGTGCTTTTGATCTCCATCTCCAAAGCACCGTCATGATCACCTTTGTCACCGGCGCGACACCTTGATCTCCATCGTAGCATCGTTGTCGTCTCGCCAACTATTGCTTCTACGACTAACGCTAGCGCTTAGTGATAAAGTAAAGCAATTACATGGCGATTGCATTTCATACAATAAAGCGACAACCATATGGCTCCTGCCAGTTGCCGATAACTTTACAAAACATGATCATGTCATACAAAACCGTATAACTCATCATGTCTTGACCATATCACATCACAACATGCCCTGCAAAAACAAGTTCGACGTCCTCTACTTTGTTGTTGCAAGTTTTACGTGGCTACTACTGGCTTAGCAAGAACCGTTCTTGCCTACGCATACAAAACCACAACGATGTTTCGTCAAGTATGTGTTGTTTTAACCTTCACAAGGACCGGGCGTAGCCACACACGATTTAGCTAAAGTGAGAGAGACAGACACCCGCCAGTCACCTTTAAGCAACGAGTGCTCATAACGGTGAAACCAGTCTCGCGTAAGCGTACGCGTAATGTCGGTCCAGGCCGCTTCATCTCACAATACCGCCGAACCAAAGTATGACATGCTGGTAAGCACTATGACTAGTATCGCCCACAACTCATTGTGTTCTATTCGTGCATATCATCTACGCATAGACCTGGCTCATGATGCCACTGTTAGGGAACGTAGTATTTTAAAATTTTCCTACGATCACGCAAGATCTATCTACCAGATGCATAGCAATGAGAGGGGAGAGTGTGTCTACGTACCCTTGTAGACCGAGAGCAGAAGCGTCAAGTGACGCGGTTGATGTAGTCGAACTCCTTCGCGATCCAACCGATCAAGCACCGAACGTACGGCACCTCCGCGTTCAGCACACATTCAGCTTGATGATGTCCCACGAGCTCTTGATCCAGTTGAGCTTCACGGGAGAGTTTCGTCAGCACGACGGTGTGGTGACGGATATGATGAAGTTACCGGCACAGGGCTTCGCCTAAGCACTACAACAGTATGACCGAGGTGTGTTTCTGTGGAGGGGGCACCACACACGGCTAAAACAATTCAACTTGTGTGTCTTTGGGTGTCTTTGGGAGGGGGGAGGCCGGCCGGCCCTCTATGGCGCGCCAAGGAGAGGCAATCCTACTAGGAATAGGATTGCAATCCTATTCCTAGTAGGAGTCCACCAAGAAGGAGAGAGGGGGAAGGAAGGAGAGGGGAGGGAGAGGGAAAGAGGGGCCGCGCCCCCTCCCCTAGTCCTATTCGGACTGCCCCTTGGTAGGGGGCGCGCCACCTCCTAACTGCTGCCCTCTTTCTCCCCTATGGCCCACCAGGGCCCAAGATTCCCCTGGGGGGTTCCGGTAACCCCACCCCCCCCGGCACTCCGGTAAATTCCGAAACTTTCCAGAACACTTCCGGTGTCCGAATATAGTCGTCCAATATATCAATTGTTATGTCTCGGACATTCCGAGACTCCTCGTCATGTCTGTGATCTCCTCCGGGACTCCGAACTACCTTCGGTACATCAAAACTCATAAACTCATAATACCGATCGTCATCAAACGTTAAGTGTGCGGACCCTATGGGTTCGAGAACTATGTAGACATGTCCGAGACTCATCTCCGGTCAATAACCAATAGCGGAACCTGGATGCTCATATTGGTTCCTACATATTCTACGAAGATCTTTATCGGTCAAACCGCATAACAACATACATTGTTCCCTTTGTCATCGGTATGTTACTTGCCCGAGATTCGATCGTCGGTGTCTCAATACCTAGTTCAATCTCGTTACCGGCAAGTCTCTTTACTCGTTCCGTAATACATCATCTCATGACTAACTCATTAGTCATTTGCTTGCAAGGCTTATTATGATGTGTATTACCGAGAGGGCCCAGAGATACCTCTCCGACACTCGGAGTGACAAATCCTAGTCTTGATCTATGCCAACACCACGAACACTTTCGGAGACACCTGTAGAGCATCTTTATAATCACCCAGTTACGTTGTGACGTTTGATAGCACACAAGGTGTTCCTCCAGTATACGGGAGTTGCATAATCTCATAGTCATAGGAACATGTATAAGTCATGAAGAAAGCAATAGCAGTAAAACTAAACGATCATAGTGCTAAGCTAACGGATGGGTCTTGTCCATCACATCATTCTCCCAATGATGTGATCCCGTTGATCAAATGACAACTCATGTCTATTGGTAGGAAACATAACTATCTTTGATCAATGAGCTAGTCTAGTAGAGGCATACTAGGGACATACTGTTTCGTCTATGTATTCACACATGTACTAAGTTTCCGGTTAATACAATTCTAGCATGAATAAAAGACATTTATCATGATATAAGGAAATACAAATAGCATCTTTATTATTGCCTCTAGGGCATATTTCCTTCAAACTCTCGTTTAAGATTTTTTGCAGGAAAACTTCTCTCCAAGTGGGAAGGACCTTACGTTATCGAGGAGGTCTATCGTTCCGGTGCCATAAAGATTAACAACTTAGAAGGCACAAATCCAAAGGTGGTGAATGGTCAAAGGATCAAACATTATATCTCAGGTAATCCTATAAATGTTGAAACTAATATTATTGAAACCATAATCCTAGAGGAATACATAAGGGACACTTTCGAGAACGATTCAGCCTCCGAAAGGGAAGATGTACGTGATACGGTAAGTAAACTGACTCCAAAACAGTTCTAAAGGCAAATTTTCCCCGTTTTGGAATATTTAGGAAAATAGAAAAATAAACCACAGTCCGGAAGAGACACGAGGTGGCCTCGAGGGTAGGGGCGCGCCCCCCTTCCCAGGGCGCGCCCCCTGCCTCCAGGGCACCTTGTGTGTCCCCTGGACTCCGTTTTCTTGTGGGTTACTCCTTATGTTCGGGAAAATTTCATTGTATATACTCCCGAAGGTTTTGACCTCTGTAGCACGCAGAATTCCTCTATTTTCGTTTTGAGCTGTTCCTGTCGCAGATAAGAGCCACATGTCGTCCCAGGATTCGGAAGGAGAAAGCTATGTGGCTGATTCCCTTGCTGACCCTAAGGTCTATGGTGATTTGGAGCATTATGGTTGGACTACGGAAGAAGAAGAGGACCATGATTCAAAGACGAAGGATTGGACTAGCTCAGATGAAGACGAAGTCCCACTACCTCAACCAGGGGACATGCATGTGGAGTTTAAAAAGTCAAGTCTCCCCGACAAAGTAAAGAAACCTAAGATAGAATTTATCCCTTTTAACCTCTTGCAGGAAAACAAGCAGGCATTATGCAAGAAGATATTAAACCTTGAGCAAGAGATCAATGATCTGAAGGAGCAAAATTCTGCCCTTAAGCGTAAGCTGAGGAAGAAGCCATCATCACCAACCCCGAAGAAGGAGACATAATCATATGGGTATGGGCACTCCCCTTGGCAACTGCCAAGCTTGGGGGAGTGACCCTGGTGTTGTATCACCATCACTCCTATCTTTACCATTTTACTTAGTTCGACCCTTTTGGTAGTATCTTGATCTATTAGAATAAAGTTAGCATGATCTAGTTGTGAGCTTTTGCTTTGTGAAGCTTTATCCTTTGTAATCGAGTCCGTGAGCTATATAATAAAGATTAGTGTTGAGTCAAGGGCTTGATTTCCTCACTTGGGTCATGATAAAAAGAAAGAAAACAAAAAGAGTATCAAGGAGATCATATTGATCTTATGGGGAGTAATGACTTCACATACAAGAGTATGATAAATAAAAATTGTTGGGAGGTGACAAACATAGTTTTGGTCATCGTTGCAATTTATAGGAAGTAATAAAAGAAGATAGGCTTCACATACAAATATACTATCTTGGACATCTTTTATGATTGGGAGCACTCATTAAAGTATGACATGCTAAAGAGTTGATGTTGGACAAGGAAGACAACATAATGGGTTATGTCTTCTTATATCCGAAATAAAGTATATTGTCATGGATCTTCCAACATGTTGAGCTTGCCTTTCTCCCTCATGCTAGCCAAAATTCCTTGCACTAAGTAGAGATACTACTTGTGCTTGCATATATCCTTAAACACAGTTTTGCCATGAGAGTCCACCATACCTACCTATGGATCGTGAAAGATCCTTCCAAGTAAGTTGTCATGTTGTAAACTCGCTAAAATATGTATGATTTATTAGTGTGGGAGAAATTAGCTTTATACGAGCTTGTGATATGGAAGTAATAAAAGCGACGGACTGCATAATAAAGGTCCTTATCACAAGTGGCAATATAAAGCGAAGTTCTTCTATGCTAAGACTTTGTGCATCCCACCATAAAAACACATGACAACCTCTGCTTCCCTCCGCGAAGGGCCTATCCTTTATTCTTGTCTTATAAGTGTCAAGGTGAGATCCACCTTTCCTTTTTCATTTTATCCTTTGGCAAGCACACTGTGTTGGAAAGATCCTGATATATATACCCACTTGGATGTAAGTTTTCATGATCTATTACTGTTGACATTACCCTTGAGGTAAAAGGTTGGGTGGCAACACCATAAGCCACTATCTTTCTCTGTGTCTGATTAAAACTCCATAAACATAAGTATTGCGTGAGTGCGAGCAATTATGAAAGACTATATGATAGTTGAGTATGTAGGCTTGCTGAAAAGCTCTTATACTGACTCTTTCCGATGTTACGATAAATTGCAATTGCTTCAATGACCGAGATCAAAGTTTGTTAGTTTCCAATCAAGTTTATGATGCATACTTGATATTGTGGATGAATTGTTACTTTAGCATAATGATCATATGACTATATTTATATAAGTTGTTGTTATGAGAATGATAATGATGCCCTCATGTCCGTATTCTATTTTTATCGACACCTCTATCTCTTAACATGTGGACATATTTTTTGATATCGGCTTTCGCTTGAGGACAAGCGAGGTCTAAGCTTGGGGGAGTTGATACGTCCATTTTGCATCGTGCTTATAAGTTGATATTTATTGCATTATGAGTTGTTCATACATGTTTTGTCACAATACTTATGCCTTTTCCCTCTTATTTTGCAAGGTTTACATGAAGAAGGGGGAATGCCGGCAGCTGGAATTCTGGGCTGGAAAAGGAGCAAACTCTGGAAACCTATTCTGCCCAACTCCAAAAGCCCCAAAACTCCATAGAACATTTTTTCGGAAAATATAAAAATATCTGATGAAAGAAATCAACGAGAGGGGCCACTGGCTGGCCTCGAGGGTGGGGGCGCGTCCCCCTTCCCAGGCCGCGCCCCCTGCCTTGAGGGCTAGCAGGTGGGCCCCAGGTGCCCATCTTCTCATATATGAAGCGTTTTGACCTGGAAAAAATCAGGAGGAGGCTTTTGGGACCAGGCTCCGCCGTCTCGAGGCCGAACCTAGGCGGAAACCAATCTAGGGCTCCGGCAGAGCTGTTCTATCGGGGATACTTCCCTCCGGGAGGGGCAAATCGTCACCGCCGTCATCACCAACAACTCTCCCATCTTGGGGAGGGCCATCTTCATCAACATCTTCACCAGCACCATCTCCTCTCAAACCCTAGTTCATTTCTTGTATCCAATCTTTGTACTCAAACCTCAGATTGGTACCTGTGCGTTGCTGGTAGTGTTGATTACTCCTTGTAGTTGATGCTAGTTGGTTTATTTGGTGGAAGAACACATGTTCAGATCCATTATGTATATTAATATACCTCTTATCATGAACAATATTATGTCTTGTGAGTAGTTACTTTTGTTCCTGGGGACATGGGAGAAGTCTTGCTATTAGTAGTCATGTGAATTTGGTCTTCGTTCGATATTTTGATGAGATGTATGTTGTCTCTCCTCTAGTGGTGTCATGTGAACGTCGACTACATGACACTTGACCATTATTTGGGCCTAGAGGAAGGCATTGGGAAGTAATAAGTAGATGATGGGTTGCTAGAGTGACAGAAGCTTAAACTCTAGTTTATGCGTTGCTTCGTAAGGGGCTGATTTGGATCCATATGTTTCAGGCTATGGTTAGGTTTACCTTAATACTTCTTTTGTAGTTGTGGATGCTTGCATTAGAGGTTAATCATAAGTGGGAGGCTTGTCCAAGTAAGGGCAACACCCAAGCACCGGTCCACCCACATAACAAATTATCAAAGTACCGAACGCGAATCAGATGATCGTGATGAAAACTAGCTTGACGATAATCCCCATATGTCCTCGGGAGTGCTTTACCTTGCATAAGAGTTTGTCCAGGCTTGTCCTTTGCTACACAAAGGATTGGGCCACCTTGCTGCACCTATTTACTTTTACCGTTTGTCACTTGCTACCAATTATCTTATCACAAAACTATTCGTTACCTATAATTTCAGTGCTTGCAGAAAATACCTTACTGAAAACTGCCTATCATTTCCTTCTGCTCCTCGTTGGGTTCGACACTCTTACTTATCGAAAGGACTACGATAGATCCCCTACACTTGTGGGTCATCAAAGCGTGAGCGCGCCAACACCAATACGAACAAGATGCCGAGGCACATTGTCAAGAACAACAACAACGAGAAGCACAAGCTGTTGAGGCGCAACGTGCCCTATGTGAATCACATCGCGCCGTCGCCGCACGTAACCGGCATACTCGTGAAGAATAAGAAGCACTTCACGATGAAATTCAACGCAGGCAATATCAAGCAATAATGCAACGCCAAGCTCCTCCACAAGCGCAACAAGAACAACAAGCTCAACAAGAACCACAAGTTCGGCAAGAGCAACAAAACAATGAGAATCCTCCATGCCAAGAGCAACATGAGGTTCACAATCCTCCACGTCAAGAACGCCATCACAATAGGAAAACAAACAATGAAGAGCATCGCTTTGGCAAGATCAATTTCAACATGGAAAAGTTTTCCGGACGCCCCGATCCGGAAGACTATCTCTCATGGGCATTGAAAGTTGACAAAATCTTTCATCTCCACAACTATGATGAAGGGAAGAAGATCGCGATGGCATCCCTTGAGTTCCAAGACTATATTCTTATTTGGTGGGAGAAAATCATTGAGAGGCGAGAAGCAAAAGGCGAGCCACCCATCACTACTTGAACCAAATGAAGGATATCATGAGATCGGGCTTTGTGCCAACACACTATAGCCGCGACTTATTTAAGAAGTTGCAACTCCTCAAGCAAGGCACCAAGTTCGTTGAAGAGTATTACAAGGAAATGGAAATTGCCATGATTCGAGCCAATGTCATGGAAGATGAAGAGCAAACGATGGCAAGATTCTTGAATGGCCTCAACCATCCTATCAAGAAATTTGCCGACTTCCAACCGTACTCCAACCTCATTGAGCTTGTGCATCAAGCTACCAAAGCGGACCGACAAGTACAAGAGGACTACAGGTACTCCAAGTATCCTTTAAAGAACTACGACTCCTACAACCAAGCTCCAACGACTTCGGCGCCTCCTGCTTCAACCAAACCTTCTCCTAGCATCGGCGACAAGTCAACTTACAAGACTTCGACATCATCAAGTCGTCCTCCTACTACAAGAAACTTCAAGCCGAGAGCTTCATCATCTATGACTCCTACCAAAGATAACTCCAAGACGAACTCCATAAAATGCTTCAAATGTCAAGGACGAGGCCACAAGTCCTTTGAGTGTCAAACAAGACGGACCATGATCATCAACGATGATGGATCCTATGACTCTATGAGCGATGAAGAAATGGAAGCCATTGAGCACGTGGCCATGCATCGCCGAGTAAATGAGGATGAAGACAAGCAAGTCTTTTATGACAATGATCCGAGCCCCAATCTCGTTGTCTCCAAGGTCTTAACACTTCAACACCAACAAGACAAGGAGCAACATTGCCACATATTCCACACAAAGGTCGGCATCAATGGACGCGCCGTGAAGGTTATCATCGATGGAGGAAGTTGTCACAATTTGGCAAGTGAAGAGCTATGCGACAAGCTACAATTGGTCAACATGAAGCACCCTCACCTCTACAAGGTCCAATGGCTTAGAGACTCTGGCACCATTCGCGTTGAGCACACCATGCAATTATCATTCAAGATTGGCTCTTATGAGGATACCTTGGAATGTGTTGTGGTACCTATGTCTGTTTGCCACCTCCTCCTTGGACGACCATGGCAATTCGACCGTGCAGTCATCCACAATGGACATACTGATGACCCACAAGTGTAGGGGATCTATCGTAGTCCTTTCGATAAGTAAGAGTGCGAACATAACGAGGAGCAGAAGGAAATGATAAGCAGTTTTCAGTAAGGTATTTTCTGCAAGCACTGAAATTATAGGTAACAGATAGTTTTGTGATAAGATAATTGGTAGCAAGTGACAAAAGGTAAAAGTGAATAACGTGCAGCAAGGTGGCCCAATCCTTTTTGTAGCAAAGGACAAGCATGGACAAACTCTTATATAAAGTAAAGCGCTACCGAGGAAACATGGGAATTATCGTCAAGCTAGTTTTCATCGCGATCGTCTGATTCGCGTTCGGTACTTTGATAATTTGGTATGTGGGTGGACCGGTGCTTGGGTGCTGCCCTTACTTGGACAAGCCCCCCACTTATGATTAACCTCTAATGCAAGCATCCGCAACTACAAAAGAAGTATTAAGGTAAACCTAACCGTAGCCTGAAACATATGGATCCAAATCAGCCCCTTACGAAGCAACGCATAAACTAGGGTTTAAGCTTCTGTCACTCTAGCAACCCGTCATCTACTTATTACTTCCCAATGCCTTCCTCTAGGCCCAAATAATGGTGAAGTGTCATGTAGTCGACGTTCACATGACACCACTAGAGGAGAGACAACATACATCTCATCAAAATAATGAACGAAGACCAAACTCACATGACTACTAATAGCAAGACTTCTCCCATGTCCTCAGGAACAAAAGTAACTACTCACAAGACATAATATTGTTCATGATCAGAGGGGTATTAATATGCATAATGGATCTGAACATATGATCTTCCACCAAATAAACCAACTAGCATCAACTACAAGGAGTAATCAACACTACTAGCAACCCACAGGTACCAATCTGAGGTTTGGGTACAAAGATTGGATACAAGAGATGAACTAGGGTTTGAGAGGAGATGGTGATGGTGAAGATGTTGATGAAGATAGCCCTCCCCAAGATGGGAGTGTTGTTGGTGATGACGACGGTGACGATTTCCCCCTCCCGGAGGGAAGTATCCCCGGCAGAACAGCTCTGCCAGAGCCCTAGATTGGTTTCCGCCTCGGTTCCGCCTCGATATGGCGGCGTCTGGTCCCGAAAGCCTCCTTCTGATTTTGTTTCAGGTCAAAACACTTCATATAGGAGAAGATGGGCACTGGGGGCCTGCCGGCTGGCCCTCGAGGCAGGGGGGCGCGCCCCCCACCCTCGAGGCCAGCCGGTGGCCCCTCTCGTGGGTTTGTTTCGCCAAATATTGTCTATATTTTCCGAAACGATGTTCTGTGGAGTTTCAGGGCTTTTGGAGTTGTGCAGAATAGGTTTCCAGAGAGTGCTACTTTTCCAGCCCAGAATTCCAGCTGCCGTTTTTCTCCCTCTTCATGTAAACCTTGTAAAATAAGAGAGAAAAGGCATAAGTATTGTGACAAAACATGTATGAACAGCCCATAATGCAATAAATATCAACTTATAAGCATGATGCAAAATGGACGTATCAACTCCCCCAAGCTTAGACCTCGCTTGTCCTCAAGCGAAAGCCGATATCAAAAAATATGTCCACATGTTTAGAGATAGAGGTGTCGATAAAAACAAAATACGGACCTGAGGGCATCATGATCATTCTCATAACAGCAACTTATATAAATATAGTCATATGATTCTTATGCTAAAGTAACAATTCATCCACAATATCAAGTATGCATCATAAACTTCATTGGGAACTAACAAACTTTGGTCTCGGTCATTGAAGCAATTGCAATTTATCGTAACATCGGAAAGAGTCAATATAAGAGCTTTTCAGCAAGCCTACATACTCAACTATCATATAGTCTTTCCCAATTGCTCACACTCACGCAATACTTATGTTTATGGAGTTTTAATCGGACACAGAGAAAGATAGGGGCTTATGGTGTTGCCTCCCAACCTTTTACCTCAAGGGTAATGTCAATAGTAATAGATCATGAAAACTTACATCCAAGTGGGTATATATGTCAGGATCTTTCCAACACAATGTGCTTGCCAAAGGATAAAATGTAAAAGGGAAAGGTGGGTTTCACCTTGACACTTATAAGACAAGAATAGAAGACAGGCCCTTCGCAGAGGGAAGCAGAGGTTGTCATGTGTTTTTATGGTTGGATGCACAAAGTCTTAGCATAGAGGAACTTCGCTTTATATTGCCACTTGTGATAAGGACCTTTATTATGCAGTCCGTCGCTTTTATTACTTCCATATCACAAGATCGTATAAAGCTAATTTCTCCCACACTAATAAATCATACATATTTAGTGGATTTGCAACATGACAACTTACTTGGAAGGATCTTTCTCAATTCAAAGGTAGGTATGGTGGACTCTCATGGCAAAACTGGGTTTAAGGATATATGGAAGCACAAGTAGTATCTCTACTTGGTGCGAGGAGTTTTGGCTAGCATGAGGGGGAAAGGCAAGCTCAACATGTTGGATGATCCGTGACAATATACTTTATTTCGGATATAAGAAGACATAACCCATTATGTTGTCTTCCTTGTCCAACATCAACTCTTTAGCATGTCATACTTTAATGAGTGCTCACAATCATAAAAGATGTCCAAGATAGTATATTTGTATGTGAAGCCTCTCTTCTTTTGTTACTTCCTATTAATTGCAACGATGACCAAAACTATGTTTGTCACCTCCCAACAACTTTTATGTATCATACTCTTGTATGTGAAGTCATTACTTCCCATAAGATTGATACTCTATGTTTCCTTTCTTTTTATCATGACCCGAGTGAGGAAATCAAGCCCTTGACTCAACACTAATCTTTATTATATAGCTCACGGACTTGATTACAAAGGATAAAGCTCACAAAGCAAAAGCTCGCAACTAGATCATGCTAACTTTATTCTAATAGATCAAGATACTACCAAAAGGATCGAACTAAGTAAAATGGTAAAGATAGGAGTGATGGTGATACGATACCGGGGTCACTCCCCCAAGCTTGGCAGTTTCCAAGGGGAGTGCCCATACCCGTATGATTATGTCTCCTT
Source organism: Secale cereale (assembly GCA_902687465.1). Lineage (NCBI taxonomy): Eukaryota > Viridiplantae > Streptophyta > Magnoliopsida > Poales > Poaceae > Secale > Secale cereale. The sequence continues at coordinate 808,565,018 of LR738712.1, forward strand.
CTTCGGGGTTGGTGATGATGGAGTTGCAAGTAGTGACGGGGGATCCTCATATATCGAGCGTAGGAGATCTTCCAGCTTGCGGATAATACCTTTGAGAGCAGCTATGTAATCCTTCAACAAAAGATTTTCACTTGTGAGATGCTTGTTGCGAATCTGAGCTAACTCAATCATCTTGAAAGTTTCTAGCACAGTTGAGGTAAAGAGATTATGAAGGGATTTGGAGGTGTCTTCTTCTCCCGCTGCCGGAGCTGGATCTTCCACCTCCATCTTGATCTTCTTCTCCTTGTGGATCTCCTCGGGTCCTTCCCTCTTCAGATCTATCTTCATTAGCCAAGAATCGTTGCCTTCGTTGTTGGAGGAGGGAGACGACATGATGCCTGGCTTCACAAACCTTAACAGAAAACAGCTCGAAACGAGAACAGAGGATTTTTGCGTGATACAGAGGACAAAACCTTCGGGAGTATATATAATGAATTTTTCCTGAACGAAAGGAGTAACCCACAAGAAAACGGAGTCCGGGGGCCACACGGGGAATCCTCGAGGCAGGGGGCGCGCCCTCCACCCTCGAGGCCACCTCGTGTCTCTTCCGAACTGCGGTTTATTTTTCTATTTTTCTAAATATTCCAAAACGGAGAAAATTACCTTTAGAATTGTTTTGGAGTCGGTTTACTTACCGTATCACATACCTCTTCCTTTTCGGAGGCTGAATCGTTCTGGAAAGTGTCCCTAATGTATTCCTCCGGGGTTATGGTTTCAATAACATTAGTTTCAACATTTATAGGATTACCCGAGATATAATGTTTGATCCTTTGACCATTCACCACCTTCGGATTTGTGCCTTCGAAGTTGTTGATTTTTATGGCACCGGAAGACCTCCTCGATAATGTAAGGTCCTTCCCACTTGGAGAGAAGCTTTCCTGCAAAAAATCTTAAACGAGAGTTGAATAGCAAAACATAATCACCTACATGAAACTCATGCTTTTGTATCCTTTTGTCATGCCATCTTTTAACCTTTTCTTTAAACAGCTTGGCATTCTCATGGGCCTGGGTTCTCCACTCATCGAGACAGCTAATGTCAAATAACCTCTTTTCACCGGCAAGTTTGAAATCGTAGTTGAGCTCTTTAATAGCCCAATATGCCTTATGTTCTAGCTCAAGAGGTAAGTGACATGCTTTTCCATATACCATCTTATATGGAGACATACCCATAGGATTTTTGTATGCAGTTTTATAGGCCCATAATGCATCATCTAGTTTCTTGGACCAATTCTTTCTAGACCTATTAACTGTCTTTTGCAAGATTAATTTCAACTCCCTATTACTAAGTTCTACCTGACCGCTAGTCTGCGGTGGATAAGGTGATGCAATTCTATGGTTGACATCATACTTAGCAAGCATCTTACGGAAAGCACCATGAATAAAGTGTGAACCACCATTAGTCATTAGATATCTAGGGACTCCAAACCTCGGAAATATAACTTCTTTAAGCATCTTAATAGAGGTGTTGTGATCAGCACTACTAGTTGGAATAGCTTCTACCCACTTAGTAACGTAATCAACAGCAACTAAAATATGTGTGTACCCATTAGAGGCAGGAAAAGGTCCCATATAATCAAAGCCCCAAACATCAAATGGTTCAATAACGAGTGAATAATTCATAGGCATTTCTTAAAGTCTACTAATATTACCAATTCTTCAAAATTCATCACGAGATAAGACAAACTTACGGGCATCCTTGAAGAGAGTAGGCCAATAAAAACCGGATTGCAATACCTTGTGCGCAGTTCTATCTCCCGCATGGTGTCCTCCATAAGCTTCGGAGTGGCACTTGCGTAGGATCTGTTCATGTTCATGCTCAGGTACACAACGTCTATAATACCATCTACTCCTTCTTTATAAAGATGTGAGTCATCCCAAAAGTAATGTCTCAAATCATAGTAGAACTTTTTCTTTTGCTGGTATGTAAAGCTAGGAGGTATAAACTTAGCAACAATGTAATTAGCATAATCAGCATACCAAGGAGCAGTACGAGAAGTACTTATGACAGCTAGTTGTTCATCGGGAAAGCTATCATCGATAGGTTGTGGGTCATCAAGCACATTTTCTAACCTAGACAAGTTATTTGCTACAGGGTTCTCAGCTCCCTTTCTATCGATAATATGCAAGTCAAATTCTTACAGCAAGAGAACCCATCTAATAAGTCTAGGTTTAGCATCTTTCTTTTCCATAAGGTATTTGATAGCAGCATGATCAGTGTGAATAGTTACTTTAGAATCAACGATATAGGGTCTAAGCTTATCACAAGCAAACACAACTGCTAAAAATTCTTTCTCAGTAGTAGCATAATTTCTTTGGGCACTATCTAGAGTATTACTAGCATACTGTATAACATTCAATTTCTTATCAACTCTTTGCCCTAGAACAGCACCTACAGCATAATCACTAGCATCGCACATAATCTCAAAGGGTAAATTCCAGTCAGAAGGCTGGACAATAGTGTTGGGGAACGTAGTATTTTAAAATTTTCCTACGATCACGCAAGATCTATCTACCAGATGCATAGCAACGAGAGGGAAGAGTGTGTCTACGTACCCTTGTAGACCGGAAGCGGAAGCGTCAAGTGACGCGGTTGATGTAGTCGAACTTCTTCGCGATTCAACCGATCCAGCACCGAACGTACGACACCTCCGTGTTCAGCACACGTTCAGCTTGATGACGTCCCACGAGCTCTTGATCCAGTTGAGCTTCACGGGAGAGTTTCGTCAGCACGATGGCGTGGTGACGGATATGATGTATTTACCGGCGCAAGGCTTCGCCTAAGCACTGCAACGGTATGACCGAGGTGTGTTTCTGTGGAGGGGGCACCGCACACGGCTGGAACAATTCAACTTGTGTGTCTTTGGGTGCCCCCCTGCCCCCGTATATAAAGGAGCAAGAGGGGAGGGCCGGCCGGCCTCCTATGGTGCGGCTAGGGCAATCCTACTAGGAATAGGATTGCAATCCTATTCCTAGTAGGACTCCACCAAGAAGGAAGAGAGGGAAAAAGAAAGAGAGGGAGAGGTGGCGCCCCCCAATCCTAGTCCAACTAGGATCCCCTGGTGGGGCGCCGGCCAGCCTCTATGGGCTGCCTCTCTCCTTTCCTCAAGGCCCACTATGGACCATCCCCCCTCGTAGGGGGTTCCGGTAACCCCCTCCGGCAATCCAGTTAAATCCGAAACTTTTCTGGAACACTTCCGGTGTCCGAATATAGTCGTCCAATATATCAATCTTTATGTCTCGGACATTCCGAGACTCCTCGTCATGTCCGTGATCTCATCCGGGACTCCGAACTACCTTCGGTACATCAAAACTCATAAACTCATAATACCGATAGTCATCAAACGTTAAGCGTGCGGACCCTACGGGTTCGAGAACTATGTAGACATGACCGAGACTCATCTCCGGTCAATAACCAATAGCGGAACCTGGATGTTCATATTGGCTCCTACATATTCTACGAAGATCTTTATCGGTCAAACCGCATAACAACATACGTTGTTCCTTTTGTCATCGGTATGTTACTTGCCCGAGATTCGATCGTCGGTATCTCTATACCTAGTTCAATCTCGTTACCGACAAGTCTCTTTACTCGTTCCGTAACACATCATCTCGTGACTAACTCATTAGTCTTTTGCTTGCAAGGCTTATTATGATGTGTGTTACCGAGAGGGCCCAGAGATACCTCTCCGACACTCGGAGTGACAAATCCTAATCTTGATCTATGCCAACACCACGAATACTTTTGGAGACACCTGTAGAGCATCTTTATGATCACCCAGTTATGTTGTGACGTTTGATAGCACACAAGGTGTTCCTACGGTATTCGGGAGTTGCATAATCTCATAGTCATAGGAACATGTATAAGTCATGAAGAAAGCAATAGCAATAAAACTAAACGATCATAGTGCTAAGCTAACGGATGGGTCTTGTCCATCACATCATTCTCCTAATGATGTGATCCCGTTAATCAAATGACAACTCATGTCTATGGTTAGGAAACATAACCATCTTTGATCAATGAGCTAGTCTAGTAGAGGCATACTAGGGACACTCTGTTTTGTCTATGTATTCACACATGTACTAAGTTTTCGGTTAATACAATTCTAGCATGAATAATAAACATTTATCATGATATAAGGAAATATAAATAACAACTTTATTATTGCCTCTAGGGCATATTTCCTTCAAATAGGTGCAGAGATCAATGCTTTCTTAAGTATTTTGAATGCTTCTAGACAATCATCATCAAAGACAAAAGGAATATCTTTCTGTAAGAGATTAGTCAGAGGCCTGGAGATTTTGGAGAAGTCCTTAATGAACCTCCTATAAAACCCGGCATGACCAAGGAAACTTCGTATACCTTTGATGTCCTTAGGTCATGGCATCTTTTCAATAGCATCAACTTTAGCTTTGTCAACTTCAATACCTCTTTCGGAAATTTGATGTCCCAAGACAATGCCTTCATTAACCATAAAGTAGCACTTCTCCCAATTCAAGACCAGATTAGTGTCTTCACATCTCTGCAAAACTCGATCAAGGTTGCTTAAGCAATCATCAAAAGAAGTTCTGTAAACGGAGAAATCATCCATGAATACCTCAACAATCTTTTCACAAAAGTCAGAGAATATAGCCATCGTGCATCTTTGAAAGGTAGCAGGTGCATTACATAAACCAAAAGGCATAAGTCTATAAGCAAAGGTACCGAAAGGACAAGTAAAGGTGGTCTTTTCTTGATCCCCTTTTGACACAGGTATTTGAGAGAAACCAGAATAACCATCTAGAAAGCAGAAATGAGTATATTTGGATAACCTCTCTAGCATTTGATCAATAAATGGCAAGGGTTAATGATCTTTCTTAGTAGCTTTATTTAACTTACGGAAATCAATTACCATCCTATAACCTGTAACTATTCTTTGCGGGATCAATTCATCTTTATCATTAGGGACAACAGTCATACCTCCTTTCTTAGGAACGCAATGGACAGGACTTACCCACTGGCTATCAGCAGCTGGATAGATAATACCTGCCTCTAGAAGCTTTAGTATTTCCTTCCTTACCACTTCTTTCATCTTAGGATTTAACCGTCACTGATGATCAATAACTGGTTTAACATTTTCTTCCAATTTTATCTTGTGTTGACATATAGTGGGACTAATGCCCTTAAGATCATCCAGAGTATATCCAATAGCAGCTCGGTGCTTCTTCAGAGTTTTCAATAATATTTCTTCTTCCTGCTCTGAAAGGTTAGCACTAATAATAACATGATATATCTTCTTTTCATCAAGATAAACATACTTAAGATTATCAGGTAAAGGTTTAAGTTCAAACACGGGATCACCCTTGGGTGGAGGAGGATCCCCTAGGATTTCAACAGGCAAGTTGTTTTTCAATACGGGTCCATGTTTAAAGAATATTTCATCTATTTCCCTTCTCCCATTCATATGCATATCATTTTCATGGTCTAGCAAGTATTGTTCTAAAGGATCATTAGGTTGCACGGCAATAGAAGCAAGACCAATAATTTCATCCTTACTAGGTAGTGCCTTTTCAAGGGGTTGTCTACGGAATTTAGCAAAGTTAAAATCATGAGACATATCCCCTAATCCAACAGTGACAATGTCTTTCACGCAGTCTATCTTGGCATTAACGGCATTCAAGAAGGGTCTACCAAATGTAATGGGGCATAAAGCATCTTGTGGGGAACTAAGAACAAGAAAATCAGCAGGGTATTTAACCTTCCCACACAAGACTTCAATATCTCTAACGATCCCAATTGGTGAAATAGTATCTCTATTAGCAAGCTTAATAGTAACATCAATCCTTCTAGCTCAACAGGTGCAATATCATGCATAATTTCATTATACAAATCAAGAGGGATAATACTCGCACTAGCACCTATGTCGCATAAACCATGATAGCAATGATCTCCTATCTTGACAGAGATAACAAGCAAGCCTACAACAGGTTTATGTCTATTCCTAGCATTGGGTTTGGCTATCCTAGTAGACTCTTCTCGGAGACAAATAACATGTCCATCTAAATCTTCTACCAAGAGATCTTTAACCATAGCAACACTAGGTTCAACTTTAATTTGCTCAGAGGGTGTAGGTGTTCTAGTATTACTCTTATGAACTACAGTTGAAGCTTGAGCATGATCCTTTATCCTAACAGGGAAAGGTGGTTTCTCAATATAAGCGGTAGGAATAACAGGATCAACATTATAAGTGATAGTCTTTTCTTCAGCTTTAATCGGTTCAACTACTTTTACTTCAATAGGGGGATGGTATTTAAACCACTTCTCCTTGGGGAGATCAACATGAGTAGCAAAGGATTTACAGAAAGAAGCTACTATCTCAGAGTCAAGTCCATATTTAGTGCTAAACTCACGGAAAACATCGGTATCCATAAAAGCTTTAACACAATCAAACTTAGGGGTCATACCTGACTCCTTACCTTCGTCGAGATCCCAATCTTCGGAGTTGTTTTTAATTCTTTCCAATAAATTCCATTTGAATTCAACAGTCTTCATCATAAAAGAGCCAGAACAAGAATTATCGAGCATGGTGCGATTATTGAGAGAAAGCCGAGCATAATTTTTTTGGATGATCATCTTTCTTGAAAGCTCATGATTGGGGCATGAATATAACATTGACTTGAGCCTCCCCCAAGCTTGAGCGATGCTTTCTCCTTCGTGAGGCCAGAAATTATAAATATAATTATGATCACGATGAACTTGGTGCATAGGGTAGAACTTCTGATGAAATTCCAACTTCACACGATTATAGTTCCATGATCCCATATCATCGCATAGCCTAAACCATGTCAATGCATCTCCCTTCAAAGATAAAGGGAAGACCTTCTTCTTGATAACATCCTCAGGCATACCTACAAGCTTAAACAATCCACAAACTTCATCCACATAGATTAGATGTAAATCGGGGTGAAGTGTTCCGTCTCCTGTATAGGGATTTTCAAGCAGTTTCTCTATCATACCCGAAGGAATCTCAAAGTAAACATTTTCAATAGGTGCAGTAGGTTGAGGAGCAACTCTTTGCTCTTCTGCTCGGGGTGAAGATACCCCGAACAAGCCCCTCAAAGGATTTTGAGCCATAGTAACAAGTTCAGCACACTATATAAATTTTTCCTTACCAAATTCCACTTACCAAAGGCGCTTCACTCCCCGGAAACAGCGCCAGAAAAGAGTCTTGATGACCCAGAAGTGTACGGGATCTATCATAGTCCTTTTGATAAGTAAGAGCGTCGAACCCAACGAGGAGCAGAAGGAAATGATAGGCAGTTTTCAGTAAGGTATTTTCTGCAAGCACTGAAATTATAGGTAACAGATAGTTTTGTGATAAGATAATTGGTAGCAAGTGACAAAAGGTAAAAGTGAATAAGGTGCAGCAAGGTGGCCCAATCCTTTTTGCAGCAAAGGAAAAGCCTGGACAAACTCTTATATAAAGTAAAGCGCTCCCGAGGACACATGGGAATTATCGTCAAGCTAGTTTTCATCATGATCGTCTGATTCGCGTTCGGTACTTTGATAATTTGGTATGTGGGTGGACCGGTGCTTGGGTGCTGCCCTTACTTGGACAAGCCTCCCACTTATGATTAACCTCTAATGCATGCATCCGCAACTACAAAAGAAGTATTATGGTAAACCTAACCATAGCCTGAAACATATTGATCCAAATCAGCCCCTTACGAAGCAACGCATGAACTAGGGTTTAAGCTTCTGTCACTCTAGCAACCCATCATCTACTTATTACTTCCCAATGCCTTCCTCTAGGCCCAAATAATGGTGAAGTGTCATGCAGTCGACGTTCACATGATACCACTAGAGGAGAGACAACATACATCTCATCAAAATAACGAACGAAGACCAAACTCACATGACTACTAATAGCAAGACTTCTCCCATGTCCTCAGGAACAAAAGTAACTACTCACAAGACATAATATTGTTCATGATCAGAGGGGTATTAATATGCATAATGGATCTGAACATATGATCTTCCACCAAATAAACCAACTAGCATCAACTACAAGGAGTAATCAACACTACTAGCAACCCACAAGTACCAATATGAGGTTTGGGTACAAAGATTGGATACAAGAGATGAACTAGGGTTTGAGAGGAGATGGTGCTGGTGAAGATGTTGATGAAGATAGCCCTCCCCAAGATGGGAGAGTTGTTGGTGATGACGGCGGTGAAGATTTCCCCCTCCCGGAGGGAAGTATCCCCGGCAGAACAGCTCTGCCGGAGCCCTAGATTGGTTTCCGCCTCGAGACGGCGGCGTCTGGTCCCGAAAGCCTCCTTCTAATTTTTTTTCAGGTCAAAACGCTTCATATAGGAGAAGATGGGCACCGAGGGCCTGCCGGCTGGCCCTCGAGGCAAGGGGCGCGCCCCCCACCCTCGAGGCCAGCCGGTGGCCCCTCTCGTGGGTTTCTTTCTCCAGATATTTTTTATATTTTCCGAAACGATGTTCTGTGGAGTTTCAGGGCTTTTGGAGTTGTGCAGAATAGGTTTCCAGAGTTTGCTCCTTTTCGAGCCCAGAATTCCAGCTGCCGGCATTCTCCCTCTTCATGTAAACCTTGTAAAATAAGAGAGAAAAGGCATAAGTATTGTGTCAAAACATGTATGAACAGCCCATAATTCAATAAATATTAACTTATAAGCATGATGCAAAATGGACGTATCACATACCAATCACTATAGCTTCAAGATGAAGGGCAAGGAGTTCGTGCTACGATCTATGTCTCCAAGCCAAGTGGTCGCCAACAAGCAGGCAACTACCCATTGTGAAGATAATATTGAGAGAGTGAGCCACAAAAAAGAGTGAGAGCCACAAGCCTAAATTGAGTGCCTCCACGATGAGCGACAAGAAACACCCAGTGCTATTCGCTACGCAAAGTGAGATGAGAGAAGTGTGTGAGAACCCATCAAGTGTACTTCACTTTGTGCTCTTATGCAAAAGTGGAGTGGAACAACCTAACACTTCACCACGTCTACCTTTAGTGTTGACTCGTTTGTTGCAGGAATTCCAAGATGTATTTCCCGATGAGCTACCTCCGGGTCTACCTCCTCTTCACGGCATTGAACACCGCATCGTCCTCATCCCCGGAGCACCTGTTCCTAACAAGGCACCTTACCGCGTAAACCCCGACGAAACCAAGGAGATCCAAGGGAAAGTTCAACAACTCATCGACAATGGCCATGTACGATAAAGCTTGAGCCCATGTGTCCTTCCGGTAATCCTTGTTCCCAAGAAAGATGTTACATATCGCATGTGTTCCGATTGTCTTCCCATCAATTCTATCACCGTTAGATATCATCACCCCATACCACGCTTAGATGACATGCTCGATGAGCTTAGCGGAGCCACAATCTTCTCTAAGATTGATCTCAAGAGTGGCTACTACCAAATCCGCATACAAGAGGGTGATGAATGGAAACCCGCATTTAAGACCAAATTTGGCTTATATGAATGGCTTGTTATGCCTATGGGATTATCCAAAGCACCCAGTACATTCCTGAGAGTCATGCATTATGTTCTTAGACCTTATATTGGCATCTTTATTATGGTCTACTTTGACGACATACTTGTGTTTAACAAGTCTCTACCAGATCATGTGACTCATCTTAGAACCGTCTTGCAAACTCTTTGCAAGGAGAAACTCTATGCTAACATGGAGAAATGCAAATTTGGTGTAGTCCAACTTGTTTCTCTAGGATTTGTTGTCTCTTCTAAGGGTGTGCATGTAGACAAAACCAAGATCGAAGCTATCAAAACTTGGCCCCAACCCAAATACTTACAACAAGTGTGTAGTTTTCTTGGTTTAGCCGAATTTTATCGACAATTTGTGAAGGATTTTAGAACCATTGCTATACCTTTACATGCCTTGAGTAAGAAAAACACACCTTTTGTTTTGGGACCATTAGAACATACCGCGTTCAATGAGCTTAAGAATTTTCTTACGCATGCCCCTTTGCTTGGTTTACCAAACTTTGATAAACCTTTTGAGGTCCATTGCGATGCTAGTCGTAATGGCGTAGGAGGTGTGCTGATGCAATAGAAGCGTCCCATAGCTTACTTTAGTGAAAAACTTTCTGGAGCGCAACTTAACTACCCCATCTATGACAAAGAGCTATATGCATTAGTGAGAGTCTTCAGTGTTTGGGAGCATTATCTCCGCCCTCATGAATTCATTCTTCATATGGATTATTAAACACTCAAGTACCGTAAGGGTCAAACTAAGTTGAACAAGTGTCATGCTAAGTGGAGTGAATTCATTGAGTCATTTCCTTATGTCATCAAGTATATCAAAGGCAAGGAGAATGTAGTGGCTGGCGCTTTTTCCCGCAAATGCATGATTGTTACTAAACTTGAGTTGAATGTCATTGGCTTTGAGCACATAAATGACTTGTATGCGCACGATGCTTTCTTTGCAATTCCTTACGCTAAATGTTTGACGCATACATATTGGGAACGATATTACATCAAGGATGATTATCTTACAAGAGCTAACAAACTTTGTATTCCCGAGTCTTTGCTACCTCTTGAGCTTGCGTTGTACTCCCTCGAAGAGGAAAGGAAGATGCAGCACAGTAGCGTAAGTATTTCCCTCAGTTTTTGAGAACCAAGGTATCAATCCAGTAGGAGACCACGCGCGAGTCCCTCGCACCTGCACAAACAAATAAGAACTTCGCAACCAACACGATAAGGGGTTGTCAATCCCTTTACGGTCACTTACGAAAGTGAGATCTGATAGATATGATAGTTTATATTTTTGGTATTTTTAGTTTATAAGAACAGCAAATAAAAGCGATAAAAGTAAAGTAGATGTAGATTGATATGTTGAGAATAGACTCGGGGGCCATAGTTTTCTCTAGTGGCTTCTCTCATGATAGCGATATTCTACGGCGGGTAAACAAATTACTGTCGACCAATTGATAGAAAAGCGAATAATTATGATACTATCTAGGCATGATCATTGTATATAGGCATCACGTCTGAGACAAGTAGACCGAAACGATTCTGCATCTACTACTATTACTCCACACATCGACCGCTATCTAGCATGCATCTAGTGTATTGAGTTCATAAGAACAGAGTAACGCCTTAAGCAAGATGACATGATGTAGAGGGATAAACTCAAGTAATATGATATAAACCCCATCTTTTTATCCTCGATGGCAACAATACAATACATGCCTTGCTACCCCTACTGTCACTGGGAAAGGACGCCGCAAGATTGAACCCAAAGCGAAGCACTTCTCCCATTGCAAGAACTATAGATCTAGTGGGCCAAACCAAACCAATAATTCGAAGAGACTTGCAAGGATATTATGAGCACACATAAAAAGTTCAGAGAAGAACCAAATATCTTTCATAGATAACCTTGATCATAAACTCACAATTCATCGAATATCGACAAACACACCGCAAAAAGAGATTACATCGAATAGATCTCCTCGAAGACCAAGGAGAACTTTGTATTGAGATCCAAAGAGAGAAGAATCCATCTAGATACTAGCTATGGACCCGAAGGTCTGTGGTAAACTACTCACAACTCATGGTGAGGGCGATAATAATGATGATGAAGGCCTCCGTGATGGATCCCCCTTCGGTGGAGCTTCGGAACAGGCTCCAAGATGGGATCTCCACGGGAACAGAAGGTACGGCGGTGGAATTAGGGTTTTCTCTCTGTTCACGGAGTTTTTGGGGTACGTAGACTTATATAGGAAGAAGGAGGGCACCGGGGGACGCTCGAGGGGGCCACGAGGCAGGGGGCGCGCCCTGGGAAGGGGGGCGCGCCCCCACCCTCGTGGGCCAGACCTCTGTCCCCTGACGTGGTTCTCAAGCTCCGCATGCGTGATTTTCTCCATAAATATCTCTCGCGAAGGTTTCATTCCGTTTGGACTCCGTTTGATATTCTTTTTCTGCAAAACCCTGAAATAGGCAAAAAAACAGCAATCTGGACTGGGCCTTTGGGTTAGTAGGTTAGTCCCAAAAATGATATAAAAGTGAATGATAAAGCCCATTAAACATCCAAGACTTCATAAATAATAGCATGGAACAATCAAAAATTATAGATACGTTGGAGACGTATCAAGCATCCCCAAGCTTAATTCCTGCTCGTCCTCGAGTAGGTAAATGATAAAGAAAGAATTTTTGATGTGGAATGCTAACCAATATAGTTTTTCAATGTAATTCTGTTAATTGTGGCATGAATGTTCAGATCTGAAAGATTCAAGATAAAAGTCTATATTGACATAAGAAATAACAATACTTCAAGCATACTAACAAAGTAATCATGTCTTCTCAAAATACTATGGCTAAAGAAAGTTATCCCTACAAAATCATATAGTGTTGGCTATGCTCCCTCGTTATCACACAAAAATATTCATATCATGCACAACCCCGATTTCAGCCAAGCACTTGTTTTCATACTCTATCTTTTCAAACCTTTCAACTTTCATGCAATACATGAGCGTGAGCCATGGATATAGCACTATGGGTGGAATAGAGGTGGTTGTGGAGAAGACAAAAAGGAGGGAGATAGTTGAAGGAAATATGCCCTAGAGGCAATAATAAAGATGTTATTTGTATTTCCTTATATCATGATAAATTTCTTTTATTCATGCTAGAATTGTATTAACCGGAAACTTGATACATGTGTGAGTACATAGACAAAATAGTATGTCCCTAGTATGCCTCTACTAGACTAGCTCATTGATCAAAGATGGCTATGTTTCCTAGCCATAGACATGAGTTGTCATTTGATCAACGGGATCACATCATTAGGAGAATGATGTGATGGACAAGACCCATCCGTTAGCATAGCACTATGATCGTTTAGTTTTTCTGCTATTGCTTTCTTCATGACTTATACATGTTCCTATGACTATGAGATTATGCAACTCCCGAATACCATAGGAACACCTTGTGTGCTATCAAACGTCACAACGTAACTGGGTGATCATAAACATGCTCTACAGGTGTCTCCGAAAGTATTCGTGGTGTTGGCATAGATCAAGATTAGGATTTGTCACTCCGAGTGTCGGAGAGGTATCTCTGGGCCCTCTCGGTAACAAACATCACAATAAGCCTTGCAAGCAAAAGACTAATGAGTTAGTCACGAGATGATGTGTTACGGAACGAGTAAAGAGACTTGCCGGTGACGAGATTGAACTAGGTATAGAGATACCGACGATCGAATCTCGGGCAAGTAACATACCGATGACAAAAGGAACAACGTATGTTGTTATGCGGTTTTGACCGATAAAAGATCTTCGTAGAATATGTAGGAGCCAATATGAACATCCAGGTTCCGCTATTGGTTATTGACCGGAGATGAGTCTCGGTCATGTCTACATAGTTCTCGAACCCGTAGGGTCCGCACGCTTAACGTTTGATGACGATCGGTATTATGAGTTTATGAGTTTTGATGTACCAAAGGTAGTTCGGAGTCCCGGATGAGATCACGGACATGACGAGGAGTCTCGGAATGTCCGAGACATAAAGATTGATATATTGGACGACTATATTCGGACACCGGAAGTGTTCCGGAAAAGTTTCGGATTTAACGGGATTGCCGGAGGGGGTTACCGGAACCCCCTACGAAAGGGGATGGTCCATAGTGGGCCTTAAGGGAAAAAGAGAGGCAGCCCATAGGGCTGGCCGGCGCCCCACCTAGGGTTCCTAGTTGGACTAGGATTAGGGGGGGCGCCACCTCTCCCTCTTTTCCTTTCCCTCTCTTCCTTCTTTGGTGATTCCTACTAGGAATAGGATTGCAATCCTATTCCTAGTAGGATTGCACTCCTAGCCGCACCAGGGAAGGGCCGGCCGGCCTCCCCCCTTGCTCCTTTATATACGGGGGCAGGGGGGCACCCAAAGACACATAAGTTGAATTGTTCCAGCCGTGTGCGGTGCCCCCCTCCACAGAAATACACCTCGGTCATACCGTCGCGGTGCTTAGGCGAAGCCCTGCGCCGGTGAATACATCATATCCGTCACGACGCCGTCGTGCTGACGAAACTCTCCCGTGAAGCTCAACTGGATCAAGAGCTCGTGGGACGTCATCAAGCTGAACGTGTGCTGAACGCGGAGGTGTCGTACGTTCGGTGCTTGATCGGTTGAATCGTGAAGAAGTTCGACTACATCAACCGCGTCACTTGACGCTTCCGCTTCCGGTCTACGAGGGTACGTAGACACACTCTTCCCTCTCGTTTCTATGCATCTGGTAGATAGATCTTGCGTGATCGTAGGAAAATTTTAAAATACTACGTTCCCCAACAGTGGCATCAGGAGCCAGGTCTATGCGTAGATGATATGCACGAGTAGAACACAATGAGTTCTGGGCGATACTAGTCATACTGCTTACCAGCATGTCATACTTTGCTTCGGCGGTATTGTGAGATGAAGCGGCCCGGACCGACATTACGCGTACGCTTACGCGAGACTGGTTTCACCGTTACGAGCACTCGTTGCTTAAAGGTGACTGGCGGGTGTCTGTCTCTCTCACTTTAGCTGAATCAAGTGTGGCTACGCCCGGTCCTTGTGAAGGTTAAAACAACACATACTTGACGAAACATCATTGTGGTTTTGTATGCGTAGGTAAGAACGGTTCTTGCTAAAGCCCGTAGCAGCCACGTAAAACTTGCAACAACAAAGTAGAGGACGTCTAACTTGTTTTTGCAGGGCATGTTGTGATGTGATATGGTCAGGACATGATGAGTTATACGGTTTTGTATGAGATGATCATGTTTTGTAATGTTATCGGCAACTGGCAGGAGCCATATGGTTGTCGCTTTATTGTATGAAATGCAATCGCCATGTAATTGCTTTACTTTATCACTAAACGGTAGCGATAGTCGTAGAAGCAATAGTTGGCGAGACGACAACGATGCTACGATGGAGATCAAGGTGTCACGCCGGTGACGAAGGTGATCATGACGGTGCTTTGGAGATGGAGATCAAAAGCACAAGATGATGATGGCCATATCATGTCACATATTTTGATTGCATGTGATGTTTATCTTATTATGCTTCTTATTTTGCTTAGAACGACGGTAACATTATAAGATGATCCCTTACTAAATTTCAAGGTATAAGTGTTCTCCCTGAGTATGCACCGTTGCGAAAGTTCGTCGTGCCGAGACACCACGTGATGATCGGGTGTGATAAGCTCTACGTTCAAATACAACGGGTGTAAGCCAGTTTTGCACACGCAGAATACTCGGGTTAAACTTGACGAGCCTAGCATATGCAGATATGGCCTCGGAACACTGGAGACCAAAAGGTCGAGCGTGAATCATATAGTAGATATGATCAACATAAGATGTTCACCATTGAAACTACTCCATCTCACGTGATGATCGGACATGGTTTAGTTGATTTGGATCACGTGATCATTTAGATGACCGGAGGGATGTCTATCTAAGTGGGAGTTCTTAAGTAGTATGATTAATTGAACTTTAATTTATCATGAACTTAGTCCTGGTAGTATTAGCATATCTATGTTGTAGATCAATAGCTCGCGATGTTGCTCCACGTTTATTTTTCATATGTTCCTAGAGAAAACCAAGTTGAAAGATGTTAGTAGCAATGATGCGGAATTGTTCTGTGATCTGAGGATTATCCTCATTGCTGCTCAGAAGAATTATGTCCTTGATGCACCGCTAGGTGACAGACCTATTGCAGGAGCAGATGTAGACGTTATGAACGTTTTGACAAAAGCTCGATATGATGACTACTTGATAGTTTAGTACACCATGCTTTACGGCTTATAACCGGGACTTCAAAAATGTTTTGAAACGCCACGGAGCATATGAGATGTTCCAAGAGTTGAAATTAGTATTTCATACTCATGCCCGTGTCGAGAGGTATAAGACCTCTGACAGTACTTTGCCTACATGATGGAGGAGAATAGCTCAACCAGTGAGCATGTGCTCAGATTGTCTGGGTAGTACAATTGCTTGAATCAAGTGGGAGTTTAACTTCCAGATAATATAGTAATTGACAAAGTTCTCTAGACACTATCACCAAGTTAGTAGAACTTCGTGATGAACTATAATATGCAAGGGATGACGAAAGCAATTCCTGAGCTCTTCACGATGCTGAAATCGGCGAAGGTAGAAATCAAGAAAGAGCATCAAGTGTTGATGGTTAACCAGACCACTTGTTTCAAGTAAAGGGCAAAGGGATAGAAGGGGAACTTCAAAAAGAATGACAAGCAAGTTGTCACTCCCGTGAAGAAACCCAAAGCTAAACTCAAGCCTGAAACTAAGTGCTTCTACTGCAAAGGAAATGGTCACTAGAAGTGGAACTGCCCTAGATATTTGGCGGATAAGAAGGATGGCAAAGTGAACAAAGGTATATTTGATATACAGATTATTGATGTGTATTTTACTAGTGTTCATAGCAACCCCTCGGTATTTGATATTGGTTCAGTTGCTAAAGAGTAGTAACTCGAAATAGGAGTTGCATAATGAACAGAAACTAGTTAAAGGATGAAGTGACGATGTGTATTGGAAGTAGTTCCAAGATTGATATGATCATCATCGTACACTCCCTATACTTTCGGGATTAGTGTTGAACCTAAATAAGTGTTATTTGGTGTTTGTGTTGAACATGAATATGATTTGATCATGTTTATTGCAATACGGTTATTCATGTAAGTTAGAGAATAATTGTTGTTCTGTTTACATGAATAAAACCTTCTATGGTCATACACCCAATGAAAATGGTTTGTTGGATCTCGATCGTGTGATACACATATTCATAATATTGAAGCCAAAAGATGCAAGGTTAATAATGACAGTGCAACTTATTTGTGGCACTGCCGTTTAAGTCATATTGGTGTAAAGCGCATGAAGAAACTCCATAGTGATGGACTTTTGGAATCACTTGATTATGAATCACTTGGTGCTTGCGAACCATGCCTCATGGGCAAGATGACAAAAACTCCGTTCTCCGGAACCGTGGAGCAAGCAACAGAGTTGTTGGAAATCATACATACTGATGTATGCGGACCAATGAGTGTTGAAGCTCGCGGTAGGTATCGTTATTTTCTGACCTTCACTGATGATTTGAGAAGATATGGGTATATCTACTTAATGAAGCACAAGTCTGAAACATTTGAAAAGTTCAAAGAATTTCAGAGTGAAGTGGAGAATCATCGTAACAAGAAAATAAGAGTTTCTACAATATGATCGTAGAGGTAAAATATTTGAGTTAGCGAGTTTGGCCTTCAATAAAAACAATGTGAAATAGTTTCACTACTCACGCCACCTGGAACACCACAGTGTAATGGTGTGTCCGAACGTCATAACCGTACTTTATTAGATATAGTGCGATCGATGATGTCTCTTACCGATCTACCACTATCGCTTTTGGGGTTATGCATTAGAGACAGCTACATTCACGTTAAATAGGGCACCATCTAAATCCGTGGAGATGACACCATATGAACTGTGGTTTGACGAGAAACCTAAGCTATCATTTCTTTAAGTTTGGGACTGCGATGCTTATGTGAAAAAGTTTCAACATGATAAGCTCGAACCCAAATCGGAGAAGTAAATCTTCATAGGATACCCAAAAGAAACTGTTGGATACACCTTCTATCACAGATCCGAAGGCAAGGTCTTTGTTGCTAAGAGTGGATCCTTTCTAGAGAAAGAGTTTCTCTCGAAAGAAGTGAGTGGGAGGAAAGTAGAACTTGATGAGGTAATTGTACCTTCTCCCGAATTGGACAGTGGAACATCACAGAAACTAGTTCCAGTGATTCCTACACCAATTAGTGAGGAAGCTAATGATGATGATCATGAAACTTCAGATCAAGTTTCTACTGAACGTCGTAGATCAACCAGAGTACGTTCCGCACCAGAGTGGTACGGCAACCCAGTTTTGGAAATCATGTTACTAGACAATGATGAACCTACGAACTATGAGGAAGCGATGATGAGCCCAGATTTCGCAAAATGGCTTGAGGCCATGAAATCTGAGATGGATCCATGTATAAGAACAAAGTGTGGACTTTGGTTGACTTGTCCGATGATCGGCAAGCCATCGAAAATAAATGGATCTTCAAGAGGAAGACCGACACTGACGGTAATGTTACTGTTTACAAAGCTCGACTTGTTGCGAAAGGTTTTCGACAAGTTCAAGGAGTTGACTACGATGAGACTTTCTCACCCGTAGCGATGCTTAAGTCTGTCCGAATCATGTTAGCAATTGCCGCATTTATGAAATCTGGCAAATTGATAACAAAACTGCATTCTGTAATGGATTTATTAAAGAAGAATTGTATATGATGCAACCAGAAGGTTTTGTCAATCCTAAAGGTGCTAACAAAATATGCAAGCTCCAGCGATCCATCTATGGACTGGTGCAAGCATCTCGGAGTTGGAATATACGCTTTGATAAGTTGATCAAAGCATATAGATTTATACAGACTTGCGGTGAAGCCTGTATTTACAAGAAGTGAGTGGGAGCACTACAACCTTTCTGATAAGTATATGTGAATGACATATTGTCGATCAGAAATGATGTAGAATTTTCTGGAAAGCATAAAGGAGTGTTTGAAAGGAGTTTTTCAAAGAAAGACCTTGGTGAAGCTGCTTACATATTGGGCATCATGATCTATAAAAATAGATCAAGACGCTTGATAAGTACATACCTTGATAAGATTTTGAAGTAGTTCAAAATGGATCAATCAAAGAAGGAGTTCTTGACTGACTTGTAAGGTGTGAAGTTGAGTAAGACTCAAAGCCAGACCACGGCAGAAAAATATAGAGAGAATGAAAGTCATTCCCTATGCCTCAGCCATAGGTTCTATAAAGTATGCCATGCTGTGTACCAAACATGTTGTGTACCTTGCCATGAGTTTGTCAAGGGGGTACAATAGTGATCCAGGAGTAGATCACTATACATCGGTCAAAATTATCCTTAGTAACTGGATGACTAAGGAAATGTTTCTCGATTATGGAGGTGATAAAGAGTTCATCGTAAAGGGTTACGCCGATGCAAGCTTTGACACTAAATCTAGATGACTCTAAGTATCAATCTGGATGCGTATTGAAAGTGGGAGCAATTAGCTAGAGTAGCTCTATGCAGAGCATTGTAGACATAGAAATTTGCAAAATACATACGGATCTGAATGTGACAGACCCGTTGACTAAACTTCTCTCACAATCAAAACATGATCACACCTTATTACTCTTGGGTATTAATCACATAGCGATGTGAACTAGATTATTGACTCTAGTAAACCCTTTGGGTGTTGGTCACATGGCGATGTGAACTATGGGTGTTATTCCCATAACGATGTGAACTATCGGTATTAAATCACATGGCGATGTGAGCTAGATTATTGACTCTAGTGCAAGTGGGAGACTGAAGGAAATATGCCCTAGAGGCAATAATAAAGATGTTATTTGTATTTCCTTATATCATGATAAATGTCTTTTATTCATGCTAGAATTGTATTAACCGGAAACTTGATACATGTGTGAATACATAGACAAAATAGTATGTCCCTAGTATGCCTCCACTAGACTAGCTCATTGATCAAAGATGGCTATGTTTCCTAGCCATAGACATGAGTTGTCATTTGATCAACGGGATCACATCATTAGGAGAATGATGTGATGGACAAGACCCATCCGTTAGCATAGCACTATGATCGTTTAGTTTTTCTGCTATTGCTTTCTTCATGACTTATACATGTTCCTATGACTATGAGATTATGCAACTCCAGAATACCGTAGGAACACCTTGTGTGCTATCAAACGTCCCAACGTAACTGGGTGATCATAAAGATGCTCTACAGGTGTCTCCGAAAGTATTCGTGGTGTTGGCATAGATCAAGATTAGGATTTGTCACTCCGAGTGTCGGAGAGGTATCTCTGGGCCCTCTCGGTAACACACATCACAATAAGCCTTGCAAGCAAAAGACTAATGAGTTAGTCACGAGATGATGTGTTACGGAATGAGTAAAGAGACTTTCCGGTAACGAGATTGAACTAGGTATAGAGATACCGACGATCGAATCTCGGGCAAGTAACATACCGATGACAAAAGGAACAACGTATGTTGTTATGCGGTTCTGACCGATAAAAGATCTTCGTAGAATATGTAGGAGCCAATATGAACATCCAGGTTCCGCTATTGGTTATTGACCGGAGATGAGTCTCGGTCATGTCTACATAGTTCTCGAACCCGTAGGGTCCGCACGCTTAACGTTTGATGACGATCGGTATTATGAGTTTATGAGTTTTGATGTACCGAAGGTAGTTCGGAGTCCCGGATGAGATCACGGACATGACGAGGAGTCTCGGAATGTCCGAGACATAAAGATTGATATATTGGACGACTATATTCGGACACCAGAAGTGTTCCGGAAAAGTTTCGGATTTAACGGGATTGCCGGAGGGGGTTACCGGAACCCCCTACGAAAGGGGATGGTCCATAGTGGGCCTTAAGGGAAAAAGAGAGGCAGCCCATAGGGCTGGCCGGCGCCCCACCTAGGGTTCCTAGTTGGACTAGGATTAGGGGGGCGCCACCTCTCCCTCTTTTCCTTTCCCTCTCTTCCTTCTTTGGTGATTCCTACTAGGAATAGGATTGCAATCCTATTCCTAGTAGGATTGCACTCCTAGCCGCACCAGGGAAGGGCCGGCCGGCCTCCCCCCTTGCTCCTTTATATACGGGGGCAGGGGGCACCCAAAGACACATAAGTTGAATTGTTCCAGCCGTGTGCGGTGCCCCCCTCCACAGAAACACACCTCGGTCATACCGTCGCGGTGCTTAGGCGAAGCCCTGCGCCGGTGAATACATCATATCCGTCACCACGCCGTCGTGCTGACGAAACTCTCCCGTGAAGCTCAACTGGATCAAGAGCTCGTGGGACGTCATCAAGTTGAACGTGTGCTGAACGCGGAGGTGTCGTATGTTCGGTGCTTGATCGGTTGAATCGTGAAGAAGTTCGACTACATCAACCGCGTCACTTGACGCTTCCGCTTCCGGTCTACGAGGGTACGTAGACACACTCTTCCCTCTCGTTGCTATGCATCTAGTAGATAGATCTTGCGTGATCGTAGGAAAATTTTAAAATACTACGTTCCCCAACAATAGTCTCACATCAACTAGGCGTATCAACGGGCTATGGAGATGCCCATCAATAGATATCAATGTGAGTGAGTAGGGATTGCCATGAAACGGATGCACTAGAGCTAAATATGAATGAAAGCTCAACAAAAGAAACTAGTGGGTGTGCATCCAACTTGCTTGCTCACGAAGACCTAGGGCATTTGAGGAAGCCCATCGTTGGAATATACAATCCAAGTTCTATAATGAAAATTCCCACTAGTATATGAAAGTGACTAAACATGAGACTCTCTACAATGAATAACATGGTGCTACTTTGAAGAACAAGTGTGGAAAAAACATAGTAGCAATTGTCCTTTTCTTTTCTTTTCTTTTTTTCTTTTTTTTTCTTTTTTTGGGCCTTTCTTTTTTCTTTGGCCTTTCTTTCTTTTTTTCTTCTTCTTTTTTTTGCGGGGGGGCTTTATAGATTTAGCCTTTCCTCCCATGGGACAATGCTCTAATAATGATGATCATCACACTTTCATTACAACTCGATATTACAACTCGATACTACAACAACAAAGTATGACTCTATATGAATGCCTCTGGCGGTGTACCGGTATGTGCAATGAAACAAGAGTGACATGTATAAAAATTATGCATGGTGGCCTTGCCACAAATACGATGTCAACTACATGATCATGCAATAGCAATATGACAATATGATGCGTGTCATATGAACGGAACGGTGGAAAGTTGCATGGCAATATATCTCGGAATGGCTATGGAAATGCCATGATAGGTAGGTATGGTGGCTGTTTTGAGGAACAATATGGTGGCTGTTCTGAGGAAGGATATATAGTGGGTTTATGGCACCAACGAAAGTTGCGCGGTACAAGAGAGGCTAGCAATGGTGGAAGGGTGAGAGTGTGTATAATCCATGGACTCAACAGTAGTCATAAGAACTCATATACTTATTGCAAAAATCTACTAGTCATCAAAACAAAGCAATCAACGCATGCTCCTAGGGGGGAGGTTGGTAGGGGTTAACCATCGCGCGCCCCCGACCTCCACACAAAAGTTGGCACTCTACAAATACCTCATGCTCTAACTCCTCCACATAGCGGCTCACAATACGTGCATGATACGGGAATCACTAACCTTAACACAAGTATTTCTTAATTTCATAATAACTCCACTAGCATGACTCTAATATCACTATCCTCATATCTCAAAACAATTATAAAGCATCCAACATCTCATTCTATTCAATGCACTTAGTGTGAAAAAATTTCTACATTGACATTGGATGTTTATCATGTGAAGACTAGTTTCTTTAGCCTAAACACATTACCATGATGTTTTAATAGACTCTCAACAGGATATAAGTGAAGCATGAGAGATCAACAATTTCTACAAAATATAATTACCATCGTGCTCCAAAAGATATAAGTGAAGCACTAGAGCAAAAACTATTCAACTCAAAAGATATAAGTGAAGCACATAGAGTGTTCTATCAATTCCTAGGCCATATTTATCTCTCTCAAAAAGGTGTGTCCAACAAGGATGATTGTGGCAAACTTACAAGCAAAGACTCAAATTATACAAGACGCTCCAAGCAAAACACATAACATGTTGCGAATAAAAATATAGCTCCAAGTATAGTTACCGATGGATGAAGACGAAAGAGGGGATGCCTTCCCGGGGCATCCCCAAGCTTAGGCTTTTGATCATATTGAATTTACTTGGGGTTCCATGGGCATCCCCAAGCTTAGGCCTTTGCTACTCCTTGTTCCATAGTCCATCAAAGCAATACTCAAAACTTGAAAACTTCACAACACAAAACTTAGACAAAAATTCTCGTGAGCTCCGTTAGTATAAGAAAGCAAACCACTCCTCAAAAGTGCAGCAATGAATTCATTATTTGTTTATATTGGTGTTAAACCTACTGTATTCCAACTTCTCTATGGTTCATATCTTCCAATACTACTCATAGATGCATCGGAATAAGCAAACAACACACGAAAAACAGAATCTATCGAAAACAGAACAGTCTGTAGTAATCTGCAGGTTTCACCTACTTCTGGAACTCCAAAAAATTGAAACTAAATTGGTAAATTTGCGTAATTTGTCTACCAATCATCTGCAAAAAGAATCAACTAAAAAAATGCTCCAGTAAAACCTGAGGACTACTTTAGCGAGCGCTAACGATTCTGTTTTTCACAGCAAGATCACATAAACTTCACACAAGTCTTCCCAAAGGTTCTACTTGGCACAAACACTAAACAAAACATGAAACCACATCTAATCAGAGGCTAGAAGCAATATTTATTCCCTAACAGCAACAAAAACAAAAAAACAAAAAATTGGGTTGCCTCCCAACAAGCGCTATCGTTTCACGCCCCTAGCTAGGCATGATACAAGATAAATCTAGGTATTGCCATCCTTGATCTTCACCCTTATAATGGTGTCAAGCTCGAATCCGGGAGGTTCTTTATGTTTCCCTTCATATTCGGAAATCTTTAGATCTAAAGCATCCAACCACTTATTACAAAGAGTAATCAACATATTCATGCGATGGAGATTCCCACTAACACTTTTAAGAGGTTCAAGAGACTTTTGTAATATTTTTGTTACCTCGCAAATTTCTCAAAAACTTGTGTCCCTTCTGGGGTTGAATTTGACCCTTTTTGGAGAGGTAGTGTTCCCACTATTCCCTCTATAATTTCATGCGCGATACTAGGATCAACTTCGATAAAATTCCCTTTGGCAACGCAATCCAAGAGTTGTCTGTGAGACATATTTAACCCAACATAAAAATTGCAAAGCAAGATTCTGAAATTCACCTCTAAGGTGCACTTACGATAAGATTCCATCATCCTAAACCAAGCATCTTTTAAATTTTCTCCTTGCTTTTGCTTGAAGTGAAGCACTTCAAACTCGGGAGACAAAGGAGCGGATAAGGGGCTAGCCATAATGACAAGCAAGCAAGCAGCACACGCAAGCAAACAAGAAGCAAGCGAACGATAAACACACGGCGGAAGATGTCGGGGGAAACTGTCCACCACGAGCACCTATGGGACCGGAGCCCCTTCTACGTTGCGGTAAGGGAGCGGAGGGAGCACGAAGAGCGGATCGAGGAGAGCACGCGGGCAGTTTACCCAGGTTCGGGCCGCGCGGACGCGTAAAACCCTACTCCTGCCTTGGTTGTATTGAGCTCGGGAGCTTGAAGAGCTACAGTGCTAGCTACACCAAGCGTGAGAGTTGCTTAGGATTTGAACCCTTTCTACGTTGTGCATGGGCCTCCTTTTATAGCGCAAGGGGTCACCGACAGGTGTCAACGTAGAGGAGGGTAAAAATGTAACTGTGGTGGTAGTTGTAACAGTGCGGGAACAGTGCATGAACAGTGGATGAAAAGTGGTCATCACCTAACCTTGACAGTGGGGGACAAGGGCATTGAATGCCCGTCACCGTCGACCCCAAAAGCGTCCGTCCATGCCTCTCCATTCGACACGGCGGTAGCCTCGTCACCATGGATTGCCACCGTGTGCCCCAGGCTGCACAGCCATCCGCCACGCGTCCCTGGAAGGGTCCCAGGGCGACGCATGGGCGGATGAGCTGGAGCGCGGGCACACAGCGTGAGCTCCCCCCGGCAAACACCTTGCCGGGGCCTTGACCTTGCCGGGCCCTGAAGCTTGCCGCTCCCCGGGCCCTGCCCGGGCGCGAGATGCGCCGGGGCGCTTCTTGAGGTGCGCATTCCTTGGTCTTCCTGGCAAGCTCCTCTTGCCAGGGCCTTGTGTTAATGTGATAGTCTTGAGCCTGGGACGGCCTTCCCGGCAAGCTCCACTTGCCGGGGCCTTGATCTTCTGTCTCGTATACTTTGTTCTTGAATGGTTTTATAGGGACCAGAAAGGTTTCCGGCGAGCACGTGGTAAACCCTGCCGCGGGAAGCTGCTACTGCTCGTGCACAAGTTGGGGTACTAAGGTACCCCTATCTTAGTACACCGACAGGAGCCCCCGGGCCTGGGCCACACACGGTGCCGAGCGCTGTTGGGCCAGGCCCAAAACAGTGCATGGGCACGCGCGGCCCACGGCAAGCCGTAAATCCCCTTTCGCATCCGCCGCGCCCCTCCCTAATGGCAAGCGTCGATTGCGGCGTCGTGGGAGAGATCGTGGCCTCGTTCTTTAATGGGAAAATGCGGAGCGTCCCCCACTTCCCCCCTTTAAAAGCAGAGGAAGCAGGGGCAGTTTCCCTCCTTCGCCTTCATTGCGTCTTCAACCTCCAGAAATCCTCCGCCGCTCTTTGCTTCCACCCCTCCTCCGCCGTCTTCCGCATCCGCGGTGCCGTCGAGCTCCTCGCCCTTTCCCTCGCCGCCTCCGCCATGGCTCCGAAGAGCGAGAAGGTGAAAGCGGAGAAGACCAAGAGGGAGAAGTCCGAGCAGGCGGCGAAGCTTGCCGCCCTGCGGAAGAGGAACGTGGTCTTCGCGCCGAGGCTCAGCGCGAAGGAGCTCTGGAACAAGTACTACCTCTTCTGGTCCGGGGAGACCAAAGCTCATCCCCGCACTAGAGTCCTCCCCGCCGTCGCCAGAGATCTGTTTCCCGGCGGGTATTTCTTCTTCGCTGTCTTCTTTCACTGCGGATTGTGCCCTCCATACTCGGAGTTTTTCTGTGACATTATGAACACATACAATCTCCACCTCTTAGACTTCACTCCCAACGCCATCCTTACGATGGCGGTTTTCGCACATTTGTGCGAAAACTACATTGGGATCCATCCAAACGTAGCACTCTTTCGCCATTTCTTCATGCCTAGAGTAGAGGCTGGCGCTCCCCTCTCCGGCGGCATCTCCTGGATCTTCCGGTTGAACAAGAAAGAGTCATACCTGAAGGGAGAACTCCGCGGCAAGTGGGAAGAATGGCGTGCAGATTGGTGCTGGGTAGTGGAGGATAGGCCGGAGCCCTTCACTGCGCCGCGCACAACAGCCATAGTGCGCGGCAAGGACTGGAGCGAGTTGGCCCCGGAGGACGGCAAGCTCAACATCGCCCTTATCAGGATACTTCGTCTCCGGGTAGCTAAACTGACCATCGGAGAGGTAGGGGCAGATTTCCTCCGCCGCCGCATTGCCCCTTTACAAGAAAGGAAAAGGCCAGCATGGGAGTTTGGCAATGCGGCGGATATTATGAGGCTGCGCCCGGGATTGAACTTCAACTTCACGGCTTTGGAGCTGAAGGGGATGGTCCGGGAGCTTTTCAAGCACGACCCGGCCCACCCGGAGTGGTTTAGATCTCCCCGGGGAGTGGTGCCGCTGTGCAACAGCACTGCCCGGGACTCCTTGCGCGCGATGATGCCCGCGTGTGACTCTCACAGCGTCGACCCCACCTGGATAGAGCCTCCGCCAGACGCAATTCTGAGTTTCTTCGATAATCTGGTCGAGGTGCCCAAGAACACCGAGGAGAACAAGGGTCTCACCCGGGCCACCACGGAGCGGGATCTAGCTTATATTGCTTCCTGGATGGAAGAGGCCGCCGCAGCCGCAGCGGCGGGAGATTTCGGATTCACCGTCGACGAGGCGCAGGCCGCGGACGAGGCGTGCCAAGCAGAGGAGGCAGAGATCCGCAGGCTGCTCAAGATTCCGCCCGACGAGCTTGCCGGGGTTCCTTCCTTGAGGTATGCCGGGATTCCCGGGATTGTGAGCGAAGCCGCCGCAAGAGGCGAGGTTGCCGGAGGAAGCAGAGGTGCCGGAGGGAGCGGAGCCGCCGGAGGGAGCGAGGCCGCAGGGCAGGATGCTGGACCCAGCGGGCCTGCTGGGGAGGAGGAGGAAGACGTCGAGGCCGATGAAGACACCGGCGGATCTCTAGGACTCGACGACGACGCCTCCTCGTCGTCGGAGAACTCCCCACCTCCGGCAAGTCCCAAGCAAGCGTCGGGGAAACGCCTCCGCAAGGCGGCTACGGCGACGAGGATGCAGGCGCCTCGACAGCAGCCTGCCCGTCGGGCGACGCGCGCCACCAGGGCGAGCCAGGCCGCGACGGAGGCGCCCCGCGCACCAGCGCCAAGCGGAGGGGGATCCTCCCGGAGCGAAGCGGCCGCTTCGCCTGCTCCTCGGGCCTCGGCGTCGACGGAGGCTGGGTCTTCGCAGCCCCCAGCTCCGGAGACCGCCAAGCGCCCGAGGGAGCCTTCTCCTCCTGCTCCTCGCGCAGGGGCATCTCAGGTGGAGTTCGATTTCTCCGCCCTAAGCTCCGACGACGACGAGGAAGAGGAGTAAGTACTTGTGACTTGTAACTTCTTCGATTTCGACTTGGTTTTTCTTGATGATTCTGATCTTGTTCTTGCTCTGCTTTCAGGACCCTGGCCCAGCGGGTGGCGAAGAGGGCCAAGATCCCCGTGGTTGAGGTCGATGACGACTCGCCCACCGCGGCGACTGGAGACGCGCCGGCGGCAAGCTTGCCGGATCAAGCCGCTGCTCCGAGGAGCAGCCCCCAGCGCAGCCCCCAGCGTAAGTCTGGTCTTGAGCTTTCCGTTCGTCGGGCGCGCTTGAGGTTTTTGCTTGTACTAATATCTTGTTGCCTTGTTTGTCTTGCGCAGAAGTGGAGCTGCAGCCGCAGGAGCAACCGGAGGTCACCCCCGAGGAGCTGCATGCTCCACCCTCCCCGCCAAGGGTGGACTCCCCGGCGAGGGAGAATGCTCCGCCAAGGACGGGTACTCCGCCAAGGGCGAGTACCCCGCCGAGGGCGAGCAGCCCGACGAGGGTGGCTACCCCGCCAAGGGAGGGCACGGGCGGCCCTCCGCCAGCAGGGGCCACCGCTCCGCCGCCAAGGGAGGACTCCCCGGTGAGGGAGCCTGTCGTCCAAGAAGTCCTCGAAGGTAAGTCTTGTAGCTTCTTCTTCTTGGACTTGTCTTTTTGGATATTTGCTTGACCTTTTCTTTTCTTTTTCTTCTGCTAGATCCTCCTGCGCCGGAGCGGATGGAGACTGAGGCAGCCGGCGAGGAGGGCGCGCAAGGCGACGGCGGCTACGCCACTGCCGCTGAGGGCACGGCAGGAGCCGACGAGCCCGCCGCTGAGGAGACTGCCCCGGCCGCGGACGCTGCGGCTGGGGAGGGGGACGGCGACCACACTGCCGGCCCGGAGGCAGCAGGAGCGTCAAGCGCTGCACCGGCCGCCGACCCCTCCGCCGCCGAGGAGCAGCCAGGCGTCTACCTCGAGGCCCCCAACGGAGTCTTCATACAAGTCCCGTGGGGGTCTTCGTCGCGAGCCCCCGAGGAGGGAGAGACCTTTGATGGAGAGGTCCTCGCCTCCGCGGGGTTGAAGATTGTTGAGGCGCCTGGCGGGAGCGACGAGCCCGAAGAGGAGGAGCTGCTTCGCCGGCTCCTGGCCCTTTACCGGGCCAGGCAGGCGAAGCTGGACTCCCGGGAAGCTCTTGCCGCCAAGGCTGGAGTCGATCTGGAGAAGCGCGCTGCCGAACTCCGCGCCGCCAACCAGGCGGCCCTCCGCAACTTGGCGGAGGAGCGTGAAAGGCTTGCCGGGGAGCAGCAAGAGTTTCTTCTTGAGAAGGCTGAGGCCGAGGAGCAGCAGCGCTTGGCTGGAGAAGAGCTGTCCCAGCGAGAAGGAGCGCTCAACCAGCGGAAGGTCGACCTCGACGCCCACGAGGACGACCTCACCGCCCGGGAGCAAGCCATTGGCGGAGCCTTGAAGGAGGCGAAGGATGCCGCTGCCGCCGCGGAGACCGCCAAGAGGAACTTGGAGCTCAAGGTGGAGCAGCTGGAGCAGTACCTGAAGGCGAGCGAGGACAGGGTCACCGCACTCAATGTGGAGCGGGAGAAAGACGCCCACACCAACTCCGACCTTCGGGTACGCCTCTCCAAGAAGGGCGACGAGCTCAAAGCCGCCAAGGATTCAATTGCTGACTTGGAGTTGAAGGTTTCTACTCTGACCGATTCGCTGGACGCCGCCCGGGACCGCGAAACAAAGCTGAAGGACGAGCTCCGCAAGGAACGGGGCCTGGTGGAGAGCACGGCCGCCTCAGCAAACAACTTCAGCCGGGCGGTGGAGCAATGGACTGACGATCTGGTCGCTTCTGCTGCCAATATCGACAAGGAGCTGATGGCACTGAGGGTGGAGCACCTCGTGTACTCTCCGGACCCGAATCTCCCCCACAGCGCCAAGCTAAGTCTCTTCTTCAGGGGAATCGCGCCGGCGCTTGCACGGCTGCAGGAGAAGCTCCCCGCGCAGCTGGCCGAGGAGTCGCGTCAGCTCTGTGCGGGTACCTTGGAGCGCGTCTTGACAAAGATAGTCTACCGCAACCCTGGTATCAATCTTGTCAACGTCCTCCGCAGCTTGCCGGACGACGCAGATCTGGAGGCGTTGAAGGCGCAGGTCGCCCACATCGTCGCCAAGGTGAACAAGATCTCAAGGCGTGAAGGTGACCGCGTAGACTAGGCTTCCTCCTTTCTGTTTCTTTTGCTGCTGCAAAGTGTGTTATGAACATGAGTCAATTAGTCATTGCGACAAGTTATCTGTGTAATATACTATCTTATTTTTGGGCAATGAATGCGGTGTTATCTCCCTTGATTTTGGTCCTTTACTTTGTATGCTCCTCACCCTACGCTTTTAGGGGACTTGCCGGCAAGGGGCCCTCGCCGCGAGCGCTGAGTGCTGGACTCTTAGCAGCCTGCTGGCAAGGGCCTTACCGGCAAGTAACCTTGCCGCAGCCAGTCGCAGCGCACTTAGCTTGCTGAGCGAACTCGAAAACGAAATAAGGGCGCGACACTTGTCGCAGCTCACTTAAGTCATTGAGCGTACTCGGAAACAAGGTAAGGGTGCGGCTAGCCACGGGTAGGTTCCTCCGCGCACAGGTTTTCCATACAAAGTGTGGTTGTTCAAGGAAGATAACTAAAATTTAAAAATTTGAACTGCTCAAATTCTGATAACTTAGCTTTCATATATTGCTTGATCCCCGACAATGCTTCTCTTTCTTGAACAGCACTTGGTTCATCCTCCACCTCCTTCCCCCCCGGCAAACTTGTGCGTGAGGAATACTCCTTCTGCTTGAGAGGGAAAGAAAAAGAGAGGGAAAAGCAGATATATAGCCTCACGGCTTGCTAGTGCTTACCGGGGATGTGCTTTGCACAAGGTGCCAAACAAAGCATGCCAATGACAGAGAAAAGCATGAAAAATGGCGAATAGTGCGAAGCACAAAAACTTTACTGATGCACGGGATCTGCGCCCGGCTTTGTACAAAGGTTTACATGCAACAGCGGCAAGACTCGTACAAAAGGTGGTTGCCGGAGCGGATCACGGCAACCGCGCCTTATGGGTGAAACTTGCGAAGATGCTCTATGTTCCAGGAATTGCTCACCGGTAAGCCTTCTTCGGTCTCAAGGCGGACAGCGCCGGGCCTTGTGACTTGTCTCACCCGATAAGGGCCTTCCCACTTCGGCGTCAACTTGTTGGAATTCTTAGCGGACTGAACACGCCGAAGAACAAGGTCGCCTTCCTCGAGACTCCTGGCCTTGACCTTGCGGCTATGATAGCGACGCAAGGCTTGCTGGTATCGAGCAGCTCGTACAGCAGCCTGGAGACGTTCCTCCTCGAGGAGCAATGCATCATCTTGTCGCAGTTGCTCTTGCTCGAGCTCATCATAAGCGAGCACTCGAGGAGATCCGTATACGATTTCCGTGGGGAGAACTGCCTCTGCTCCATAGACAAGAGCAAAGGGTGTCTGCCCGGTGGCTCGACTTGGTGTCGTTCTGATTGACCAAAGAGCCGCCGGTAGCTCCTCTATCCAGTTTTTTCCGCACTTACGCAGCCTGTCGAAGGTTCTTGTCTTGAGTCCGCGCAGCACTTCAGCATTGGCCCTCTCCGCTTGACCATTGCTCCTCGAGTGAGCAACAGAAGCGAAACAGACCTTGGCGCCAAGGTCTTGGACGTACTGCATGAAGGTGCGACTAGTGAATTGTGTGCCGTTGTCGGTGATGATCCTGTTAGGGATCCCGAAACGGCAAACAATTGACCTGATGAACCTGACCGCTGACTGTGCTGTCACCTTTCTCACTGGTTCCACTTCTGGCCACTTTGTGAACATGTCGATTGCAACGTACAAGTACTCAAAGCCCCCGACAGCACGGGGGAAAGGGCCGAGGATATCGAGCCCCCAGACCGAGAAGGGCCAGGACAAAGGGATCGTCTGGAGAGCTTGAGCTGGCTGATGTATTTGCTTGGCATGGAACTGGCACGCTTCACACTTGGTTACTTGAGCAGTTGCATCTTGGAGGG
The DNA here is from genome assembly GCA_902687465.1 of Secale cereale. Lineage (NCBI taxonomy): Eukaryota > Viridiplantae > Streptophyta > Magnoliopsida > Poales > Poaceae > Secale > Secale cereale. Next base: position 808,596,419 of record LR738712.1, read on the forward strand.
CTTTTGGCCAGAAGAACCCTTGCCGGAATGCCTTCCCGGCAAGTGCCCTTGCGCCAATGTGGTGGCCACATATGCCTCCGTGTATTTCTGCCAACAGCTTATGTCCATCTTCTCTGGAAATGCACTTCAACCTGACACCGTTGAGTCTTCTTCTGTACAGTTCATTGTCAACGAACTGGTACATACTTGACTGTCTGGTTATCTTCTCTATCTCTTCTGGGTCGTCGGGAAGTTCTCCAGTTTGCAGAAAACGGACAATTTGCTGTGCCCATGCCGGATCCCGAGGCTCAACGGCAAGGACTAAAGGCACTAGGGCTGCTGCGGGAACCTCAGCTTCTACGGCAAGAACCTTCGGCTCCGCCGGAGCTGATGGTCCCCCGGCAAGCCCGCCGGGGCCAGGCTTGTCGGGAACGCTTGCTTCAACTGTACAGACCCTTGGATCTGCAGGAGCAAACTGTTCCTCAGCATCTTGGTTGTTGATCTTGGGGATCTTGGCGGCGGCTTCTAGAAGATCCGCCGGCAAGTAGTCGCCGGAGACCAACTTTCTCTTCTTACTTTGCCCTACTGATGGTGTAACGGATGGTTGAGTTAGCTTGAGCAGGAAGGTCACTGGTTCCACAGGCAACTTCATTGCAGCACACTTTGAGAGGCCATCGGCAATATCATTCTGAGCTCTCGGGACGTGCTCCATTTGCAGGCCCTCAAAGTGTTCTTCAAGCTTCCTCACTTCATCAACATAAGCTTCCATCAAAGGGCTCTGGTAACTCTTGTTCACTTGTCGGACCACCAACTGAGAGTCTCCCCGCACAATCAACTTCTTGATCCCAAGTTCGGCCGCAATCCTGAGGCCGGCAAGCAGACCTTCATATTTAGCAGTATTGTTTGTCGCTTGTTCCCTGGGAAAGTGCATCTGGATAACATACTTGAGGTGTTCTCCGGTGGGCGCTATGAGCACCACGCCGGCACCGGCGCCTTGCAGCGAGAAAGCACCATCAAAGTACATTACCCATTCACTGCTTGCTTCTTGTGCGGGGACGCTTGTTTCTGGAACTTCTTCATCGGGCGTTGGGGTCCATTCAGCTATAAATTCCGCCAAAGCTCTGCTCTGTATAGTTGAAGTACTCTCAAACTTGAGACCAAAGCTTGACAGCTCCAGTGCCCACTCAACGATCCTGCCTGTTGCTTCTGGATTGTGCAATATCCTCTTCAACGGAAAGCGAGTGACCACTGTTATCTCGTGTGCTTGGAAGTAATGGCGCAGCTTTCTCGAGGCCATGAGGAGGCCGAAAAGCAACTTCTGCACCCCAGAGTATCTTGATCTAGCCCCCTGCAAGAGGGAACTCACAAAATACACTGGGCGTTGCACCATCTTCTTCCGCACTTCACCTTCTTCCTGCGCAGACTTGTCCTTGTCGGTGCCAGAGCTTGTCGGAGGAGCCCCCTGCTTGTCGCCGGATTCGCTTGCCGGTGGTGTAGACTCCTCGTCGGCCTCCCTCTCCGCTACTAACGCAGCACTAACCACTTGATTGGTTGCTGCTAGGTATAGCAGCAACTTCTCTTGTGGCTTAGGTGCGACAAGTATTGGAGTGGAGGATAGGTATCCTTTCAAGTCCTGCAGCGCTGCCTCCGCTTCCGGAGTCCATTTCATAGGACCTGCCTTCTTCAAGATTTTGAAGAAAGGCAGGGCGCGTTCTGCAGACTTTGAAATGAACCTACTGAGGGCAGCCACACAACCTGCAAGTCTCCTTACGTCCTTGACGCGCTTTGGGGCTTCGATCTGCTCGATGGCTTTTATCTTGTCGGGATTGGCTTCAATCCCCCTCTGTGACACAAAGAACCCGAGAAGCTTGCCGGAGGGAACTCCAAAGACGCACTTCTCGGGGTTCAACTTAAGCTGGATCTTGCGCAGATTCTCAAAAGTCTCCTCTAAATCTTGGATCAGTGTATCCTTGCTCTTGCTCTTGACCACTATGTCATCCATGTAAGCTTCTACATTTCTGTGGATCTGTGGCTCAAAAGCAGTGTAGACCACTCTTGCAAATGTCGAGCCTGCATTCTTCAATCCAAAGGGCATGCGTATGAAGCAATATGTGCCACATGGAGTAATGAATGCAGTCTTCTCTTCATCTTCCTTGGCCATGAAAATCTGGTGGTAACCTGAATATGCATCAAGGAAGGAAAGCAGCTCACATCCGGCGGTGGAGTCAACAATCTGGTCAATACGCGGCAAGGGAAATGGATCCTTGGGACATGCTTTATTCACATCAGTGAAGTCTATACAAAGTCTCCACTTCCCATTAGCCTTTCGTACGACGACTGGATTGGCCAACCACGTGGGATGGATCACGCCTCTAACCAGGCCTGCTGCTTCTAGCTTCTTTATCTCTTCGGCGATGAATTTTTGGCGCTCCGCGGCTTGCTTCCTGACCTTCTGCTTGACGGGCCGCGCATGAGGACAAACAGCAAGCTTGTGCTCAATTACCTTCCTGGGAACGCCGGGGATGTCAGATGGTTGCCACGCAAACACATCGACATTCGCCCGCAGGAAGGCAACGAGCGCGCTTTCCTATTTGCTATCGAGCGTAGCACTGATGGTGAAGGTACCACCAGTGCCGTCCTCCTTGGCGGACACCTTCTTGGTTGCCGGTGGAGCGGCCATCCCCTTCTTGCACTTGCCGGTGGAGCTCGATGGTGCGTCCTCGACGGCAGCGCAGCACTCCGAAGAGGTGCGTTTGCCGGAGTGGGCCCCAGAGCACTTGCCGGACTTGGTCTTAGTCTTCTTCCCCCCGGGAGCTTCAGCGGCAAGTGTGTTGCTCTCCGCTGTGGCTGCTGCATCCTGGTAGATCTTGTCGGCACAGATAAGCGCGTCCTTCTTGTCGCTAGGGACAGAGATGACGCTTATCGGCCCCGGCATCTTGAGTACGTTGTAGGCGTAGTGGGAAGCTGCCATGAACTTGGCGAGGGCAGGACGTCCAAGTATCCCATTGTATGGCAATGGGATATCGGCAACATCAAATGTTATCCTCTTCGTCCTGAAGTTGAGCTCCCCGCCAAAGGTCACTGGCAGAGTAATCTTGCCCTTCGGCTTGCTCCTTCCCGGGTTTATTCCTTGGAATGACCCAGTTTCTTCGAGCTCGCCGTCTGGGATCTGGAGTTTCTTGATCACAGCCGAGGAGATCAAGTTCAGGCCGGCCCCGCCGTCAACCAACATTTTGGTGACCTTGAGGTTGCGGATAGTTGGTGATACCAACATCGGCAAACACCCGACCGCCGTGGTGCGGTCAGGGTGATCCTCAAGATCAAAAATGATGGGCGTGCTGGACCACTTCAGCAGCCTGCGTGACTCAACGGGCGGCTCTGCTGCGTTTACTTCCCGCACCCACTGCTTGAGTTGGCGGTGGGAAGTATGCAGAGAGGCGCCTCCGTCGACACACAGGACTTCTGTGGCCTTCTGGAACTCCTGCTCGCTGTCATCACCTTCCTCCATGTCGTCGTCGTCGTCTTCTTCATCCTTGTCGCGGCCCCGGGGAGGTCGGTCACCTTGCCGCTGCTTGGCCTTGCCGCGGCGTCCTCCCCGGCCATTGAATGGCCGCTTCTTGCTTGGCTCTCCCCCGCCACCTTGGGCCTTTTCCTTGTCGCGACGCTCGTATTCAGCCTTCTGCTGTTCTATGAGGTACTCGACTCGCTTGCAGTTCGAAAGGTCGTGGCCCTTGGTGCGGTGGATCTTGCAGTATTGCTTGTCGGAGCCGTCCTGCTTGTCGGCTGCCGCTACAGGGGCAGGCTCCTTGCCGGAGCCGCCAGCCTGTGCCTTCTTGGTGGGAGCCTCCTTGCCGGACTGCTCGACGACCAGCACTTCCTTGTTCTTCTTTCTTCTGTTGTTCCGCCGCCGACCCTTCTTTGCCGGGGCGGCGTCCTCGCTGTCGCTTCCTCCTGCGCCAGCATCCTCCCCGGGGAGTCTCCTCCCCTCTTCGGCGCGCGCACACTTGTCAGCCAGAGCGTAGAGCTCGCTGACATCCCGTATCTTGGTCATGGCCATCTCTTCTCTCATGCGGCGGTTACGCACGTTCTGGTGGAACGCGCTGATAACCGCAGCAGGGTGGACGTCGGGGATGTTGTGTTGCACGCGGCTGAACCGTTGAATGTACTTGCGCAAGGACTCTCCTTCCTTCTGGGCCAAGATGTGGAGATCACTCTCCTGGCCGTGGGGTTTGTGGCCGCCCGTGAAGGCGCCAACAAACTGGTGGCACAGATCTGCCCACGAAGAAATGGAGCCTTCCGGCAAGTGCATAAGCCAAGAACGGACATTTGGCTTAAGCACCAGCGGGAAGTAGTTGGCCAATATCTTCTCGTCGCGCCCCCCGGCAGCCTGCACCGCGATGGTGTAAATGCTGAGGAACTCCGAGGGGTGCGTCTTGCCGTCGTACTTCTCGGGTACGTCGGGCTTGAAGTTTTTCATGCTGGGCCACTGGACGCGCCGCAGCTCGCGGGTGAACGCAGGGCAACCTGCCGCGTACGGCAAGTCGCCTGGCTCACCGGGCGCGTACGCGTCGACAGCGGTCCCAGCGCGCTGGTCCGATTGTCGCCTGGCTTCTCGTCGGCGCTCGATGCGCGTCCGAGCGTCTTCTTGCCGCCGGTCGTCGAGGACTTGGCGCTGGTCCCGACGAGCCCGCGGATTCGACGACGCCGTGGAGTCGTCGTCGACGTTAATCCGGCGGGGTGGCGTCTTCTGCTTCCGCGGCGGGGAGTGCATGGTGGTTGCACCCCCGGCGGTCTTGTCGCCGTCGGCCTTCATCTGATCGACTTGCCGTGGCCGCGAGGTCGCCGGCTGCTGCGGCGTGTCGTTGTTGGCGAAGGCGATGAGGCTTTGGATTGTCGCCCTCCAGTCTTCGGCCTTGTCTGCCGCTGGAGGGAAGTCGAGGAGCAGTTGCGCTCTTGCGAGAGCTTCTGCTGGAGAGGAGGGGAGCGGCGGCGAGCGGTGCGAGGAGCGAGATATGCTCGGACTTCTAACAGGGTTAGAAGGAGCAGTCTCTCGCCCCGGCGACCGCGCCTTGCTCGTGCCAGGACGGTGGCCTTGAGCGTCCCGCGATCCTCCGGTTTGTCCTTGGCCCAGCAAGCGGATGGTAGCTCCTGTACCACGGCGCTGCTGGCCTGTCGTCTGCTGAGATGGACGTGGTGCGTCTACGGAGACCGAGGCCTTGGAGTTTGCCCGGTCGTCCGTCTTGTCCTTGGACTTGGCGGTGCCGTGAGTTTCCTCGCCGGCGACCACCCTTCCGCCGGCGTCTCCTCCACCCACCGTTGGCTCTGGTGGCGGTGGGATCGACGCGGACGGGCCCGCGACCTCCGAAGCCTTCTTCTTCGAGGCCATGTTGCTGCTGATGAAGTTGATGAAGCTGGAGAGGTTGATGAAGAATGCGCCCGCGTGAGTGCCGGATCAGGTTCGCACAACCTCGACGCCCCCTACCTGGCGCGCCAAAGATGTCGGGGGAAACTGTCCACCACGAGCACCTATGGGACCGGAGCCCCTTCTACGTTGCGGTAAGGGAGCGGAGGGAGCACGAAGAGCGGATCGAGGAGAGCACGCGGGCAGTTTACCCAGGTTCGGGCCGCGCGGACGCGTAAAACCCTACTCCTGCCTTGGTTGTATTGAGCTCGGGAGCTTGAAGAGCTACAGTGCTAGCTACACCGAGCGTGAGAGTTGCTTAGGATTCGAACCCTTTCTACGTTGTGCATGGGCCTCCTTTTATAGCGCAAGGGGTCACCGACAGGTGTCAACGTAGAGGAGGGTAAAAATGTAACTGTGGTGGTAGTTGTAACAGTGCGGGAACAGTGCATGAACAGTGGATGAACAGTGGTCATCACCTAACCTTGACAGTGGGGGACAAGGGCATTGAATGCCCGTCACCGTCGACCCCAAAAGTGTCCGTCCATGCCTCTTCATTCGACACGGCGGTAGCCTCGTCACCGTGGATTGCCACCGTGTGCCCCAGGCTGCACAGCCATCCGCCACGCGTCCCTGGAAGGGTCCCAGGGCGACGCGTGGGCGGATGAGCTGGAGCGCGGGCACACAGCGTGAGCTCCCCCCGGCAAACACCTTGCCGGGGCCTTGACCTTGCCGGGCCCTGAAGCTTGCCGCTCCCCGGGCCCTGCCCGGGCGCGAGATGCGCCGGGGCACTTCTTGAGGTGTGCATTCCTTGGTCTTCCTGGCAAGCTCCTCTTGCCAGGGCCTTGTGTTAATGTGATAGTCTTGAGCCTGGGACGGCCTTCCCGGCAAGCTCCACTTGCCGGGGCCTTGATCTTCTGTCTCGTATACTTTGTTCTTGAATGGTTTTATAGGGACCAGAAAGGTTTCCGGCGAGCACGTGGTAAACCCTGCCGCGGGAAGCTGCTACTGCCCGTGCACAAGTTGGGGTACTAAGGTACCCCTATCTTAGTACACCGACAGAAGAAGGGCAAATAAAACGGCAAGGGTGAAGTGGGGGAGAGGAAAACGAGAGGCAAACAAATTTAATGCGAAGGATAAGGGTTTGTGATAGGTACTTGGTATATGACTTTTGCGTAAGCCTCCCCGGCAACGGCGCCCAGAAATTCTTCTTGCTACCTCTTGAGCTTGCGTTGTATTCCCTCGAAGAGGAAAGGGAGATGCCGCACAATAGCGTAAGTATTTCCCTCAGTTTTTGAGAACCAAGGTATCAATCCAGTAGGAGACCACGCGCGAGTCCCTCGCACCTGCACAAACAAATAAGAACTTCGCAGCCAACGCGATAAGGGGTTGTCAATCCCTTTACGGTCACTTACGAAAGTGAGATCTGATAGAGATGATAGTTTATATTTTTGGTATTTTTTAGTTTGTAAGAACAGCAAATAAAAGCGATAAAAGTAAAGTAGATGCAGATTGATATGTTGAGAATAGACCCCGGGGCCATAGTTTTCTCTAGTGGCTTCTCTCATGATAGCGATATTCTATGGCGGGTAAACAAATTACTGTCAAACAATTGGTAGAAAAGCGAATAATTATGAGACTATCTAGGCATGATCATTGTATATAGGCATCACGTCTGAGACAAGTAGACCGAAACGATTCTGCATCTACTACTATTACTCCACACATCGACCGCTATCCAGCATGCATCTAGTGTATTGAGTTCATAAGAACAGAGTAATGCCTTAAGCAAGATGACATGATGTAGAGGGATAAACTCAAGTAATATGATATAAACCCCATCTTTTTATCCTCGATGGCAACAATACAATACGTGCCTTGCTGCCCCTACTATCACTGGGAAAGGACACCGCAAAATTGAACCCAAAGCCAAGCACTTCTCCCATTGCAAGAACTATAGATCTAGTAGGCCAAACCAAACCAATAATATGAAGAGACTTGCAAGGATATTATGAGCACACATAAAAAGTTCAGAGAAGAACCAAATATCTTTCATAGATAACCTTGATCATAAACTCACAATTCATCGAATCTCGACAAACACACCGCATAAAGAGATTACATCGAATAGATCTCCTCGAAAACTGAGGAGAACTTTGTATTGAGATCCAGAGAGAGAGAAGAAGCCATCTAGATACTAGCTATGGACCCGAAGGTATGTGGTAAACTAATCACAGCTCATGGTGAGGGCGATGATGATGATGATGAAGGCCTCCGTGATGGATCCCCCTCCGGTGGAGCTCCGAAACAGGCTCCAAGATGGGATCTCCACGGGAATAGAAGGTACGGCGGTGGAATTAGAGTTTTCTCTCTGTTCACGGAGTTTCTGGGGTATGTAGACTTATATAGGAAGAAGGAGGGCACCGGGGGACGCTCGAGGGGGCCACGAGGCAGGGGGCGCGCCCCCACCCTTGTGGGCCAGCCCTCTGTCCTCTGACGTGGTTCTCAAGCTCCGCGTGCGTGATTTTCCCCAAAAATATCTCTCGCGAAGGTTTCATTCCATTTGGACTCTGTTTGATATTCTTTTTCTGCAAAACCCTGAAATAGGCAAAAAAACAGCAATCTAGACTGGGCCTTTGGGTTAGTAGGTTAGTCCCAAAAATGATATAAAAGTGAATGATAAAGCCCATTAAACATCCAAGACTTCATAAATAATAGCATGGAACAATCAAAAATTATAGATACGTTGGAGACATATCAGTCTTCTCTTCATTTGTTACTTTTGCAAGAAGCTCATGGAGGAGGACTTATGGGTCACTTTGGATGCGACAAAACATTTGCTACGCTCTCCAAAAACTACTTTTGGCCCAAGATGTTCCGTGATGTCTCACGCTTCACCAACCGATGCTCGACATGTTGCAAAGCAAAGTCTAAAGCTCAATACCATGGTCTCGATATGCCACTTCCTATTCTGTATCACCCATGGGAAGATATTAGTATGGACTTTGTGCTTAGTTTGCCTAGAACTCAAAATGGAAAGGATTCCGTGTTGGTTGTTGTGGACTGTTTCTCTAAGATGGCACATTTTATTCCATGCAAAAAGATATACGATGCTTCACATGTTGCCAACCTCTTTTGTAGGGAAGTTTTGCGTCTACATGGAGTGCCCAAGACCATCGTATCGGACCGTGATGTCAAGTTCCTAAGTTACTTTTGGAAGACGCTTTGCGCCAAGCTCGGAATCAAGCTCCTCTTCTCTTCGGCATACCATCCACAAACCAAAGGCCAAATGAAGGTGACAAACCGAACGTTATCGACTCTTCTTCGCGTGTTGATCAAGAAGAACATAAAGGAATGGGAGCAATGCTTGCCCACCACCTAGTACACCTACAACCGCAGAAGACATTCTACTACCGGCAAGTCCCCCTTCGAGGTCATCTAAGGTTTCAACCCTTTGTCCCCATTTGACATTCTCCCTCTACCACTACAAGAGCGCACAAATATGGACGCAAGTGCCCGCGCAAACTATCTCAAGAAGATGCACGAATATACAAGGCACACTATCGAGCGTTAAGTCCAACAACATGCATCCAAGATCAACGTCAACAAGCACCACATGGTATTCAACATTGGAGATCTTGTGTGGTTACACCTTCACAACGAACGCTTCCCCAACAAGTGCAAGTCCAAGTTACTACCACGAGCCGACAGACCTTTCGAGGTGCTCGCACGCTACAACATTGGAGATCAACATTCCACGTGACAAGTACACCGTGAACGATACCTTCAATGTCAAGGATCTTTCTCCCTTCCATGGTGATGAGGATTTCGATCCGAGGTCGGATCTTTCCAAGGGGAGGGGGATGGTGCAGAGCATCCTATGGTCATTCCCATGGACCTACCTACATCTCCCAAAGCCCCAAGTGGACCCATGACAAGAGCTCGTGCATGCGCTATCGAAACTGAGGTGAACTCGCTCATTTTTGAACTATCATTTGTTGCATGTGAGACATGGCTACTACCTAAAGCGGTGACTCTATGCATGATCAGGTATCGAGAGGACGGACGTGAAGATACTACGCCTAGTGGACAAGATGGCAAGAATACCGAGCGCAAGGATCAAGAGAAGAAGCTGCCAGCAAACCTACAGCCACCGGACGACCGGACCACGCCAGACGTCTGACGCCTGAAGCTCCAGCCAGCGAACGCTACAGCGACTGGACGTCCGACGCCCTTCAGCGACCGGATGTCCGAGACCCACCGGACGACCAGCGACCAGACGACCGAGCTCCTCCAGAAATCCGGTGCCACACCACAGAAGAAAATTATCGGAAGTCCGAGCCCTCCGGACGTCTGGACCCTCACGAGCCACCAGACGTCTGGTAGCTGCCAAACTTTCGACGCCTGTCAGTGCACGACATGTTGGTCCAAAGCCCATACCCATTCGACCACTTAGACTATAAATACTCTCCCACCTCCTCTTATCTAAGGTTAGAACTCTGATAGCTCATTTAGAGATAGAGCTTTGCTCATCCATTTGGTTCTACTCCTAGGAGAGACCGCGGCCTCTATGGAGAAGATCCCCCAAGTTGATTCAAGACCCCTCTACGGGAAGACCCCTCAGGACCTCCTCACAGAGAAGAACTACCGCCTCTTGTATCATCCTTTGTTGCATTTGGATCTTATGTCACTCTGCATGTTCATGGATCTAGCACATGTGCGATTGTTCTCGTTGATTTGAGTATTTTCCCTCGTGTTTCCCCTCGTGTTCTTCATGGGATCCCCTCCAAATCGTGAAAGATCGTCCCTAGGGTTTCCACCCTACATCAAGCTGGTGTATATGTGATGTCGTTAACAGTTGGTTGGTTGTGGTGCAATGCCGCTAGGTGGTTATGGTGGTGAAAAGCTACCACAAAAAGGCGACAGTGTGAAGCCATTGCGAGGAAACGACGGAGGTAAGATGCCATCATCTCAAAGAGAGTCAGTGCGTTGCCAATAGCAGTGTTGCGGACAGTTAATGTGAAGCCAACAAATGATGCAATGTGATGCTGCGGCAAGACAAAGTTATGATCGACAATGTGAAGGCATCGTCCACAACAAGGTGTGGTGAAAGGTTCTACAATGGTGCCATGCGCGGCAAAATGTTAAGATTGTCTCGGTGGGGAAGGGATTGTCGGCAAGAAGATGAAGATGTTGCATGCAGCAAGATGTCATGATGATTGATGTTGTGAAGACGTCATCTATGGAACGGTGCAGCTGCTGCGCCTGTTAAGATGTTATGGTTATTTTTTACTTTGCTTGCTCCCACACCTGTCACACTAGTGCAAGTTTAATGTACTATATAAGTATGCAATAGATTACCATTTTTTTTAGCTTTTTATTCTATCATCTAGTTGCTTTTGTTTATTTTTTACCATGGTAATGCTATTTCACGAATTTTGTCTACTACTTTTTTCAGCTTCTGTTTCATTTCTTCCATTTTGTGAAATGTGGTTTTATTACTTTTCTATCTTTTTAAGAGCCCTAGGGGGGAGACTTAAGCCCACCAAAATGATTTTCATTAAGCTAATAAGTTGTCACATACATGGGCATCGTTTAGAGTGGGTGGTTGATGGGTGGAGCGGTGCGACAACAAAATAAAAATTTAGAGCAATGCCAAGAAGGTCTAAACCCAGACCTCGAGGATCAATTTATGTAAAGAGCGGGAGCAGTGCCATCACCATAGGAGAGTGTCTGCCATGACGTTCCTTGCACCATCTTGATGAGGACTAAAAGAAGACGCTTGGTACAGAAGACCATGTTATTGCGCGTCTTCCAGATGCCCCACATCACTGTCATGAGGGTGCTATGATAGTGGTATTGATAATGTGACATTGATATTCTTAATGATAATAGTGTGGCACTGTTATTGATATCAACTTTTATACTGATATTGGAAATGTGACATTAATATTTTGCTACTACTTTTTGATTTGTGCTATTTATATTGAGAAATTGTAATATGTCGTATTGAAATTGTTGTTTGTGATAACCGTGGATTATGGAATATAAATTTTGGAGCTTCAATGTTGATTTGTGACACTGATTTTTTTTTTATATGTGGTATTAAAGTTTAAATTTGTGATACTAAAACTATCACTTAAGATATTGAAAGTTGTAACCTACGGTAATGAAGTTGTAATTTGTGATAATTAAAATTGCAATGTGTCAATTGTGATGTTGAAACTTGTGATGTGGTGGCATTGAAGTTGAATTTTCATATTGAAACTATCATTTGTCAGATTGAAATTTGTGATGTCTGATACTGGAATTGTAACATTGATATCGAAAAAGTCTTCGTCTGTATCATTTGTGATATTGAATTTGTGGTATGTGATATTGAGATAGTATCTAGAATATGTTGGAAGGGAAATTGTAGAAAAAATTTAGTTTCGCCTCATAAATTATTGTTGTTGTGGGAGGACGGGACCATGCTCTATGCATAAGATCCGTATGTCCTTTTGTTTCCTTGGGTCAAATAGTTTGGCGGATTTGCTAATTTCCCGGCCACTCATTCTTCTGTGCTAATCTCAACTCCAACAAGTTGCATCATGTTTCGCTTGCTCTCGCACATGTCACGCAAGTACCATATATGTATGCAAGTATTAGATTACCATTTTTTTAGTATTTTATTCTATCATCTAGTTGTTTTTGTTTCTTCTTTTATCATGGTAATAGTATTTCACGAATTGTGTCTACTATATTTTTTAGTTCAACATTTGTTTCATTTCTTTCATTTGTGAAATGTTTTTTTACCTTTCTATCTTTTTCAAAGCCCTATGGGGTGACGTAAGCCCACGAAAATGATTTTCGTTTTGCTAATAAGTTGTCACATGCATGGGAATCTTTTACAGCGGGTGGTGAATGGGTGGAGCGGTGCAACAGAAAAAGTAAAAATTTATAGGAATGCGAAGGACGTCTAAACCCAGACCTCGAGGATCAATTTACATAAGGACCAGGAGCAGCGCCCGCGCCATAGGAACGTGTCCGCCATGGTGTTCCTTGCAACATCATGAGGAGGACTAGAAGATGATGCTCAGTGCAGAAGACCTTGTTGTTGTGTGTCTTCCAGTGCCCCACATCACTATCATGAGGGTGCTATCAATCTGTGATAGTGGTATTGATGATGTACATTGATATTCATAATGATAATGTGACACTGATATTGACATCAATTTTTATACTGATATTGGAAATGTGACATTGATATTTTGTACTACATTTTGTGATTTGTGCTATTCATATTGAGAAATTGTGATATGCGGTATTGAAATTGGTATTTGTGATAATCATGGATTGTGGAATTGAAATTTTGGAGCTTCGATATTGATTTGTGACATTGTTTTTTTTATATGTGGCATTAAAGTTCGAAATTTTTATACCGAAATTATCAATTAAGATATTGAAAATTGTTACCTGCATTACTGAAGTTGTACTTTGTCATAATTAAAATTGTCATGTGTGAATTGTGATGTTGAAATTTGTGGTATGGCGGCATTGAAGTTGAGTTTTTTATATTGAAACTATCGCCTGCCGTATTGAAATTTGTGACATTTGTGACATTGACATCGAAAAATCTCCGTCTGTATTATTTGTGATATTGAATTTGTGGTATGTGATATTGAGATAGAATCTAGAATATCTTGGAATTGAAATTGTAGAGATGATTTAGTTTGGCCTCATGAATTATTGCTGTTGTGGGAGGACGTGGCCATGCTCCATGCATGAGATATGTGTGTCCTTTTATTTCCTTAGGTCTGAATAGTTTGGTGAATCTGCTAATTTCCAGGCCACTCATTCTTTCGTGCTAATCTCAACTCTACCAACTTGCATCATGTTTTTCTTCCTCTCGCACCTGTCACGCAAGTGCAAGTTTAGTGTACAATATATGTATGCACGTATTAAATTATCATTTTTGTTTAGTTTTTTTATTCTATCATCTAGTCATTTTTGTTTCTTTTTTATCATGGTAATATTATTTCATGAATTTTTTTACTACATTTTTTTTGTTTCAGCACTTGTTTCATTTTGTGAAATGTAGTTTACTTTACCTTTCTTTCATTTCTTTTGCTGATTGTGACATTTTACTCAGCCTCGCCACTGTTGTTGTGTTACTTAGAGCATCTCCAGCTGTTGGCCCCCCAGGGGCGCCTAAAAGCGCCGCCTGGGGTGAGCCGGCACAAAAATTGGGCCTGGGGGCGAGTTGGTCACCAGCCGCCGGCCCCAGAGCCGCCCCCAGGCGCGTATTAAAAAAATATAGCACCGTTCGGCGAAGTTCGGCTAAAAACACGTTCAATTTCGGCCAAACATGATAAATTTCGGCGAAATTCGCGGATTTTCATTACATTAACCTAATCTAAAAAAACTGGTTGAAGTCGTCACCGTCGTCGCCGCCATCGTCGTCGGCAGCCTTCTCCTCTTTGACGCGGGCGCCCCTGCTGGACCCCTGCCCGGCGTCGCCATGGCGGACTGGTGGCGGCGCGTCGTCGTCGTCGCCGTCGTTGTCGCATATGACGACGACTCCGCCTTCGTCGCGGCCGCGTCGGCGCTCCGCGAAGCGGCGCAGGGCGGCGCGCTGGCGCTCCTTCTCCTTCTCCTGCCGCTCCTTCTCCATCGCAATGGAGTCCAGGCGCGCCCATTCCAGGGCCGCGTCATCGTCGTCGAACTCCGTCTTCACCGGTGCGGCGTGCTCCTTCTTAACCGGCGCCAGCCCAGGCTCCGTCTTCACCGGCGCGAGCCCCGGCTCCGTCTTTGGCTTGACGAAGCGCGGAGGAGCCGACGAGGAGGCGCGCCGGCCGCCCTCGTTGATGACGATGCCGGCGCCGCGAGTGCGCTAGCCGAGCGGCATCTCCGCCGCGGGCTCGGCATTGACGCCGAGCAGCGCCGGAGTGCCGGAGGAGTGAGAAGAAGAGTGCGAGGAGGGAGACGAGGAGGAGCCGAGCCTCCTTGGCGTCCATGGCTCGGCGCGTCGGTGCTGCGACGGGGCGGCCCCCCTCGCCGGGTACGTCAACGGCGGGTTGTTGCCGCCGTCGAGGTACGTCAGCACGCCCTCCAACGTGCGGCCGGGGACGCCCCACCACAGGTGGCGCCCCTCGCTGTTCTTCACACCGCCGACCACCGGCGTGAAGGAAATATGCCCTAGAGGCAATAATAAAGATGTTATTTGTATTTCCTTATATCATGATAAATGTCTTTTATTCATGCTAGAATTGTATTAACCGGAAACTTGATACATGTGTGAATACATAGATAAAATAGTATGTCCCTAGTATGCCTCTACTAGACTAGCTCATTGATCAAAGATGGCTATGTTTCCTAGCCATAGACATGAGTTGTCATTTGATCAACGGGATCACATCATTAGGAGAATGATGTGATGGACTAGACCCATCCATTGGCATAGCACTATGATCGTTTAGTTTTACTGCTATTGCTTTCTTCATGACTTATACATGTTCCTATGACTATGAGATTATTCAACTCCCGAATACCGTAGGAACACCTTGTGTGCTATCAAACGTCACAACGTAACTGGGTGATCATAAAGATGCTCTACAGGTGTCTCCGAAAGTGTTCGTGGTGTTGTCATAGATCAAGATTAGGATTTGTCACTCCGAGTGTCGGAGAGGTATCTCTGGGCCCTCTCGGTAATGCACATCGTAATAAGCCTTGCAAGCAAATGACTAATGAGTTAGTCACGAGATGATGTATTACGGAACGAGTAAAGAGACTTGCCGGTAACGAGATTGAACTAGGTATAGAGATACCGACGATCGAATCTCGGGCAAGTAACATACCGATGACAAAAGGAACAACGTATGTTGTTATGCGGTTTGACCGATAAAGATCTTCGTAGAATATGTAGGAGCCAATATGAGCATCCAGGTTCTGCTATTGGTTATTGACCGGAGATGAGTCTCGGTCATGTCTACATAGTTCTCGAACCCGTAGGGTCCGCACGCTTAACGTTTGATGACGATCGGTATTATGAGTTTATGAGTTTTGATGTACCGAAGGTAGTTCGGAGTCCCGGATGAGATCACGGACATGACGAGGAGTCTCGGAATGTCCGAGACATAAAGATTGATATATTGGATGACTATATTCGGACACCGGAAGTGTTCTGGAAAGTTTCAGAATTTACCGGAGTGCCGGGGGGGTTACCGGAAACCCCCGGGGGAATGGTGGGCCCTGGTGGGCCATAGGGAAGAGAGAGGGCAGCAGCCAGGAGGTGGCGCGCCCCCTCCCTAGGAGGAGTCCGAATAGGACAAGGGGAGGGGGCGGCCCCTCTTTCCCTCTCCCTCTCCCTCTCTTTCCTTCCCCCTTCTTCCTTCTTTGGTAGTTCCTACTAGGAATAGGATTGCAATCCTATTCCTAGTAGGATTGCAGCCCTAGCCGCACCATAGGAGGGCCGGCCGGCCTCCCCCCTTGCTCCTTTATATACGGGGGCATGGGGGCACCCAAAGACACACAAGTTGAATTGTTCTAGCCATGTGCGGTGCCCCCCACCACAGAAACACACCTCGGTCATACCATCGCAGTGCTTAGGCGAAGCCCTGCACCGGTAGATACATCATATCCGTCACCACACCGTCATGCTAACGAAACTCTCCCGTGAAGCTCAGCTGGATCAAGAGCTCGTGGGACGTCATCAAGCTGAACGTGTGCTGAACGCGGAGGTGCCGTACGTTCGGTGCTTGATCGGTTGAATCGCGAAGAAGTTCGACTACATCAACCGCGTCACTTGACGCTTCCGCTTCCGGTCTACGAGGGTACGTAGACACACTCTTCCCTCTCGTTGCTATGCATCTGGTAGATAGATCTTGCGTGATCGTAGGAAATTTTTAAAATACTACGTTCCCCAACAGTGGCATCATGAGCCAGGTCTATGCGTAGATGATATGCACGAGTAGAACACAATGAGTTGTGGGCGATACTAGTCATACTGCTTACCAGCATGTCATACTTTGCTTCGGCGGTATTATGAGATGAAGCGGCCCGGACCGACATTACGCGTACTGTCGGGGGAAACTGTCCACCACGAGCACCTATGGGACCGGAGCCCCTTGTACGTTGCGGTAAGGGAGCGGAGGGAGCACGAAGAGCAGATCGAGGAGAGCACGCGGGCAGTTTACCCAGGTTCGGGCCGCGCGGACGCGTAAAACCCTACTCCTGCCTTGGTTGTATTGAGCTCGGGAGCTTGAAGAGCTACAGTACTAGCTACACCGAGCGTGAGAGTTGCTAAGGATTCGAACCCCCTCTACGTTGTGCATGGGCCTCCTTTTATAGCTCAAGGGGTCACCGACAGGTGTCAACATAGAGGAGGGTAAAAATGTAACTTTGGTGGTAGTTGTAACAGTGCGGGAATAGTGCGTGAACAGTGGATGAACAGCGGTCTTCACCTACTTTGACAGTGGGGGACAAGAGCATTAAATGCCCGTCGCCGTCGACCCCAAAAGCGCCCGCCCGTGCGTCTCCGTTCGCCACGGCGGTAGCCTCATCACCGTGGAGTGCCACCGTGTCCCCCAGGCTGCACAGCCATCCGCCACGCGTCCCTGGAAGGGCCCCAGGGCGATGCGTGGGCCGATGGGCTGGAGCGCGGGCACACAGTATAGGCTTCCCCCGGCAAGCACCTTGCCGGGGTCTTGATCTTGCCGGGCCCTGAAGCTTGTCGCTCCCCGGGCCCTGCCGGGGCGCATGGTGCGCCGAGGCATGTCTTCTGAAATGCTGTCTTCTGGTCTTCCTGGCAAGCTCCTCTTGCCAGGGTCTTGTGTTAATGTGGTAGTCTTGAGCCTGGAACGGCCTTCCCGGCAAGCTCCACTTGCCGGGGTCTTGGTCTTCTGTCTTGTATACTTTGTTTTTGAATGGCTTAAGAGGGACCAGAGAGGTTTCCGGCAAGCACGCGGTAGAGCCTGCCGCGGGAAGCAGCCACTACCCGTGCACAAGTTGGGGTACTAAGGTACCCCTATCTTAGTACACCGACAGGAGCCCCCGGGCCTGGGCCACACACGGTGCCGAGCGCTGTTGGGCCAGGCCCAAAACAGTGCACGAGCACGCGCGGCCCACGGCAAGCCGTAATTCCCCTTCCGCATCCGCCGCGTCCCTCCCTAACGGCACGCGTCGATTGCGGCGTCGTGGGAGAGATCGTGGCCACGTTCTTTAATGGGAAATGCGGAGCGTCCCCCACCTCCCCCTTAAAAGCAGAGGAAGCAGGGGCAGTTTCCCTCCTTCGCTTTCATTGCTTCTTCAACCTCCAGAAATCCTCCGCCGCGCTTCGCCTCCACACCTCCTCCGCCTTCTTCCGCATCCGCGGCGCCGTCGAGCTTCTCGCCCCTTCCCCCGCCACCTCCGCCATGGCTCCGAAGGCCGAGAAGGCGAAAGCGGACAAGGCCAAGAGGGAGAAATCCGAGCAGGCGGCGAAGCTTGCCGCCCTGCGGAAGAAGAACGTGGTCTTCGCGCCGAGGCTCAGCGCGAGGGAGCTCTGGAACAAGTACTACCTCTTCTGGGCCAAGGAGACCAAGGCGCATCCCCGTACCAGAGTCTACCCGGCCGCCGCCAGAGATCTGTACCCCGGCGGGTATTTCTTCTTTGCTGTCTTCTTTCACTGCGGCTTGTGCCCTCCGTTCTCGGAGTTTTTCTGTGATATTATGAACACATACAATCTCCATCTCTTAGACTTCACCCCCAACGCCATCCTTACGATGGCGGTTTTCGCACATCTGTGCGAAAACTACATAGGGATCTATCCAAACGTAGCACTCTTTCGCCATTTCTTCATGCCTAGAGTAGAGGCTGGCGCTCCCCTCTCCGGAGGTATCTCCTGGATCTTCCGCTTGAATAAGAAGGAATCATATCTGAAAGGAGAACTCCGTGGCAAGTGGGAAGAATGGCGCGCAGATTGGTGCTGGGTAGTGGAGGACCAGCCGGAGCCTTTTACTGCGCCGCGCACAACAGCCATAGTGCGCGGTAGGGACTGGAGCGAGTTGGCCCCGGAGGACGTCAAGCTCAACGTCGCCCTCATCAGGATACTCCGTCTCCGGGTAGCTAAACTGACCATCGGAGAGGTAGGGGCAGATTTCCTCCGCCGCCGCATCGCTCCTTTGCAAGAAAGGAAAAGGCCAGCATGGGTGTTTGGCAACGCGGCGGACATTATGAGGTTGCGCCCGGGGTTGAACTTCAACTTCACGGCGTTGGAGCTGAAGGGGATGGTCCGGGAGCTTTTCAAGCACGACCCGGCCCATCCGGAGTGGTTTAGATCTCCCCGGGGAGTGGTGCCGCTGTGTAACAGCACCGCCCGGGACTCCTTGCGCGCAATGATGCCCGCGTGTGACTCTCACGGCGTCGACCCCACCTGGATAGTGCCTTCGCCGGACGCAATTATGAGTTTCTTCGATAATCTGGTCGAGGTGCCCAAGAACGCCGATGAGAACAAAGGTCTCACCCGGGCCACCACAGAGCGGGATATAGCCTATATTGCTTCCCGGATGGAAGAGGCCGCCGTAGCTGCAGCGGCAGGTGACTTCGGATTCACCGTCGACGAGGCAGAGGCTGAGGACGCGTCGTGCCAAGCAGAGGAGGCAGAGATCCGCAGACTGCTCAAGCTTCCGCCCGACGAGCTTGCCGGGGTTCCCTCCCTGAGGCATGCCGGGATCCCTGGGGTTGTGAGCGAGGCCGCCGCAAGAGGCGAGGTTGTCGGAGGGAGCAGAGGTGCCGGAGGGAGCGGAGCCACCGGAGGGAGCGGGGCCGCAGCGCAGGATGCTGGACCCAGCGGGCCCGCTGGGGAGGAGGAGGAAGACGTCGAGGCCGATGAAGACACCGGCGGATCTCTAGGACTCGACGACGACGCCTCCTCGTCGTCGGAGAACTCCCCACCTCCGGCAAGTCCCAAGCAAACGCCGGGGAAACGCCTCCGCAAGGCGCCTACAGCGACAAGGACGCAGGCGCCCCGACAGCAGCCTGCTCGCCGGGCGGCGCGAGCCTCCAGGGCGAGCCAAACCGCGACGGAGGCGCCCCGCGCACCAGCCGCGGCGGAGGCGCCCCGCGCACCAGCGCCAAGCGAAGGGGGGTCCTCCCAGAGCGGAGCGGCTGCCCCACCTGCTCCCCGGGCCTCGGCGCCAACGGAGGCTGGGTCTTCGCAGCCCCCAGCCCCGGAGACCGCCAAGCGCCCGAGGGAGCCTTCTCCTCCTGCTCCTCGCGCGGGAGCGTCTCAGGTGGAGTTCGATTTCTCCGCCCTCAGCGACGACGACGAGGAAGAGGAGTAAGTGTTTGTAATTTGTAACTTCTTTGGTTTTGTCTTGATTCTTTCTTTGATGATTCTGATCTTGTTCTTGATTTGCTTGCAGGACACTGACCCAACGGATGGCGAAGAGGGCCAGGGTCCCCGTGGTTGAGGTCGACGACGACTCGCCCGTCGCGGCGACAGGGGACGCGCCGGCGACGAACTTGCCGGATCAACCCGCTGCTCCGAGGAGCAGCCCCCAGCGCAGCCCCCAGCGTAAGTTTGGTCTTGTGTTTTTCCGTTTGTCGGGCGCGCTTGAGGTTTTTGCTTGTACTAACATCTTGTTGCTCTGTTTGTCTTGCTTGTCTTGTGCAGAGGTGGAGCCGCAGCCATAGGAGCGCCCGGAGACCGCCCCCGAGGAGCTGCATGTTCCACCCTCCCCGCCAAGGACGGGCTCCCCGGCGAGGGAGAGCGCTCCGCCAAGGATGGGTACTCCGCCAAGGGCGAGTACCCCGCCAAGGGCGAGCAGCCCGACGAGGATGGCCACCCCGCCAAGGGAGGACTCCCCGGCGAGGGAGCCTGTCGTCGAGGAAGTCCGCAAAGGTAAGTCTTGTAGCTTTGTCTTCTTGGACTTGTCTTTTTGGATATTTGCTTGATCTTTTTCTTTTCTTCTTCTTCTGCTAGATCCTCCTCCCCCGGAGCGGATGGAGACGGAGGTCATCGTCGAGGAGGAGGGCGCGCAAGGCGACGCCGGCAATGCCACTGTCGTTGAGGACATGGCAGGAGCCGACGAGCCCGCCGCTGAGGAGACTGCTCCAACCGCAGACGCCGCGGCCGGGGAGGGGGACGGCGACCACATTGCCGGCCCGGAGGCAGCAGGAGCGTCGAGCGCTGCACCGGCCGCCGACCCCTCCGCCGCTAAGGAGCAGCCAGGCTTCTATCTTGAGGCCCCCAATGGCGTCTTCATACAAGTGCCGTGGGGGTCCTCGTCGCGAGCCCCCGAGGAGGGAGAGACCTTTGATGGAGAGGTCCTCGCCTCCGCGGGGTTGAAGATTGTTGAGACGCCTGGCGGGAGCGATGAGCCCGAACAGGAGAAACTTCTCCGCCAGCTCCTGGCCCTCTACCGGGCCAGGCAGGCGAAACTGGAGTCTCGAGAAGCCCTCACCGCCAAGGCTGGAGCAGACTTGGAGAAACGCGCCGCAGAGCTTCGCGCTGCCAACCAGGCGGCCCTCCGCGACTTGGCGGAGGAGCGCGAGAGGCTCGCCGGAGAGCAGCAAGAGTTCCTCCTGGAGAAGGCTGAGGCCGAGGAGCAGCAGCGACTGGTCGGTGAAGCGCTGTCTCAGCGAGAAGGAGCGCTCAACCAGCGGAAGGTCGACCTCGACGCCCACGAGGACGACCTTACCGCCCGGGAGCAGGCCCTTGGCGGAGAGTTGAAGGAAGCGAAAGCCGCCGCAGCCACCGCGGAGACCGCCAAGAAGGACCTTGAAGCTAAGGTGGCGCAGCTGGAGGAGTACCTGAAGGCGAGCACGGAGAGGATCACCGCACTTAATGTGGAGCGGGAAAAGGACGCCCACACCAACTCTGATCTTTAGGTACGCCTCTCCAAGCAGGGCGACGAGCTCAAAGCCACCAAGGACTCAATTGCTGATCTGGAGTTGAAGGTCTCCACGTTGACTGGCTCGCTGGACGCCGCCCGGGGTCGCGAAACGAAACTGAAGGACGAGCTCCGCAAGGAACGAGGCCTGGTGGAGAGCGCCGCCACTTCAGCTAACAACTTCCGCCGGACCGTTGAAATATGGACTGAAGATCTGGTGGCTTCTGCTGCCAACATCGACAAGGAGCTGATGGCGCTGAGGGTGGAGCACCTCGTATACTCTCCGGATCCAAATCTCCCCCACAGCGCCAAGCTAAGTCTTTTCTTCAGGGGAGTCGCGCCGGCGCTTGCACGTCTGCAGGAGAAGCTCCCCGCGCAGCTGGCCGAGGAGTCGCGCCAGCTCTGCGCGGGTACCTTGGAGCGCGTCTTGACGAAGATAGTCTACCGCAACCCTGGCATAAATCTCGTCAATGTCCTCCGCAGCTTGCCGGCCGACGCAGATATGGAGGGGCTGAAGGCGCAGGTCGCCCACATCATCGCCAAGGTGAACAAGATCTCCAGGCGTGAAGGCGACCGCGTAGATTTGGCCTCTTTCTTTTTATTTCCTTTTCTGCTGCAAAGTGTGCCATGAACATGAATCTATCAGTCATTGCGACAAGTTATCTCTGTAATATATCATCTTATTTCTGAGCAATCAATGCGGTGTTATCTCCCTTGCTTTAGTCCTTTACTTTGTATGCTTTTCACCCTGCGTTTTTAGGAAACTCGCCGGCAAGGGGCCCTTGTCGCGGGCGCTGAGTGCTGGACTCTGAGCAGCCCGCTGGCAAAAGGTCTTACCGGCGAGTAACCTTGCAGCAGCTAGTCGCAACGCACTTAGCTTGCTGAGTGAACTCGAAAACGAAGCAAGGGCGCGACACTTGTCGCAGCTCACCTAAGTCGTTGAGTGTACTCGGAAACAAGGTAAGGGTGCGGCTAGCCACGGGTAGGTTCCTCCGCGCACAGGTTTTCCATACAAAGCGTCGTTGTTCAAGGAAGATAACTAAATTTTTTAAAAATTTGAACTGCTCAAATTCTGGTAACTTAACTTTCATAATCTGTTCGTTCTCCGGCAAGCTTCTCTTTCTTGAACAGCACTTGGTTCATCCAGCACTTGGTTCATCCTCCGCCTCCTTCCCCCCGGCAAACTTGTGCGCGAGGAACATTCCTTCTGCTTAAGAGGGAAAGGAAAAGAAGAGGGAAAACAAGTATAGGGCCTTTCGGCGTGCTAATGCTTACCGGGTATGTGTGTTGCACAAAAATGCCAAACAATGCATGCAAATATCGAAGAAAAGCATGGAAATGGCAAATAGTACAAAACACAAAAGCTTTACTGATGCACGGGATCTGCGCCCGGCTTTGTACAAAGGATTACATGCAACAGCGGCAAGACTTGTACAAAAGGTGGTTGCCGGAGCGGATCACGGCAACCGCGCCTTATGGGTGAAACTTGCGAAGATGCTCTATGTTCCAGGAGTTGCTCACCGGTAAGCCTTCTTCGGTCTCAAGGCGGACAGCGCCGGGCCTTGTGACTTGTCTCACCCGATAAGGGCCCTCCCACTTCGGCGTCAACTTGTTGGAATTCTTGGCGGACTGAACACGCCGAAGAACAAGGTCGCCTTCCTCGAGACTCCTGGCCTTGACCTTGCGGCTATGATAGCGGCGCAAGGCTTGCTGATATCGAGCAGCTCGTACAGCAGCCTGGAGGCGTTCCTCCTCAAGGAGCAATGCATCATCTTGTCGCAGTTGCTCTTGCTCGAGCTCATCATAAGCGAGCACTCGAGGAGATCCGTATACGAGTTCCGTGGGGAGAACTACCTCTGCTCCATAGACAAGAGCAAAGGGTGTCTGTCCGGTGGCTCGACTTGGTGTCGTCCTGATTGACCAAAGAGCCGCCGGCAACTCCTCTATCCAGTTTCTTCCGCACTTGCGCAGCCTGTCGAAGGTTCTCGTCTTGAGTCCGCGCAGCACTTCAGCATTTGCCCTTTCCACTTGACCATTGCTCCTCGGGTGAGCAACAGAAGCGAAGCAGACCTTAGCGCCAAGGTCTTGGACGTATTGCATGAAGGTGCGACTAGTGAATTGTGTACCGTTGTCGGTGATGATCCTGTTAGGGATTCCGAAACGGCAAACAATTAACCTGAAGAACCTGACCGCTGACTGTGCTGTCACCTTTCTCACCGGTTCCACTTATGGCCACTTTGTGAACTTGTTGATTGCTACGTACAAGTACTCAAAGCCCCCGACAGCTCGAGGGAAAGGGCCGAGGATATCGAGCCCCCAGACCGAGAAGGGCCAGGACAAAGGGATTGTCTGGAGAGCTTGAGCTGGCTGATGAATTTGCTTGGCATGGAACTGGCACGCTTCACACTTGGTTACTTGTGCAGTTGCATCTTGGAGGGCTTCTTGCCAAAAGAACCCTTGCCGGAACGCTTTCCCGGCAAGTGCCCTTGCGCCAATGTGGTGGTCACATATGCCTCCATGTATCTCTGCCAACAGCTTCTGTCCATCTTCCCTGGAGATGCACTTCAATCTGACACCATTGAGTCTTCTTCTGTACAGTTCGTTGTCCACGAACTGGTACATACTTGACTGCCTGGTTATCTTCTCTATCTCTTCTGGGTCGTCGGGAAGTTCTCCAGTTTGCAGAAAACGGACGATCTGCTGTGCCCATGCCGGAGCCCGAGGCTCAACGGCGAGGACTAAAGGCATGAGGGCTGCTGCGTGAACCTCAGCTTCTACGGCAAGAACTTGCGTCTCCGCCGGAGCTGACGGTTCCCCGGCAAGCTCGCCGGGGCGAGGCTTGTCGGGAACGCTTGCTTCAACTGTACAGATCCTAGGATCTGCAGGAGCAAACTGTTCCTCAGCATCTTGGTTGTTGATCTTAGGGATCTTAGCGGCGGCTTCAGGGAGATCCGCCGGCAAGTAGTCACCGGAGACCAACTTTCTCTTCTTACTTTGCCCAACTGATGGTGTAACGGATGGCTGAGTTAGCTTGAGCAGGAAGGTCCCTGGTTCCACAGGTAACTTCATTGCAGCACACTTTGAAAGGCCATCTGCAATATCATTCTGAGCTCTTGGGACGTGCTCCATTTGCAGACCGTCAAAGTGCTCTTCAAGCTTCCTCACTTCATCTACATAAGCTTCCATCAAAGGGCTCTGATAACTCTTGTTAACTTGTCGGACCACCAACTGAGAATCTCCCCGCACAATCATCTTCTTGATCCCAAGTTCGGCTGCAATCCTGAGGCCGGCAAGCAGACCTTCATACTCAGCAGTATTGTTTGTCGCTTGTTCCCTGGGAAAGTGCATTTGGATAACATACTTGAGGTGCTCTCCGGTGGGCGCTATGAGTACCACGCCGGCACCGGCGCCTTGCAGCGAGAAGGCACCATCAAAGTACATCACCCATTCACTGCTTGCTTCTTGTACGGGGACGCTTGTCTCTGGAGCTTCTTCATCGGGCGTTGGGGTCCATTCAGCTATAAATTCTGCCAAAGCTCTGCTCTGTATGGTTGAAGTACTCTCAAACTTGAGACCAAAGCTTGACAGCTCCAGTGCCCACTCGACGATCCTGCCTGTTGCTTCTGGATTGTGCAGTATCCTCTTCAACGGAAAGCGAGTGACCACTGTTATCTCATGTGCTTGGAAGTAATGGCGCAGTTTCTCGAGGCCATGAGGAGGCCGAAAAGCAACTTCTGCACCCCAGAGTCTCTTGATCTAGCCCCCTGCAAGAGGGAACTTACAAAATACACTGGGCGCTGCACCATCCTTCTTCGCACTTCTCCTTCCTTCTGCGCAGAGTTGTCCTTGTCGGGGCCAGAGCTTGTCGGGGAAGCCCCCTGCTTGTCGCTGGATTCGCTTGCCGGTGATGTAGACTCTTCCTCTGCCTCCCTTTCCGCTACCAACGCAGCACTAACCACTTGATTGGTCGCCGCTAAGTATAGCAGCAACTTCTCTTGTGGCCTAGGTGCGACAAGTATTGGAGTGGAGGATAGGTATCCTTTCAAGTCTTGCAGCGCTGCCTCCGCTTCCGGAGTCCATTTCATAGGACCTGCCTTTTTCAAGATTTTGAAGAAAGGCAGGGCGTGTTCTGCAGACTTTGAAATGAACCTACTGAGGGCGGCTACACAACCTGCAAGTCTCCTTACGTCCTTGACGCGCTTCGGGGCTTCGATCTGCTCGATGGCTTTAATCTTGTCGGGGTTGGCTTCAATCCCCCTCTGGGATACAAAGAACCCGAGAAGCTTACCGGAGGGGACTCCGAAGACGCACTTCTCGGGGTTCAACTTAAGCTGGATCTTGCGCAGATTTGCAAATGTTTCTTCCAAGTCTTGGATCAGGGTATCTTTGCTCTTGCTCTTCACCACTATGTCATCCATGTAGGCTTCCATATTTCTGTGGATCTGTGGCTCAAAAGCAGTGTATACCACCCTTGCAAATGTGGAGCCTGCATTCTTCAATCCAAAGGGCATGCGTATGAAGCAATATGTGCCGCATGGAGTGATAAATGCAGTCTTCTCTTCATCTTCCTTGGCCATGAAAATCTGGTGGTAACCTGAATATGCATCAAGGAAGGAAAGCAGCTCACATCCAGCGATGGAGTCAACAATCTGGTCAATGCGCGGCAAGGGAAATGGATCCTTGGGACATGCTTTATTCACATCAGTGAAGTCTATACACAGTCTCCACTTCCCGTTGGCCTTACGCACGACAACTGGATTTGCTAACCACGTCGGATGGATCACGCCTCTAACCATGCCTGCTGCTTCTAGCTTCTTGATTTCTTCGGCAATGAATTCTTGGCGCTCCACGGCTTGCTTCCTGACCTTCTGCTTGACGGGCCGCGCATGAGGACAAACAGCAAGCTTGTGCTCAATTACCTTCCTGGGAACGCCGGGGATGTCAGATGGTTGCCACGCAAACACATCGACATTCGCCCGCAGGAAAGCAACGAGCGCGCTTTCCTATTTGCTGTCGAGCGTAGCACTGATGGTGAAGGTACCACCAGTGCCGTCCTCCTTGGCGGACACCTTTTTGGTTGCCGGTGGAGCGGCCATCCCCTTCTTGCACTTGCCGGTGGAGCTCGATGGAACGTCCTCGACGGCAGCGCAGCACTCCGAAGAGGTGCGTTTGCCGGAGTGGGTCCCAGAGCACTTGCCGGACTTGTTCTTGGTCTTCTTCCCCCCGGGAGCTTCAGCGGCAAGTGTGCTGCTCTCCGCCGCGGCCGCTGCATCCCGGTAGATCTTGTCGGCACAGATAAGCGCGTCCTTCTTGTCGCCATGGACAGAGATGACGCTTATCGGCCCCGGCATCTTGAGTATATTGTAGGCGTAGTGGGAAGCTGCCATGAACTTGGCGAGGGCAGGACGTCCAAGTATCCCATTGTATGGCAATGGGATATCGGCAACATCGAATGTTATTCTCTCCGTCCTGAAGTTGAGCTCCCCGCCAAAGGTCACCGGCAGAGTAATCTTCCCCTTGGGCTTGCTCCTTCCCGGGTTTATTCCTTGGAACGAACCGGTCTCTTCGAGCTCGCCGTCTGGGATCTGGAGTTTCTTGATCACAGCAGAGGAGATCAAGTTCAGGCCGGCCCCGCCGTCAACCAACATTTTGGTGACCTTGAGGTTGCGGATAGTTGGTGAGACCAACATCGGCAAGCACCCGACCGCAGTGGTGCGGTCAGGGTGATCCTCAAGATCAAAAATGATGGGCGTGTTGGACCACTTCAGCAGCCTGCGTGACTCGACGGGCGGCTCAGCTGCGTTGACTTCCCGCACCCACTGCTTGAGTTGGCGATGGGAAGTGTGCAGAGAGGCGCCTCCGTCGACACACAGGACTTCCGTGGCCTTCTGGAACTCCTGCTCGCTGTCATCACCTTCCTCCATGTCATCGTCGTCGTCTTCATCCTTGTCGCGGCCCCGGGGAGGTCGATCACCTTGCCGCTGCTTGGCCTTGCCGCGGCGTCCTCCCCGGCCATTGAATGGCCGCTTCTTGCTTGGCTCTCCCCCGCCACCTTGGGCCTTCTCCTTGTCGCGACGCTCGTACTCAGCTTTCTGCTGTTCGATGAGGTACTCGACTCGCTTGCAGTTGGAGAGGTCGTGGCCCTTGGTGCGGTGGATCTTGCAGTATTGCTTGTCGGAGCCGTCCTGCTTGTCGGCTGCCGCTACAGGGGCAGGCTCCTTGCCGGAGCCGCCAGCCTGTGCTTGCTTGGCGGGAGCCGCCTTGCCGGACTGCTCGACGACCAGCACTTCCTTGTTCTTCTTTCTTCTGTTGTTCCGCCGCCGGCTCTTCTTTGCCGGGGCGGCATCCTCGCTGTCGCTTCCTCCTGCGCCAGCATCCTCCCCGGGGAGTCTCCTCCCCTCTTCGGCACGTGCCCACTTGTCAGCCAGAGCATAGAGCTCGCTGACATCCCGTATCTTGGTCATGGCCATCTCTTCTCGCATGCGGCGGCTACGCACGTTCTGGTGGAACGCGCTGATAACCGCAGCAGGGTGGACGTCGGGGATGTTGTGTTGCACGCGGCTGAATCGTTGGATGTACTTGCGCAGGGACTCTCCTTCCTTCTGGGCCAAGATGTGGAGATCACTCTCCTGGCCGTGGGGTTTGTGGCCGCCCGTAAAGGCGCCAACAAATTGGTGGCACAGATCCGCCCACGAAGAAATGGAGCCTTCCGGCAAGTGCATAAGCCAAGAATGAACGTTTGGCTTAAGCACCAGCGGGAAGTAATTCGCCAGTATCTTCTCGTCGCGTCCCCCGGCAGCCTGCACCGCGATGGTGTAGATGCTGAGGAACTCCGAGGGGTGCGTCTTGCCGTCGTACTTCTCGGGTACGTCGGGCTTGAAGTTTTTCATGCTGGGCCACTGGACACGCCGCAGCTCACGGGTAAACGCAGGGCAACCTGCCGCGTACGGCAAGTCGCCTGGTTCACCGGGCACGTGCGTGTCGACAGCGGCGCCAGCACGATGATCCGATTGTCTCCGGGCTTCTCGCCGGCGCTCGATCGTTGTCCGAGCATCTTCTTGTCCCCGATCGTCAAGGACTTGGCGCTGGTCCCGACGAGCCCGCGGATCCGACGACGCCGTGGAGTCGTCGTCGATGTTAATCCGGCAGGGAGGCGTCTTCTGCTTCCGCGGCGGGGAGTGCACGGTGGTTGCACCCCCGGCGGTCTTGTCGCCATCGGCCTTCGTCTGCTCGACTTGCCGTGGCCGCGATGTCGCCGGCTGCTGCGGCGTGTCGTTGTTGGCGAAGGCGATGAGGCTTTGTATCGTCGCCCTCCAGTCTTCGGCTTTGTCTGCCGCTGGAGGGAAGTCGAGGAGCAGCTGCGCTCTTGCGAGTGCTTCTGCTGGAGAGGAGGGGAGCGGGGGCGAGCGGTGCGAGGAGCGGGATATGCTCGGACCTCTAACAGGGTTAGAAGGAGCAGTCTCCCGCCCCGGCGACCGCGCTTTGCTCGTGCCAGGACGGTGGCCTGGAGCATCCCGCGAACCTCCGGTCTGTCCTTGGCCCAGCAAGCGGATGGTACCTCCTGTACCACGGCGCTGCTGGCCTGTCGTCTGCTGAGATGGACGTGGTGCATCTACGGAGACCGAGGCCTTGGAATTGGTCCGGTCGTCCGCCTTGTCTTTGGATTTGGTGGTGCCGTGGGTTTCCTCGCCGGCGACCACCCTTCCGCCGGCGTCTCCTCCACCCACCGTTGGTTCTGGTGGCGGTGGAACAGACGCAGACGGGCCTCCGACCTCCGAAGCCTTCTTCTTCGGGGCCATGCTGCTGCTGATGAAATTGGTGAAGCTGGAGAGGTTGATGAAGAATGCGCCCGCGTGAGCGCCGGATCAGGTTCGCACAACCTCGACGCCCCCTACCTGGCGCGCCAAAGATGTCGGGGGAAACTGTCCACCACGAGCACCTATGGGACCGGAGCCCCTTGTACGTTGCGGTAAGGGAGCGGAGGGAGCACGAAGAGCAGATCGAGGAGAGCACGCGGGCAGTTTACCCAGGTTCGGGCCGCGCGGACGCGTAAAACCCTACTCCTGCCTTGGTTGTATTGAGCTCGGGAGCTTGAAGAGCTACAGTACTAGCTACACCGAGCGTGAGAGTTGCTAAGGATTCGAACCCCCTCTACGTTGTGCATGGGCCTCCTTTTATAGCTCAAGGGGTCACCGACAGGTGTCAACGTAGAGGAGGGTAAAAATGTAACTTTGGTGGTAGTTGTAACAGTGCGGGAATAGTGCGTGAACAGTGGATGAACAGCGGTCTTCACCTACTTTGACAGTGGGGGACAAGAGCATTAAATGCCCGTCGCCGTCGACCCCAAAAGCGCCCGCCCGTGCGTCTCCGTTCGCCACGGCGGTAGCCTCGTCACCGTGGAGTGCCACCGTGTCCCCCAGGCTGCACAGCCATCCGCCACGCGTCCCTGGAAGGGCCCTAGGGCGACGCGTGGGCCGATGGGCTGGAGCGCGGGCACACAGTACAGGCTTCCCCCGGCAAGCACCTTGTCGAGGTCTTGATCTTGCCGGGCCCTGAAGCTTGTCGCTCCCCGGGCCCTGCCGGGGCGCATGGTGCGCCGAGGCATGTCTTCTGAAATGCAGTCTTCTGGTCTTCCTGGCAAGCTCCTCTTGCCAGGGTCTTGTGTTAATGTGGTAGTCTTGAGCCTGGAACGGCCTTCCTGGCAAGCTCCACTTGCCGGGGTCTTGGTCTTCTGTCTTGTATACTTTGTTTTTGAATGGCTTAATAGGGACCAGAGAGGTTTCCGGCAAGCACGCGGTAGACCCTGCCGCGGGAAGCAGCCACTGCCCGTGCACAAGTTGGGGTACTAAGGTACCCCTATCTTAGTACACCGACACGTACGCTTACGCGAGACTGGTTTCACCGTTACGAGCACTCGTTGCTTAAAGGTGACTGGCGGGTGTCTGTCTCTCTCACTTTAGCTGAATCAAGTGTGGCTACGCCCGGTCCTTGTGAAGGTTAAAACAGCACATACTTGACGAAACATCGTTGTGGTTTTGTATGTGTAGGTAAGAACGGTTCTTGCTAAGCCCGTAGCAGCCACGTAAAACTTGCAACAACAAAGTAGAGGACGTCTAACTTGTTTTTGCAGGGCATGTTGTGATGTGATATGGTCAAGACATGATGAGTTATACGGTTTTGTATGAGATGATCATGTTTTGTAATGTTATCGGCAACTGGCAGGAGCCATATGGTTGTCGCTTTATTGTATGAAATGCAATCGCCATGTAATTGCTTTACTTTGTCACTAAGCGGTAGCGATAGTCGTAGAAGCAATAGTTGGCAAGACGACAACGATGCTACGATGGAGATCAAGGTGTCGCACCGGTGACAAAGGTGATCATGACGGTGCATTGGAGATGGAGATCAAAAGCACAAGATGATGATGGCCATATCATGTCACATATTTTGATTGCATGTGATGTTTATCTTATTATGCTTCTTATTTTGCTTAGAACGACGGTAGCATTATAAGATGATCCCTTACTAAATTTCAAGGTATAAGTGTTCTCCCTGAGTATGCACCGTTGCGAAAGTTCGTCGTGCCGAGACACCACGTGATGATCGGGTGTGATAAGCTCTACGTTCAAATACAACGGGTGTAAGCCAGTTTTGCACACGCAGAATACTCGGATTAAACTTGACGAGCCTAGCATATGCAGATATGGCCTCGGAACACTGGAGACCGAAAGGTCGAGCGTGAATCATATAGTAGATATGATCAACATAAGATGTTCACCATTGAAATTACTCCATCTCACGTGATGATCGGACATGGTTTAGTTGATTTGGATCACGTGATCATTTAGATGACCGGAGGGATGTCTATCTAAGTGGGAGTTCTTTAATTAATATGATTAAATTGAAATTTAATTTATCATGAACTTAGTCCTGATAGTTTTTGCATATCTATGTTGTTGTAGATCAATGGCCCGTGCTACCGCTCCTTTGAATTTTAATGCATTCCTAGGGAAAGCTAAGTTGAAAGATGATGGTAGCAATTACACGGACTGGGTCCGTAACTTGAGGATTATCCTCATTGCTGCACAGAAGAATTATGTCCTTGAAGCACCGCTAGGTGACAAGCCCCCTCCCGCTAATGTAGACGCTTTGAACGTCTGGCAGTCGCGGTCTGATGACTACACGATAGTTCAGTGTGCCATGCTTTACGGCTTAGAACCGGGACTTCAACGACGTTTGAACGTCATGGACCATATGAGATGTTCCAGGAGTTGAAGTTAATATTTCAAGCAAATGCCCGGATTGAGAAATATGAGATTTCCAATAAGTTCTACAGCTGCAAGATGGAGTAGAATAGTTCTATCAGTGAACACTTGCTCAGAATGTCTGGGTACTACAATCATATGACTCAACTTGGTTGCAAAGTTGATGAAGATAGTGTTATTGATAGAGTTCTTCAATCACTGCCACCAAGCTATAAAGGCTTCGTGATGAACTATAACATGCAAGGGATGCAAAAGACAATTCCCGAGCTCTTCGCTATGCTCAAGGCTGCGGAGGTAGAAATCAAAAAGGAGCATCAAGTGTTGATGGTTAACAAGACCACTAGTTTCAAGAAAAAGGGCAAGGGAAAGAAGGGGAACTTCAAGAAGAATAGCAAGACAGTTGCTACTCCCACGAAGAAACCCAAGTCTGGTGCCAAGCCTGAAACTGAGTGCTTCTACTGCAAGGGGACTGGACACTGGAAGCGGAACTGTCCCAAGTATTTGGCGGATAAGAAGGATGGCAAGGTGAACAAAGGTATATGTGATATACATGTTATTGATGTGTACCTTACTAATGCTCGTAGTAGTACCTGGGTATTTGATACCGGTTCGGTTGCTAATATTTGTAACTCGAAATAGGGACTACGGATTAAACAAAGATTGGCTAAGGACGAGGTGACGATGCGCGTGGGAAATGGTTCCAAAGTCGATGTGATCGCCGTCGGCAGGCTACCTCTACATCTACCTTCGGGATTAGTTTTAGACCTGAATAATTGTTATTTGGTGCCAGCGTTGAGCATGAACATTATATCTGGATCTTGTTTGTTGCGAGATGGTTATTCATTTAAATCAGAGAATAATGGTTGTTCTATTTTTATGAATAATATCTTTTATGGTCATGCACCCTTGAAGACTGGTCTATTCTTATTGGATCTCGATTGTAGTGATACACATATTCATAATATTGAAACCAAAAGATGCAAGGTTAATAATGATAGTGCAACTTATTTGTGGCACTGCCGTTTGGGTCATATTGGTATAAAGCGCATGAAGAAACTCCATAGTGATGGACTTTTGGAATCACTTGATTATGAATCACTTGGTGCTTGCGAACCATGCCTCATGGGCAAGATGACTAAAACTCCGTTCTCCGGAACTATGGAGTGAGCAACAGATTTGTTGGAAATCATACATACTGATGTATGTGGGCCAATGAGTGTTGAAGCTCGCGGCGGATATCGTTATTTTCTGACCTTCACTGATGATTTGAGAAGATATGGGTATATCTACTTAATGAAGCACAAGTCTGAAACATTTGAAAAGTTCAAAGAATTTCAGAGTGAAGTAGAGAATCATCGTAACAAGAAAATAAAGTTTCTACGATCTAATCGTGGAGGAGAATATTTGAGTTACGAGTTTGGTCTTCATTTGAAACAATGTGGAATAGTTTCACAACTCACGCCACCCGGAACACCACAGCGTAATGGTGTGTCCGAACGTCGTAACCGTACTTTATTGGATATGGTGCGATCTATGATGTCTCTTACCGATTTACCACTATCGTTTTGGGGTTATGCTTTAGAGAAAGCTGCATTCATGTTAAATAGGGCACCATCTAAATCCGTTGATACGACACCTTATGAACTATGGTTTGGCAAGAAACCAAAGTTGTCGTTTCTTAAAGTTTGGGGCTACGATGCTTATGTGAAAAAGCTTCAACCTGATAAGCTCGAACCCAAGTCGGAGAAATGTGTCTTCATAGGATACCCAAAAGAGACTGTTGGGTACACCTTCTATCACAGATCCGAAGGCAAGATATTCGTTGCTAAGAATGGATCCTTTCTAGAGAAGGGGTTTCTCTCGAAAGAAGTGAGTGGGAGGAAAGTAGAACTTGATGAGGTAATTGTACCTTCTCCCGAATTGGAAGGTAGTACATCACAGAAAATTGTTCCAGTGATTCCTACACCAATCAGTGAGGAAGTTAATGATGATGATCATGAAACTTCAGATCAAGTTTCTGCTGAACGTCGTAGATCAACCAGAGTACGTTCCGCACCAGAGTGGTACGGCAACCCAGTTCTGGAAATCATGTTACTAGACCATGATGAACCTACGAACTATGAGGAAGCGATGATGAGCCCAGATTCCGCAAAATGTCTTGAGGCCATGAAATCTGAGATGGGATCCATGTATGAGAACAAAGTGTGGACTTTGGTTGACTTGTCCGATGATCGGCAGGCCATCGAAAATAAATGGATCTTTAAGAGGAAGACCGACGCAGACGGTAATGTTACTGTTTACAAAGCTCGACTTGTTGCGAAAGGGTTTCGACAAGTTCAAGGAGTTGACTACGATGAGACTTTCTCACCAGTAGCGATGCTTAAGTCTGTCCGAATCATGTTAGCAATTGCCGCATTTTATGATTATGAAATCTGGCAAATGGATGTCAAAACTGCATTCCTGAATGGATATCTCAAAGAAGAGTTGTATATGATGCAACCAGAAGGTTTTGTCGATCCAAAAGGTGCTAACAAAGTGTGCAAGCTCCAGCGATCCATCTATGGACTGGTGCAAGCATCTCGGAGTTGGAATATACGCTTTGATGAGGTGATCAAAGCATATGGTTTTATACAGACTTTTGGAGAAGCCTGTATTTACAAGAAAGTGAGTGGGAGCTCTGTAGCATTTCTAATATTATATGTAGATGACATATTGTTGATTGGAAATGATATAGAATTTCTGGATAGCATAAAAGGATACTTGAATAAGAGTTTTTCAATGAAAGACCTCGGTGAAGCTGCTTATATATTAGGCATCAAGATCTATAGAGATAGATCAAGACGCTTAATTGGACTTTCACAAAGCACATACCTTGATAAGATTTTGAAAAAGTTCAAAATGGATCGGTCAAAGAAAGGGTTCTTGCCTGTATTACAAGGTATGAAGTTGAGTAAGGCTCAATGCCCGACCACTGCAGAAGATAGAGAGAAAATGAAAGTCATTCCCTATGCCTCAGCCATAGGATCTATCATGTATGCAATGCTGTGTACCAGACCTGATGTGTGTCTTGCTATAAGTCTAGCAGGGAGGTACCAAAGTAATCCAGGAGTGGATCACTGGACAGCGGTCAAGAACATCCTGAAGTACCTGAAAAGGACAAAGGATATGTTTCTCGTATATGGAGGTGACAAAGAGCTCGTCGTAAACGGTTACGTCGATTCTAGCTTTGACACTGATCCGGATGACTCTAAGTCACAAACCGGATATGTATTTTTATTGAACGGTGGAGCTGTCAGTTGGTGCAGTTCCAAGCAGAGCGTCGTGGCGGGATCTACGTGTGAAGCGGAATACATAGCTGCTTCGGAAGCAGCAAATGAAGGAGTCTGGATGAAGGAGTTCATATCCGGTCTAGGTGTAATACCTAGTGCATCGGGTCCAATGAAAATCTTTTGTGACAACACTGGAGCAATAGCCTTGGCGAAGGAATCCAGGTTTCACAAGAGAACAAAGCACATCAAAAGACGCTTCAATTTCATCCGCGATCTAGTCAAGGAGGGAGACATAGAGATTTGCAAGATACATACGGATCTGAATGTTGCAGACCCGTTGACTAAGCCTCTTCCACGGGCAAAACATGATCAGCACCAGGACTCCATGGGTGTGAGGATCATCACTTTGTAATCTAGATTATTGACTCTAGTTCAAGTGGGAGACTGAAGGAAATATGCCCTAGAGGCAATAATAAAGATGTTATTTGTATTTCCTTATATCATGATAAATGTCTTTTATTCATGCTAGAATTGTATTAACCGGAAACTTGATACATGTGTGAATACATAGACAAAATAGTATGTCCCTAGTATGCCTCTACTTGACTGGCTCATTGATCAAAGATGGCTATGTTTCCTAGCCATAGACATGAGTTGTCATTTGATCAACGGGATCACATCATTAGGAGAATGATGTGATGGACTAGACCCATCCGTTGGCATAGCACTATGATCGTTTAGTTTTACTGCTCTTGCTTTCTTCATGACTTATACATGTTCCTATGACTATGAGATTATGCAACTCCCGAATACCGTAGGAACACCTTGTGTGCTATCAAACGTCACAACGTAACTGGGTGATAATAAAGATGCTCTACAGGTGTCTCCGAAAGTGTTCGTGGTGTTGGCATAGATCAAGATTAGGATTTGTCACTCCGAGTGTCGGAGAGGTATCTCTGGGCCCTTTCGGTAATGCACATCGTAATAAGCCTTGCAAGCAAATGACTAATGAGTTAGTCACGAGATGATGTATTACGGAACAAGTAAAGAGACTTGCCGGTAACGAGATTGAACTAGGTATAGAGATACCGACGATCGAATCTCGGGCAAGTAACATACCGATGACAAAAGGAACAACGTATGTTGTTATGCGGTTTGACCGATAAAGATCTTCGTAGAATATGTAGGAGCCAATATGAGCATCCAGGTTCCGCTATTGGTTATTGACCGGAGATGAGTCTCGGTCATGTCTACATAGTTCTCGAACCCGTAGGGTCCGCACGCTTAACGTTTGATGACGATCGGTATTATGAGTTTATGAGTTTTGATGTACCGAAGGTAGTTAGGAGTCCCGGATGAGATCACGGACATGACGAGGAGTCTCGGAATGTCCGAGACATAAAGATTGATATATTGGACGACTATATTCGGACACCGGAAGCGTTCTGGAAAGTTTCGGAATTTACCGGAGTGCCGGGGGGGTTACCGGAAACCCCCGGGGGAATGGTGGGCCCTGGTAGGCCATAGGGAAGAGAGAGGGCAGCAGCCAGGAGGTGGCATGCCCCCTCCCTAGGAGGAGTCCGAATAGGACAAGGGGAGGGAGGCGCGGCCCCTCTTTCCCTCTCCCTCTCCCTCTCTTTCCTTCCCCCTTCTTCCTTCTTTGGTAGTTCCTACTAGGAATAGGATTGCAATCCTATTCCTAGTAGGATTGCAGCCCTAGCCGCACCATAGGAGGGCCGGCCGGCCTCCCCCTTGCTCCTTTATATACGGGGGCAGGGGCACCCAAAGACACACAAGTTGAATTATTCTAGCCGTGTGCGGTGCCCCCCTCCACAGAAACACACCTCGGTCAACCGTCGCAGTGCTTAGGCGAAGCCCTACGCCGGTAGATACATCATATCCGTCACCACACCGTCGTGCTGACGAAACTCTCCCGTGAAGCTCAGCTGGATCAAGAGCTCGTGGGACGTCATCAAGCTGAACGTGTGCTGAACGCGGAGGTGCCGTACGTTCGGTGCTTGATCGGTTGGATCGCGAAGAAGTTTGACTACATCAACCGCGTCACTTGACGCTTCCGCTTCCGGTCTACGAGGGTACGTAGACACACTCTTCCCTCTCGTTTCTATGCATCTGGTAGATAGATCTTGCGTGATCGTAGGAAATTTTTAAAATACTACGTTCCCCAACACGGCGCGCCGTTGGTGGACGCCAGGCGCTGCTGCTGGCGGCGCTCGAAGTACGCCGCCCATGCCGCGTGGTTGTCGGCGACGTACTTGGGGAGGGAGAGCTCGGTGTCGGTCAGGGAGGCACGCACGACCTCGACCTCCTCGGCAAAGTACTTGGGCTTCGCCACGGCGTCGGGCAATGGGGGAACGGGCACTCCCCCGTCACTGGGCCGCCACCCCGTCGGCCCGGCGCGCATGTCCGGCGGCGCCGGGATGTTCCCCTGGAACAGGAGTCAGGACTCCTGTTCGCGGAGCGAACGGCGGCCGAAGCCGTTGGCCGCCGCCTCGTCTCCGGGGAAACGTTCTGCCATGTCGACGGGCTCGGGAGAGGTAGAGAGGGAGAGAGAGGGGCTGGGCGGCGGCGCTCGGGAGAGGTAGACGGAGAGGGAGTGGGCGACAGCGAGGGGCGAGGCTGGTGTGGGCACAGGCAAGTGAGACCGCCGGCTTTATAGCCGCTCCCGCCCGTGTGTACGCGTGCGAGGGAGGGGACGCGTCGGCGCACCATCCCGTGACGCGTCGCCCGTGAGGAATCAATGGCAAGGCTGACCGACGGCAGCCTTGCCATTGATTCCCCGCGGGAACCGAGGCAGTTGGGGGAAGACGAGCCGCCGTGTCGCTGACACGGCTGGCCCGCGGCTTTTTCGCGCCAAAACTGTTCGCCCCGGCGCCCCCGGGCGCCCCCCCAGCGCGCCGGGTTCGGCCTGGGTCCGCCGGCGCTGTTTTCGGCCCAGGTCGACGAAAATCGGGCTCCTGGGGGCGCGACTGGGCCCTTTTTCGGCGCCGGCACGAAAAAATCGCCTGGGGAGGCCTTCCTGGGGGCGCGGCTGGAGATGCCCTTAGCCCGCTTAGTACTATAGCTATCCCTTCACTATTTGCAATGGCTTCTTTCGGTTTATCCCTTGTTTTATTCGGTTTTCTTTTTCCATTTTTTTCTTCAGTTTTCTTTGTTTGTATCTTTGGTTTTCTTAGTTTTTTTCTCTTTTTTCTTTTTTCAACAAATGTCTAATTTTTTCATGCATATCATAAATTTTTCGTATACATTAGTAACATCTTTACACATGTTTAACATCTTTCAAATACTCCCTCCGTCCCAAAATAAGTGTCTTGACCTTAGTACAACTTTACACTAGAGCTTGTATAAAGTTGAGACACTTATTTTGGGACGAAGGGAGTACATGTTTTGATGTCTATTGTTTGAATACACAATGTATATTTTCGTATACATCTGAATCATTTGTTTAATATTTTAAATATATATGATTAATATTTTTACAAATTCCATTGTTTGAATATGTTTTTGAACTTTTTCTAAATGCATGTTGAATTATTTCTGAACGGGAGTAAACATTTTCTAAAATTACGCAAACATTTTTGTACATTGCATTAAGATCTCTATAAATTACATAAATATATTTTTGAATTGTGTGAATATTTTGAAATTTTGACATATATTTTTTCAACGCTATTAAATATGTTTGAAATTATATAATCCTTTTTAAAATATCACGTACATTGTTTTTAAATGGCACAACATTTTTTTTAAATAGCACGTACACTGTCTTGAAATGCCACAACATTTTTTTAAATATCACATACATTGTTTTTGAATGCCACAATATTTTTGATTGCTATCATTTTTTATAAAAAAAATGTATTAATAATTTTGTAAACCACTTTAATATGTATTGTATTTTTAATTATAAGTATATCTAATTTTTAAATTATACGTATTTGCGATGTTATCCAAAATATGATCAAAAGAAAAATGAAGTAAAATAATGAATGAATAAAAAAAGAAGAAAATTAACTAACATGATGGAACTTACGTGGGCCGGTCCATTAGTAGCTACGCCTGAGGCCAGATTTTCCTCGCTATAAGCGAGGCAAAGCCGCTCCCCTCGATTTTGCCGTGCTTTCTCCGTCTGGGACTAAAGCCCCATTTTTTTTAATAAAAAGGAGAAATGATTTAAATCGAACGACGGATGGAACTCTCAGCCAGCCGTGCCCTCGCTTGTCGTGTTGGCCATGGCTCAGGCACAACCTTTTCACGCGCATCCTTATCTTTCATGTTTCCTTCTCCCACTCATTCTTTCTCTCACGCAGTTTCTTCCTCCTCCTAGAAGCCCCGAGCGTCTTCTCGCTCGTTCTGAACACTACATCTCTCTCGCACACATTCTCTTGCCAGCAGCGGAGGGGCTGACGTGAAGCCGTCATAGTTGACGCTATGGCTATCTACCTTCATGACACGGGGCCCGCGCTGCTGCTTTTCCAGCTCAAGGGGACTGCAAGGCCAGCCGAGGGCAATGTCAACCCACCATGCTATCCTCTGTTATGCTACAAGCGGGGTCGCGAGGATGCTGCAACTGTTGGCCATGATTGGTACAACCGCCGGCCATGGATGCTACAGCGGGGGCGGCGAGCGGCATGGATGCTACAACCGCTGGTTTTTTTTTTTGCCAGCACCGACACTAATTTTGCTGGAACCGGCTACCGATTTAGTTGGGAACCTCAATGGGCGCCGCTTTTTGCTCGAAATGACATTTGATTTTGCTAGAACTGACAAATGATTTTGCTTCAATGGGGCAACAACAAGTGATGATTTGTTGGAACCGACGACGGTGGATGTTACAACCGGCGGCGAGGGATGCTACATCCGACACCCGATTATGTTGGAACCGGTGAGTGATTTTGTTGCAATGGGGACACCGTACACAGAGATTTGCTAGAACTGGCAATGGTGGATGTTAGAATTGGTAACAAGGAATGCTACAACCGACGACAGGAAGACGGGAGGGTCGCGGGTAGCACATCTATTGGTTCTCGCCGGCGGGATCTATCACCAGAGCTCGCCACACCCCCTTCTCCTCGCATGTGTGGTGGGAGAAGGCATGGGGGCTCAGGGAGGATTTATTTTCTATGTGATCCCGTCGTACAAAGAAGAGAGACAACAGGGGCAAATCTAGATCTGACAGTTGCACATGGGTTGATCTGACACACGCGCGGCGAGTGGTCGATATTTTGGGCCGGTCAACCCGCGCCTATCACCCGTCATAAAAAAAACAGAAGCTGAATCTTGGAGGGTGCTATATCTCGCCATATGGGCCGGATTAGCTCCCAGGGAAGCGATTGTAGGCTGATTCAGACCAATTTTAGGAGCTTCTACTTGCCAAAAGAACGAGCTTCTGCTAGTTTTGATCAGTTTTTGTTTGTTTTTCGGTGTTCTCTGTTTCCTTACGGGTTTTCTATTTTTTTATATGTTTATTATTTACCTTTCCTTTTATAATACATGTAAACTTTTTTCATATGCATCTAGAGCCTTTTTTGTATAAGTTGAACATCTTTCAAATATACGGTGAACATGTTTTCAAATACATGTTTTTGGCAATTTTGGAATCCATGTAAAAAAAATATGAAATACAGGCTGATTTTTTTATAATGGCACGAAACATTTTTTAAAAACTATGTAGCCACTAGTTTTCATTTTGCTTTTCCCTTTTTAGTATTTTCAAATACATGTAGAATTTCTTAATTATACATTAAACAATTTTCTTGAATGCGTAACCTTTTTTCATACACAATGATGAAGCTTTTTCTAGTTTTTAATAAATACTCTCTCCGTAAAGAAATAAAAGAGCGTTTAGATTACTAAAATAGTGATCTAAACAATCTTATATTCGTTTACAGAGGGAATACCAACGTAATCTAAATATGCATTGTACATTTTTATAAATTGTATGAAACATTTTTTAACTAAGTGAACATTTTTCACAATGTACAACCATCTTTTGAAATATTATAAACATATTTTTCAAATATGTGATTTTCTTTAAATGTCATTAACATTGTTTTTAAATTATGCTAACTTTTTTTACATTGCACAAACATTCTAAAACGTGAGAAGAACTTTTTTTGAATCGTCCGAAACATTTTCTTCACTACATAAACTTATTTATATATTTCTGATTCATTTCGCTAAAATGCTTTAAATACCAGGAACAATTTCCAGCATGTTATCAATATTATTAAAAGTTGTGCATTATTATTAGTGCACTGCATGGAAGTTTTTGAAATGTCCGATGAACACTATTAAAAATTTAGGTTAAGTGATTTTTAAATATCTATATTTATTGAAATAAGAGAAAAACCAAAGTAAACAAACAAACATTCGTAGCAACTATCAAAATGATCATGTTCCAAGGGAAGCGGTCATGATTTTATTTCTTTTTCTCTGTGTTGGTTTTTATCTTGTTTTCTGTCAATTATTTAATTTATGTGTTTCTTTACCTGTTTTATTTGGGTTTTTTCCTTTCTTTTACTTTTTTCTGATTATTATACTTTATTTGTTTCTTTTTTTAATACGGTGTGCTTCTCATTAAATGTTATGCATTTTTTGTATACATCTGGAGCATTTTTTTATACATATTGGTCATTTTTTAAATAAACCAAAAACATTTCTTCAATACATGTTTTGAACATTGTTTCGAATACATTTTAAATATTTGTCAAATCAACATTGAACCTCTTTTTAATGAGACGGAACAGTTTTTAAGACTTTGCAAACATTTGCTTTTGTTTTCCTTTTTCCC
Organism: Secale cereale; assembly: GCA_902687465.1. NCBI lineage: Eukaryota > Viridiplantae > Streptophyta > Magnoliopsida > Poales > Poaceae > Secale > Secale cereale. The sequence goes on from LR738712.1 coordinate 808,637,995, forward strand.
CTTTTATGTTTTTCGAATACCATTAGACTTTTTTCAGTACAGTTGTATATAGTTTTTATGCATGCATAAAATATTTTCGGTACACATTGTTTATTTTTAAAACAAATATTAGATTTTATTTTCAAATAAATTATAAACATTTAAAAATACGCAATGAACATTTTTTGAATGGTATGAAACTCTTTTTGACTATATGAACATTCTTTATGTTTCACTAATATGTTTTAATTTCACGAACATATTCTTGAAACGCGTGAACCTTTTTTTTTTGTCACAAACACTTTTTTAATTACACTAGTGTTTTTACTCTTCATAAACACAATGAAAAATGTGAAGAAATTTATTTGAATGCTTAAAACACTTCTTATATCACGTGACTTTTTTATATTGCGTAAACTTAATTATTTGTTTGGTACATGTGAACAGTTTATAAATTCGCGAGCAATTTTTTGATTGCTATCAACATTTTTAGATGGTGTGCTTCATTATGTTTAGACTATATGAAAGTTTTCTAAATGTGTGATTAATGCTATTTCAAATTTAAGTAAAGTAATTTCGAAATATCTAAATATTTTTTGGATTTTTTTTATAAAAATAAATTTATTGAAAAATAGAAACAAAAGCGAACGAACTAACATTCATAGTAACTAACATGCTGGTCTACTAAGTAACGCGTCATGTAGAACCGGAGGACGCTCGCGCTCAGGTGCAGGCGAACTATAGATGCCAAGTCCTATAAGCGCCGAATATTGGTCATTTGGTACAGAGCGTTGTACACTTGGGTTTATAGCGGGCCAGCCCATCCCACCTCCTTCTACTCTTCTGCTTTCCCGTTTAAAAACCCCAAAAATCGAAATATGTATGTGGCAACCGTGTGGCAGACTGCAAAACTGCCACACGATCTCATCAACGTCTATTATGAATCTAGCGGACACGATCCCGCCTGGAAGCCAACCGTTATCTCTCTCCCGTGCCCGCTCCAGCCGTGCCGCCAGGAAGGCTTCGTGCGCCCGCGCGATGCGCTCATCCTTGCAAAACTACCGAACGACTCTCTGGCCCTTCGATCCCGATCGAATCACAGCGCTCATCCTCTATTTTTTCTCAGCGTTGACTGCTTGTCCCTTTCTTCACCTCTCATCACAGGTGCGTCCGTTCTCGACGGCCGTTTCCGCCGGCCCTGCATGCCACCGGCTGCTGTCGACGTGCGCCTCCGTCCGCCTTCCGCACCAGATCCGCAACAGTGCCGCCGGATCCTAGCCCCCTGCGCATGCCCCACGAGCTCCTGCTCCACGAGGGGCCAACATTCTGGAGGAGTACGCCGTGAGGGCCGAGGCGGCCGTCGAGGACAAGGGCGGTGGTGCCCAGCCGGCCTCGTCGCCTGGCGCCATGTTTGACGGGATCCTGGGGGCTTGCCTCGTGCTGGTGTGCTGTTACATGTGTTGTCCTAGGGATCTCATGCTTGATGCTTCTCTGCATTTTTACTTCTTGTTTTGTATTTCTTCAGGAATTGGAGCGTGTGGTAGTTTTAGCTGAATAATTCTGTGAGTGGCGTGCAGTCTCCATGGGAACATCCAACAAGTAAGAATCCATCACTTAATCTATACGTACATTGATGCGTGCACAGTGCAAAGCAGGTGTAGACTCTCTGGATTTTGATGATGATGACGATGAGTTTGCAGGTTCATTCAGGTGGGAAATGAGAAGATGTTCAGGCCTAAGAAGTTGCAGATGCTTGGGTCAAAGTTCAGGAGGATGGAGGAGACGCTCAAGGACAACATCGAGTCCTATATGTGTACATGCATATTGAGCTGAGCTTGGCTATGCTGTCGGATGGGTTGAAAGATAGACGAGAATACATCATGCTTGCCTTCAAAGACGTGAAAATAACTCATTGTGTTTTGTAGCTGCATCTGTAGAATGAAAGTAAAATGATAGCTTTATGTGTCAATACATATTTTTTTAAGCATCGTAGGCTTATGTATAAAGACCATGGTAAAAAAAATTATGTAAGCATATGATACATATTATCATGCTATTTATGTAAGGATTTATTGTAGGCTTACGTAAGTTACCATGTTATTTACACGAAAATATGTTATTTGCACGGACAAAAATTGACTCAAAACATGTTATTGCAATTATACCCAACGGTAATTTCTGCAAAGATAGCATGATAATATGTATTGTAGGCATGATAACTTGCGTTCAAAACACTGCGGTAACTTTTTGATCTGGAAAAAAATTGTTTAAATGTACCCGATAATTTTTGTGTAAATAGCATGGTTTTTTAAGCAACGCAGACTTGATAACTTTACATCCAAAACAGCATGTTAACATTTGACCTAGATTCTTTTTTGTTCAAATATACCCAGGGAATTTATGTGTAAATAACATGATAATATAAGTGCCGCATAACCGAGAACCTAGATACAAACATCATAGTAACTTTTAGACCGGAAAAAAATACTCTCGATAACTTATGTAAAAATAGCACGGTAATATACAAACCTCATACCCCCTGTAAATTATGAGAAAATAGCATGGTAATATATGAACCGTATACCCGATAACTTACGTATAAACACCGCGACAACTTTGATCAAGTGGAATTTTTGGTTAAAAAACAATCCCCCGGCCAGTAACTTATGTGAACATAGCATGGTAATATACAAACTGGATACCAAATAACTTATGTACAAACACCACGGTAACTATGACCAAGAGGGAAAAAAGTTGTTGAAAAATATACCTCGATAACTTATGTGAAAATAGCACGGTAATATACGAACTGCACACCCGATAACTTACGTACAAATACCGTGACAATATTGACCAAGGGGATTTTGTTGTTGAAAAACAATCCCCGATAACTTATGTGAAAATAGCACAGTAATATATGAACCACATACCCGATAACTTACGTGTAAACACCGCGATAACTATGACTAAGAGGGAAAAATGTTATTGAAAAACAATCCCCCGACAACTTATTGCAAAATAGCACGGTAATACACGAACCATACATACTCAATAAGTTAAGTACAAACAGTAACTATGACTAAGAGGAAAAAATGTTGTTGAAAAACAACCCCGAGCAACTTATGTCAAAATAGCATGATAATACACGAACCACATACCCAATAAGTTAAGTACAAACACTATGGTAACTATGACTAAGAGGAAAAATATATTGAAAAACATAATCCGGTAACTTACGTGAAAATAGCATGATAATATATGTAGCACATACCTGATAATTTACGTACAAATACGACGACAACTTTGACCAAGATGAAAGAGTTGTTGAAAAACATACAAACAGTAACTTATATGGAAATAGCACGGTAATATACAAAGCACAAATTCGATAACTTCTATACGGACACCATGGTAATGTTGACTAAGGGGAAAAATGTTGTTGAAAAACACACCCCGTCAACTTATGTGAAACTAGTATGATATATACGAACAACATACCCGATAACTTACGTACAAATATCGCGGTAACATTTACATACCCGATAATTTCTGTGTAAATAGCATGGTAATATAAACACCACAGACATGATAACTTACATCAAAACACCATGATAACTTATTACCCTGGAACTAATAGTTGTTGAAAAGTGTATCCTCACTAACCCTTTTTTAAAGTAGATCTAATACACGCAACTAGACCTAATAGCTTATGCCTCATCTCTCTTTGCCATTTTTAACAGTAGATCACTTGTTCAAACTAAAAAAAAAGACACATATACACATTCTATAAAGCCTCCTGAGATACCCTGGAAAATAAAATTTTACAGAGAACTTCCTGCATAAATTTACACATAAAATGCAGCGTCAACAATGCACCAAAAAAGGGCGGAGGATTCATTTTTCTATGTGTTAAGGCAGTAGTGCAATGGATTAAAATGTTGATTTCCATTGATGTAACAAGAAAGAAGCCTTGGCCTGTTGGTTACTCTGTCTAGTATTTGTGCTTGACTACCCTTTTGTTATCAAGGTTCGAGTCCCATCAAAGGCAGAGTTTTTTTTTGTAAAAAAAAAACCCTCGAGAATCGAGTCCCGTCAAGCGAGAGATGCGGGGATCGAATCGAGCGAGAGACGCGGAGGGCTCGTTCGAGTTGCTCAAGCCTGGTCGGATGGATGGTTTGGACGTTTTGCTAACGGGCACACAGTTGCCAGTTATCAAAGTCCCCCAAAAATAATGCATCCGCCTTCCGTCCGTTCAGGTAGCAACCGCGCAACCAGTTGGATCAGATGACCGGATGTGCTACTATCCTTTTTTCTGTTCCATATAAAATCCAAAAAATGCAGCTGTTTTCCTGTTTGCTCTCTTTTTCTTTTCCTTTTTTTGTATCTTGTTTTTTCTTTTTCCTGTGGACTTTTTCAAAGGTGGGATTTTTTGGCTAAGTCGAAGAATTTTTTTCAATTTATATAAACTTTTTTAAATTCGATGAACTTTCCTCAAATTCCATGAACCTTTTTCAAATCTGATGATTTTTTTAAATCAGTAACTTTTTTCAAACTGACAAACTTTCTTCAAACTCGATGAACTGCTTTTCAAATTCAATGTTTTTTAAATCAATGATTGTGACGACCCCGGCCCGACCGTGCACTAATCATACACGCAAATGCACACGATCAAGCCTAAGGACTCACGTGAAGGAATCACAGCACAACTCTAAAACATAAATAAATACATACAAGTTATATATTACAAGCCAGGGGCCTCGAGGGCTCGAATACATAACAAGTGTCACACACATAGTCAGCGGAAGCATTAGATGTCTGGGTACAGACATAGAACACAAGTTCAGATAGGCCTCATACGAGGCGGGGCAAAAGAAAAACTACGATCGAAAAGGCGCAGGCCTCCTGCCTGGGACCTCCGATCCTACTCCTGGTCGTCGTCCGCCGGCTCCTCGTAGAAGTACTCGCCGGCCGGGTAGTAGTAGTAGCCAGCCTCGGGCTGGTAGTAGTAGTCGTCAACGGGGGCTGCAGGCACCATGGCTCCGTCGTCTGGTTTATCATGCGGGAAGGACAAAAGGGGAAGCAAAGCAACCGTGAGTACTCATCCAAAGTACTCAGCAAGACTTACATCAGATCTATACTAAGCAATGCATTATTTTCAAATGAGGCTTTATGTGGGTGGACTAGACTGCAGAATGCCAGAGTAGAGAGGGGAAAAGCCTAGTCCTGACGAAGACTAGCATCTTCAGGGTCTTGCAGCAATTAGAAGGGTTCAGATTAGTACATCATAATGTAAAGTGTTTATAGAATATCAACCTCGGCCGGGGATCCTTCCTCGACTCCCTGCGAGAAAGCAATCCCAGAGCCCTACCTCATATCTCAAGTCACCAGTTCTAGTTGTACCGAAGTGGATACAACTCCGAGTGTCCGTTACCGTAGGACAGGCTATCGATAGATGTTTTCTTCCCTGCAGGGGTGCACCAAGTTACCCACCACGCTCGCTTAACTCCGGCCGGACACACCATCAGGTCGTGCCCGCCCTCGGCCAAACAATACGACGCAACCCGACCGGAAACCGCCAGAGAGGATCGAGCACGCCGGACTAATCCTATGCCCCCGGGGGTCATGGCCGTCGCCCCGGACACTCCTGCACGTTGCGAGGCCGTTCGGTAGCAGACCTAGCAACCCCTTATACAAGCACGCAGTTGCATCCTGGGTCCAATCCGAACGGGCCGCTCAATCGCTGACGTCATGACGACTCCGGCTGATGTATACGACGCAGAGCACCCACTCACACCCACGTGGTGGTTAGTGCTATCGGACCCGGAGGCCCCTCGGATCAAATATCCAAATCGCTTAGTGTATTGGGAGCGCGCGGTAACGAGCAGAGCCTACGATACTGTTGGCCCCGTCGTCCCGTCTCGAGGACTTGTGACAAGGACTATGAATGACCGGCCACGCCTCGTAGTTATCTCGCGGGTACCCTCACTGGTCACCCGACTCCACAGCTCACGCCTCAAAGGCACTCGCGGGTACCCCTCTGGGTCAACCCGCCTCCATCCAACATGTGTAGTAGTAACTTCAAAGTGTCTTCAGACGCACGATACCTCTGGCCGCACGCCTTTGTTCCTGGCGACGTCCGGCCTCGGGGATCGATACGTCTTTAAACACGGTACGGTAAACCAGGGCATCCGTGTGGTTTTCATGCCGATGAGGAATCCGAGGAATCACCCTCGTTGGACTCCTAAACGACAAGTCCCGTTAAGGTGGTACCGGAGGAATCACCCTCGGCGGTAATCACCATAGCGGATGCACGACAAAAGCTAAGTCGGAAGTGGGAAGAGGAATCACCCTCGGTAACCCACAACGAGATAGCTATACTACAGGGACAACATCGGAAGTGAGTTCGGAGGTATCACCCTCGTCACCTGATGTTAACTCTGCGGAGTCGAGCATATTAGGGGGTGTGCGGTGATGTGAAGAAGGTCAGGGGAAGGGGCTCGATCACTTGATCGAGGCAAGGGTACTATGCGAGGCAACTACGAGAAAGCGGGACCACAGCAGTGCTACTCAACCTATACTAAGCAGTTTATGAATAAAGACAGGTATCAACAGTATTGCAAAAACAGGCTATGCAACAGTAATAGGAGCAGTAGCAGTAGCAGCAATTCTAATGCAAGAATAAGAGAGAGTAGACATAGGCGATATCGGAATGATCAAAGGGGGGGTTGCTTGCCTGGTTGCTCGGTGGCAAAAGCAAGGTCGTCGGTGGGGGAACCAATCACCGGGACGGCGTCGGTCTCTGGAGCGGCGTCAGCGTCGGACTCTACCGAGAGAGAAGAGGGGGGGAAGAAACAGATAAATACACAGAATACAAGCATCACAAAGCGTGCTAAGCTAACGTGCAGTGCAGGGTGGCCTAAAAACATGTCTAAGTCATATTGGTTATTTTTAGGAATTAACTGGGTTTATTTACCGGGTGTATGTGCACTATTCATCTACCGGAAACGGGCTAAAAGTTGCGGGTTCACCTCCGTAGAGGGTCCCGTCACGAAAACAGATAGCACGGTTAGCTTCGTCTCGTCGTTCTGAGCAACTTTCATGTAGAAAGTTTTTCCATCCGAGCTACGGTTTAAAAGATATGAATTTCTAAAGATTATTGGAATTTCTGGAATTATTTCTATTTAACAGAAATGAATTATTGCGCCAGCATGACATCACAGTGACGTCAGCAGTCGGCTGACCAGGCCAAACCTGACCTGTGGGTCCAGTGGGACCCACATGTCAGCCTCTGTTACTTTAACAGAGTGTTAAACTAACTAATTAAGATAATTAGGGGTGTGGGCTCCATATGTCAGTGACTTATCAGTTAAACTAATTAACTTTTATTTATAAAAACGTTTTAATTAACTCTAATTCGCAGGGGCCCACATGTCATTGACTGGGGTTGCCCAGTCAGCAAGGTTGACTGGGTCAACCCAGTCAACTGGGGCCCCCAGGGCCCACTGGCAGTGACACTGCGGGCGGGGCCCACTGGCCACGTCGGCGCCGGCGCCGGAATCACGCCGGCGACCAAAATACGCGGCGGCGATCGCCGGAGTTGGCCGGAATCGCGCTACGGTGGTCCGTTTGGCGCGCGGCTAGGCGCGTTCGAACGGCCACTTGACCGCGCGTCCAACGGTGGTGGTGGCGTCGCCGGGGTCGGCGTGTAACGACGGCGGCGATCAACGCGGCGGACGCCGGCGTTCGGGATCGATCGGGTCCGTGGCTGCAGCTCGCTTTCGAGCACGCTAAGTGGGTGGGCGGGAGCAGCAGCTCGCCAGAAGCGTGCCAGCGCTACTGGTTCGAGCAATGGGGCTCGGGGACGAGCGCTACGCCGGTAATGGCGGGCGGCGGAGCTCGGCTACGGTGAGATCGGCGTTGCGGGCCACGCAGAGGTGCGATAGCGGTGGCGTTGGACGTGCTTGAGCTCCAGGAGCTCATTGCTAGGCTCAGATGCTCATGACAGTGACGATGGCCACGGCGGCGAAGCGATCTACGGCGGCGAGCTTGCGGTCATGGCGGAGCTGCGGCTAGCGGGCTCGTGCGAGCGAGCGGAGAAGAGAGGACGGGGGAGAAGCTCACCGTGAGGGCGCAAGTAGGCCCGGCGACAGCTTAGGAGCAGCAGGCGGAGCGAATCGATGGCGGCGAGCTGCGGTGGCCGGAGATGGGGACGGAGGAGCTCCGGCGCTTCGGTGCTCGCCAGGTCCAGCTGAGGCCACCGGTCGATGGAGAAGACGATAGCGGTGCTCCTCGACACGACGGCGGAGCACGGTGGTGGCTGTGGCCGCGTCGTCTACGGCGGCGAGTTCGCAGCGGCGCTCGGATGCGAGGGGATGAGGCGAGCGAGCTGGGGAAGAGAGGAAGGGGAGGGCGCCGAATGGAGAGGGAGGCCAGGGGAGAGGGGCGGAGGCGTTCTTATCCTCTCCCACCTGCCCTCGTCGCGGTGGCGACCGGAGACGGCGCGGGCGCGCGCGGTCCAGGGCGGCGGTGACACGGGGAGGGAGCAGGTGAGGGGAGATGGGCTGGGCCTTGCGGCCCAGTAACAGGTAAGTGGCCCTCCTGGCCTTTTCTGCTTTATACCTTATGCTTTTCTTTTGTTTATTTAAACACAGAGAGAGAAATGAATTTAATTGAGCATCCTATTCACTTAGGAAAAATATGGAACATGGCCCAATATTTCCAGAGCATTTTTATCCACTGCCACAACAATTTTTGAGGATTTTTGGAATCTGTCTGGAATTTTCACAAATAGTTTAGCATTTAAAAATGCTGAAATGGTGCTGAAATAATTGCTACTGCTCATCTTTGCACATGAGTGATGTTGTTTTCCTTAACAAATAGATGTTATGGAATTTTTGCAAGATGATGAACATTTTTGCAGCAACTTTGGTGCAACTTCATTTTGCTTTTGAATTTGCATTGATTTCAGAGGGAAATTTGAATTGGGAGCTTAACCACTGTGATTAATTAATGCAAATGAAGATGACTTGGCATCATTAGCAGAGTAACACAGTAGTTAATACATAGGGGTGTTACAAATTCTCCTCCTCTAAAAGAAATTCTCGTCCCGAGAATTTAGGAGGTAGAAGCAAAGAGGTCGGGGTATTCCGCCCGAAGATTTTCCTCGCGTTCCCAAGTGGCTTCTTCTTCAGTATGATTTGACCACTGTACTTTCAGGAACTTGGTTGTCTTCTGACGGGTCCGACGTTCAGCTTGATCGAGGATGCGGATCGGATGCTCCTTATAAGAAAGATCATCTTGAAGCTCGAGCATCTCGTGATCCACAGCACGATGCGGGGACTCCTTGAAAGATCGGCGGAGTTGCGACACATGGAACACATCGTGGATATGAGAGAATTGCGGAGGCAATTGCAATTTGTAAGCCACAAATCCACGTCTAGCAACCACGGAAAGGGGCCAATGTAGCGTGGAGCTAACTTGCCCTTGATACCGAAACGGTGCGTGCCCTTCATAGGGGTGACACGAAGATAAACTTGATCACCTGGTTGATAAGTCAATCCCGATCTCTTGCGATCAAAGTTGCTCTTCTGGCGATCTTGAGCCGCCTTGAGATTCTCACGCACGATACGGACTTGCTCTTCGGCGTGTTGAATAATGTCCGGACCAATAACTTGTCGTTCCCCAGTTTCTGACCAGTTCAGAGGGGTTCGACACTTACGTCCGTACAGAACTTCAAAGGGAGCCATCTTCAAGCTTGCTTGATAGCTGTTGTTATACGAGAACTCGGCATATGGAAGGGATTCTTCCCATTTCTTACCGAATGATATAACACAAGCTCGCAGCATATCTTCAAGCACTTGATTGACTCGTTCAACTTGACCTTGGGACTGGGGGTGATAAGCTGAACTCCAGCTGATATGAGTTCCCAAAGCTTCTTGAAAACTTTCCCAGAACTTGGAAGTGAACAGGGTGCCACGGTCCGAACTGATCTCCTTCGAAATACCGTGGAGGGAAACAATTCGGGAGATATACAGTTCTGCTAACTGGCTAGCAGTGATAGTCTCCTTGATTGGCAGGAAGTGTGCAACCTTTGAGAGTTGGTCGACGACGACAAGAATGGCATCGTTACCCTTCTGGGACTTAGGAAATCCAGTAATGAAATCCATCTGCACCTTATCCCATTTCCACAGCGGAATAGGAAGAGGTTGCAGAAGTCCAGCAGGCTTCTGATGTTCTGCCTTCACGCGACGACAGACATCGCATTCAGCAACATAATGAGCAATATCCCGCTTCATATTAGGCCACCAGTACCTTTGGCGGAGATCACGATACATCTTAGTACTACCAGGATGAATAGACAGCGGTGTATCATGGGCCTCCTTCATGACCTTGTCAGTCATTAGGTCGAAACGAGTTACCACAATGCGGCCTCGGAAATACAAGGTTCCATCTTCGGATATCGAGAAATCCCTGTATTTCGGAAGATGCAGTTCCTGTTTCACAACCTCAACGTAAGCATCTCTGGTTTGCGCTACCTTGACAGCCTTCTCAAGATCCGGTTGTATCACAAGGTCATTAAGCAAACCATGTGGAACGATATGCAGATTCAGCTTGCGTAATTCCTCATAAAGACGAGGCTGAGCTCGCCTAACCTTGAGGTTGGTGCTGTATGACTTGCGACTCAAGGCATCGGCCATCACATTAGCCTTGCCAGGGGTATAAGAAATACCGTAGTCGTATTCAGAAATAGTTTCCAACCATCGCTGTTGGCGGAGATTAAGATCCGGCTGAGTGAATAAATATTTCAAACTTTGATGATCAGTATAAATCTCACACCGGTTACCGAGAAGGTAATGTCGCCATAGCTTCAATGCAAAGATCACTGCAGCAAGTTCAAGATCATGCACTGGGTAATTCTCTTCATGCGGACGCAATTGACGCGATGCATAAGCAACTACTCTTCGTTCTTGCATTAGGACACAACCCAAGCCTTGACGAGAGGCGTCACAATATATCACGAAGTCCTTGCGAGAATCTGGAGGAGCAAGCACTGGAGCAGAAACGAGCTTGTCCTTAAGAGCTTGAAAGCTTTCCTGGCATTTATCTGTCCACTCAAACTTAACGCCTTTGTGAAGCAGATTAGTCAGGGGCTTGGCAATCTTGGAAAAGTTCTCGACGAAGCGACGACAATAGCTTGCAAGGCCGAGAAAACTTCTCACTTGCTTGACATTCTTCGGAGGAGTCCAGTCCAGAATAGCCTGAACCCGTTCCGGATTAACGGCAATGCCATCCTTGGAAATCACATGTCCAAGGTAGGTTACTTCAGAAAGCCAGAACTCGCATTTGGAAAACTTAGCATAAAGCTGATGCTCTCGCAGCTTCTCCAGAACAAGGCGAAGATGTTCGGCGTGTTCTTCCTTGTTCTTCGAGAATACCAGAATATCATCCAGATATACCACGACGAACTTGTCGAGGTAATCCATGAATATATAATTCATCAGGCGGGAGAAGGTAGCTGGAGCATTAGTCAGTCCAAAAGACATGACAGTGTACTCATAAGAGCCATAGCGAGTAACAAATGCAGTCTTTGGAATATCCTCTTCGCGAACACGGATCTGGTGATAACCCAACCTCAAGTCGAGTTTAGAAAACACCGATGATCCAGCCAGTTGATCATATAAGTCATTGATCCGAGGAAGCGGATATTTATTCTGGATGGTTGCCTGGTTGATAGGGCGGTAATCTTGTACCAGCCTATTCGTACCATCTTTCTTCTTGACGAAAAGAGACGGTGCTCCCCAGGCAGAGGAACTAGGACGGATGAAGCCCTTTTTGAGTGACTTGTCGATTTCCTCCTTAAGCTCAAGGAGCTCATGCGGTGGCATCTTGTAAGGACGCTTCGCAATAGGAGTAGTACCCGGCTTCAAGTCAATAACAAATTCGACGGCTCGAGCAGGGGGTATTCCTGGAAGTTCTTCTGGGAAGACATCCGGGAAATCACATACAACTGGTATGCTTTCGAGCCCTTCAAGTGGTGAAGCATTCAATGCATTTAAGGCATAGATTTGAGCCTCGGCATTACGGGATACACGAGCGCGGCAATTCACGAGTTGATTCGAGGGGTGCCGAAGACGTACAGTCTTGGTGGCACAATCAATTTGGGCCTCGTGAGCCTCCAACCAATCCATTCCTAGGATAAGGTCGATGCCGCAGGATTTCAGGACAATGGGGTACGCCTGAAATTTTCTCTCTTCAATCTCAACACTAACTTGAGGACAGAAGAGGGTAGATCGGCAAGGACCCGCGGAGTTTTGTATTTTTACTGGATGATACAGTGTGTCAAATTTGATATCATGCTTGAGTGCAAAAGGTTCAGATATGAACGAATCAGACTTGTCAAGTCCTGATGATAATTAAACAGAACTTGGTGAGAAAGGTTAAACAAACAAATGGAAAGGAATGATTATCAGACTAATCAGGTCAATGATAAGAAACCGCACTGATATCCAGCTCTCCGGGTAGATGTGAAAACGAGAACCTAATGGAGTTAGTAAAACTTAACCCGAATAGACGAGAGAGAAGAGTCCCAGAGTATAGACGAGGAATAAAAGAAGCTACACCACCCAAGTGGCGACGTGGGGCCATAAGCCACACAGCCAAGTTAGTAAAACAGTTTTTGACCTCTAGACTCAACTTCGACCAAGGAGTTGGAAAGGGGTTCCTACAGGCAGTCGGCTCTGATACCAACCTGTGACGACCCCGGCCCGACCGTGCACTAATCATACACGCAAATGCACACGATCAAGCCTAAGGACTCACGTGAAGGAATCACAGCACAACTCTAAAACATAAATAAATACATACAAGTTATATATTACAAGCCAGGGGCCTCGAGGGCTCGAATACATAACAAGTGTCACACACATAGTCAGCGGAAGCATTAGATGTCTGGGTACAGACATAAAACACAAGTTCAGATAGGCCTCATACGAGGCGGGGCAAAAGAAAAACTACGATCGAAAAGGCGCAGGCCTCCTGCCTGGGACCTCCGATCCTACTCCTGGTCGTCGTCCGCCGGCTCCTCGTAGAAGTACTCGCCGGCCGGGTAGTAGTAGTAGCCAGCCTCGGGCTGGTAGTAGTAGTCGTCAACGGGGGCTGCAGGCACCATGGCTCCGTCGTCTGGTTTATCATGCGGGAAGGACAAAAGGGGAAGCAAAGCAACCGTGAGTACTCATCCAAAGTACTCAGCAAGACTTACATCAGATCTATACTAAGCAATGCATTATTTTCAAAGGAGGCTTTATGTGGGTGGACTAGACTGCAGAATGCCAGAGTAGAGAGGGGAAAAGCCTAGTCCTGACGAAGACTAGCATCTTCAGGGTCTTGCAGCAATTAGAAGGGTTCAGATTAGTACATCATAATGTAAAGTGTTTATAGAATATCAACCTCGGCCGGGGATCCTTCCTCGACTCCCTGCGAGAAAGCAATCCCAGAGCCCTACCTCATATCTCAAGTCACCAGTTCTAGTTGTACCGAAGTGGATACAACTCCGAGTGTCCGTTACCGTAGGACAGGCTATCGATAGATGTTTTCTTCCCTGCAGGGGTGCACCAAGTTACCCACCACGCTCGCTTAACTCCGGCCGGACACACCATCAGGTCGTGCCCGCCCTCGGCCAAACAATACGACGCAACCCGACCGGAAACCGCCAGAGAGGATCGAGCACGCCGGACTAATCCTATGCCCCCGGGGGTCATGGCCGTCGCCCCGGACACTCCTGCACATTGCGAGGCCGTTCGGTAGCAGACCTAGCAACCCCTTATACAAGCACGCAGTTGCATCCTGGGTCCAATCCGAACGGGCCGCTCAATCGCTGACGTCGTGACGACTCCGGCTGATGTATACGACGCAGAGCACCCACTCACACCCACGTGGTGGTTAGTGCTATCGGACCCGGAGGCCCCTCGGATCAAATATCCAAATCGCTTAGTGTATTGGGAGCGCGCGGTAACGAGCAGAGCCTACGATACTGTTGGCCCCGTCGTCCCGTCTCGAGGACTTGTGACAAGGACTATGAATGACCGGCCACGCCTCGTAGTTATCTCGCGGGTACCCTCACTGGTCACCCGACTCCACAGCTCACGCCTCAAAGGCACTCGCGGGTACCCCTCTGGGTCAACCCGCCTCCATCCAACATGTGTAGTAGTAACTTCAAAGTGTCTTCAGACGCACGATACCTCTGGCCGCACGCCTTTGTTCTTGGCGACGTCCGGCCTCGGGGATCGATACGTCTTTAAACACGGTACGGTAAACCAGGGCATCCGTGTGGTTTTCATGCCGATGAGGAATCCGAGGAATCACCCTCGTTGGACTCCTAAACGACAAGTCCCGTTAAGGTGGTACCGGAGGAATCACCCTCGGCGGTAATCACCATAGCGGATGCACGACAAAAGCTAAGTCGGAAGTGGGAAGAGGAATCACCCTCGGTAACCCACAACGAGATAGCTATACTACAGGGACAACATCGGAAGTGAGTTCGGAGGTATCACCCTCGTCACCTGATGTTAACTCTGCAGAGTCGAGCATATTAGGGGGTGTGCGGTGATGTGAAGAAGGTCAGGGGAAGGGGCTCGATCGCTTGATCGAGGCAAGGGTACTATGCGAGGCAACTACGAGAAAGCGGGACCACAGCAGTGCTACTCAACCTATACTAAGCAGTTTATGAATAAAGACAGGTATCAACAGTATTGCAAAAACAGGCTATGCAACAGTAATAGGAGCAGTAGCAGTAGCAGCAATTCTAATGCAAGAATAAGAGAGAGTAGACATAGGCGATATCGGAATGATCAAAGGGGGGTTGCTTGCCTGGTTGCTCGGTGGCAAAAGCAAGGTCGTCGGTGGGGGAACCAATCACCGGGACGGCGTCGGTCTCTGGAGCGGCGTCAGCGTCGGACTCTACCGAGAGAGAAGAGGGGGGGAAGAAACAGATAAATACACAGAATACAAGCATCACAAAGCGTGCTAAGCTAACGTGCAGTGCAGGGTGGCCTAAAAACATGTCTAAGTCATATTGGTTATTTTTAGGAATTAACTGGGTTTATTTACCGGGTGTATGTGCACTATTCATCTACCGGAAACGGGCTAAAAGTTGCGGGTTCACCTCCGTAGAGGGTCCCGTCACGAAAACAGATAGCACGGTTAGCTTCGTCTCGTCGTTCTGAGCAACTTTCATGTAGAAAGTTTTTCCATCCGAGCTACGGTTTAAAAGATATGAATTTCTAAAGATTATTGGAATTTCTGGAATTATTTCTATTTAACAGAAATGAATTATTGCGCTAGCATGACATCACAGTGACGTCAGCAGTCGGCTGACCAGGCCAAACCTGACCTGTGGGTCCAATGGGACCCACATGTCAGCCTCTGTTACTTTAACAGAGTGTTAAACTAACTAATTAAGATAATTAGGGGTGTGGGCTCCATATGTCAGTGACTTATCAGTTAAACTAATTAACTTTTATTTATAAAAACGTTTTAATTAACTCTAATTCGCAGGGGCCCACATGTCATTGACTGGGGTTGCCCAGTCAGCAAGGTTGACTGGGTCAACCCAGTCAACTGGGGCCCCCAGGGCCCACTGGCAGTGACACTGCGGGCGGGGCCCACTGGCCACGTCGGCGCCGGCGCCGGAATCACGCCGGCGACCAAAATACGCGGCGGCGATCGCCGGAGTTGGCCGGAATCGCGCTACGGTGGTCCGTTTGGCGCGCGGCTAGGCGCGTTCGAACGGCCACTTGACCGCGCGTCCAACGGTGGTGGTGGCGTCGCCGGGGTCGGCGTGTAACGACGGCGGCGATCAACGCGGCGGACGCCGGCGTTCGGGATCGATCGGGTCCGTGGCTGCAGCTCGCTTTCGAGCACGCTAAGTGGGTGGGCGGGAGCAGCAGCTCGCCAGAAGCGTGCCAGCGCTACTGGTTCGAGCAATGGGGCTCGGGGACGAGCGCTACGCCGGTAATGGCGGGCGGCGGAGCTCGGCTACGGTGAGATCGGCGTTGCGGGCCACGCAGAGGTGCGATAGCGGTGGCGTTGGACGTGCTTGAGCTCCAGGAGCTCATTGCTAGGCTCAGATGCTCATGATAGTGACGATGGCCACGGCGGCGAAGCGATCTACGGCGGCGAGCTTGCGGTCATGGCGGAGCTGCGGCTAGCGGGCTCGTGCGAGCGAACGGAGAAGAGAGGACGGGGGAGAAGCTCACCGTGAGGGCGCAAGTAGGCCCGGCGACAGCTTAGGAGCAGCAGGCGGAGCGAATCGATGGCGGCGAGCTGCGGTGGCCGGAGATGGGGACGGAGGAGCTCCGGCGCTTCGGTGCTCGCCAGGTCCAGCTGAGGCCACCGGTCGATGGAGAAGACGATAGCGGTGCTCCTCGACACGACGGCGGAGCACGGTGGTGGCTGTGGCCGCGTCGTCTACGGCGGCGAGTTCGCAGCGGCGCTCGGATGCGAGGGGATGAGGCGAGCGAGCTGGGGAAGAGAGGAAGGGGAGGGCGCCGAATGGAGAGGGAGGCCAGGGGAGAGGGGCGGAGGCGTTCTTATCCTCTCCCACCTGCCCTCGTCGCGGTGGCGACCGGAGACGGCGCGGGCGCGCGCGGTCCAGGGCGGCGGTGACACGGGGAGGGAGCAGGTGAGGGGAGATGGGCTGGGCCTTGCGGCCCAGTAACAGGTAAGTGGCCCTCCTGGCCTTTTCTGCTTTATACCTTATGCTTTTCTTTTGTTTATTTAAACACAGAGAGAGAAATGAATTTAATTGAGCATCCTATTCACTTAGGAAAAATATGGAACATGGCCCAATATTTCCAGAGCATTTTTATCCACTGCCACAACAATTTTTGAGGATTTTTGGAATCTGTCTGGAATTTTCACAAATAGTTTAGCATTTAAAAATGCTGAAATGGTGCTGAAATAATTGCTACTGCTCATCTTTGCACATGAGTGATGTTGTTTTCCTTAACAAATAGATGTTATGGAATTTTTGCAAGATGATGAACATTTTTGCAGCAACTTTGGTGCAACTTCATTTTGCTTTTGAATTTGCATTGATTTCAGAGGGAAATTTGAATTGGGAGCTTAACCACTGTGATTAATTAATGCAAATGAAGATGACTTGGCATCATTAGCAGAGTAACACAGTAGTTAATACATAGGGGTGTTACAATGATGTTTTTTTTCAACATCGTTGAACTTTTTTTCAAAACCGTTGAACTTATTTCGAAATTGAAAATTTTCTTTTGAAAATCGATGAAATCTTTCCCAAACTGACGAACGTTTTTTCAAATCGATGAGTTTTTTTCATATTTATTATTTTTCTTCAAAATTGATCAACATTTTTACGTCATTTCGCAAAAAAGAAAAAGAAAAAACACTATTTTCTGGGAGTGCGATCGAGAGCGAACATACCTTTTTTTTGGAATCGAATGTCCCTGTGTGCGGTTTAGGACGATTTGGTTTTTAGATGAACGATCTTTTTCTTTTCGAGCGAGTGCAAATCGAGGGGATTGAAGCTGTGCTTTTCTTAATGGGCCGACTCAATTGTTGGTGCGTGTGGTCGCCATCAATGCGATCGGGCGCCGAGAGCGCCAACGAGAAAATTGACGCGGCCGGAATACTACGTGACGCCTTTTCCTGTTACAGCCAGCCTTGATGAAGCTGCGGTTCATGTCAGCTGGGCCCCACCAAGCGCTTTCTTGCGGGTTTGTGTCACCACCAAATCCTATCCACCCAGCCATTCCTGGGTTTTAGCTTAGCTACGGCCACGCCCTCAGATCACCTACAGCTTAGAGCGTCTCCAGCCGCGCCCCCAACAGGCCTTCCCCAGACGTTTTTGCCGCGCCGGCGTCAAAAAAACGTTCCAGTCGCGCCCTCAGAAGCCCATTTTTCGTCGGCTCGGGCCAAAACTGGTGCCGGCGGACCCAGGCCGAACCCGGCGCCCTGGGGGGCGCCTGGGGAGCCGGCACAAGCGAAAAGGGCGCGTGGGTCCGCCCTGTCGGCGACTTGAGGGCCTCTTCCCGCCGTTTCTTGCCGCTTTCCCCCCACTTTCCTCCCGCTCGCTCGCCTTCCTTCGGCCATTCTCTTCCTTCCTCCCGCCAAACTCCCTCCTGCTCGCCTTGCCATCGAGGAAGTACGCCGCCATGCCACCGAGGAAGTACGCCGCCCCATGCGCGGCGGCAATCGCGACCGGCACCGTGGCCCAGCCGAAGTAGAGGAAGCCGAGGGCGCCGCCGTCCAAGCCACCGGGCATGTCAAACGTCGAGTGGAGGGCGAAAGTTCAGCGACGCGATGCAGTCACCGCCGACCGGCGGAACAGGGCCATCACCAAGAAGGCCCGCGACAACGCGGCACGCTCGGCTGCGGCTGCCTCCTCATCGGCGGACCACGCGGGGTTGATGATTCCACCCGGCAGCCACGCCCAGTACGCGCCCTGGGGACAGCAAGGCGTCGGTTCTCCGCAGCCATGGGGATCGCCCTCGCCGGGCTACGCCGACGACGCCAACTCCCGCGCCCACGGCCACGCCGACGCCAAGCCCGAGTGATGACGCCTCCACGACGCCGAGCAGCACCGAAGCCGCGCCGACACCGCCCAGCACCGAAGCAGCTCCGACACCGCCGACGCCTGGAGCAGACCCCGCCGAGTGGTTCGTTGCACACGCGAACTTGCGGCGCTCTGTTTTTGTACGCCAGACTACATCCGATCGCCGAACTGTGACTTGTGATCGCCGGATTTGTGGCGTCTTTTATGATGAGCGGGAACGACCAAGTTCGAATTTCCCGCATCCTGGGGCCGGCGCCTGGGGGCGTGACTGGGAGCTAGGTCGCCCCCAGGGGCCGAGCTAGCGCCGGTTCGCCCCAGGCCGCTCTTTTTAGGCGCCCTAGGGGGCCGAACGGCTGGAGATGCTCTTACAAACATATCCCATGCCTGGCCTGGGGGGCAGCGAGGAGGCGGCGTTGTCCCAGTGTAGAAATATTGTCCTCCCATCCCTTTGCCCAATCCGTTTGTATGCTTATTAATGGTAGCGGACTTGTGGTCTTTTAGGCCCCTCCCAATGCTCCATCTTGTACAGGTGCTAAGGCTGTCATGTAGGCAAAAAGTCTGATGTGGCAAGGTAATTAAGAGGAGAGAGATGAGTGTGGTGACCCCAGGAAGAAACAATGCTAAGCGCGAGAACCTAGGCAAAATACTTAAATGGAAGAATCCCACCAATGCATGAAAAACTTTAGTTGCAAAATAATTAAATGAAGCATGCTTAGCACCAACAAGTTAAGCACCAATGCATTGGGGGCTTTAGTTGCTAAAGCTTTTAATGTGCTTAGCACCTCATGTTAGCACCAATGCATTGGAAGTAGCCTTAGCACCCGGTCGGTTTTAGTTTTTCCATGGACCTGTCTAGATTCGATTGATTTTCGTGGTCTTCAAAGTTTCTACACGACTTTTTCCGTGCTCCAAGTTGACGATTTGCTTCGCAGGTCATGGCCGCCGACATCTCCCGGTTTGCATCGACGACTTCCCGGCTTCTGCTTGTACAAACTCCTAGGTTTAAACAAATTTGCTTCGCTGAGGTGGAGACCCAGAGACGGCATCAAACCACACTTACCGCACACCGCCGACGGATGTAGGAGGAAGAATACTTCGGCACCGCAAGAATTTTAATATAATTTTATTTTTCTGTAGGGATGTGTTTGTACTTAAGAAAAAAGAATACTTCATCCATTTAGAAATATATAAGATGTTCTAACTTTTTAGTGTGTATATAAGACATGTTTTAGTGAGTGGGGCGTTTTGGTGACGACCGGGCCCCATGGAGCCCTTTGTTTTTGAAAAATTCAAAATTTAAACTTTTCAGCTTAAAAAAAGTTTGAAAATATTTCCAAGTATACAAGGATGGAATGTACATGTGGGTAAAAATTCAGGATGAAATAACTTGGAATGCGACCTGTACAAAAATAAACAACCCATGGACTTTAAGGATGAATAGTATGATGTGCTGAAAAGCCTAGATTTGTATTTTTTTTTGCACATATGTACATTATGCCTCCATGGATATCTGTATTGTTTTCCAAAAAAAATTGAAACGTTAAAATATAAATTTTGAATGTTGTAAATGGAGGCCTCCATAGAGTTTGGCCTCCAAAAGCATTTTTTATGTTATAGTGTGTTTGTTCATTTGTTTCCATTTATATATGTATAGTCTATATTAAAGCATCCAAAAAATATATCTGTGAACGCACGGAGCAATAAGGAGCACTACTCCGGTAAGGGCATTTCTAACCGATTCTCTAAAAAATAGTGAAGTATCCGACCTAATAAACCTTAGTGAAGTATTTATACTCCACTAAATTTTGTTCGGTTCTAGCCGATCCCCTAAAGTCAGCGGAGTAAAAAAATATTTGCGTAAATTCAATCAAATTTCAACCGAATGGTGCATGCATTTAAATATAAGTTCAACAGTTAGTCTTCGCAATAGAATATTAAACATAAATTTAAACTTAAACTAAACTACACTAAAAACTTAAACTAAACTATACTCAAATTCGGTCGAAGTGGAGGTCGAGCCAGTCCTTCCTCGTCAGACCACCCTCGGTGAGAGCTGGGTCCAGTCCGGTGCCTTCATCGTCATCACTGAGGAAGACGCTCCGCCTCTCCTCCTCAGCGTCGATCTCCTCCTCCTCCTCGCCGCCCTTCTTGTCGCCCTCCTTGCCACCCTCCTCGTCGTCAGAGATGAAGATGCCTTCGCCATTGACGGTGAATATCGCCTGCTCCGCCTCCACGAGCTTCGGGTGCTCCCGGCGGAGGTCATCCATGTAGGCCTCATCGGCGGCCTCCGCCTCGAGGAGCTTCCTCGCCTCTCCGTCCTCTCGCACCATCCGAGCGCTCACCACCCTCAGCTCCGGCAAGACGAGAAGCACATTGGTGCCGGTTTGAATTTGAGCCGGCACTAATGTGTACATTAGTGCCGGTTCCAACGGCTAGCCGGGCCGCTCTCATTAGTACCGGTTCGTGCCGAACCTTTAGCACCGGTTCGTGCCACGAACCGGTACTAATGAGAGTGGTGGCAGGATGTTGTCAGTCTGGGGCCCCTCCAGCACCTTTAGTACCGGTTCTTGGCACGAACCGGTGCTAAAGGTGGTCGTACATAAACCCTTCGTCCACCCGAGCTCGCTCTGTTCTTCCCCTTTCCCCTCTCCTCTCTGTTCTTCCCCTCTTCCTCTCGAGCTCATCACACATTTTGCCCAAAAATTGTCAAGAATTGAAGGCCCCCATCCATTCAAATGATCACAAAGGTTAGCAACTTTGTCCTTTCATCTCTCATTGCTAGATTAGCTCTTGCAATGCTTTATATAGTGATTAATTTGTGAGTTTAGTAATTTGGGAAGAAATATATGTGCTATTATTTGATTTATATGCAATTTGAGCTCCAAAATAACACTTAGTTTGCATATGTAGGAGAGGTTAAATTTAGTTGAAAGAGAAAACGAGTACTTGAAAGAAAAATTGAAAAGAATTGAGGACGAGAAGATGGAATTGGAGTTGCATGTTGCCGATGTCGTCGATGATCACAAGATCAAGATGGAGAAAATGCGCTTGAAGATTAGAAAGATTAGAAAATATGCCATCAATAGTGAGGCTTGGTATCATTATGCTGTTGGATCAATTGCTACCTTAGTTGCGATCTTGATCGCATTTGTTGTTGCATTTAAATGCTTTAGCTAGAGAGTTATTTATTTGTTGCATTTAAGTGTTGTATGAACTTTATGTATGAACTTGTATTAAGTTGGTGTTTTTGGTGCTGTGTATTAAAGATGAGCCGACAATGGATGTACGATGACCGATGATCTCCCGAGTTCATTAATGGCGTGCAAACTTTTCTGCTTGCGGCTGAGGCAAACAAGCGGGCGGATGGTTTTATGCCTTGTCCATGTGCTGTCTGTAAGAATGGTCTAAATTACTCTAAGTCAAGAACCATTCACGTCCACCTGTATAAGTCCGGTTTCGTGCCCCACTATAATGTTTGGACCAAGCACGGAGAAAGAGGGGTTATGATGGAAGACAATGAAGAAGAAGAGGACGACGACAGCTAACCTGGCCATGGGTTCCCTGAATACGATGATACAACAATGGGGGAAGAAGCTGAGCCGGTAATGCGGGAAGAAGCTGAGCCGACAATGCGGGAAGAAGCTGAAGAAGAGTCATCAGATGAGCCCATTGATGATCTAGGTCGGGCCATTGCCGATGCAAAGAGAAACTTCGCAAGTGATTTGGAGAAGAAGAAGTTGCAGCACATGTTAGAGGATCACAAAAAAATGTTGTACCCGAATTGCGTAGGTGACAACAAAAAGCTGGGCACCACACTGGAATTGCTGCAATGGAAGGCAGAGAATGGTGTATCTAACAAGGGATTTGGAAAGTTGCTGGTAATGATAAAGGATATGCTTCCAAAGGACAACGAATTGCCCGAGAGTACGTACGAAGCAAAGAAGGCTGTCTGCCCTCTAGGGTTAGAGGTGCAGAAGATACATGCATGCCCTAATGATTGCATCCTCTACCGCGGTGAGTACGAGGATTTGAACGCTTGCCCGGTATGCGGTGCATTGCACTATAAGATCAGTCGCGATGACCCTGGTGATGTCGAGGGCGAGCGCCCCAGGAAGAAGAATCCTACCAAAGTGATGTGGTATGCTCCTATAATACCACGGTTGAAACATTTGTTCCAAAACAAAGAGCATGCCAAGGCGATGCGATGGCACAGAGAAGACCGTAAGAAAGACGGAAAGTTGAGAGTACCCGCTGACGGGTCGCAGTGGAGAAAAATCAAAAGAAAGTACGGGAAGGAGTTTGCAGATGACGCAAGGAGCGTATGGTTTGGTCTAAGCGCAGATGGCATTAATCCTTTTGGGGAGCAGAGCAGCAACCATAGCACCTGGCCTGTGACTCTATGTTTGTATAACCTTCCTCCTTGGTTGTGCATGAAGCGGAAGTTCATTATGATGCCAGTGCTCATCCAAGGCCCTAAGCAACCCGGCAACGACATTGATGTGTACCTAAGGCCATTAGTTGAAGAACTCTTATAACTGTGTAATGGAACAGGTGTACGTGCGTGGGATGAGCACATGGGGGAAGAATTTGACCTAAAGGCGTTGCTGTTCGTGACCATCAATGATTGGCCTGCTCTCAGTAACCTTTCAGGACAGACAAACAAGGGATACCGCGCATGCACGCAATGTTTGGACGATACCGACAGTATATATTTGGCTAATTGTAAGAAGAATGTGTACCTGGGACATCGTCGATTTCTTCCGAGCAGGCATCCCGTAAGAAAGAAAGGCAAGCATTTCAAAGGTGAGGCGGATCACCGGACGAAGCCTCGCCACCGTATTGGTGCTGATGTACATGATATGGTCAAGGATTTGAAGGTGGTCTTTGGAAAGGGTCCTGGTGGACAACCTGTTCTGAATGACGCTGACGGACGCGCACCCATGTGGAAGAAGAAATCTATATTTTGGGACCTGCCCTATTGGAAAGACCTAGAGATCCGATCCGCAATCGACGTGATGCACGTGATGAATAATCTTTGTGCGACCCTGCTTGGCTTCTTGGGCGTGTATGTAGGAGATATGCCCTAGAGGGAATAATAAATTCTATTATTTATCTCACTGTTCATAATTAGGTTTATGTTCCATGCTATAACTGCTATGGTTCTCGAGTCTGCAAAGAAAACGAGGCTCGGAGGAAGACTCATATGCACGTGTGGAATAATAAACGATAAAATGTATTCCTAGTCTGGCCTCTAAGACTAGCTCAAGTGTTGCATGATGGTTCTGTTTTCCTGATCATGGGCATGTCTATGCCAGCAACTTTGAGGGCACAATGTTATAGGAACATTTGTGTTGAATCGACCCAAATTGATGTTATGCTATGAGATACATTCGTCACAAGTTTATGGTTAATAACACAGGAAGTTAATGTTTGCATAATTCCTTAGACCATGAGAGTATCGAGTTTCTTCATGCTTGCTTCATGAACTTTGGGGTTTGTTAAACGTCATCCGTAAATGGGTGGCTATTACGGCGGCTTACGGGTTCATGGAAAAGTATGGCAAGTAACGAGATAGCTCAAGATTGGGATTTGCTCCTCCGACGATGGAGAGATATACTCGGGCCCTCTCGGTGTAACGGTATCCATCATCGTCTGGCCAGACACAGGGTGATTTGATCACTGGGATGCCGGAACACGAAAACGAGAAAAGAGAACAAAACCGGTAACGAGGTGACTTGCATAGTGGACAAAGTGTTGGCCCACGGGGATGCAATAAATCTCACCTCGGGTGTTTGTGACATATCGCGAAGCAACAGGAATAGCACACAGCAACTGGAGGTTCACTCGAATATTCATTCGTGTGGGTATAGGGGTCAATATGGGTGTCCACGGCTCCGATGTTGATCATTGATCGGAAGGGGTTCCGGGTCATGTCTATACTTCACCGAACCTATAGGGTCACACGCTTAAGGGTCATCTATCTGCTGAATACTAGACAGGGAGTCTGAGAGAAAATCACCGAAAAAGTTTCGGACACCGAAAAAGTTTCGGACAGCGGAAAAGTTCCGCAGAGAGAGGTCACCGGATGAGTTCCGGTGAAACTGAAAAGTTGTTTCAGAGGATACCATAAAGTCAAATTGGTTTTGGCACATGCCCGATAATTCTTGGAGGATGCCAGAATCATTCTGGAAACTTTCTGGAATTTTTGGAGATGAAAACCGGGAATGTCCCGGAGCTGCCGGAACCGCTTCAGATGCTTTTCGCAGATGAAAATCACTAAACTGGAATTGTTCCAGAACGCGTTGAAAATAATTATGGTGGGTACTGGAAATGTTCTAAGCCCACATAAATATTTTCAGTTCGAACGGACGCTGAAAAATGTCGTCGTGAATAGTGAAAGCACTTTTTGGATATTTTTTGAGAAAGGCATATTCCTTTTGAGAAAGGGATATTCCAATGGCATATTCCTTTTGAGAAAGGGATATTCCCCCTTGCCTTGGCCTATAAAAGGAGGGGTTGGGGCTGCCATCTCCTTCACTCCTTCTCACATACATGCCATTGCAATGATCTGGCTTCTCTCTCCCTCCCCGCGAAATAGTTTCGTAGAGCCGAAAGGCTGTCTGGGTTCCGGTGGGAACTAGTTCTGGACGGCGAAGCCCTGCCGGATAGATGACACCGTATGTGTGCAACTCTGTAGAGAGATCGTAGTTTCGGTCTTAGTTCGAGGGTGCCTCCCGAAGGGCTGTCCGAGTTACAGTTGGAGTTTCGGGTGTCCTCCCGAAGGGCTGTCCGAGTTACAGTTGGAGTTTCGGGTGTCCTCCCGAAGGGCTGTCCGGGTGACCGTTCGAGTTTCGAAGGTCCTCCCGGAGGGCTGTCCGCGACACCGTCCGGGGGACTGTTCGACCGTCTCCCGGAGGGCTGTCCGAGGAGAAGATGAGGGTATACATCCTCGCGGTTGGGAGGTTGTAAATCCTAGCTGCGGGGATCTGCACCGACGATCGTCATCGACTCTACTTCCGCTGCGCTACGAGTCGGTAACGAAACAGATCAAACCTTGTATGCAGTCTCCATAGTGGTCCTGGGCTGGTGCGTAGGTCGGAAAATTTTCGTTTTCTGCTGCGTTACCCAACAGTGGCATCATGAGCCGTGCTATGCGTAGATGCAGGTTGCGATCTAGAATACATGGAGATGTATGGGTGTTGCACAATATAATTAGGTAGTAGATAAGATCTATTATTGAAAATTATTTGTGCGGGTAGCAGATGAAATCTGTTACCCGATGTTCTTGTTGCTTCCCTTAAATTTGCGTAGTCCTGATCTTGACAGCATTGTGGAATCTGACAAAGTTCTGGCAATCCGCGATCCTTTCATGCTGCTCCTGAGTATGCTGATTGACAGATCAACGAAGTGCTAACAGTTCTTTGGGTTCCACTTTAGTCAAAGAAAGATGGATGTTTCGCAGACGAAAGGGCAATGCAGATATGATCTGCACGGGGGTCATGCGTATGACGAAGTTCAGTATGGGGCTCGAGATTTTATTATCTCGTGTTTCATACACCCCGCAAAAGTTAATCTAGCGACTTGAATTATCATGCTTGATGATGGACGTTGGTAGCTTCGGTTTGTTTCGAAACCTTAGAAGCCACGTAAGATAAACTTTTGTATGAACCGATTAGAGACGTCTAACTTGGTTTTGCAGGAGGGTTTGCATGTGCATATGATGTGGTATAGCAGTGCTCATAATAATTTGATTATGTATGAGATGACTATATGATGTAAATTAATTAACATGACCTGCGTGTCATCATTCGGCATGATGGCTGGAGCCATATGATTGCACTTTAATGACCTGCGTGTCAACCTTGTGTAATGCATTTATTTTATCTGCTATAGAGATAGCAATATTATCTGGTGCATCGACAAGGTGGTGGCAATCTTCGCGAAGGTGAACACCAACGTGAATGCCGAAGACGAAGAAATGAAAGACTTCTCCGTCAGAAAGGGCTATACCATATCATGCTAATTATGAATTGCGTGAGATGTTTATCCCTTTGATGCACCCTTCTTGATTGCGCAGTAGTCGCTTTTATTAGGGTGATCTCTCACAAAAATATCAAGTAGTTAGTGTTCTCCCAAGTGTAGCACCGTCACGGCACCTAACTTCTCGGGGCATCACATGGTTACATGGGTGCGAACGATTAGGGAAGTGTGAGGCGGGTGAGTTGAGACCTCGCAGCGAGATCACTTGGTTGTCTTGACGTTCTGGAGGAGCGTCCTAGCTCGGAACACAAGCATCGAAAGATGAACAAGAGTCACATGGAGATGTGATTGGCAAGTTGGCCTACCGATTGCAATTCTCGTCACTTGAGATGGTTACATCCTTGGCGTTGAATTGTAATATGGATCTTGAATCACTCACAATCAATTATGAGAGATATTGATTTGAGTGGGAGCGCACTGTTGAATTAACTTGTTTAATTCTCAGTGCAATTAATTTTGAACACTGTCTAAGTGTGATTTGCTTAATAGTTATAGAATAATGGCTCGCGTTTCCACCCTCCCTATTAAAATTGAATAGCTGTTAGATATCTGGTTAAAACTTTACGGTTGGTAACGTAATGTGAGGATTGTCCTCAAGAGTGCCGAGAAGGACTTTGTCCTATCGCATACTTTCGGTATTCTCCCACTAATGCTATGGATGATGTGACTCTCGTCCTTCGATCCAAAAGCTAGAATTCCATTTTTTAGTCAAGTGCAATATGTTTGCTTCCATGAGACCCGAACTTCAAAAGTTTGGATAGTTATGTGATATTCATGGAATCTGAAAATCATTTTCAGAGACAGACAAAGGCTGAAAGATATGAGATATCCAAAGCAGTGTTTGTTTGCAAACTATTAGTAAAGGAGTTTACTATGCATTAGACTGATAAGAGAGGGATCCAGTAGAACGCCTGTCATATGATGAAAGGTGAATAAAACAACAAACTTAAAGAGAAAGGAAGTGTCCGAAGGGTGTTAGTAAGACTTTCACGCCTAGGAAGTCCGGGGCTAACGCCACTCTTAAGTTGGGTGCTTCTTCTGAGAGTAGGAGAAATGCTAAAAGTTAAACTGTTAGAAGTATAATGGTAAAAAGAAAGAAGACTGGAATATCCAGCTCATGTATGAATGTCATACAAGTTTTTGATGTATAGAAGGCTGGTCAAAGATATAGTCCTTGGGAATTATGATTAATTTGTTGATCACTAATTCTTGGGTATTGTGAGTTAATCACAAAGATACCCGCTCGATTGCATTCTGATGCAACTCGATGTAAGAACTACTATGGCCTAAGACACTAGCCAGGAATGAGGTTTAGGTATACACAGGGAACATAGTAAATGTTACTATACCTTCCATCGGTGTATTACCGTCTGTATTTATTTTCATAATTCATTTAGAGTTTTACACACTCTAGCCCATTGCAAAAGGTATCTTGCAAGAAGGTTGTTCATAAGAGAACTTCTGATGTTCGGTGTTATGAACAACATAAGGGCCATACTTTCATTATGAATGAGATGTATGTTATGAATGTTGATAATAATATATTACCTCTGTATTTATTTTCATAATTCATTTAGAGTTTTACACACTCTAGCCCATTGCATAAGGTATCTTGCAAGAAGGTTGTTCATAAGAGAACTTCTGATGTTCGGTGTTATGAACAACATAAGGGCCATACTTTCATTATGAATGAGATGTATGTTATGAATGTTGATAATAATATATTACCTCTGTGTTTATTTTCATAATTCATTTTAGAGTTTCATACACTCTAGCCCATTGCACAGTGTTTTTGCAAAAGAGGTTATTCATAAAAACAACAATTGTTGTTCAGTATTATGAATAACATGAAGGGCCATGCTTCCATCCAAGATGGGATGTATGTTATGAATATTGATGGTAATATGATACATCCATAACACTGACGCTAAATGTCGCAAGACTAAAAGAATACCACATATGTGTGGCACTGCATTTGGTCACATTGGAGAAACCCGCATGGGAAATTCCATTATGATGGATTTTGAAGTCGGTTGATTTTGAATCATCTGACACTTGCAACTTTCCTCCGAAAAGTGAAGTGACTGAAATACCGTTCACAGGCAATAAGGAACGAGTAACAAACTTATTGGTGATCATACATTTGATGTGTGTAGTCCGATAAATGTTGTTAGTAGTGGATTTATCTATCTTCAGAAATGACTCAAGTAGATATATGGATATTTACTTGATGAGACGTAAGTCTGGATCTTTTGAAATCATTCGAAAGGTTTTCAAAAATGAAGTAGAAATTATTGTAACAAGAAAATTATGTTTCTACAATTCGATTGCAGAAAGGAATATTTGAGTTACAAGTTTAGCGAATGTCTGATGAGTTGTGAAAGCTGTTTCATAACTTGCACTTTCCGGAACACCACTGCAAGTGGAAAGTCTGTGAAGATGTAATCAAACCATTTATGACATGGTAAGATCAAAGATGACATAAATAAAATTGCCATTATCCCTTTTAATAGAGTGATGCTTTAGAGACTGCGGCTTTTACACTGAAAAGAGCTCCATCGGGTCTGTTGAAATGAAGCCATGGTATGGTACGCCCAACCATGTTATATCTTTTCTTAACATTTGGAATATGGGGATTGTATGAAAGGTTACAAACCTATTCCAAATCAGACAAGTGCTACTTTGTAGGTTATCCCAAGCAATTGGGTATTCCTCCCTCACTATACCGAGGCAAATAGTTTTGCCACGAAACGGTATGCTTTTAAAGAGAATGGTTCTTTCAAAAAGGTGAGTGGGAGAATAATGCAAACTCGACGAGATAACAGTATCTTCGTCATCAGGTCAAAGGAAAGGAACCTTGGAAGTAATTCCAGAGTTTCCTACTGCGACTGATACGGAAGTCTCTACAATAAAATGTATGGACTTTGGTCGAACTTGCAGCTGAACCACGTAGGCAAGGCTCGTGCAAACCTCTCAGGTGCGCAGACGAGATATTGTTGTTAGACAACAGTATACCTATGATACACAAGGAAGCGTTGATGGGCCCTGACTCCGGAATTGGCTGAATGCCAATACAACCCGAGTTAGTTTCCATATAAGTGATTCAAGATTAAAACCTTGATACACCTTTCGGAAGACTTAGAGTCTAACGAATATTTATGGAACTTAAAACTGATACGGATAAAAATGTTTATCCATAAAGCTCGACTTGTTGCAATAACAAGTTCAAGGAGTTGACTACGATGAGGTTGTTTCATCGTAGCGATGCTTAAAGTCGGTTCGGGTTGAACTAGCAATTAATACATATTTCAATCTTGAGATATGAAACATGGATGACAAAAGGATTTCCATCTGATGGAAATGAAACCTAGGACTTGTATGTGACACAGTCCAAAGTAGGTTGTCGATCCAGAGGATGCTAGTAGGTATGCAAACTTCAGAGTTCCAGCGATGGACAGAAGAGAGCAAAATGGAGTTGGAATCTTCGTGTTTTGATGAAATGGTCAAAAGGGGTTTTGACTTCATCAATGGGTAACGAAGATGCTTGTAATTCAAGAAAGTAAGTGGGAGCGCAATAATATTTCTAAAAACTTTGTGTGCTTGACACATTGGTAATTGGAAATAAATTTCTTGACACGAATTAGGACTTCATTTGGAAATAGTTTTTCGATGAAGTTCTTAGGCTAAATAGCCTTGATATTAGGCATGATGATCTATGAAGATAGATTTACCTAATGGGGCTAAGCAATGAATACATATTGACAAGATGCTAAAACTGTTTAGCATATAAAACGCCAAGGAGTGATTCTTGCCGAAGTCACATGGAAAGAGTTTTTGCAAGACTCGGTGTCCCTAAAACACTGATGAGTAAAATACATGATGGAGATTCCACACACCTTCGTGTTTGGATTAATCATGTATTCCATGGTATGTAGAACAACCAGATATGTCCAATACTCCCAAGCTGTTGTGAGTATAGATACCAAAGTGATCAAAGTACTGATCATGGGACAACAGTGAAAGATGTCATTGAGTACTAGAGTAAGTACTGATGACATGTTTTCTCGCAAGCGGAGATTATGAAGAGCTCGTTGTAAAATGTTACATCGATACAGTCTTCATCTTTTCTCCGTGCGATTTTCGATTTAAATCAAGGGTTTTGTGTAACACACAATATGGTGGCACAGTTAGTTGGAAAATGTTCCAAACAAGTTACTGTGGCGAATTCTATAACAGAGGCGAAGTATGTTGCCGTTTTTGAAGCGACAAAGAGGATGTTGAATCATATAGTTCATTCATGAACTTAGTATGGTTCCAAGATGGCTTTTGTCAATGGGACACTACTGCAGGTAGTTGCTCCATAACTCAGTCTGAGGAATCCAGGTTCGACCTGTGATTCGCATACATACAAAGCCAAATCCACACAAAATATGAATTTTGTGAAGGCGTGAAAACGCGAACGATATGCAAAGATACACACGGAGCTGAAGTCGTCAGATCCGTTGGACATCAGGCTATACCACAAGCGAAGCATATTTACACCAATGTGTCATAGGTGTAAAGTGCATTAGCATTGACTAGATTATTGACTCTAGTGCAAGTGGGAGTCTGTAGGAGATATGCCCTAGAGGGAATAATAAATTCTATTATTTATCTCACTGTTCATAATTAGGTTTATGTTCCATGCTATAACTGCTATGGTTCTCGAGTCTGCAAAGAAAACGAGGCTCGGAGGAAGACTCATATGCACGTGTGGAATAATAAACGATAAAATGTATTCCTAGTCTGGCCTCTAAGACTAGCTCAAGTGTTGCATGATGGTTCTGTTTTCCTGATCATGGGCATGTCTATGCCAGCAACTTTGAGGGCACAATGTTATAGGAACATTTGTGTTGAATCGACCCAAATTGATGTTATGCTATGAGATACATTCGTCACAAGTTTATGGTTAATAACACAGGAAGTTAATGTTTGCATAATTCCTTAGACCATGAGAGTATCGAGTTTCTTCATGCTTGCTTCATGAACTTTGGGGTTTGTTAAACGTCATCCGTAAATGGGTGGCTATTACGGCGGCTTACGGGTTCATGGAAAAGTATGGCAAGTAACGAGATAGCTCAAGATTGGGATTTGCTCCTCCGACGATGGAGAGATATACTCGGGCCCTCTCGGTGTAACGGTATCCATCATCGTCTGGCCAGACACAGGGTGATTTGATCACTGGGATGCCGAAACACGAAAACGAGAAAAGAGAACAAAACCGGTAACGAGGTAACTTGCATAGTGGACAAAGTGTTTGCCCACGGGGATGCAATAAATCTCACCTC
This sequence comes from Secale cereale, assembly GCA_902687465.1. NCBI lineage: Eukaryota > Viridiplantae > Streptophyta > Magnoliopsida > Poales > Poaceae > Secale > Secale cereale. The sequence goes on from LR738712.1 coordinate 808,669,924, forward strand.
GGGTGTTTGTGACATATCATGAAGCAAAAGGAATAGCTCACAGCAACTGGAGGTTCACTCGAATATTCATTCGTGTGGGTATAGGGGGTCAATATGGGTGTCCACGGCTCCGATGTTGATCATTGATCGGAAGGGGTTCCGGGTCATGTCTATACTTCACCGAACCTATAGGGTCACACGCTTAAGGGTCATCTATCTGCTGAATACTAGACAGGGAGTCTGAGAGAAAATCACCGAAAAAGTTTCGGACACCGAAAAAGTTTCGGACAGCGGAAAAGTTCCGCAGAGAGAGGTCACCGGATGAGTTCCGGTGAAACTGAAAAGTTGTTTCAGAGGATACCATAAAGTCAAATTGGTTTTGGCACATGCCCGATAATTCTTGGAGGATGCCAGAATCATTCTGGAAACTTTCTGGAATTTTTGGAGATGAAAACCGGGAATGTCCCGGAGCTGCCGGAACCGCTTCAGATGCTTTTCGCAGATGAAAATCACTAAACTGGAATTGTTCCAGAACGCGTTGAAAATAATTATGGTGGGTACTGGAAATGTTCTAAGCCCACATAAATATTTTCAGTTCGAACGGACGCTGAAAAATGTCGTCGTGAATAGTGAAAGCACTTTTTGGATATTTTTTGAGAAAGGCATATTCCTTTTGAGAAAGGGATATTCCAATGGCATATTCCTTTTGAGAAAGGGATATTCCCCCTTGCCTTGGCCTATAAAAGGAGGGGTTGGGGCTGCCATCTCCTTCACTCCTTCTCACATACATGCCATTGCAATGATCTGGCTTCTCTCTCCCTCCCCGCGAAATAGTTTCGTAGAGCCGAAAGGCTGTCTGGGTTCCGGTGGGAACTAGTTCTGGACGGCGAAGCCCTGCCGGATAGATGACACCGTATGTGTGCAACTCTGTAGAGAGATCGTAGTTTCGGTCTTAGTTCGAGGGTGCCTCCCGAAGGGCTGTCCGAGTTACAGTTGGAGTTTCGGGTGTCCTCCCGAAGGGCTGTCCGAGTTACAGTTGGAGTTTCGGGTGTCCTCCCGAAGGGCTGTCCGAGTTACAGTTGGAGTTTCGGGTGTCCTCCCGAAGGGCTGTCCGGGTGACCGTTCGAGTTTCGAAGGTCCTCCCGGAGGGCTGTCCGCGACACCGTCCGGGGGACTGTTCGACCGTCTCCCGGAGGGCTGTCCGAGGAGAAGATGAGGGTATACATCCTCGCGGTTGGGAGGTTGTAAATCCTAGCTGCGGGGATCTGCACCGACGATCGTCATCGACTCTACTTCCGCTGCGCTACGAGTCGGTAACGAAACAGATCAAACCTTGTATGCAGTCTCCATAGTGGTCCTGGGCTGGTGCGTAGGTCGGAAAATTTTCGTTTTCTGCTGCGTTACCCAACAGTGTATGGGAAGACAAAAGATACACCTGAGGCACTGGAGGACCAGCAATGTATGCACGGATAAGACGGCATACATCAGGGTCATGCAAGCTACGCTCTTACCAAAGAAGAGAAGGAAATCTTCTTTGAATGCCTACTCAGTATTAAGGTACCGTTTGGCTTCTCGTCGAATATAAAGGGAATAATAAACATGATAGAGAAAAAGTTCCAGAACCTAAAGTCTCATGACTGCCACGTGATTATGACGCAACTGCTTCCGGTTGCATTAAGGGGGCTTCTACCGGAAAACGTTCGATTAGCCATTGTGAAGCTATGTGTATTTCTCAATGCAATCTCTCAGAAGGTAATCGATCCAGAAATCATACCAAGGTTAGAGAATGATTTGGTGCAATGTCTTGTCAGTTTCAAGTTGGTGTTCCCACCATCCTTCTTCAACATCATGACGCACGTCCTAGTTCACCTATGCGAAGAGATTAACGTTTTGGGTCCTGTATTTCTACACAATATGTTCCCCTTTGAGAGGTTCATGGGAGTCTTAAAGAAATATGTTCATAACCGTGCTAGGCCAGAAGGAAGCATCTCCAAGGGCCATCACAATGAGGAGGTCATTGAGTTTTGTATTGACTTTATTCCTGACCTTAAGCCGATTGGTGTTCCTGAATCGCGGCATAAGGGCAGACTGGATGGAAAAGGCACGCTAGTACGGAATGACAACAGTGGATCTCAACAATCTTGCGTATGCAGACGAACCATTCGTCCTAGCCAATGATGTGGCACAGGTTTTCTATGTGAAGGACATGTCTACCAAGCCAAGAAAAAGAAAAGATAAGGAAGCGAATGCATCGTACGATGAGCCAAAGCGGCACATAGTTCTTTCTGGGAAGAGAAACATCGTGGGAGTGGATGACAAGACAGACAAGTCAGAAGATTATGAAAAGTTTGATGAAATTGCTCCATTCACAGTGAATATTGACCCGAGCATCCCGTTAAATGATGAAGATTTTCCATGGTTACGGCGCAAAGGGACACACGCGAAGAAAAAGATTCACACCCAAAGATCTGGGATGTGATCGGCTTCACTATCATCACTTTCTTCTGTGTTTCACACCCAGAAGGGAATCTCTGTAATAGTTAGGGTAGTTATGTGTTTTGGCATTTGAAACGCGAAGAAATTTTATGTGCAAACAAATTCTTTCATGCATTTACTGATTTTTTTCAGCTAAATTGAAAAACACTTCAAATGAACTCCGAAAAGGTTGAAAGTTGGCATGGTATCATAATTTCACTGTAACGGACGAAAACTCATCTGTTACAAAGGCATTTCATTTTTTAAATAACCTAAGCATTACCAAATTGAATATAATGATAAAACACACTAATATTAAACATAATAAAAATGAATCACTGAAAAATGAATTTTTAAAGTTAAGTTATTCACAAACTAGTGATTCACACAAATTTCAAATAATTCAAAATTTAAACTATTCAAATTTGAAAACTACCTGCACTAACAGAAAGTTAATATTTTTTGTACGTAAAGCAAAAATATTCACAAAGAAACTCTAAATACAGCAAAAACAACTAAAAAATAAATAAAACAAAATTAATAATGCAGAAAAGAAAAAAAGAAAAAAAAACCCGCCTACTGGGCCACAGCGGCCTGCATACGACTAGAAACCCAACCTGTTGTTGGGCCAGGATGCAGGCCCACAAGCCCAATAGGCCCCACATGGCAGAGTAGCAGAGGTAGGCCCAGAAGGGCTGCATTTGAGAGGAGCTCAATGCAGTGCCCGCGTCGGGGCTCAAAATGCACCATTCAAATCCACATCATCAATTATTAGCCCTTTCTGAATTCATTTGGTATTTTTCATTCATTTACTGATTTGTTTTGAGAGAGCTAAATGACCGTGAAATTGAAAAGCACTACAAATTGAAGTCTGAAAAGGTTGAAACTTGGCATGGTATCATCATTTCACCCACATGGCATGTGCAAAAAAGTAGAGAGGGTCACGGCAAAAACTGGATGCACTTCGTGTACAAAATGGACAATCTTTTTCGACGTATCAGGGTTTAGGTCAAAAACTCATATGTTACAAAGGCATTGCATTTTTTTGAACTCCAGAGTTTTTGTGTGTTCAAAATGCACCATTCAAATCCACATCATCAATTATTAGCCCTTTCTGAATTCATTTGGTATTTTTCATTCATTTACTGATTTGTTTTGAGAGAGCTAAATGACCGTGAAATTGAAAAGCACTACAAATTGAAGTCTGAAAAGGTTGAAACTTGACGTGGTATCATCATTTCACCCACATGGCATGTGCAAAAAAGTAGAGAGGGTCACGGCAAAAATTGGATGCACTTCGTGTACAAAATGGACAATCTCTTTCGAGGTATCAGGGTTTAGGACGAAAACTCATATGTTACAAAGGCATTGCATTTTTTGAACTCCATAGTTTTCGTATGTTCAAAATGTACCATTCAAATCCACATCATCAATTATTAGCCCTTTCTGAATTCATTTGATATTTTTCATTCATTTACTGATTTGTTTTGAGAGAGCTAAATGACCGTGAAATTGAAAAGCATTACAAATTGTAGTCTGAAAAGGTTGAAACTTGGCGTGGTATCATCATTTCACTCACATGGCATGTGAAAAAAAGTAGAGAGAGTCACGGCAAAAACTGGATGCACTTCGTGTACAAAATGGACAATCTCTTTCGAGGTATCAGGGTTTAGGACGAAAACTCATATGTTACAAAGGCATTGCATTTTTTTGAACTTTTTTGAACTCCAGACTTGTTCTGTGTTCAGAATGCACCATTCAAATCCACAGAATCAATTATCAACCCTTTCTGAATTCATTTGGTATTTTTCATTCATTTACTGATTTGTTTTTAGAGAGTTAAATGAGATATAAAATGTTTGTTAGATAATTTTAGATATAGAAATGTTAGTTAGATATAAAATTTTAGATATAGAAATGTTAGATATATTTGCCGCAATGTTAGATAGATAAATTTTAGATATAGAAATGTTAGTTAGATATAAAATGAAATACCATATAAAAATTGTTTGCGCGCTACCCAGTGGGCCTGCAAGGCCCTGTGCCTGTATTTGCAGGCCCATAAAGGCCCAGCGGACTCACAGGACAGCGCGGCAAAGTTAGGCCCACAAGCCTGTAGTAGAGAGAAGCTCGAAGGAGCAGCCGCGGCGGGCTTTATAAACCAGTGCGGCTTCCCCTCAGCTAGCGAGGTGGGACTAAACTTGCCGCACCGCACCTGCGCCAGCGCACCCCCTTTAGTACCGGGTCGTGACACCAACCGGTACTAAAGGGGTGCGCTTCCCGCCGCTTGGCCTGGCCAATACAAGCCTTTAGTACCGGTTGGTGGCTCCAACCGGTACTAAAGGTCCATCCTATATATACGACACTTGCAAATTTTTAGTTTTCCCTCTGTTTCTCTTCTTCCTCTCCATTGCCGCTCCCGTCGCCGTCTCCATATCCCTCGTCGCCGCCCCCGTCGCCGCCCCGTCCCTGTCGTCGCCGCCCCGTCGTCCCCGTCCCCGTCGTCACCGCCGCCCCGTCTCGGCCCGTCCCGCGTCGTCCCCGTCGCCGTCGTAGCCGCCCCGGCCCGTACGTCCCCGTCCCCGTCGTCGCCGCCCCGTCCCTGTCCCCGTCGTCGCCATCCCCGTCGTCGCCGCGCCCGTCGCCGTCCCCGTCGCCGCCCCCCGTCGCCTCTTGCCTCGCCGGTGAGCACACACATACTTTTTTTATTTTTTAGTTATGGAAATAGTTATAAAAAAGTTAGAATTGTTAGAAATTTTTCTGTTTTTTAGTTATAGAAATAGTTATAAAAAAGTTAGAAATTTTTCTTTTTTTTAGTTCTAGAAATATTAGAAATGTTATACAAATGTTAGTTATATATATAGAAATGTTATATATTTTTTCTGTTTTTTAGTTATAGAAATATTAGAAATGTTATAGAAATGTTAGTTATATAGCATTGTTAGAAATGTTATAGAAATGTTAGTTATATAGAAATTTTAGTTATCAAAATCCAATCATTAAAAAATGTTACTTTTTGCGGGCATATAGCTAGTATTTGTTCTCGATGATGCCCGGCCCGCATCCTCGCCGTCGACCCGTTCGCGACGACGTTCGGCTGACCCATGTCCGAGACTGGGCTCCGCCGGGCTGGCACTGGGAGGTGCTGCCTGGAGGGGCGCGCCGCTTGATGAGGAACCCGGCCCCGGGTCCCGTCGTCGAACCTGATCTCGTTTTGTGGCGTTCTCATGGGCCAGTTTCGGTGCGGAGGGAGCCGGCCCCGCCGGAGGTGGTACGTCGCCGTGTCAGGGAGGAGGACGAGCACGTCCATCGCTACATGGTTGCGTTAGAGGGCGGCAGGTTCTCCAATACCTGGCAGTTTCTTCAGGGATCTCACTTCAGCTATGATCCTGTGAGGGTTCCTTCTCTTTGGGTATCCACCGCCCGCGCCGCAGGAACCGCGAGTGTCCTAGATTCTTCTGTAGTATTCAATCTTTATTAGCTACCTAGCCAGTGATGTATTCGAGATTATATATTATTCGAGACGATGTATTCGAGATTATATCTATTATTCGGGACGATGTATTCAAGATTATATCTATTATTCGAGACGATGTATTCGAGATTATATCTATTATTTGAGACGATGTAATTTGAATACTAAATTGTTTTATATTTATTTTGGATTAGTTAAATAAAAGCTATGGCGGACAATACCGACAGAGAGGGAGAACAGACCCTGTTCGATATGATACGCCATCCTCGCGGGCCAGATGATGATCAGAATGAAGAAGATTATGACGGCTCCGAATTTCTAAACAACACCAGAGAGGGTGATATGATATTCGATCGCGACGACCGAATTGTTGAAGTCATGAACTACGATTATGATGATGACGAAGAAAATGTTGATCTTGAAACAACAAAGACCGGCGAGGTATATATATTTATATAAGCAGGCACATCTGGTGATCATCACATTTTTTAAATGAGTTGAAGATATATTAACGAATCGATCTTTCTTCTTTCAGCCATCCAGATCGAGCAAATCTTCAGGCAACAAGACGAAACGAGGCCCAAACAAAAAGTTGAAGGAGGGCGTAAAGTACAATATCGAGGCAATCAGACCTAATGGAGAACCATTAGCGCCTAAGAAGATTGCGGACAAGTTCGTTCGTCAGTGCGGAGTTCTTGTGAAGGACCAACTCCCGATCTCCCTTCAAGAATGGAGAGAGCCAGCAAAGCCACGTCCGGATCTTACTTTTGTCGACGACAGACAAAAAAGTCTGCTTTGGGATACTCTCATGGAACATTTCACCCTACCAGATCATTTCACATAAGCAGATGTGCAGAAAGTCAAGGACGCTGCTCTTAGGAAGATGGCGGTTGCATTCAAGAACCACAAGAATCGTGAATGGGACAAGTACGTCAAGGGAGGAAGGAAGACTCCAGTATTCGAGGGAACACTAGAGAAGCAAAGTGCTCATTGGGACGATTTCGTGAAATTCAAGGATTTAGAATTAGCTAAGGAACGATCAAGAATAAACAAGAAGAATGCCGAAAAAAGGATAAGTTCCATAAGCTGGGGCTAGGTGGCTACGCGGTGGCAATGCCAAAGTGGGATAAGTTTGAGAAAGAGATGGAGAATGCAGGTGTCACTCCGGTTACTAGGAGCTGGCCCCCTAGGTGCAGGACTTGGTTCTATGCACATGGGGGGGGGAGTTGGACCCGAAGACAGGCAAAGTTTCGACGAAGGCATGTCTGAACAGAGCCGACGATAAGATACTTGTTGCAATAGAAGAGGCTCGATCGGGGGTGTTCCAGCCCAACAGAGAGAACGACGAGCTTACGCGTGCCCTGGGAAATCCTGAACACCCGGGAAGAACATGAGGCAAGGGCGCTATTCCGTGGTATGAGGGGTTTTCGGACTGGAACGCCGACTACAGAACCCGTGCGAGAAGGAAGATTGCAGAGGAGAAGCAGAGGAAGATGGAGGAGGAGCAGAGGAAGCTGGAATATGAACGCCTTCAAGGCCTATAATCAAAGCACGTGGACTTGGCAGTCAAATTCCAGCGGCAGCAGGAGCAGATCGACTCACTTAGCCAGTAAAGGGGGTCTCAGCAGCTGCATCAGCTAGCGGATGATCCAGCATTGGATGCCACCGCCCCATCCATGCCGAGAAGCAGCGTGGGTTCCGCCCCGGGCGACGCAATGCTGGATAGATACCCCGTGGATGACATCATGGAGAACACTAACTGCGAGCTACACTTCAAAATGAAGAACATATCCATGAAGGTGGCGGACGCCGTTGCTTTTACAAACCCCCCCGAGGCAACCTTCCATTGCAACCCGATTCCAGCAAGCTATGCTCGTGTCTTGGTTGATGAGGTGGTGGACCAATATTCGGGGCTATAGCTTGACATTCCTGGAGGTGACGAGGAGCACACACTCGGAGAGGCCAAACATCGTATCATCCTATGGAGAAAGGATTGCATCATCTTTCGAAGGCCACCGACACTGCGTCAGCCGACTCCTCGTCGAAGTCCGCCACCGAGTCAGCAGACTCCTGCTCCTGCAAGTCCACCAACGCGTCAGGCCACTCCTCCTCCTCCAAGTCCGGCAAAGCGTCAGGCCACTCCTCCTCCAAGTCCGACACAGCGTCAGACGTCCACTCCTCCTCCAAGTCTGGCACAACTTCAGGCCACTCCTCCTCCAAGTCTGGCACAGCTTCAGGACACTCCTCCTCGTCCAACTCAGCCCCGTCAGCCGTCTCCGCCGCCTCAGCAATCGTAGAAGAGATACCCCGCAGCTATGGTGCGTAGCGGTACGAGTCGAGGCAGTACAGGAAGTACAGGCGGAGGCAAGCGATATAAATATGATCCAAGCCTCACTGATCTTCCTCAGAGGGCTTACGACAGGACCGAGGAGCAAACCAAGACCATAGTGCGGGCAGAAGTGGACGCCCATTTTGGACCGAAACCGCCACCGCCGCCAAGGGAGAATGTGCCTGAGGAAAAGATTGACCACTTCATTCGTATGGCTCAACCACCAGCTCCCAAGCCTGTTGACACAGACTATGAGGGCCACATCAGGAAGTTAAATCGAGCACGTCTACAGAAGGAGGCGAGCTCGAGCTCGAGCAAACAACAAGCAGCTGTCAAAAAATACGGGAAAACCGTTCCCCAGCTGGGAGAACAGGCGGCGCAATCGATCCCCTCGCTTGTTGTGCCAACAACACGTGAGAGTACGCGCGCCCAATATTATTGTGGGCAAACAGTTTACGTTCCTTGTTGGAAATATGCCCTAGAGGCAATAATAAAAGGATTATTATTATATTTCCTTGTTCATGATAATTGTCTGTTATTCATGCTTGAATTGTATTGTACGGAAACAGCGATACATGTGTGAATACATAGACCACAACATGTCCCTGGTAAGCCTGTAGTTACTAGCTCGTTGATCAACAGATGGTCACGGTTTCCTGACCATGGACATAGGATGTCATTGATAACGGGATCACATCATTAGGAGAATGATGTGATGGACAAGACCCAATCTTAAGCCTAGCACGAGATCGTGTAGTTCGTAATGCATAAGCTTTTCTAGTGTCAAGTATTTATTCCTTAGACCATGAGGTTGTGCAACTCCCGGATACCGTAGGAATACTTTGGGTGTGCCAAACGTCACAACGTAACTGGGTGGCTATAAAGGTACTCAACGGGTATCTCCGAAAGTGTCTGTTGAGTTGGTACGAACCGAGACAGGGATATTGTCACTCCGTATGACGGAGAGGTATCTCTGGGCCCACTCGGTAAGACATCATCATAAAGAGCTCAAAGTGACTAAGGAGTTAGTCACGGGATGATGGATTACGGAACGAGTAAAGAGACTTGTCATGACGAGATTGAACAAGGTATCGGGCATACCGACGATCGAATCTCGGGCAAGTGCCGTACCGATAGACAAAGGGAATAACATACGGGATTGAGTGAATCCTTGACACAGTGGTTCATCCGATGAGATCATCGAGGAACACGTGGGAACCAACATGGGTATCCAGATCCCGCTGTTGGTTATTGACCGGAGAGTCGTCTCGGTCATGTCTGTGTGTCTCCCGAACCCGTAGGGTCTACACACTTAAGGTTCAGTGACGCTAGGGTTGTAGAGATACATGCACATGGAAACCGTTCGGAGTCCCGGATGAGATCCCGGACGTCACGAGGAGTTCCAGAATGGTCCGGAGGTAAAGAATGATATATAGGAAGTCCAGTTTCGGCCATCGGGTGCATTCCGGGGGTCACCGGGAGTGTCCCGGGACCACCGGAGGGGTCCCGGGGGTCCACCGGGTGGGGCCACCCATCCCGGAGGGCCCCGTAGGCCGCAAGGGGAAGGGGGCGGGGCCAGCCCCTGGTGGGCTGGCGCACCCACATGGGCCCCCCTCCATGCGCCTAGGGTTGAAACCCTAGGGGGAAGGGGCACCCCCTATGCCTTGGGGGGCAAGTCTCCCCTCTCTGGCCGCCGCCCCCCTAGGAGATTGCATCTCCTAGGGTCGGCGCCCCCCTGGCCCCTATATATAGTGGGGGGGAGAGGGCAACCGCACCCCAAGCCTCTGGCGCCTCTCCCCCTCCCGTCACACCTCCAACTCCTCTCGCAGGGCGCCGACGAATCCCGGCAGTTTTTCCTGTTGCATCCACCACCACGCCGTCGTGCTGCTGGATCTCCGTCAACCTCTCCTCCCCCTTGCTGGATCAAGAAGGAGGAGACGTCGCTGTACCGTACGTGTGTTGAACGCTGATGTCTACTACACGCTTCTATTCCTGTAGACAGTGTTGGGCCTCCAAGAGCAGAGGTTTGTGGGACAGCAGCAAATTTCCCTTAAGTGAGTAACCCAAGGTTTATCGAACTCAGGGAAGTGGAGGTTGAACGTACCCCTTTCAAACAACCCTGCAATCAAGATACAAGAAGTCTCTTGTGTCCCCAACACACCTAATACACTTGTCAGATGTATAGGTGCACTAGTTCGGCGAAGAGATGTTAAATGGCAAGTGATATGGATGGCAAAAGATGTATTTGTAAATCTGAAATAAAAAGTGCAGCAAGCAAACAAGTGGTAAATGTGAGCACAAATGGTATTGCAATGGTGGAAACAAGGCCTAGGCTTCATACTTTCACTAATGGCAACTCCCAACAACATTAACTAATCTAATCACATGATACTTCCCATAAAACATGCAATGGAGACGCACTCGGAGGTCATTCCTTTGTGGTCAAGAGAGGACGAGAATTATGTAGGGCTACAAAAGCACACCTCAAAGTTCGTAGTTCTCAATCTATGGATTTCCCAATGTCACCGCGGCCACCCAAAGAGAGTACCACAATCACCACAACATATCTCAAGGATAGTCAAAGACAAGCACCAAGAGACTCTCAATCTTCAATCAACACACAAAAGAGGAAATCACTCATGAAAATATTCTTCTAATCCATGTCCAATAGACCGTTGTCACCTTGGTCTCGGGGATTATACTAGATAAAGACAAGTGAGTACATCAATCCAATACATAGAGGAAGGGGAAATATCATGGGATCACCCTAGATTAACATAGCCTATGATCACAACGAAGATCACATCATGGGAGAGAGAATTGGCCACATAGCTACTGGTAGAAACCTCAGCCCCGAGGAGGAACTACTCCCGCATCATGGAGGAAGGAAGCAACGTCGATGGAGATGAATCCGGGGGCACTTCCCCGTCCCGGCAGGATGCCGGCACAGGAATTCTGGTCCCCCGAAACTTGGTGGCGATGGCGGCGGAGATCGGAATTGCTTCTGGAGAAAAGGGGTCTGCCTTCGAGGGTTTCGGGACGCGAGGAGTATATATGCCAAAGGGGGTCACCAGAAGCGGAGAGGGGGGCCCAGGCGCCCCCCCCTAGGCGGCCAGGGGTGGGGCCGCCTGGGCTGGCCGCCTGGGCTACCCCTGGCTCCCCTCTGGCCCCACTTTGGTTTTTCTCGAAGCTTCATGTACGCTGATTTTTTCTGTATTTTTCCCGGAATTTTTGGAGCACTTTTTATATGGGGGAAATCTGAAATAGAAAAAGAGCAGAAAACAGGAACTGGCACTATGGTGCACTGAGTTAATAGGTTAGTCCAAATATGATCAAAAGTGTATGGAAGTGCATAAATATCATAGCAATATCACACAAAAGAAGCATGGAGCAAGCAGAAATTATAGATACGTTTTGGACGTATCAACATCCCCAAGCTTAATTCCTGCTCGTCCTCGAGTAGGTAAATGATAACAAGCATAATTTCTGTGGTGACATGCTACCAATCATATAAGAACTTTTAAGTAAAGCACATGAACTGAAATAAAGTGAACCAAAACAATTGTTTATAGTTGAAAGCAAGTAAACAATGAATAACCAAGTGATCATCTAAGTAAATTCTTTTCATGAATAGTACAATTGAAGACATGAAACTATAAAGTTAAGCACAACTGTTAGCCCCAAAGGAGTACTCTCATCAAAAGCATTCTAGTTAACACAAAAGGAAGATAAAGTTTCAGCAATGCTTTCCACTTTTCAACATTTTATCTCATGGATAAGTTCAATGCACAAGGATTATATATAACTAAGCAGAAATTTTGAACATAATCAACTTGAACCCAGGGTTAACACTAGATGCTTGCTTATGGTGGAGGAAGAAGATTAGAACATAGGAAAACTGACTCAACATTTAAAAGTAAAAGATAGGCCCTTCGCAGAGGGAAGCAGGGATTACTCGTGTGCTAGAGCTTTTTATTTTTGAAAACATAGAGATATAAAAGCAATTTTGAGAGATGTATGCTTATGTCAACGAATGGTAATAAACAATGCACTACTACTCATGCCAAACAGAACTTAAGAGCGGCTCCCATAGAGGAATGATAACACTCCCCTTTCTCCTTTGTTTATCACTAGCCAAAGTTTGTCTGATTTCTCAGGTACGATGTGTGAAGGAGGTTTTTGATATTGATATTGATGACATGTAAAGTGGGCTGGGCATACCCTTTTGCCAGCTCTTTCTGCAAAATTAAGGACATGCACATTATTCATGCACGTCAGGGGTCGTTCTGTCCAACACAAGTAATAATGAACTATCTACCACTTCCTCATGAGCTAAAACAGATACACAAATAAGGATAAATTTTGAAGGTTTTAAAGGTAGCACATGAGCAATTTACTTGGAATGGCTATTAAATACCATGCATAGGTAGGTATGGTGGACACATATGGCAGAATTTTGGCTATGGAATTTGGATGCACGAGCAGCATTCCCGCTCAGTACAGAGTTTTTGGTTTAGCAAGTTTTTAGCAAGCACATGTTAACCGGTACAAGAGAATTATAATATCCTTTCAGCATAATTATAAGACTTCTACACTGTCTTCCTTGTCAACCATCTTACTTCTAAAAAGAGAACAAGAACTTTAAAAACTACCAATGGTGAAAAACTAAACAATTGCAAACTTCAAAGGTATTTCTTCACTAATAAGACTTTATTAAATAATCTACATGTTTAGGCATAACTACTTAATTTCTCAAAACAATTTATAGGGATCAAGTTACTCAATGATCTTCAAGACTATGCAAGCTTTTTATTCTTTGCACCACGGCCACACTTGGCATTTACTTTACCAACATATTATTTAGCAATTCAAACCAATTCAACTCTCCAAAAAGATATAAGTGAAGTAAGAGAGTACTTTCTATAAAAGAACTAATAGCTCTGAACATGATATGAAATAAAAACAAGAGCTAGATGCATATAACAAGGTAGCTAAAACACTCAAAAAGATATAAGTGAAGAACATGAGTGTTTCATGAAAAAGCGGAGCGTGTCTCTCTCCCAAATAAGAATGATCAGATGCAACTTATTTAAGACCAGCAAGTAAAACTAAATAAACTAAAAAGAAAAGAGCAAGACGCTCCAAGCATAGCACATAACGCATGAAGTGATTAAAATATAGTGGAACGAAAGACGAACTGATAATTGTTGATGGAGAAGGGGATGCATGGGGGCATCCCCAAGCTTAGACGCTTGAGTCTTCTTGAATATTTCTTGGGGGTGCACGGGGGCATCCCCAAGCTTGAGCGTTTGACCCTCCTGGATCTTCTTTTATCATCTTCCCTCGCACACTTGAAAACTCCCTTCATACATAACTCATCATAATCTGATTAGCGAGGTTAGTACCCACAATAAAATAATTTTTCCCTACTGGAAATAAAGATAATCTTGAAGAGCTACTGTTTCTCAAGATTGCCAAAAGGTTTTTGCAAAGAAAAAGCAAGCTCAAGGTTTGCAAAACGAAGAAAAGGCAAACAGGACAGAATCTGTGAAAAACAGACCAGCAGGTAGTAAATTATTTTTTCGGGGAACTTCTGCAACTCAAATCAAAAAACTCAGAACAGACGCTCGAAAGCCAATTATATAGAGCACACTGTCAAAAAAAATTCAGACCAAAAAGATGATCTGGTGATTTTATACGAATTTTTCTGTCCAAGGACAGAATCTGTTTTCTGGGCAGCACGTCACAACTTTTGAACTTTCTTGCAATTAGAGGCTAAACTTGGCACAAACACGAAATAGAAAGGATACAAAGGAGTCATTACAGTAGCAACAACATCCTTGACTCAAAAAAGCAAAAGAAAACTGAAAGCAAATAAAGGTGGGTTGTCTCCCAAAAGCACTTTTGTTTCATGCCTTTAAGTTAGGCATAGTGATTTTTTTAAGCAACTCTCACAAAGATAATAACTGAAGCATATAAGAGAGCATCATGAAGCATATATAAAACATATTTAAGTCTAACATACTTCCTATGCATGGGAATCTTGTAAGAAAATAAATTATTGAAGCATAAAGCAACTAGCATAGGAAGGCAAAACAAGCATAACTTCAAAATATTCACCATAAAGAGAGGAAACTTCTTATTATTAAGATATTTAGAACCATGTCTCCCTCTCTCATTATAAATTTCAGTGGCATCATGGATGAACTCAACAATATAACTATCACATAAGGCATTATTTCCATGATCCAAAAGCATAAAAGTATCATTACTCTTCATATAAGCAAAATCTTTCTTATTAGGAATAGTGAGAGTAAAGCAATCATAACCATCATGGTAATCATCATATTTAGGAGGCATATCATAATCATAATAAATTTTATCCTCAATAGTAGGTGGACTAATAAGCTCACATTTATCATTGTAATCATCATATATAGGAAGCAAAGTATCATCAAAGTAAATTTTCTCTTCAAAAGTTGGGGGACTAAAAATATCATGTTCATCAAATGTGTCATCCCCAAGCTTAGGGCTTTCCATGTCATTAGCAATATTGATATTAAAAAAAACATACTAATAACATCACCACCATCATGATTGTTATGCAAATAATAAAGTTCCAAAGGTTTTTTAATTTTCTCTTCAAACACATCATGTCCAAGTTCAAGGTAGAGCTTATAAAGCTCTCTCATATTTTTGTTGTTTTCCATTAAGCAAAACTAGTGAAATAAAAACAAGAAACAAAAAGATTTAATTGCAAGATCTAGAGAAGGTACCTTCACTTACCTCACTTCCCCGGCAACGGCGCCAGAAATAGCTTGATGTCTACTACACGCTTCTATTCCTGTAGACAGTGTTGGGCCTCCAAGAGCATAGGTTTGTAGGACAGCAACAAATTTCCCTTAAGTGAGTAACCCAAGGTTTATCGAACTCAGGGAAGTGGAGGTTGAACGTACCCCTTTCAAGCAACCCTGCAATCAAGATACAAGAAGTCTCTTGTGTCCCCAACACACCTAATACACTTGTCAGATGTATAGGTGCACTAGTTCGGCGAAGAGATGTTAAATGGCAAGTGATATGGATGGCAAAAGATGTATTTGTAAATCTGAAATAAAAAGTGCAGCAAGCAAACAAGTGGTAAACGTGAGCACAAATGGTATTGCAATGGTGGAAACAAGGCCTAGGCTTCATACTTTCACTAGTGGCAACTCCCAACAACATTAACTAATCTAATCACATGATACTTCCCATAAAACATGCAATGGAGACGCACTCGGAGGTCATTCCTTTGTGGTCAAGAGAGGACGAGAATTATGTAGGGCTACAAAAGCACACCTCAAAGTTCGTAGTTCTCAATCTATGGATTTCCCAATGTCACCGCGGCCACCCAAAGAGAGTACCACAATCACCACAACATATCTCAAGGATAGTCAAAGACAAGCACCAAGAGACTCTCAATCTTCAATCAACACACAAAAGAGGAAATCACTCAGGAAAATATTCTTCTAATCCATGTCCAATAGACCGCTGTCACCTTGGTCTCGGGGATTATACTAGATAAAGACAAGTGAGTACATCAATCCAATACATAGAGGAAGGGGAAATATCATGGGATCACCCTAGATTAACATAGCCTATGATCACAACGAAGATCACATCATGGGAGAGAGAATTGACCACATAGGTACTGGTAGAAACCTCAGCCCCGAGGAGGAACTACTCCCGCATCATGGAGGAAGGAAGCAACGTCAATGGAGATGAATCCGGGGGCACTTCCCCGTCCCGGCAGGATGCCGGCA
Organism: Secale cereale; assembly: GCA_902687465.1. Lineage (NCBI taxonomy): Eukaryota > Viridiplantae > Streptophyta > Magnoliopsida > Poales > Poaceae > Secale > Secale cereale. Next base: position 808,685,981 of record LR738712.1, read on the forward strand.
CAGGAATTCTGGTCCCCCGAAACTTGGTGGCGATGGCGGCGGAGATCGGAATTGCTTTTGGAGAAAAGGGGTCTGCCTTCGAGGGTTTCGGGACGCGAGGAGTATATATATGCCAAAGGGGGTCACCAGAAGCGGAGAGGGGGGCCCAGGCGCCCCCCCTAGGCGGCCAGGGGTGGGGCCGCCTGGGCTGGCCGCCTGGGCTGCCCCTGGCTCCCCTCTGGCCCCACTTTGGTTTTTCTCGAAGCTTCCTGTACGCTGATTTTTTCTGTATTTTTCCCGGAATTTTTGGAGCACTTTTTATATGGGGGAAATCTGAAATAGAAAAATAGCAGAAAACAGGAACTGGCACTGTGGTGCACTGAGTTAATAGGTTAGTCCAAATATGATCAAAAGTGTATGGAAGTGCATAAATATCATAGCAATATCACTCAAAAGAAGCATGGAGCAAGCAGAAATTATAGATACGTTTTGGACGTATCAAACGCGGAGGTGCCGTCCGTTCGGTGCTGGGATCATCGGTGACGAGGATCACGAAGAGTACGACTACTTCATCCACGTTCCTTCGAACGCTTCCGCACGCGATCTACAAAGGGTATGTAGATGCACTCCTTTATGCTCGTTGCTAGATGACTCCTTAGATTGATCTTGGTGAAGCGTAGAAATTTTTTGAATTCTGCTACGTTCCCCAATAGTGGCATCTGAGCTAGGTCTTTGCGTAGCATCTTGCACGAGTAGAACACAAACAAGTTGTGGGCGTTGAGTTTGCTCAATTTTCTTGCCGTTACTAGTCCAATCTTGATTCGGCGGCATCGTGGGATGAAGCGGTCCGGACCGACCTTACATGTACGCTTACGTGAGATTGGTTCCACCGACAGACATGCACTAGTTGCATAAGGTGGCTGGCGGGTGTCTGTCTCTCCCACTTTAGTCGGATCGGAGTCGATGAACAGAGTCCTTATGAAGGGTAAATAAAAATTGACAAATCACGTTGTGGTTTTGGCGTAGGTAAGAAACGTTCTTGCTAGAAAAAATATAGAAGCCACGTAAAACTTGCAACAACAATTAGAGGTCGTCTAACTTGTTCTTGCAGCATGTGCTATGTGATATGGTATGGCCAAGAAGATGTGATGAATGATATATGTGATGTATGAGATTGATCATGTTCTTGTAATAGGAAATCACGACTTGCATGTCGATGAAAATGACAACCGACAGGAGCCATAGGAGTTGTCTTAATTATTGTATGACCTGCGTGTCACTGAATAACGCCATGTAATTACTTTACATTATTGCTAAACGTTAGCCATAGTAGTAGAAGTAATAGTTGGCGTGACGACTTCATGAAGACACGATGATGGAGATCATGATGATGGAGGTCATGGTGGCGAGCCGGTGACAAAGATGATCATGGTGCCCCGAAGATGGAGATCGAAGGAGCAAGATGATATTGGCCATATCATCTCACTCTATTTGATTGCATGTGATGTTTATCATGTTTATGCATCTTGTTTACTTAGAACGACGGTAGTAAATAAGATGATCTCTCACTAAAAATTTCAAGAATTGTGTTCCCCCTAACTGTGCACCGTTGCTAAGGATCGTTGTTCCGAAGCACCACGTGATGATCGGTGTGATAGGCTCTAACGTTCGCATACGACGGGTGTAAGCCAGATTTACACACGCAATACACTTAGGGTTCACTTGACGAGCCTAGCATGTACAGACATGGCCTCGGAACACGGAAGACCGAAAGGTCGAACATGATTCGTATAGAAGATACGATCAACATGAAGATGTTCACCGTTGATGACTAGTCCGTCTCACGTGATGATCGGACACGGGCTAGTCGATTCGGATCATGTATCACTTAGAAGACTGGAGAGATGTTAATATGAGTGGGAGTTCATTAAAATTTGATTAGATGAACTTAATTATCATGAACTTAGTCTAAATTTTTACAATATGTCTTGTAGATCAAATGGCCCACGCTCATGTCACCCTCAACTTCAACGCGTTCCTAGAGAAATCCAAGCTGAAAGACGATGGTAGCAACTATACGGACTGGGTCCGTAACCTGAGGATCATCCTCATAGCTGCCAAGAAAACTTATGTCCTAGAAGCACCGCTAGGTGACGCTCCCGCCCCGACAAACCAAGATGTTATGAACGCTTGGTAGTCGCGTTGCGATGATTACTCCCTGGTTCAGTGCGGCATGCTCTACAGCTTAGAATCGGGGCTCCAAAAGCGTTTTGAGCACCACGGGGCATATGAGATGTTCCAAGAGCTGAAAATGGTTTTCCAGGCTCATGCCCGAGTTGAGAGATATGATGTCTCCAACGCATTCTACAGCTGTAAGATGGAGGAAAACAGTTCTGTCAGTGAGCACGTACTCAAGATTTCTGGGTTGCACAACCGCTTGTCTCAGTTGGGAATGAATCTCCCAGACGAAGCGGTCGTTGACAGAATCCTCCAGTCGCTCCCACCTAGCTACAAGAGCTTCGTGTTGAACTTCAATATGCAAGGGATGGAGAAGTCCATTCCCGAGGTGTATTCAATGCTGAAATCAGCGGAGGTGGAGATCAAGAAAGAGCATCAAGTGTTGATGGTCAATAAAACCACTAAGTTCAAGAAGGGCAAGGGTAAGAAGAACTTCAAGAAGGACGGCAAGGGAGTTGCCGCGCCCGGTAAATCAGTTGGCGGGAAGAAGCCAAAGTATGGACCCAAGCCTGAGATTGAGTGCTTTTATTACAAGGGAACGGGTCACTGGAAGCGGAACTGCCCCAAATACTTAGCGGACAAGAAGGCCGGCAACGTCAAAGGTATATGTGATATACATGTTATTGATGTGTACCTTACCAGCGCTCGTAGTAGCTCCTGGGTATTTGATACCGGTGCAGTTGCTCATATTTGTAACTCAAAGCAGGAGCTGCGGAATAAGCGGAGACTCGCGAAGGACGAGGTGACGATGCGCGTCGGGAATGGTTCCAAGGTCGATGTGATCGCCGTCGGCACGCTGCCTCTACATCTACCCTCGGGATTAGTTTTAAACCTTAATAATTGTTATTTAGTACCAGCTTTGAGCATGAACATTGTATCTGGATCTCGTTTAATGCGAGATGGCTACTCATTTAAATCCGAGAATAATGGTTGTTCTATTTATTTGAGAGATATGTTTTATGGTCATGCCCCGCTGGTCAGTGGTTTATTTTTGATGAATCTCGATCGTGATGTTACACATATTCATAGTGTGAATGCCAAAAGATGTAAAGTTGACAATGATAGTCCCACATACTTGTGGCATTGCCGCCTTGGTCATATTGATGTCAAACGTATGAAGAAGCTTCATGCAGATGGACTTCTGGAGTCTCTTGATCATGAATCATTTGACACGTGCGAACCATGCCTCTTGGGCAAGATGACCAAGACTCCGTTCTCCGGAACAATGGAGCGAGCAACCAACTTATTGGAAATCATACATACCGATGTGTGCGGTCCAATGAGTGTTGAGGCTCGCGGAGGCTATCGTTATGTTCTCACCCTCACAGATGACTTGAGTAGATATGGGTATATCTACTTGATGAAGCACAAGTCTGAGACCTTTGAAAAGTTCAAGGAATTTCAGAATGAGGTTGAGAATCAACGTGACAGAAAAATAAAGTTCTTGCGATCGGATCGTGGGGGTGAATATTAAGTCATGAATTTGGCATGCACCTAAGGAACTATGGAATTGTTTCACAATTGACACCGCCCGGAACACCTCAGCGTAATGGTGTGTCCGAACGTCAAAATCGTACCCTGTTGGACATGGTGCGATCTATGATGTCTCTCACCGACTTACCGCTATCTTTTTGGGGTTATGCTTTAGAGACTGCCGCGTTCACTTTAAATAGGGCTCCGTCGAAATCCGTTGAGACGACACCATATGAACTTTGGTTTGGCAAGAAACCTAAGCCGTCGTTTCTAAAAGTTTGGGGTTGCGATGCTTATGTCAAGAAACTTCAACCTGAAAAGCTCGAACCCAAATCGGAAAAATGTGTCTTTATAGGATACCCAAAGGAAACGATTGGGTACACCTTCTACCATAGATCCAAAGGCAAAGTCTTTGTTGCCAAGAATGGATCCTTTCTGGAGAAAGAGTTTCTCTCGAAAGAAGTGAGTGGGAGGAAAGTAGAACTTGATGAGGTGATAGTCACCCCTCCCGAACCGGAAAGTAGCGCAGCGCAGGAAATTGTTCCTGAGGTGCCTGCACCGACAAGGGAGGAAGTTAATGATGATGATCATGAAGATACAGATCAAGTTACTACTGAACTTCGAAGGTCCACAAGGACACGTTCCGCACCAGAGTGGTACGGCAACCCTGTCATGGAAATCATGTTGTTAGACAACGGTGAACCTTCGAACTATGAAGAAGCGATGGCGGGCCCAGATTCCAATAAATGGCTTGGAGCCATGAAATCCGAGATAGAATCCATGTATGAAAACAAAGTATGGACTTTGGTGGACTTGCCCGATGATAGGCACACCATAGAAAATAAATGGATATTTAAGAAGAAGACAGACGCGGATGGTAATGTGACCATCTATAAGGCTCGGCTTGTCGCTAAGGGTTATCGACAAGTTCAAGGGATTGACTACGACGAGACTTTCTCTCCCGTAGCGATGCTGAAGTCAGTCCGAATCATGTTAGTAATTGCCGCATTCTATGATTATGAGATATGGCAAATGGACGTCAAAACGGCATTCCTTAATGGTTTCCTCAAGGAAGAACTATATATGATGCAGCCGAAAGGTTTTGTCGATCCAGAAAATGCTAACAAGGTATGCAAGCTCCAGCGCTCGATCTACGGGCTGGTGCAAGCATCTCGGAGTTGGAATATTCGCTTTAATGATGTGATCAAAGCGTTTGGCTTTATACAGACTTGGGGAGAAGCCTGTATCTACAAGAAAGTGAGTGGGAGCTCTGTAGCATTTCTCATATTATATGTGGATGACATATTGCTGATGGGAAATGATATAGAATTCTTGGAGAGCATAAAGGCCTACTTGAATAAGAGTTTTTCAATGAAGGGCCTTGGAGAAGCTGCTTACATATTAGGCATCAAAATCTATAGAGATAGATCAAGACGCCTCATTGGTCTTTCACAAAGCACATACCTTGACAAGATATTGAAGAAGTTCAATATGGATCAGTCCAAGAAGGGGTTCTTGCCTATTTTGCAAGGTATGAAATTGAGCAAGGCTCAGTCCCCGACCACGGCAGAAGATAGAGAAAAGATGAGTGTCATTCCCTATGCCTCAGCCATAGGTTCTATCATGTATGCCATGCTGTGTACCAGACCTGATGTGAACCTTGCCATAAGTTTGGTAGGGAGGTACCAAAGTGATCCCGGTATGGAACACTAGACAGCGGTCAAGAACATCCTAAAGTACCTGAAGAGGACTAAGGATATGTTTCTCGTTTATGGAGGTGACGAAGAGCTCGTCGTAAAGGGTTACGTCTAGGGATGAAAACAGAGTGGAAACAGACAGAACTGAGTGCTACCATATTTGTTTTCATATATTTTTGCAGAAGCGGAAACGAATACAGAAACCCCAGAAATGAATACGGAAACGGATACTGCCGGAAATGGACACGGAGCGAATACAAAGCGGACACGGAAACAAAAGTGGGCGTTGACCGGAACGTAAAACCCCCTTGAATCATAGACAAAAACACATAAAAGGAGACATTTTATGAATTCTTAACATGGCTATAAGATCAAGTTGAGTACATGTGTGGTAGTAGAAGTTGGCCCTCAAATGATCCATTCTACTCATTGTGTCATTGTGTGCTGTTTGGCTGTTGGACTACAAAGCAGCCATAAGTCTGTAGTAAAAACGAAAATTCCATATACACGGAAACGGAAAGTTCCATTTCCATGTCTGTTCCACCGGAAAACACCGTTCCGTTTTTGTTTTCGTTTCCACATGAAAAATTCCATTTCCACTTCCGTTTTGCAAATTTCCATTTCCGTTTTCATATTTCCTCTCCGTTTCCATTTTTCCTTCAGAAAAGCGGAAAGTTTCCACTCCATTTTCATCCCTAGTTACGTCGATCCTAGCTTCGACACAGATCTGGATGACTCTAAGTCACAAACCGGATACATGTATATTTTGAATGGTGGAGCAGTCAGCTGGTGCAGTTGCAAGCAGAGCGTCGTGGCGCATTCTACATGTGAAGCGGAGTACATAGCTGCTTGCGAAGCAGCGCAAGAAGGAGTCTGGATGAAGGAGTTCATCACCGACCTAGGAGTCATTCAAAGCGCGTCAAGCCCGATGACTCTCTTCTGTGACAACACTGGAGCTATTGCCATTACCAAGGAGCCCAGGTTTCACAAGAAGACCAAGCACATCAAGCGCCATTTCAACTCCATCCGGAATTATGTTCAAGATGGAGACATAGATATTTGTAAAGTGCATACGGATCTGAATGTCGCAGACCCATTGACTAAACCTCTTCCACAGGCAAAACATGATCAACACCAGTACTCTATGGGTGTTCGATTCATCACAATGTAACTAGATTATTGACTCTAGTGCAAGTGGGAGACTGTTGGAAATATGCCCTAGAGGCAATAATAAAAGGATTATTATTATATTTCCTTGTTCATGATAATTGTCTGTTATTCATGCTTGAATTGTATTGTACGGAAACAGCGATACATGTGTGAATACATAGACCACAACGTGTCCCTGGTAAGCCTCTAGTTACTAGCTCGTTGATCAACAGATGGTCACGGTTTCCTGACCATGGACATAGGATGTCATTGATAACGGGATCACATCATTAGGAGAATGATGCGATGGACAAGACCCAATCTTAAGCCTAGCACGAGATCGTGTAGTTCGTAATGCATAAGCTTTTCCAGTGTCAAGTATTTATTCCTTAGACCATGAGGTTGTGCAACTCCCGGATACCGTAGGAATACTTTGGGTGTGCCAAACGTCACAACGTAGCTGGGTGGCTATAAAGGTACGCAACGGGTATCTCCGAAAGTGTCTGTTGAGTTGGTACGAACTGAGACTGGGATATTGTCACTCCGTATGACGGAGAGGTATCTCTGGGCCCACTCGGTAAGACATCATCATAAAGAGCTCAAAATGACTAAGGAGTTAGTCACGGGATGATGGATTACGGAACGAGTAAAGAGACTTGTCATGACGAGATTGAACAAGGTATCGGGCATACCGACGATCGAATCTCGGGCAAGTGCCGTACCGATAGACAAAGGGAATAACATACGGGATTGAGTGAATCCTTGACACAGTGGTTCATCCGATGAGATCATCGAGGAACACGTGGGAACCAACATGGGTATCCAGATCCCGCTGTTGGTTATTGACCGGAGAGTTGTCTCGGTCATGTCTGCGTGCCTCCCGAACCCGTAGGGTCTACACACTTAAGGTTCAGTGACGCTAGGGTTGTAGAGATACATGCACATGGAAACCCGAATGTTGTTCGGAGTCCCGGATGAGATCCCGGACGTCACGAGGAGTTCCGGAATGGTCCGGAGGTAAAGAATGATATATAGGAAGTCCAGTTTCGGCCATCGGGTGAATTCCGGGGGTCACCGGGAGTGTCCCGGGACCACCGGAGGGGTCCCGGGGGTCCACCGGGTGGGGCCACCCATCCCGGAGGGCCCCGTAGGCCGCAAGGGGAATGAGGCCAGCCCCTGGTGGGCTGGCGCACCCACATGGGCCCCCCTCCATGCGCCTAGGGTTGAAACCCTAGGGGGAGGGGGCGCCCCCTATGCCTTGGGGGGCAAGTCTCCCCCCTAGGAGATTGCATCTCCTAGGGCCGGCGCCCCCCTGGCCCCTATATATAGTGGGGGGGGGGAGAGGGCAGCCGCACCCCAAGCCTCTGGCGCCTCTCCCCCTCCCGTCACACCTCCAACTCCTCTCGCAGGGCGCCGGCGAAGCCCTGCAGTTTTTCCTGTTGCATAAACCACCACGCCGTCGTGCTGCTGGATCTCCGTCAACCTCTCCTCCCCCCTTGCTGGATCAAGAAGGAGGAGACGTCGCTGTACCGTACGTGTGTTGAACGCGGAGGTGCCGTCCGTTCGGCGCTGTGATCATCGGTGACGAGGATCACGAAGAGTACGACTACTTCATCCACGTTCCTTCGAACGCTTCCGCACGCGATCTACAAAGGGTATGTAGATGCACTCATTTATGCTCGTTGCTAGATGACTCCTTAGATTGATCTTGGTGAAGCGTAGAATTTTTTTGAATTCTGCTACGTTCCCCAACATTCCCGAGGTGGGCAATGTGGTAATAACCGAGGAGCATATAATGCAGGCTGAAATTCTCAACATCACTGTTGGACAACTCCTCGAGATCGAGCCCATGCATGTGCTTACAAAGTAGGAAATAAAACGGAAATATGTCCGGGGCGAACCTTTGGTCAAGCCAGATGAGGTCAAAAAGCTCCCAACGAGAATGTATGAATTGCATGAATGGTACATGGACATTACCAAGAGTTCCAATCGAGAGTCCCTCATGGTGGAAGTCAAGAAGGATCATTACTACCATGAGAAAGTTGTGGCCATTGAGTATAATGAACTGTTTCAGTTATACAATCAAGACGCACTCGACAAATCTATCGTCAGTTGCTATTGTCTGTAAGTGATTTCTTTCTGTAATTTAAGTCTCAAGCTAGCTGTAGTGATCCTTTTGATCAATCATTACCTGTAATTATCCTCACTATATTCTTTTCTGTGGTATTATGCAGGATGAAGATGTATGAAATGAAAAAAGGTGGACGCTATGGCATTGGGTTCATTGACCCAAACACTGTTAATGAATACACATGGAAAATAGATGAATATCATGAAAAGCATGTAGAGGACAGCATGCTAGAGTTCTTGAAGTGCCTCAAATACAATGAAGATATACCACTTCCTTACAACTTCCAATAAGTCACACTGTCTTGTACTACAAATTCTCTGTTTTTGCCTACTAGCTAGCTACATGTTTTTGCTTACATATGTCCGCTTAATTAAGACATCCAAACGTGTGTGCATGCAGATTTCACTGGATCTTGTGTATCATTAAAGTTGACGCCGGAACAGTTGAAGTACTCGACTCACTACTTAAAAAACAAAGTGACTACACCATCTTGTTTGGGATAGTCAATAGGTAATTTCAATCATTATTAACTATATATCTCGGCCTATTTAGTTCGTCATTTCCTGATATGAACTATTTAATAACCCATTTATTCATTTTCTTTATCGGCGGGCAGGGCTTGGGCAAGGTTCATCAGCGTCACTCCAGGCGAATGGAAACAAACACTGCAATGGTTTCGACCCAAGGTAAGTAATTAAGTAGTACTAGCTAGCTAGCTAGCTGCCATTATCTCTTTAATTATCATGCTTGATTAATTATTATCTGATCAAATTCCATTCTCGTAAAGGCCCTGAAGCAGGCGCAGGGGACTGATCTGTGTGCATACTGCGTTTGCGAGAACATTCGCATGATGGCGTCCAAAAGGAGCAGATCTCAAAGACAGGATTGGGTACGTTTGTCAGAACACTATTCACAATTTTTACACCATTATCGATATCTAGTCACACAACTAATAAACAAGCATATTGATCTCCTTCTTAACAGTTCACAGAGGTGCGGGACAAGCTCCTAGAAACGGAGCGCGTACAAGCACTTCAAGAGGAAATAGCGAGAGTTTTGCTCGACCAGGCCATAGATCCGAAGGGAGAATACCATTACCCGCTACCGCCCCCATGAACCACTTCCAATTGTCATCGTGCTCCGACGACACCAATTAGGCTAATGCCACTGGCTCCGAAGGCAACATGTAGGAGAAATTGTATATAGCTATACATGTGTGTATGTGTGAATTGGTGGTTTGTGAGACATTTGATGATATATATATGATTTGTTTTACTAGAATATATATATACGTAAAATACCAGCAAACGAAAAAAATTAAATGGAAAACACAAAATTAAATGAAAAAGAAATCATAAAACCAAAGAAAAACCCAAACCTTGTAGTACCGGTTGGTTTTACCAACCGGTACTAAAGGGCTCCCGGCCCCCGAAGCTGGCTCGTGCCACGTGGTTGCCCTTTAGCACCGGTTCGTGCTGAACCGGTACTAAGGGGGGGGGGCTTTAGTGCCCACACTTTAGTGCCGGTTATGGAACCGGCACTAAAGGGGCTTACGAACCGGTGCTATTGCCCGGTTCTACACTAGTGGAGGTGGACCGGCGCCACTCGAACGAGAAGTTCAGCCGGGCGTTGGCGCTATGGTGACTCACTTGCCACTGGTCGTACTCCATGGTGGCGAGCTCGACCGTGTGGAACGACCTGGTCCACAACCGTTGGTCGGTTTCCCGGTCAGTAATTTCCGCCACCCACGTCCCCACGATAGCTACCGAACGCCGAGGTAGGTCCTCGTCGGCGGACACGGCGGAGGGAGCTCCGGGAAGTCCTCGAATCGGGTGAGGGGCGTGGCGGCGGGTGGATCGGCTGAGCAGCGGTGGCTCGACGAAGTGGCGGCGGACGACGATCCGCGGTCGTGGCGGCGCGAATCCATGCTGTGGATCTACAGAGGGGACCTCCGGCCACCGCGTCCGGCCATTGGGAGGAGAGGGAGCGGCGGATTGGGGCGGGGCGAGGGGGAGAAGAGGAGGCAGACGAGAGGAAGAGAGAGTGGGAAAATTTTACTTGACTTGCGCAGGCCAGAGTAAATATACTAGGATGAATAGGATGGAGTAATTATTTTACTCCATTAACCGGTATAAAGGATCGGCTAGGTGCGACTTTATGGAGAAAAAACTCAAATATACTCCCGTGCGGCGGGATAAGGGATTGGTTAGGGCATGTACAATAGTGACATATGAATACGGATGCTGCATGACAAAAAGTAGCATGAGACATATATATTGAATTTTTCTTCCCAACACAAGCTACTACTAGTGGGTCTGATGAAAAAAAAATAGAAAGTGGACTCTCATTACACATCAATTTCTACTACTCTCTCTTTTCATATGTATAGGGCCTAATGCATTTTTCAAGGTTGCTTTTTACACTATTGATAGATTAATAATATATGAGACGTATAATGTGAAAATTATATCACTACAAGCTCCTTCCACATACAAATGTGAAGGTGTGCTTTGTGTAACTTCCATGCCATATATTATTGCTCCAACATGCGGTCAAAGTTAGCCTTGAAAACGCATTAGGCTCTATATACATGGAATGAGGGAGTATCCACTTTATTTTTTTAGCTTTATGCATTGGGACCACATTTTTTCTCCGAAAGCACCCGCCTTCTGCAGAGAATCCCACTGCTTCATCTAAACCAACTTCTTCTGACATGCGATCCTACATAGCATACGGGGCATCACCCTGAGGCTATGCATTGTACGTGCCCTTAGAAATGCCCTAAACACACTACTACTCCTTCTGTTCCCAAATATTTGTCAGAGATTTCAACAAGTGACTACATACGAAGCAAAATGAGTGAATCTGCGGTCTAAAATATATCTACATACATTCGTATGTTGTAGTCCATTTAAAATTTCTAAAACACAAATATTTAGGAAGGGAGGGAGTAGCACAGTACGCGTACGGGTGCGTCTAGCAATTGCCAGCCTGGTACATATAACGGAGACCTGCTACGCTTGCTCGTGGCGTCCTGTATTAGTACATCTCTGTCCCAATCGCCGTGATCCAGCTTGCTTTACTACACAGCCGAGGGCGATTCGATCGAGGCCGCCGCCGCCCCGCCGCCGCCGCCGGAGACGACCACCCTGCCGTCAGGTACGAGCACCAGCCCGGAACCCCATCGCAATTTTTCCTCTTACTCGTTGCAAGCTGCTCCCCTGCTCGGCGGCGCGCCTGCGACCAACCAACTTCCTGCCGCCCAAAATCCCTCGCTTCCTGCCCGCTTTCTCCCGGGATCCCCTTCTCTCCGCCCTTCTCGCCTGATCCGGTGGGCGACGCCGGATCTGTCCCGTAAGTCCACCGCCGCCGTGCCGTAGCTTAGCACGGGCAGCTTCGCCCGCCGTCGCCGCGCTGGTTCCGCACCCCCATCGGAGGCCATGGAAGTTTCTCTTTGATGTATCGGCTTGTAGTCGCCCATCCGGTGAGGGCTCTGTTCCGAACTGACCTCACCATCCGCCCCTCTCGCCATCCACTGGTAATTCTTCGGCTCTGTTCTCGACGTCCCGGAGTCGGAGGTTCTCTGTATTACCGGGTTCCTTGGCATAGACCTGGCAGGGCGCGCCCTGCCAGATCAAAATCGGATGGCACCGGGTTGACCTTTGTGTTCCTCTGGACAACATATGCCAGTGCAAATCCTACCCTGAACTGTATGGTAAAAGTATGAACCAAGAAAGAGTCATCGATTGACTGAATTGAGCAATCCTATCCTGTAATTACCTTACCGATTGCATCTGAAGAGGCTCCGAACCCTTTGAGTGTTAAAGCCAGCTTGTGCAATATTCAGTCTGCAGTAGAGATTATTACTGGGTGAACACATATGTTAATTGGTTAAGTTTTATGCCTCACTTGTATGGATGCTTGTGTCATGTGAATCTTCCTCTGTTCAGTGTTCACTGTCATAAACTTGAGTTTTTGACCCACCGTTTACTTCTGCAGTTAGTTGAGATACAAAATGGCCTCACTGGACACGGTCAGAGGGGATCTTGGTCTGGTTGTTTTGTACCTAAGCAAGGCTGAGGCAAGAGATAAGATCTGCCGAGCTATACAGTATGGATCTAAGTTCCTGAGCAACGGACAACCAGGACCTGCACAGAATGTCGACAAATCAACTAGTCTTGCTCGGAAAGTTTTCCGGCTGTTTAAGGTAGACTGTCATTCTTTTTTGTGTAGTAGAGTCTGCGAATAGGAAAATATATTGTATTTAAATCTTGATTGACATGGTCTATGGCATCACTGATGCACTATTGATGGTTTGCAGTTTGTTAATGATCTCCAAGCTCTGATTAGCCCCCCTGCCAAAGGAACTCCACTTCCGCTGATCTTACTTGGAAAGGTACGCTGGTGCTGGTGTTACATTGTGGGAACATAGTCAGCTGAAGATAGCCTTCTAATTTTCTAATTCTGCTTTATGTCCTCAGTCGAAGAACGCGATGCTGTCAACTTTCCTCTTTCTGGACCAAATTGTTTGGGCTGGGAGAACAGGAGTATACAAGGTCTGAATTGTTGTTCACATCAGCATGTTATATGCTTAATTCCTTGTATGCTTTTACCTTATATTTTCCCTCCAGAAATTTAATTACCTACATGGTGACAAGCAAAACAATGCAACTGTTTCTGCAGAACAAGGAGCGAGCAGAGTTTCTTGGCAGGATAGCATTTTATTGCTTTCTCGGATCTAATACCTGTACTACCATCATCGAGGTCTGTTGCTTCTCTATATCGCTATCTGGAAACTATTTGATTCTGTTTCGAGTCAGATCTTTGTATATTACCTGAAATTAACATCTGATCCGTGCTCCATTCTAGTTAGCCGAGCTTCAGCGGCTATCCAGATCGATGAAAAAGTTAGAGAAGGACCTCAAGCACCAAGAGCTGTACAAGGTATTAGTAGTTTGACTATAGGGTCTTGACATGGCACATCTCCTGTAGTTACTTCCACTAACGCATTATACTGTACCGGTGATGCTAGAACGAGCAGTATCGGATGAAGCTGAAGAAGTCCAACGAGAGGCTGCTCGCCCTCATCAAATCGAGCCTCGACATAGTCGTCGCGGTGGGGCTCCTGCAACTTGCCCCGAAAAAGGTTACTCCTCGCGTCACAGGGGCCTTTGGGTTCGCTAGCTCGCTCATCGCCTGTTACCAGGTGGGTATCTCATCCCAACTCCAGCCTCCCTGTCATTTGTGCAAGCCACCTAAAAACTCCAGAATCTGAACTACTGTTTCCTTGGCAGTTGCTTCCAGCCCCAGCCAAATCCAAGTGATCTGCCTGCCCGCCTCGGGCCAAGCAGCTGGTGCATCGATTGGTGAAACGGCGGTTGCTGTCGCTGATACTTGATAAGAAATAAATCTGGACCAAATTGTCCATCCTGTAGGATATAACCGAGGATTATTGTTGTGCAGGTTTCATTGCCCAGGGCCATCTCATGGCCTGGTTGATCTGCCTTGCCTTACACTTGATTATGTAGCACGCTTGTATTTGTATGGTCGGGTGTGCCACTATCATACTACGTACAACTGTTGCAAAATAATTAGAAATTTCATACTAGAATGGTGATGGCTCGCATCTTGATTTATCTTCACGTTGCGCCGCGACGATGATGCGTTAGCTGGATGTTTTTTTTTCATCTTCTGTTGTTCTTGTTGAGAAAAAAAAATCATGTATGTTTTGTGAAGTTGCCTGCTGCAAACCAAAACTTTAATTTCTCAGGCGGTGCGTAAGCCTAGTCTAAATGAGACTGAAATTGGTGCAAAGTTGCAGCAGTCAGGCAGAGGATGAAACTTCCACCAGAACAAACAGTATAAGTGTGGTGTTGAATGGGAAACAAATAGAACATAGAGTCTGCCATGGCATGCCCCTGAATTAGCAACTTCATGAAGAGAATCACACTATTTTCCAGTTGAGGTGAATACCAAAATTTGGATGGAGGCTGTCTCTCCCCCCTCACTGGGAGCGCTCCCCTGCCGCCCCCCGACACCGGCACGCCTACCTCCACCGCCAGTGCCAACATGCCCGCTCCCCATCTACACCACCTTCGAGGGGGATCCATCTCTGCCCTCCTGCCATGAAACCAACTGCGTTCGATCCATTTCA
>LR738712.1:808702187-808712435 GCA_902687465.1 Secale cereale
AACCCTTTGACTTATATACACGCCAGGTAGGGTAGTCGATATCTAGGCGTGGAGGCGGTAGGAGAAGTCTTGGGATATACGACAAGTTCTCGGAAGATGTAGTCTTGATTATACCCTCAGCGTGCAGCTTATTTCAGAGTCCACCTTGAGAAGGATGAGGGCCCATGGGCCCAGCCTGAAGAATGCAGGCGAACCTGGTTAGTACCCCTAGTGCAGGACATCGTCATAGATGTCATCGGAGATGATCAAGGCTAAGGGCAACTCCAACACGCCGACCCAAATAGATGCTTGGATTTTGTCTGCTTTTTATTCGTTTGGATAAGTCTGTTTTTGTCCATGGACACGTAGGTGCGCCCAACGCGGACCAACGCATTTCGCACTTGGGGTGGACTTTGGAATTTTAAGAAAATATAAACAACCAGCGAAAGTCCAATCTTGCACTAATTTATACTTAAAAATATTAAATAAAAACAGCCAACAACCCACGCAGAAGGCTGCCAGATCCGCCGCCTGCTGCTACTACTGGCTACGTTGCCTGTCGCTCGGCCACCATCTTAGAGCATCTCCAGTCGTTCGGCCCCCCAGTGCGCCTAAAAAGAGCGGCCTGGGGGCGAACCGGCGCTAGCTCGGCCCCTGGGGGCGACCTAGTTCCCAGTCACGCCCTCATGCGCCGGTCTCAGGATGCGGGAAATTTGAACTTGGTCGTTCCCGCTCACAAAAGACGCCACAAATCCGGCGATCGGATGTAGTCTGGCGTTACAAAAACAGAGCGCCGCAAGTTCGCGTGCGCAACGAATCACTCGGCGGGGTCGGCTCCAGGCGTTGGCGGAGTCGGCGTGCGCGGGCTCGGCAGAGTCGGAGCTGCTTCGGTGCCGGGCGGTGTCGGCGCGGTTTCGGTACTGCTGGGCGGCGACGTGGAGGCGTCATCATTCGGGCTTGGCGTCGGTGTGACCGTGGGCACGGGAGTTGGCGTCGTCGGCGTCGTCTGCAGCTGGTTAAGGATGAGGCCGCGCTCCGCCATGTACCACGCCTTGAGCTGCTCGCCGTTGCTCTGGAGCATCTCCGCCCCGCCCATCAGAAACGCCATGTCGGTGTTCCTCTTCTTCTCGTCGGTGTCGCCGAGGTGCGAGAAGGGCAGTGGACCACGGCGGAAAAGGGGCGTCGGTGAGGACGCGTAGGCGGGCGGCGAGTAGTTGTATGGAGGATACGGCACGCCGGCGAAGGCGGGCGAGGGTGTGCACGTTGCCGGGTGGCCATGGAGGAAGGTCACGTTTGGGTTGAACCCACCGTGCGCGTCGCCGTCGGCGTAGCCGGGCGACGGCGATCCCCATGGCTGCGGAGAACCGACGCCTTGCTGTCCCCAGGGCGCGTACTGGGCGTGGCTGCTGGGTGGATTCATCATCCCCGCGTGGTCCGCCGATGAGGAGGCAGCCGCAGCCGCGCGTGCCGCGTTGTTGCGGGCCTTCTTGGCGATGGCCCTGTTTCGCCGGTCGGCGGTGACTGCGTCGCGTCGCTGAATTTCCGCCCTTCACTCGGCGTTTGACATGCCCGGTGGCTTGGATGGCGGCGCCCTCGGCTTCCTCTGCTTCGGCTGGGCCACAGTGCCGGTCACGGTTGCCGCCGCGCGCGGCATGGCGTACTTCCTCGGTGGCATGGCGGCCGACCGGAAGACGAGCGGGAGGGGGTTTGGCGGGAGGAAGGGAGGGAATGGCGGGAGGAAGGCGAGCGAGCGGGAGGGAAGCGGGAGAAACAGCGGGAAGAGGCCCTCGAGTCGCCGACAGGGCGGACCCATGCGCCTTTTTTGCTTGTGCCGGCTCCCCAGGCGCCCCCAGGGCGTCGGGTTCGGCCTGGATCCGCCGGCACCAGTTTTGGCCCGAGCCGACGAAAAACGGGCTTATGGGGACGCGACTGAGCTGTTTTGGGACTGTTAAGGACGCGGATGGAGATGCTCTTACGCTTTGATGCCTGTTGCTCGGCCTCCAACGACAGCCGCTCGGCCTTAAACATGTGTTGCTCGGCCTCCAACAACTGCCGTTCAGCCTTAAACATGTGCTGCTGGGCCTCCAACGACTACCGTTTGGCCTTAGACCTCTTTCAATGTAAAGGTGCTTCGAGAAATTAGTCATAGTGGTAGTAATATAGCGCACTTCGAGAAATTTTTACTTATGTGGTAAGTAGTTAATGAGAAGTAGTAACATAGTAATATGTTACTGCAACATAGTGTTTTCCAAGACAATATGAGTATACAAACTATTAAATGAGGCCACATATGACACTAGAACTATACTACCTCTGTCCTGGT
This sequence comes from Secale cereale, assembly GCA_902687465.1. NCBI lineage: Eukaryota > Viridiplantae > Streptophyta > Magnoliopsida > Poales > Poaceae > Secale > Secale cereale. The sequence goes on from LR738712.1 coordinate 808,704,490, forward strand.
TTATTGGTCCCCTTCATATTTTGTGTTAAATATTGACCATAAATTTAACTAACAAAATGGTAATACATGTCATAAAAAATTATATCGTTAGATTCGTATGCAAACATTGTTTTCGATGGTATAACTTTTGTTAACATTCATTAACATTTTGTTAGTTAAATTTATGGTCAAAATATGACGCTAAATACGAAGGGGATCAATAAACCAGGACGGAGGTAGTATTACTTTGCACTATGAAGGTAGTAACTTAGATTAGTGTCATACTCCCCACTATGACCAGCCTAATGTGCTAAGTGCATTAAATACCTTAGCAACTCAACTCATCAATGCATATGTGCTTAACTTGTTGCTAAGCACATTTTATTTAACGAGTTAGCACCTAAAGTCTTTCATGTATTGGTCAAATTGTATCATTTAAGTGGTTTGACTAGGTTCTCACGCTTGGCAATGGTTCTTCCTGAGATCATCAAAGTACTCTCTCCCCTCCTTAAATGTTGTGCCATGTCATTTTTCGCTTATGTGGCATGCTTAGCATCTGTTCATGGTGGAGCACTAGGAAAGGCCTTAAACAGGTGCCGCCCGGCCTCCTCGTCGGTTGCCCACCCACACGGGCCTGCACGGCACATATACCGTCACCCTGCTCAAAGTCCAAAATAAACCTTGAAGTTATAGATGAAAGCTAAATCAAACCCTGAACTTTGAATCTCGGAAATTGGCACTCTGAACTTGCAATCCCGGTCTATTTTAGACCCTATAGCTGTTTGGCACACCGGAATCCTACAATCCCGGCCGGGATAACCAGCTACTCTCACGAACAAGAATTTGGGCCGGCCCACTATAACACAACAAGAATTCGTGAAGATTAAAAAATGTTCGCACATTTCCAAAATTGTTCAGACGCTAAAAAATGTTCGTGTTATATATTTTTTGGCACGAATTCAATTCATTTTGTGTTTTTTTAACATTTGGAATTCTTAAATTCTATTCACATTTAAAAAAATCACAGTTGTAAAAAATGTTCAGAATTCCAACCGTTTTTCACACGCTATCACAAATGTTTTGAATTTTCAGAATTGTGTCACATTTTTTTAATATTGTTTTTGGAATTACGTATATTATTTCGTAAACAATGTTTTTTCTTATCACGAGCCGTAAAAGTTCTTTCTTTCTTTTCCTTAACGCGTGATGTAATAATTCCAAAAGAGAAAAAAATGTTGTGGAGTCGAACTTGGGACCTGGCATGGTTAACCTGATTTCACTAGCTACTACATCAGACGACTATGACTTCCATAATAAGAGGCCGAAAATATTTAATCAGAAACCAACGTGTCGAACTTTGAAAACTTTTTATAGGGGCAAACAAGTATTGAAAACGTATTTACTTCTGAAATCTTCTAACATTTTATAAAGTGCATTTTAAAAAATTCGAATACTTTAAAAAACAACAACTTTCAAAAAGAGAACACCTTTTGAAACATTTTTTTTAAACCAGAACAAAATTTTAAAGTGCAAACACTTTTTGAAACATAATTTTTTCTGAAATATGAACAAAATTTTAAAGTGAGAACACTTTGTGTACAATGTAAAAAATGTTGGCATGTTGTAAAAAAAAGTGTCATAACCTTAACAGAATATACGTGACATGTGTTTGAAAAAAGTGTATGCAAATTTAAAAATGTTGATCCATGCACAAGAGTGTTCGTGTAGTTTTATAAAATGATTATTGTCTTTAAGAATAAATAAAACGTGTATTTGCAAAAATATTACCATGTATTCAAAAGAGTTTTGAAAACATTTAATTTGAAAATGTCCATAATGTATTTGAAAATATCAATAAATTATCAAATATGTAATGTATGCGTTAAAAATGTACATTGGATACTGAGTAAAATTAGACATGTGAAAAAATGAAATGAAAATGTAAAAGAAAAAACTAAGAAAAAATGAATTAGTGCGCGTGTGTGAGCGACTGCGCTACTGGGCCGGCCTAATTCAGCAAATATCGGCGAAGTTCTCTCAAGGTTTAAAATAGACCGGGATTAGAGAGTTTGGTGTGCTGATTTCAGGGATTGCGAGTTCAGGGTTTGGTTTAGCTTTCGTCTATAAATTCAAGGTTTGTTTTGGACTTTTTCCTCCACGAAATCGAATGCCACGTCTCACAGGCTCAGGCGCGGGCGATGCTGGTGGTGGTGGGGGTGCATTGACGTCCACTCCGGCCGCCGATTCGGCCAGCGTCTGCGCAAGGAGGCAAGGCCACCTGACAGCTCCTGGCTTTTGGACTCCTCGATGGACAACCTTGTGGCCTCCTCGAGGGCCGTAGTAGGCCTCCTCCTCGATGGTGGAGGTGGAGTGTAGAGCGCGTGGTGGTGCACAAGGCACGCCTTGGAAGGAGGACCGACGACGCTGGTATTTCTTGGTGGCGAACCTGTTGGTATTGATCTAAAGGCCCAATGGGCCAAAACGAAAATAAAAGAAAGGGTCAGAAACAACTTACGTTAAGGGGAAACAGGGAGGTCACGATCCAACGATCGTGCCCCCTCGATCCCACCTTACGCGCCCTGATCGGGGGCACCCTAACCAACTATGGTTTTGGTCCCCTGTCGCCAGCGCACATTAAAAGGTGGGGGAGCAGCCGGCTGTGGCGACCCCGGCTCGATCGTGCACTAATCATACAAGCAAATGCACACGATCAAGCCTAAGGACTCACGTGAAGGAATCACAACACAACTCTAAAACATAAATAAATACATACAAGTCATATATTACAAGCCAGGGGCCTCGAGGGCTCGAATACATAACATGATCTCTTACACATAGTCAGCGGAAGCGTTAGGTATCTGGGTACAGATACAACACAGCAGAAGATAGGCCTTTTACAAAGGCGGGGCAAAATAAAAGCTACGATCGAAAAGGCGCAGGCCTCCTGCCTGGGACCTCCGATCCTACTCCTGGTCGTCGTCCGCCGGCTCCTCGTAGAAGTACTCGCCGGCCGGGTAGTAGTAGTAGCCAGCCTCGGGCTGGTAGTAGTAGTCGTCAACGGGGGCTGCAGGCACCATGGCTCCGTCGTCTGGTTTATCATGCGGGTAGGACAAAAGAGGAAGCAAAGCAACCGTGAGTACTCATCCAAAGTACTCAGCAAGACTTACATCAGATCTATACTAGCAATGCAATATTTTCAAAGGAGGCTTTATGTGGGTGGACTAGACTGCAGAAAGCCAGAGTAGAGAAGGGAAAAGCCTAGTCCTGACGAAGACTAGCATCTTCAGCGTCTTGCAGCAATTAGAAGGGGGTAGGATAGCTCATCATAATAATATATAGTGTTTGCAGCAATATCATCTCCATATCTCAAGTCACCATGTTCTAGTTGTACCGAAGTGGATACAACTCCGAGTGTCCGTTACCGTAGGACAGGCTATCGATAGATTGTTTCTTCCCTGCAGGGGTGCACCAAGTTACCCACCACGCTCGCTTAACTCCGGCCGGACACACCATCAGGTCGTGCCCGCCCTCGGCCAAACAATACGACGCAACCCGACCGGATACCGCCAGAGAGGATCGAGCACGCCGGACTAATCCTATGCCCCCGGGGGTCATGGCCGTCGCCCCGGACACTCCTGCACGTTGCGAGGCCGTTCGGTAGCAGACCTAGCAACCCCTTATACAAGCACGCAGTTGCATCCTAAGTCCAATCCGAACGGGCCGCTCAATCGCTGACGTCGTGACGACTCCGGCTGATGTATACGACGCAGAGCACCCACTCACACCCACGTGGTGGTTAGTGCTATCGGACCCGGAGGCCCCTCGGATCAAATATCCAAATCGCTTAGTGTATTGGGAGCGCGCGGTAACGAGCAGAGCCTACGATACTGTTGGCCCCGTCGTCCCGTCTCGAGGACTTGTGACAAGGACTGGGAAAGACCGGCCACGCCTCGTAGTTATCTCGCGGGTACCCTCACTGGTCACCCGACTCCACAGCTCACGCCTCGAAGGCACTCGCGGGTACCCCTCTGGGTCAACCCGCCTCCATCCAACATGTGTAGTAGTAACTTCAAAGTGTCTTCAGACGCACGATACCTCTGGCCGCACGCCTTTGTTCCTGGCGACGTCCGGCCTCGGGGATCGATACGTCTTTAAACACGGTATGGTACTCCAGGGCATCCGTGTGGTTTTCATGCCGATGAGGAATCCGAGGAATCACCCTCGTTGGATTCCTAAACGACAAGTCCCGTTAAGGTGATACCGGAGGAATCACCCTCGGCGGTAATCACCATAGCGGATGCACGACAAAAGCTAAGTCGGAAGTGGGAAGAGGAATCACCCTCGGTAACCCACAACGAGCTAGCTATACTACAGGGACAACATCGAAAGTGAGTTCGGAGGTATCACCCTCGTCACCCGATGTTAACTCTGCGGAGTCGAGCATATTAGGGGGGGTGTGCGGTGATGTGAAGAAGGTCAGGGGAAGGGGCTCGATCGCTTGATCGAGGCAAGGGTACTATGCGAGGCAACTACGAGAAAGCGGGACCACAGCAGTGTTACCCAACCTATACTAAGCAGTTTATGAATAAAGACAGGTATCAACAGTATTGCAAAAACAGGCTATGCAACAGTAATAGGAGCAGTAGCAGTAGCAGCATTTCTAATGCAAGAATAAGAGAGAATAGACATAGGCGATATCGGAATGATCAAAAGGGGGGGGTTGCTTGCCTGGTTGCTCGGTGGCAAAAACAAGATCGTCGGAGGGGGAACCAATCACCGGGACATCGTCGGTCTCGGGATCTGCGTCAGCGCCGGACTCTACCGAGAGAGAAGAGGGGGGGGGAGAAACAGATAAATACACATGCATATGCAACACAGAGCGTGCTAAGCTATCGTGCAGTGCAGGGTTGCCTAAAAACATGTCTAGGTCATATTAGTTATTTTTAAGAATTTGTTTGGATTTATTTTATTAAAGTTGAGCACTATTCATTTATCGAAAACAGGCCGAAAGTTCCATGTTCATCTAGCTAGGGGCATCTGACGGGAATACGGAGGGCGTATCTAGATTCGTATCGAAATTCTGAGCAATTTTCATATATAAATTATTTTCATCGGAGTTACGGATTAAAAGATATGAATTTTTAAAGTTTTAAACATTTTCTGAAATTATTTTATTAACAGAAAAGGATTTATGACGTCATCATGATGTCATCACTGCATCAGCAGTCAACAGCCGCACTGGTCAGGTCAAACCTGACCAGTGGGCCCCACCTGTCAGCCTCTGTGATTAAACAGAGTATTTAAAATAAACTAACAGTGCTATTTAGGGGGGTGGACCCCACATGTCAGTGACTTATCAGCTAAACTAATTATCTATTATTTTTAAAAACGTTTTAATTAAATCTAATTTCGCAGGGGCCCACCTGTCAGCCACTGGGGCCTGCCCAGTCAGCCTGTTGACTTGGTCAACAGGTCAACGTGGGGCCCCAGGGCCCACTGGCAGTGACCCTGGGGGGTGGCCCAGGTCAACCACGTCGGCCGGCCGGCGTTTAAACGCCGGCGAGCACGAAAACGCGGCGGCGCTCGTCGGGAGCTCATCGGAAAACCGCTACGGTGGCTCGTTCGGACCGTGGCTGGGCGCGTTCGAACGGGGAGAGAGTGCCGCATCTAGTGGTGGTGGTGGCCGAGCCTGGAGTGGCCGGAAACGACGCCGGCGACGAGCTTTGGCGGCGGTGGCTTCGGGTGCTCGTCGGAATCGGTGAAACCGTGCGTGTTAGCCCGAGCTAGGGACGTAGGGGTGATCTACGCGTCGTGGTGAAGCTGCTGGGCAAACGCCCGTGACCATTTGGTCACCGGAACCTCGCCGGCGACGAGGTCCGCGGCGGTGGGTTCGGGCGCGAATGGAGCGACGCCTACGGGCAGCTAGGGAACCAACGGGGAGGAGCAGAGGCCGTGGATCTCACCGTGTGGCACACACGTAGGCCCGCGACAGTTTAGTAGCTGCAGAGGGGCGCCGGCGACGAAGAACTGCGGCGGCGACCCGAGGAGGAAGACGGAGGAGGGGTCCGGCGCCTCGGTGCTTCCCAGCTCCAGATGAGCCCACCGGTGGATGAAGAAGGCGAAGGCGGAGCTGGTCGGCACGGAGAGATGGCGAGGCGGTGGCTGTGGCCGCGGGAACGGTGGTCGAACGGCGGCGAGGTGCTCGGGCGCGCTCGGATCTGAGAGGGGAAGAGGCTCGGCGAGTGAGGGGAGAGGGGGGGGAATGGATGGGGACGGCCAGGGGGGACGGCTCGGCGCGGCCTTATCCCCTCGCCGGCCCTGTGGCGGCAGCTGTCGACGGCAGCGGCGACGAGCGCGCGGCGGCCAGCGCGCGGTCAACACGGCGACGGGAGCAGGTAGGGAAGGAGAGGTGGGCTGGGCCGGGCCTCTCCAGGCGACAGGTAAGTTTTCCCTTCTCTGTTTCTTTTATTTATTTTACAGAGAAGAAAAGAAATGATAGGGCCTCCAAAAGACTTTTGAAAAAGGTGTAATTTGACCCAATTGATAGGTTGCAATATTACCCCTCACCAAAAATTGGTTTGAGCATATTTGAATCATTTTTGAAATTTACAAAAATGAAGAGGCATTTAATGTGCTGTTTTGGCACTGTTTAAATGCACTAGCCCTTTAATAGAGTTGAGGGTGAGGTTGTTTTCCCCAACAACATTAGTTTTGGAATATTTGCAATGAGATGAACAATTTTCCATAATTTTTGGAGCAACTTCATTTTGCACTTGAATTTGAATTGAATTTTCAGGGGAGTTTTTGAAGTGATTGTTTTAACCACTGTGATTATGCCTTGTAAATGAAAATGACTTGGCATTATTAGCAGTTGATCACAGTGATCATTACAAGGGGGGTGTTACAAATTCTCCTCCTCTAAAAGAAATTCTCGTCCCGAGAATTTAGGAGGTAGAAGCAAAGAGGTCGGGGTATTCCGCCCGAAGATTTTCCTCGCGTTCCCAAGTGGCTTCATCTTCAGTGTGATTCGACCACTGCACTTTCAGGAACTTGGTCATCTTCTGGCGGGTCCGACGTTCAGTTTGATCGAGGATGCGGATCGGATGCTCCTTATAAGACAGATCATCTTGAAGCTCGAGCATCTCGTGATCCACAGCACGATGCGGGGACTCCTTGAAAGATCGGCGGAGTTGCGACACATGGAACACATCGTGGATATGAGAGAATTGCGGAGGCAATTGCAATTTGTAAGCCACGAATCCACGTCTAGCAACCACGGGAAAGGGGCCAATGTAGCGTGGAGCTAACTTGCCCTTGATACCGAAACGGTGCGTGCCCTTCATAGGGGTGACACGAAGATAAACTTGATCACCGGGTTGATAAGTCAGACCCCATCGCTTGCGTTCATAGTTGCTCTTCTGACGGTCTTGAGCCGCCTTAAGATTTTCACGCACGATACGGACTTGCCCTTCGGCGTGTTGAATAATGTCCGGACCAATAACTTGTCGTTCCCCAGTTTCTGACCAATTCAGAGGGGTTCGACACTTACGTCCGTACAGAACTTCAAAGGGAGCCATCTTCAAGCTTGCTTGATAGCTGTTGTTATAAGAGAACTCGGCATATGGAAGAGATTCTTCCCATTTCTTACCGAATGATATAACACAAGCTCGCAGCATATCTTCAAGCACTTGATTGACTCGTTCAACTTGACCTTGGGACTGGGGGTGATAAGCTGAACTCCAGTGGATATGAGTTCCCAAAGCTTCTTGAAAACTTTCCCAGAACTTGGAAGTGAACAGGGTGCCACGGTCCGAACTGATCTCCTTCGGAATTCCGTGGAGGGATACAATTCGGGAGATATACAGTTCTGCTAACTGGCTAGCAGTGATAGTCTCCTTGACTGGCAGGAAGTGTGCAACCTTTGAGAGTTGGTCGATGACGACAAGAATGGCATCGTTACCCTTCTG
>LR738712.1:808712769-808801047 GCA_902687465.1 Secale cereale
AGGCATCGGCCATCACATTAGCCTTGCCAGGGGTATAAGAAATACCGCAGTCATATTCAGAAATAGTTTCCAACCATCGCTGTTGGCGGAGGTTAAGATCCGGCTGAGTGAATAAATACTTCAAGCTTTGATGATCAGTATAAATCTCACACCGGTTACCGAGAAGGTAATGTCGCCATAGCTTCAATGCAAAGATCACTGCAGCAAGTTCAAGATCATGCACTGGGTAATTCTCTTCATGCGGACGTAATTGACGCGATGCATAAGCAACTACTCTTCGTTCTTGCATTAGGACACAGCCTAATCCTTGACGAGAGGCGTCACAATATATCACGAAGTCCTTGCGAGAATCTGGAGGAGCAAGCACTGGAGCGGAAACGAGCTTGTCCTTAAGAGCTTGAAAGCTTTCCTGGCATTTATCTGTCCACTCAAACTTAACGCCTTTGTGAAGCAGATTAGTCAGGGGCTTGGCAATCTTGGAAAAGTTCTCGACGAAACGGCGACAATAGCTTGCAAGGCCGAGAAAACTTCTCACTTGCTTGACATTCTTCGGAGGAGTCCAGTCAAGAATAGCCTGAACCCGTTCCGGATTAACAGCAATGCCATCCTTGGAGATCACATGTCCAAGGTAGGTCACTTCAGGAAGCCAGAACTCGCATTTGGAAAACTTAGCATAAAGCTGATGTTCTCGCAGCTTCTCCAGAACAAGCCGAAGATGTTCGGCGTGTTCTTCCTTGTTCTTTGAGAATACCAGAATATCATCCAGATATACCACGACGAACTTGTCGAGGTAATCCATGAATATATAATTCATCAGGCGGGAGAAGGTAGCTGGAGCATTAGTCAGTCCAAAAGACATGACAGTGTACTCATAAGAGCCATAGCGAGTTACGAATGCAGTCTTTGGAATATCCTCTTCGCGAACACGGATCTGGTGATAACCCAACCTCAAGTCGAGTTTAGAAAACACAGATGATCCAGCCAGTTGATCATATAAGTCATTGATCCGAGGGAGCGGATATTTATTCTGGATGGTTGCCTGGTTGATAGGTCGGTAATCTTGTACCAGCCTATTCGTACCATCTTTTTTCTTGACGAAAAGAGACGGTGCTCCCCAGGCAGAGGAACTAGGACGGATGAAGCCCTTCTTGAGTGACTTGTCGATTTCCTCCTTAAGCTCAAGGAGCTCATGCGGTGGCATCTTGTAAGGACGCTTCGCTATAGGAGTAGTACCCGGCTTCAAGTCAATAACAAATTCGACGGCTCGAGCAGGGGGTATTCCTGGAAGTTCTTCTGGGAAGACATCCGGGAAATCACATACAACTGGTATGCTTTCGAGCCCTTCAAGTGGTGAAGCATTCAATGCATTTAAAGCATAGATTTGAGCTTCGGCATTATGGGATACACGTGCGCGGCAATTCACGAGTTGATTCGAGGGGTGCCGAAGACGTACAGTCTTGGTGGCACAATCAATTAGGGCCTCGTGAGCCTCCAACCAATCCATTCCTAGGATAAGGTCGATGCCGCAGGATTTCAGGACAATGGGGTGTGCCTGAAACTTCATTTCTTCTATCTCCACTACCACTTCCGGGCAGAATAAGGTGGATTTGCACCGACCCGCGGAGGTTTGTACGGAAACCGTTTGATATAATTTATCTTGCTTAAAGCCATGTTTAAATGCAAATGGTTCTGATATGAAGGAATCAGATGCACCAGTATCGAACAAAACATTAGCAAATACTGAGTTGACAAGAAGTGTACCCATCACGGTGGCTGGCTGTTCTGGGTCTTCGCTCAGATTGACGTGGTGAAGCTGACCACCACGAGCATTCGAAGGCCTGATATTATTGTTGCGCTGCGGAGGAACTCCACGTCCATTGCCACGGCCAGCAGATGGAAGAGCCAGCTGACCCTGAGCCTGCGGACAGTCTCTGGCACGGTGACCCGGACGGCCACACTTGAAGCAGAGTCCACTCTCTGGACGAATCGCAGGTGCTCGAGGTGCTGGGACAGCAGGCCTGTACTGCATTGGCGGTGGAGGAGGCAGACGAGGTGCAGCATAAGAAGGCCTGTACACTGGAGCATTTGGACGATACATGCTCTGAGGAATCCATATGCGGCGCTTCTGAGAAGACGAGCCCGAAGATGAGCCCGACTCGCGAGAGCGCTTAAGAGCATCCTTGTGTAGCTTGAGTCCAGTTTCAACCTGAATGGCCTTGTTCACTAAAGTAGCGAAGTCCGGAAAATCCAGCGCCACTAGAGCAAGCAGAATATCATGGTGAAGTCCGCGCCTGAACTTCTCTTGGCGTCTTGCGTCAGTAGCGATATCCTCCTCAGCATAGCGGGACAGCTCAAGGAACTCCCGCTGATAGGCATCAACTGACTTGTTGCCCTGAATCAGGTTACGGAACTCCGTACGCTTGCGGTCGATAACACCCTCAGGGATGTACCGAGCGCGGAAGGCAGTCTTGAAGTCTGCCCAGGTGATGACAGTTCCAGCAGGCACTGTGTTCCGGTGAGTGTCCCACCACTGGGCCGCCGGACCCTTCAGGAAATATGTCGCAAACTTGACATAGTTGTCAGGGGACACGGCGGCAGAATCCAGCTCAAAGAAGATGTCACGCAGCCAATCATCGGCATCCAAGGGGTTGGCGGCACTGCGAAATACCGTTGGATTGAGCCGCAGAAATTCTTGCAGAGTGATAGCGGCTGGCTGATGCTGAGCATTGGCGTTGACTTGGGGTATCTGGTTGAGCATACCCTGCAGCACCTGACGCTGCATGTCCAGGGTCTGCATTACGGCAGCCATATATTCTGGCGGCGGAGGCGGAGGCGGAGGTGGAGGTGGATCACCGTTACCAGCCATCCTGATAATTTCAACAGGGGTGGTTTAGTGACAAGGATACACGTTGCATGAATTCAACAATGAAGTAAATATGCACGACATAAGGGAAGTGCATTAATACAACATCATACACATCATGACATACGGGTTCGTACATAACGTCGGTTACAAACGGGCATCACAACGGCGCAAAATCAGAAACTAGACATAGTAGGCGGCGCGCAGACCGCGGTAAGGAAGTACACAACGAGACATAGCAAAGGCTACATCAACGTCGGAGAAGGGAACTGAAACGGGGTAGCTGCAAGTGCGGACGGCGGATCTCGATCGCAGAAGGATCCTGAGCTCCATGTGCACTCTGATGCAGAACCCGGTATCGATCGGGAATCAGAGGTCCACGAACTGGCGTGTGACCTCCAACCGCAGGCCACTCGACACCTGGAGGTGTGTTGATCCTGCGCGGGCAAAGGATAGACTGAGGAAGTGTCCCTGCTTGGACAGCCGGTACCAACTGCGTCAACGTCTGGTAGAGAACTGTCCGAGTGATGGACAACTCAACTGCCAGGGCCCGAGCAGTTCGATCCAGCGCCTGAGTGTGCTGAATCAGAACCTGCGGGTCATAACGTCGACTCTCGTACGGGGCACAGATAGCTGAGTAGTATCCAGTCTCATCTCCAGCAGGTGCATACGGAATGTACCGAAACTCAGAGGCATCCAAGCTATCTCTGTGCTCTCCTCGGAGGCGTGCGACAGCAGCGTAGGCAGCATCATGGACTGCCATCGCAACCGTCACGCCACTACCGCGAAAGCGGTACAGCTCAGTGTCTGAGTCATCCTGCCGGTCGTAGATACGAACAACAGCATAATACTGCTCCTGGTTGAACTCGCGATACTCCTCGTAGACCATGTACTCGGGATACCAGCGGTAGCCCAGTCTGGTCAGGAGAGCGACTAGAATGGCCGGAAACCCAGGGGCATCTCGAGCCCAGGTGCGAAGCACAAGCTGAGTCTCCGGGTGAGGTGGAAACAGAGGATTCATCTGAAAGAAGAATAATCAGACTTGTCAAGTCCTGATGATAATTAAACAGAACTTGGTAAGAAAGGTTAAACAAACAAATGGAAAGGAATGATTATCAGACTATTCAGGTCAATGATAGGAAACCGCACTGATATCCAGCTCTCCGGGTAGATGTGAAAACGAGAACCTAATGGAGTTAGTAAAACTTAACCCGAATAGACGAGAGAGAAGAGTCCCAGAGTATAGACGAGGAATAAAAGAAGCTACACCACCCAAGTGGCGACGTGGGGCCATAAGCCACACAGCCAAGTTAGTAAAACAGTTTTTGACCTCTAGACTCAACTTCGACCAAGGAGTTGGAAAGGGGGTTCCTACAGGCAGTCGGCTCTGATACCAACCTGTGACGACCCCGGCCCGACCGTGCACTAATCATACACGCAAATGCACACGATCAAGCCTAAGGACTCACGTGAAGGAATCACAGCACAACTCTAAAATATAAATAAATACATACAAGTTATATATTACAAGCCAGGGGCCTCGAGGGCTCGAATACATAACAAGTGTCACACACATAGTCAGCGGAAGCATTAGATGTCTGGGTACAGACATAGAACACAAGTTCAGATAGGCCTCATACGAGGCGGGGCAAAAGAAAAGCTACGATCGAAAAGGCGCAGGCCTCCTGCCTGGGACCTCCGATCCTACTCCTGGTCGTCGTCCGCCGGCTCCTCGTAGAAGTACTCGCCGGCCGGGTAGTAGTAGTAGCCAGCCTCGGGCTGGTAGTAGTAGTCGTCAACGGGGGCTGCTGGCACCATGGCTCCGTCGTCTGGTTTATCATGCGGGTAGGACAAAAGAGGAAGCAAAGCAACCGTGAGTACTCATCCAAAGTACTCAGCAAGACTTACATCAGATCTATACTAAGCAATGCATCATTTTCAAAGGAGGCTTTATGTGGGTGGACTAGACTGCAGAAAGCCAGAGTAGAGAGGGGAAAAGCCTAGTCCTGACGAAGACTAGCATCTTCAGGGTCTTGCAGCAATTAGAAGGGTTCAGATCAGTATATCATAATGTATAGTGTTCATAGCAATATCCACCATATATCTCAAGTCACCAGTTCTAGTTGTACCGAAGTGGATACAACTCCGAGTGTCCGTTACCGTAGGACAGGCTATCGATAGATTGTTTCTTCCCTGCAGGGGTGCACCAAGTTACCCACCACGCTCGCTTAACTCCGGCCGGACACACCATCAGGTCGTGCCCGCCCTCGGCTAAACAATACGACGCAACCCGACCGGATACCGCCAGAGAGGATCGAGCACGCCGGACTAATCCTATGCCCCCGGGGGTCATGGCCGTCGCCCCGGACACTCCTGCACGTTGCGAGGCCGTTCGGTAGCAGACCTAGCAACCCCTTATACAAGCACGCAGTTGCATCCTAAGTCCAATCCGAACGGGCCGCTCAATCGCTGACGTCGTGACGACTCCGGCTGATGTATACGACGCAGAGCACCCACTCACACCCACGTGGTGGTTAGTGCTATCGGACCCGGAGGCCCCTCGGATCAAATATCCAAATCGCTTAGTGTATTGGGAGCGCGCGGTAACGAGCAGAGCCTACGATACTGTTGGCCCCGTCGTCCCGTCTCGAGGACTTGTGACAAGGACTGGGAAAGACCGGCCACGCCTCGTAGTTATCTCGCGGGTACCCTCACTGGTCACCCGACTCCACAGCTCACGCCTCGAAGGCACTCGCGGGTACCCCTCTGGGTCAACCCGCCTCCATCCAACATGTGTAGTAGTAACTTCAAAGTGTCTTCAGACGCACGATACCTCTGGCCGCATGCCTTTGTTCCTGGCGACGTCCGGCCTCGGGGATCGATACGTCTTTAAACACGGTATGGTACTCCAGGGCATCCGTGTGGTTTTCATGCCGATGAGGAATCCGAGGAATCACCCTCGTTGGATTCCTAAACGACAAGTCCCGTTAAGGTGATACCAGAGGAATCACCCTCGGCGGTAATCACCATAGCGGATGCACGACAAAAGCTAAGTCGGAAGTGGGAAGAGGAATCACCCTCGGTAACCCACAACGAGCTAGCTATACTACAGGGACAACATCGAAAGTGAGTTCGGAGGTATCACCCTCGTCACCCGATGTTAACTCTGCGGAGTCGAGCATATTAGGGGGGGTGTGCGGTGATGTGAAGAAGGTCAGGGGAAGGGGCTCGATCGCTTGATCGAGGCAAGGGTACTATGCGAGGCAACTACGAGAAAGCGGGACCACAGCAGTGTTACCCAACCTATACTAAGCAGTTTATGAATAAAGACAGGTATCAACAGTATTGCAAAAACAGGCTATGCAACAGTAATAGGAGCAGTAGCAGTAGCAGCATTTCTAATGCAAGAATAAGAGAGAATAGACATAGGTGATATCGGAATGATCAAAAGGGGGGGTTGCTTGCCTGGTTGCTCGGTGGCAAAAACAAGATCGTCGGAGGGGGAACCAATCACCGGGACAGCGTCGGTCTCGGGATCTGCGTCAGCGCCGGACTCTACCGAGAGAGAAGAGGGGGGGAGAAACAGATAAATACACATGCATATGCAACACAGAGCGTGCTAAGCTATCGTGCAGTGCAGGGTTGCCTAAAAACATGTCTAGGTCATATTAGTTATTTTTAAGAATTTGTTTGGATTTATTTTATTAAAGTTGAGCACTATTCATTTATCGAAAACAGGCCGAAAGTTCCATGTTCATCTAGCTAGGGGCATCTGACGGGAATACGGAGGGCGTATCTAGATTCGTATCGAAATTCTGAGCAATTTTCATATATAAATTATTTTCATCGGAGTTACGGATTAAAAGATATGAATTTTTAAAGTTTTAAACATTTTCTGAAATTATTTTATTAACAGAAAATGATTTATGACGTCATCATGATGTCATCACTGCATCAGCAGTCAACAGCCGCACTGGTCAGGTCAAACCTGACCAGTGGGCCCCACCTGTCAGCCTCTGTGATTAAACAGAGTATTTAAAATAAACTAACAGTGCTATTTAGGGGGGTGGACCCCACATGTCAGTGACTTATCAGCTAAAGTAATTATCTATTATTTTTAAAAACGTTTTAATTAAATCTAATTTCGCAGGGGCCCACCTGTCAGCCACTGGGGCCTGCCCAGTCAGCCTGTTGACTTGGTCAACAGGTCAACGTGGGGCCCCAGGGCCCACTGGCAGTGACCCTGGGGGGTGGCCCAGGTCAACCACGTCGGCCGGCCGGCGTTTAAACGCCGGCGAGCACGAAAACGCGGCGGCGCTCGTCGGGAGCTCATCGGAAAACCGCTACGGTGGCTCGTTCGGACCGTGGCTGGGCGCGTTCGAACGGGGAGAGAGTGCCGCATCTAGTGGTGGTGGTGGCCGAGCCTGGAGTGGCCGGAAACGACGCCGGCGACGAGCTTTGGCGGCGGTGGCTTCGGGTGCTCGTCGGAATCGGTGAAACCGTGCGTGTTAGCCCGAGCTAGGGACGTAGGGGTGATCTACGCGTCGTGGTGAAGCTGCTGGGCAAACGCCCGTGACCATTTGGTCACCGGAACCTCGCCGGCGACGAGGTCCGCGGCGGTGGGTTCGGGCGCGAATGGAGCGACGCCTACGGGCAGCTAGGGAACCAACGGGGAGGAGCAGAGGCCGTGGATCTCACCGTGTGGCACACACGTAGGCCCGCGACAGTTTAGTAGCTGCAGAGGGGCGCCGGCGACGAAGAACTGCGGCGGCGACCCGAGGAGGAAGACGGAGGAGGGGTCCGGCGCCTCGGTGCTTCCCAGCTCCAGATGAGCCCACCGGTGGATGAAGAAGGCGAAGGCGGAGCTGGTCGGCACGGAGAGATGGCGAGGCGGTGGCTGTGGCCGCGGGAACGGTGGTCGAACGGCGGCGAGGCGCTCGGGCGCGCTCGGATCTGAGAGGGGAAGAGGCTCGGCGAGTGAGGGGAGAGGGGGGGGAATGGATGGGGACGGCCAGGGGGGACGGCTCGGCGCGGCCTTATCCCCTCGCCGGCCCTGTGGCGGCAGCTGTCGACGGCAGCGGCGACGAGCGCGCGGCGGCCAGCGCGCGGTCGACACGGCGACGGGAGCAGGTAGGGAAGGAGAGGTGGGCTGGGCCGGGCCTCTCCAGGCGACAGGTAAGTTTTCCCTTCTCTGTTTCTTTTATTTATTTTACAGAGAAGAAAAGAAATGATAGGGCCTCCAAAAGACTTTTGAAAAAGGTGTAATTTGACCCAATTGATAGGTTGCAATATTACCCCTCACCAAAAATTGGTTTGAGCATATTTGAATCATTTTTGAAATTTACAAAAATGAAGAGGCATTTAATGTGCTGTTTTGGCACTGTTTAAATGCACTAGCCCTTTAATAGAGTTGAGGGTGAGGTTGTTTTCCCCAACAACATTAGTTTTGGAATATTTGCAATGAGATGAACAATTTTCCATAATTTTTGGAGCAACTTCATTTTGCACTTGAATTTGAATTGAATTTTCAGGGGAGTTTTTGAAGTGATTGTTTTAACCACTGTGATTATGCCTTGTAAATGAAAATGACTTGGCATTATTAGCAGTTGATCACAGTGATCATTACAAGGGGGGTGTTACACCGGCATCCTACGTGAGACAAGTTCTCGTACGGACTACTCCTGCTCCCCACATCCCAAAACCCTAACCGATCTGGGGGAGCGCTGCACGACGGGAAGACCATCTCCAAGCTCTGCCCCTGTTCCAGGGCAGTGCCGGTGGCGCCCGGAGGGACGCCGCTACCCGCTGCGAACATCTACCCCGAGCCTGCATCACGCCTGCACCGAGCAGGCACGGGACTTCGCATCGCCTACACCAATGGCTGCTCCCATTGGTGGTAAGAACCCTAACTTTATCTCTGTGATTGATGCAATTAGGTGATCTGGATTCTAGGCATGAGATGCTATCTATCCTACGGGATTAAATATGTCTAACATTGGTATCTTGAGCCGAGTATGCCTAGATTAGATCCCTAACGATCTTCTGGTTTAGTTAAAGTGTATAATTAAGTCTAGATTGATCACTGTTAAAGGTTAAAGATTAAAGTTTTTTTGCCTATTTGCCCACTGTAAGAGTCAAGTTTCATTGGTGGGTTAAATGGTTTCGGTTTAGATCCAATATGCTACGGGATTGGTGCTAGCCAGAAGGTTATGATCCTTGAATCATGTTATGTTCGTTTAAATCTCTCACGCTTCCGCATCAAGTTTTGTTTAAATTAGCACTGACTAATCCTGTTAGGCAATTAGAAGGAGGGGATATATGTTTATGTTTAATCCAAGGTTTCCCCCTAGTTTCATCTGTAACCGAGACCCTAGAAACCCAAATCGTAAATTAAGAGGCAAAATGGATCTGGGCTTACCTCATGACGCCGCGCCGGTGCTCCACTTCTGGATCCTGACGCCGGCGACGCCGTCGTCTCTCCGGACGACGCGCGGAAAGAAGCCCCGTTGCAGCCGTGCGTGCACTCCATGGCAGAAACGCCGCCGCCCCTCGGGACGGCGTGCGGAAGGATGCAGCCGCCGGCTGCTGCGCAAATGGACGCGCGCGCTGCCGGGCCTCCGCGCCCTGCACGCCGCCGTCGACGTCGAACGCCTGCGCCGGCGAAATGGCCTCCCCGTCCGCCGCAAGAGCAGCCATGCGCGTGACGCTGGAGCTGCGCTCGCCGGAGGAGCGCGCGGGACTCGGTCCGTTGCACGCTGCTCCGGCGAGGGCAGCCACCGCGCCGCCATGGCCGGCGAGCCCCAAAGCCGCCGCAGTCGCTCGCCTCACTGGAGAGAGCGAAAGAATCGGGAAGAAAGGGATAAGGCTAGGGTTTCTTTGACCAGGCAGTGTTTTGATCGACTCAGGAGCGATCCAAGCCGTCGGCTCGATCCAACGGACGAGCCCGACGCGCTGCTGCAGACGGGCCTTCGGCCGATTAACGGGCCGTATTTGCGGCTGGGCTTCGGCCCAAGTTGTCTTAGCCCGTAGAACTCTTTTTTTTTTCTGCTGGGCTAGGATTTTAAAGGACTGCCGTGGGCTGATGGGCTAAAATTAATGTCTCTGTGCGTTTTCTATTTATTCAGTGCATTTCGCATTATGATTATTTCCAAAATGTTTCATGTACTGTTTTAAATAGAAAATTGCCACACACAAAAATGTTATTAAATTATGTTTCAGTTTTCTGAATAAAATGGAACCAACGAGAAATTTTATTTAGAAAACTTTTATGAAATTAATGTTTTTTGTCATTTTATGGCACATTAATGTGATCATTATGTAATACAGACCAACGTTGTTTTACATTTTGGATCACCAGTTAATTCCTTATTATTTCTGCCCAACGGTGATATAATTTGGAGTTAACTCTTGCATGAAAATTGATCAAACCAACGTAGATTAATTTTTGGTGCAATTTAATTATAATTATGTTGTTCTTTTCCGTTACTTATAATATTTTGAAATGATGACAGCTCCCGGTCCCCGTGGTTTCGAGAACATCGAGCCACTCACGGGAAACAACTTCCAAACCTGGAAGGACTCGTTGCTATTGCACCTTGGTTGGCATGAGGTTGACCTCGCCCTAAGGGAAAGTAAACCAGTGGAGCCTGCAAAGACTGCCACTGGGTATGCTGAGCTTAAGAAAGTTTATGACACTAAAGTTGAGAAGTGGGAGAGGTCCAACAGAATGGCACTCCTAATTATGAACTTCTCCATCTCCACTGAGATTAAAGGGGCTATTCCCCCTAATGAAAGTGCTGCGGAATATTTGAAATCAGTGGAAGAACAATTTAAAGGCTCAGAGAAAGTGTATGCAGATGAGCTTTTGCACAAGCTGCTTGCAAAATATGAAGGAAATGGAAATGTGAGGGAGCATATTTTGGGCATGAGCAATGCTGCGGCAAAGCTTAAAACGATGAAGTGTGACTTGAACGAAGAGCTTCTTGTGCTCCTAGTTTTTAGGTCACTACCCTCACAGTTCAACCCATTCAAGATAAACTATAATTCTCTCGAAACCAAATGGAAACTATCTGAACTCATTGCTCATTGTGTTCAGGAGGAAGAGAGAATGAAGAGTGAGCAGAAAGATCTAGCTCTCCATGTTAACTCTGCAAAGAGGAAGCATGATAATAATGGTCATAACAATTTTGTCCCCAACAAAAAGCAGTATTCCAAAAAGAATTCTCCAAAGCCTAAGCAATGCAACGAGGCAAGTTCTTCACGTTCCGCTCCTCCAACGGCTACTTCAACTAATCTTACAAATGCCGCTGGAGAAAGACTCTGCAATTTTTGCAAGCAGCCAAATCATGTTAAGGCGGACTGTCCAGGTTTTCTTAAGTGGCTGAATAAAAAGGGTAAGGATGAGATCACTCTTGTAGATGAATCTCTATATGTCGATTTTTCCAAATCTACATGGTGGATTGACTCAGGTGCGACGGTTCATGTCGCGAACTCCTTGCAGGGATTCCATATAAGCCACACCCTAAAGGGAACAAGAAGACTTAATGTCGCGAATGGGAAGGAGGCTGAAGTTGAAGCCGTGGGCTCCCTCACCTTGAAGTTGCACACTGGCTTCCTACTTCAGCTCAAGGACGTTCTTTATGTGCCTACTTTGAGTAGGAATTTAATTTCAGTTTCATGTTTAGATGATTTTGGATTTCATTGTACCTTCGGGGAGAAACAATGTTTTTTAAAGTATTGTAATAAGGATGTTGGTCTCGCCGTCCGACGAGGCAAACTTTATATGTTAAATCTTTCCAGTTATCCTATGTGTGTGAATCTCTGCGAGATGAATATGAATGAACGCAATCATGAAAAAAATGGGAGAAGTATCAATCCTTCTTCGAAATTGTGGCATCGTCGTTTGGGCCACATTTCCAAGGGGAGAATGGAACGATTGATTAAAGTAGAAATACTTCATCCATTAGATTTCTCTGATGCAGGCAATTGTATTGACTGTATTAAGGGAAAATACGTTAAAACAATTAAGAAAGGAGCAGTAAGAGCCACAACGGTCCTTGAACTAATTCATACTGACATATGCGGACCTTTTAACATAAAGTCTATGGATGGTTTTGATTCCTTCATTACCTTCACAGATGATTTCTCTCGCTATGGCTACATTTACCCCATACGTGATCGATCCGAAGCTTTGGAAAAATTTAAGATTTATAAAGCCGAGGTTGAAAATCAACTCAACCAAAAGATCAAAGTAGTACGGTCTGATCGCGGGGGAGAATATTATGGCAGACATGCTCCTTATGGGCAAATTCCCGGACCATTCGCGAAATATCTAGCTGAAAATGGAATTGTTGCCCAATATTCAATGCCTGGTGAACCTCAGCAAAATGGCGTCGCTGAGCGTCGCAACCGCACTCTTATGGATATGGTACGTAGCATGCTTAGTCATGCAAACTTACCAGTAAGCCTTTGGATGGAGGCATTGAAAACAGCTGCACACATCCTGAATCTTGCTCCAACTAAGTCAGCACCGAGCACACCTTATGAGATGTGGGCGGGAAAGAAACCGAGCTTGAATTACTTGCGTGTGTGGGGCTGCCCAGCTGAAGCTAAAGTATTCAATCCACATATTAAGAAGTTAGACCCAAAAACAGTCAGTTGTTTTTTCATTGGGTACCCTCATAGAGGAAAAGGATATCGCTTTTATTGCCCAGGTCATACCACCAAGTTTGTGGAAACCAGGCAAGCGGTGTTTTTTGAGGATAATGAAATCACTGAGGTTAGGGCGATTGATCTTGAGGAGAAGCGGGTGTATGTTTCAACCCCGACTATCCAACAGAACCTTATCCCTATGCCTAATATGCATGAGACACCTACTGGTGATCCCGAACCTGAAGCGGATCATCAATCCGACGAGGACCCTCAGCAAGATGAGGATCCTCAGCCAAATAATGAGCCTCAACCCAATGTTAATCCTCAACCTTCTCGGGCAAGAGAAAATGTGCATACTAATGAGCCTACGAGAAGATCACAACGGGAAAAGAAAAAGGCCATCTCTAACGATTATGTCACTTTCATGTGTGAGGATGAAAATGACATAGGGAAGGCACAAGATCCGACCTCATATAAAGAAGCCACTAAAAGTGAAGACTCGTCCAAATGGTTGGTAGCCATGGAGGACGAACTGAAATCTATGAGCTCGAATGATGTTTGGGACTTAGTAGAAGTTCCTGATGGAGCCAAAAGGGTAGGCTGCAAGTGGGTCTTTAAAACCAAATATGATTCCAAAGGGAACATTGAAAGGTTCAAAGCAAGACTTGTAGCAAAAGGTTATACACAGAGAGAAGGGATTGATTATAAGGATACCTTCTCGCCTGTGTCGACTAAAGATTCTTTTAGAATTGTCATGGCACTTGTAGCTCATTATGATTTGGAGCTGCATCAAATGGATGTCAAGACGGCCTTTTTAAATGGTGACTTAAAAGAAGAAGTTTACATGACTCAACCAGAAGGTTTTGTCGTGGAAGGAAAAGAACACATGGCATGTCGTTTAAAGAAATCCATATATGGCTTGAAGCAAGCTTCAAGGCAGTGGTACCTCAAGTTCGACGAGATTATTCGAACTTTTGGTTTTAAAGAAAATGAAGTGGACAATTGCATATATGTTAAATTCAAAGGCAATAGGTTCACAATTTTAGTCCTATATGTTGACGATATTCTATTGGCTTGCAGCGATAAAGATATGTTGCATGAGACCAAGAGATTTTTGTCCTCAAAATTTGACATGAAGGATCTCGGTGAAGCCTCGTATGTCCTTGGCATTGAGATTCATCGAGATAGGTCCAAAGGTACATTAGGACTATCACAAGAGGCATACTTTGAGAGAGTACTAAGGAAATACAATATGCATAAGTGCTCTTCCTCACCTGCCCCCATAGTCAAGGGTGATAAGTTTGGGACATTCCAATGTCCGAGGAACCAAAATGAAACTGATCAGATGAAGTCGGTTCCTTATGCTTCAGCTGTTGGAAGCATCATGTATGCTCAAGTTTGTACACGCCCCGACTTAGCTTTTGTAACCGGGATGCTTGGCAGATTTCAATCTAATCCAGGACCGGACCACTGGAAGGCCGCAAAGAAAGTTTTGCGTTATATGCAAGGTACTAAAAATTTCATGCTTACATATAGAAAGTCGGATAACCTGGAAGTTATTGGTTACTCGGACTCTGATTTTGCCGGGTGTGTGGATAGTAAGAGATCCACGTCAGGTTATATATTCACACTCGCTGGAGGAGCCATATCGTGGAAAAGCTCCAAGCAAACTATAGTTGCCTCATCTACGATGATGGCAGAATATCTAGCATGTTTTGAGGCCACTGGGCAGGTTGTATGGCTAAAGAATTTCCTTCCCGGACTTAAAGTGGTTGACAGCATTTCCAAACCACTGACATTGTACTGCGATAATGAACCCGCAGTTTTCTATGCAAATAACAACAAGTCAAGTGCTGCTGCCAAGCACATCGACATAAAGTACCGTGTTGTTCAGCATAGAATCCAGGATCAAACTATTAATGTTAAGCATATCAGTACGACACGTATGCTTGCGGATCCGCTCACTAAAGGCTTACCACCCAATATATTTCGTGAGCATGTAGCCGGCATGGGATTATTGGAAGCCTCTTGATTCTGGAATTATGGGACCGCTAATATAAACCACTCCCCATAAAGTAATATGTATTCCACTTTGAAGTAAGATGTGTGCTATGAGTATTGCGGTTCAATGGCATTACATTGGCTGTTGTAACACCTTACTCTAGTATATCATTCCTATGGAGAATGGGCAAAAGTTATTGAGCCTAACGATCAAGGGGGAGAATGTTGGTATTGATCTAAAGGCCCAATGGGCCAAAACGAAAATAAAAGAAAGGGTCAGAAACAACTTACGTTAAGGGGAAACAGGGAGGTCACGATCCAACAATCGTGCCCCCTCGATCCCACCTTACGCGCCCTGATCGGGGGCACCCTAACCAACTATGGTTTTGGTCCCCTGTCGCCAGCGCACATTAAAAGGTGGGGGAGCAGCCGGCATCCTACGTGAGACAAGTTCTCGTACGGACTACTCCTGCTCCCCACATCCCAAAACCCTAACCGATCTGGGGGAGCGCTGCACGACGGGAAGACCATCTCCAAGCTCTGCCCCTGTTCCAGGGCAGTGCCGGTGGCGCCCGGAGGGACGCCGCTACCCGCTGCGAACATCTACCCCGAGCCTGCATCACGCCTGCACCGAGCAGGCACGGGACTTCGCATCGCCTACACCAATGGCTGCTCCCATTGGTGGTAAGAACCCTAACTTTATCTCTGTGATTGATGCAATTAGGTGATCTGGATTCTAGGCATGAGATGCTATCTATCCTACGGGATTAAATATGTCTAACAGAACCGTGTATCCCAGTTCGGTGAGTCAACCGTGTACCTGGGGTTCTGACGGAGCTCGACAAGGAGGTGAGTACGACGACTGTGGATCTCCGCCAACCGCATGTGGTTTGAGACCAACATCGCTGGCACGGGCACCCTGTCGGGGTTGAGATGCCACCTGTGCGGTAGGTTGACATTGGTCCACGGCACCGGCACGCTGTGCTGCCAAAAGAACCGAGAGAGGTAGACCGGCATGTATAGGTGAAAGCGTGCTCGTGACTTAGTACCTGGCAGTGCCATGGTTACATTGGCCGAGTCGCGGCGCCCCGACGAGCTGCCGGCCTCGTGGCCATGCTTGCCAGGGTTCATGGTGGGCGGCTAGCTAGGGTAGGTGTCCGGCGGCTTGGGGGCAAGAGGAAAACAAGGATTGGGGAGGAAGTGGACTGGGCAGCCTCCCCCACCTCACACGCGACATTAAAAAGGATGCACATGGACTGGTTTGCGTGGCTGACTTGCCAGCCCAAGCGCACGCGAGAATTACATAGGACTGGCGGGAGATAGTTGGAGGGCTGACATGTGGGCCCGAGGTGGATACGGAAAAAGACCAGTAACCTTGAATTTGTAGGCGAAAGCTAAATCAAATCCCGAACTCCCAATCCATAAAATCAGCACACCAAACTCTCTAATCACGGTCTATTTCAAACCTTGAGAGGACTTAGCCAGTATTTACTGAATTGGGCCGGCCCAGTAGCGGAGTCGCTTGCGCGCATGCACTAATCTTTTTTTCTTTGCTTTTTCATTTTTACACATGTCCAATTTTTCTATGTACCCAATGTACATTTTGACAGACAATTTTTTTTATATTTTCAAATACATTATGGACAATTTTAAATTAAATATTTTCAATTTTTTCTTAATGCATGGTAATATTCCTCCAAATAAATGTTTTACATTTTCTTAATGACAATAAATATTGTATAAAACTACACGCACATTCTTTTAAGTGGTTCAACATTTTAAAATTTGCATACACTTTTTTCAAACACATGCCACATATATTCTGTTAATGTTATGACACATTCTTTTAAAACACGCATATTTTTTTTACATTGTACACACCTTGTTTTGAAAATGTCACAAAGATATTTTTTGAAACTCGTGAACATTCTTGAAATGCTACATTTTTTGAATGCACAGAACATTTTTTTGAATCACAAGAATATTGTTATACATTGTATAAACATTTGTTTGAATTGGCCCATACATTTTTTTTAAACATTTGCTTCGGCCGGCCCAGTTGAGTCTGCAGTCAACAATCCGAAACATTTTTTAAAAGCATTATTTACGAAATTCCAATAACATTATTTAAAAATTGTGACACAATTTTGAAAGCCTGAAACATTTTTCACAGCATGTGTAAACTTTTGGAATTCATAACGTTTTTTGACAAATGTGATTTTATTTGAAACCCCGAACATTTTTAACAATGCAAATAGGATTTCAGATTTCTAAATATTTAAGAAAAACACAAAATAAATTGAATTTGTACCAAAAGTGGAAAACAGGATTTTTTTTAAACTTCTGAACAATTTTAGAAACACACGAACATTTTTTAAACTTCACGAATCCTTGTTTTGTTATAGTGGGCCGGCCCAAATCCTTGTCCATGGGAGTAGCTCGTTATCCCGGCCGGGATTGTACTATTCCCAATGTGCGAAACAGGTCTCGGGTCCCAAATAAACCGAGATTACAAGTTCAGAGTGCCAATTTTCGGGATTCAAAATTTAGGGTTTGATTTAGCAACTTCAAGGTTTACTTTGAACTTTTTTCGGTGGAAACCAAGTGGATGCGCGACACGTCCATCCCATGTTCATGTGGACGCTATCGGGCCCAAATTTGTTGCGGAAATGCATCCACATGTACATGTAATGGATAGAATTTGCGTTTGCATCTTCACGTTGTGCCGTGGTTTTCGGACTCACGGACCCAAATAGACACAGTCGAAACAAATGGGTTGGCGCGTTGGAGTTACCCTAAGCTACTCGCAAAATTCCCTCGTACAGTGCTAGGTCTTCGACTGCAACTTTTTAAAGCTGTTAAAATACGTTGCCTAATCATTTTCAATAGTTCAGACTGTTTAGAAACTTGGATAGCGTATCTATTCAATATGGTATCGGAGCCACAAGGTCCCGGAATCAAATCCTGGCGAACACACTATTTAATATAAAAAATAGTTGCGATTTAATTTCGATCCCATGTCTAAGTCTGACTTTTGAGAAATTGGCTAGCGCATCTCTTCAATAGAAGCTTTTCCGCCCGTTAGTGATACCAAATGGCCACTGCTTTCCCAACATTTTACTCACACCACCTCATACAACATGCTTTTGTAAATGAGTTCCCTGCGTAATAGACTAACCTTTATTGCTACAGAGCAGAGGAACTTGCTGTGCTACGTGTTTTACTACAAGGAGTGCTCATCAACGATCAGCAAGATAGAAGAACTCTGGTTGCTGGCGAAAGCTTGTCAACAAAAATGCTTACTCTACAGACTACAATGTACCAAGCACTGGCTCAGCTCAGGTCCTCCAAAGTCCCAAACAAGATCAAGGTTTTTTGGATGCCTACTCCTACATGAGAGATTAAACACGAGCAAAAGTTTAGTCAAGAAGAAGATTGTTGACTACGCGAAGTGCACTCACATGAGAAGCAGTGGCGGAGCTAGATGCAGGTTACGCCTGGGGCTGTGCTATGTTGAGTGATAAAATTTTATGATTTTCTATACTTTGTATGAAGAAATTATAAGGGAAGTTGTTTCTAGGCCTGGGGCTACAGCCCTAGTTGCCCCAGGCTTGTCTCCGCCACTGATGAGAAGAAGACTGCACCCACCTCTTCTTGCTCTTCCCAAATGCTCGGGCTATCCGGAGGGCCACGTGTGTAAACCACCACTGCAATGACATCAAAATCACCTGGAGCTTTAAACTATAACCGCACCTTCCAGCATCGTTGTAAACCTGCATGACCCTGCTAATCCTCTGGAAAATCTGTGATTCGAAGAACGCTTGGGTATAGGAAAATTTGTCTCACGGCTATGGATGTAATAGAAAATATTTTGGATGATCTATTACTTTGGTCGCATAGGCAAAAAAAAAAAAAAAACAGAGCAAAAGAAAGACTCCTATGTGGCGTGACAACTTTTTCTCTCGGTAAACGGTATAATGTCCAGTCTGAACTAACGAGGTTCACACTAGCAGAATCTAGTGCAATGGATCAAAATTCGCGTAATTCTTGTCAGAACTATTTGTGGCACCTGAAGCTATGTGACAGAAACACACTTGCATGTAGTATGTATTACAGTTTTGGTATTGTGAAGTGAAGCTGAGAGATAGAGAGAGTCGAAATATGTTTAACAATGAGGTTAGCAACCAACTCTCATGATCCCAGTGAGCACAAATCATAGGTGCGGAGTTTAATCCCCCCATCGGTTAAATCTCATAAAAAAATGTAGAAAGTCACATTTGCTTTGCTCTCATTTATTACTTCTGAATACAAATGTCGGATGTGTTCTCCTTCTTTTACTTGACCGGCTCAAACCATTTGATGTCTATACATGATGTAATTTAATTTTCATATATCTGTCCGATGAGACTTCATCCAAGATCTCAGCCAAACCACTTATGGATTAATGAATGTAGACAACTACGGCGTCCTAACTAATAATTGGTAACACGTCATGCATTACACAAGTGCTCAGTTTCATCTATCAGCCGAACCTACTCATAGAGGAAAAGTTACCGTGCACAACTAATATTTTTCAGATTAATTTCTAGACAAACTAAATGACGGGATGTCTTTGAGGCTCGAAGGTTTTAAAACTCCTTCAAAGCAAGAGATCACACAAGGAAGCGGGATGAATGAGCATGTCAGTTCTCTCTAATATCTCAACTTGCACCATCATACAACAAAAGTTGCATTGTAGATATGATACCTAGACCATCAAGATGTTGTTTGGTAGGTAAAAGTGGTATTTTGATCCTCGGTTAAAAAAGCAGAGGGCAGGATAGTGCAAACATGAATGAATAAGGTGAAATATGGAGGGTATATATTGAGCCCAACACCATCGAAGAAACTTGACAATCATGTGGCATGTATGACAACGAGTAACATGCATGCTTCATGAGCTATATTTCAAATAAGATTGTTATTTCTGGGTGCAAAAACCTATACATCCGGGAAGCATGTGACAGGGCTTTGTCCATGGTCTGTCACACTATTCGGATAATCACTTAGAGTTGACTATAGGGTTAATTATCCTTTTGTCCTCAGTGGTGTCCATGTGCTCAGTTTTGCCCTCAGATGCGAATTGTGCTCAGTTTTGCCCCTAGTCCATGCACAGCGACTCGTTCCGTGAATTCTACCGTCTCCGTCAGGTCAACCTTTTGACTCGACCCTTACAGGTGGGACCAGGCGGCAGAGACAACCAATTGTATTCATACTGTTGCACGCGTGGCTTGTGGGACCCAACAGAGAGCCGTTGAGCAGAGAGCCGTTGCGGGTGTGCTATATAAGCGGGCGAAAGAGGCGGTGACCACGGTGACAGAGAGCACGGCGACAGAGAGCACGATGGTGACCATGGCGAGAGAGAGAGAGAGAGCACAGTGGTGACCACGGCGAGAGAGAGCACGACGGTGGGAAGCTAGGTGCGG
Organism: Secale cereale; assembly: GCA_902687465.1. Lineage (NCBI taxonomy): Eukaryota > Viridiplantae > Streptophyta > Magnoliopsida > Poales > Poaceae > Secale > Secale cereale. The sequence continues at coordinate 808,732,750 of LR738712.1, forward strand.
AGGGCGCGGCGGCGTTGAGATCCCCTTCGGCTCCGAGCTCCATGTCTTCCTCAAGCTCCCGCGCCACCTCGCGGATGCAGAGCCGGGCGCGTGTGGACATTCCTGTCTTCATCTGTCCGCGGTGCCGGGCGGGCGTTGATCGGAGGGTTTCTCACACAACGAGGAACCAGAATCGTCCGTTCTACGTGTGCAGCGAGAATGGGGTAAGAATCGGGGCAATTGCACCATTTTCGTGATCGGGATCTTTGAGCAATGGGTTGATCTGTTTAGTGTTCATGCAGGTGACATGCTTCTTTCTTTGGGTTGATGCTCTGGCCAAGACACTGATGAATGAACTGCAAGAAGAGCATGAAGAATGGTTGCACATGCTGCCACGAATGGCAGTGGCCGCAACACGAGCTCCGGAAGAAGAGATGGAGGGCAAAGAACACACTGACAGAGAGCTAGTTGTTGAGCTTAGGATGTTGAAGAAGAAGGTTAGGAAGCTTGAAGATCAAGCACAAATAGCAATACCCATTTGCAATTACTTTTGGGCAGTGGTAGGTATGGTAATCACACTGGTTGTAATGTTGAAAATGTATGGAAAGGCATGAATTATGGAGGAATTTGTAAGCTTGAAATTGTATGAGAAATTCACCTAGTTTAAATGTTGGTCAAAGTTGTTTAAATGTTGAAAAAAAAAGAAGTGACCAAACAATTAATTTAGGCAGTAAATCGTAATGCTGAAACTTTTTGTGGAAGCTAATTGAATTATTCCAGAGCCAAACAATTAAGTTTAGAATTTTTTTGTAGCTGTTAAATATTTAATAGCAATTTAATTGCTCCAATTCAAATACACCGTGATTTAAATCAAATACCAAATTGTCATGGAAAATGTGCCTCAGCTCTGGTAGAGGTTTACACCTGGTGCCAAAATAAATGAACATTTTTTAAGGGCATTACATTGAGAAAAAATAATTTGTCTAGAAAAATGAAGGGTGGAAAATGCAAAAAAAATTGGTGCGGCTGGGGACTCGAACCCAGGACCGCGTTGGTTTGTGGCATTTAGGGCTGCGCTGGTAACCGCTAGGACAGATGGAAAGACTTTGACATGGGTAGGAAAGGAATGTATACATAGTGAGACAGTGAATGTTTGCACACGTGTGAGAGTGGTTTTCCTTTGTTTTGCACTGAAATTTTGGAGGGTTGGAAACGTATTTTTGCACTGCCACGTGATTGTGGTTACAATGGCACTTGGTTTAGGGTTAGATTGGCACTTGGTTTAGGATTTAAATGAAGAGGCGATTTCCTATGCATGGTGGAAACTACACACTCTTTGTTTTAAGTTCCTTTTTTGATATATGAGGTGTCGGGTTTCTTATGGCACTGGCACAAGTGCATTTTCGTTATATAGAAATGACTTTTTCTCACTTCTCTTTCTCTTTTTTATTATCTTTTGGACACAAGTGCCTTTTTGTTGTGTTGAAAGGGGCTTTACTCACTTCTCTCATTCATTTTTCTTGCCTTTTTGGCATAATTGCATGTTTGCTTGCCTAGCGAGTTCAAAGTCATGCTATTTTCATTATAGAGTTATTTTGTATAGTCCAAAATAAATTATCAAAATAATTAGAGATAAAAATTGGGGTCGTGCGTAGCTACCACCATGGGTAGCAAATTGTTTTTGGAATAAATTTAGGGTTAGTTAATGACTTGTTTTTTTAATGAAAGAGAGGGCTTCTCACCCCCCTTTGATTTTCATTTTTCATTAATGAAAGCCACAAGTTTTCGAACTTCATGACTTGGTTTAGGGAAAAAATGATATGTTTGGGCACGGACATTTTTTAACACACATAATAACTTAGATAAGATGCAACACACATAATAATTAAGGGTACCCAATAATTAACTTAGATAAGATGCAAAGTTCACGAACACCACAACACGGCACACACGACATAGAAAAGCAACAAAATAAAAACGATAAAACTAAAACATCTTCATCTTGGCCTTCTTCTTCCACCTTGGCCGCGCGCCCCTTCAACGCCGTCTTCACTCCTCGTCGTCGTCGTCATAGGGAAGGGAGTGCATCTGGCCTGGAGTGGGGAAGATGTTCTCGTAGTTGGTGAAGATGTTGTACGCCGTGAAGAAGATGGCCTCGCAGCCGCACCAATAGACTTGGCCGAGGAGCTCGCGCGTGTCAAACGGGTTGGTGAAGGTGATCGTGAGCAGTTGGAGGATGCCGCCGCGGTCACGAACCTCGTTGAGGGCGAACATCCTCGGCGAGCCCCGTGGGAGGTGGGCATAGCCGGCTCTGAGGAAGGCGCGGGTGAGTTCGACGGCACCCCTCCACCTAGAAGTCATCCACACACGGAGCTCCCTCTCGACGAGCACGCCCAGCGGGTAGCGCAGCTTTGGCACGACAGGCGGACGGTTGAAGGTCGGCCCGTTGAACTGCATCTTCGCTTGGGTGGAGAGGGCTCTGTCGCTTGGGTGGAGAGGGCTCGGAGAAAATGGATCGGATCTGGCTGTGGGTGGGAGAGGAAGGAAGAGAGGCATCCCATTTATAGGCCTGTGGGTGGGAGAGGAAGAGATGAAGGATGAGAACGGTGCGTGTGTGAATCCGGGCGCGTGTGTGAATCCGTTACGTTTTGGCTCTTAAAGTTTTGCACGAAAATGATGCATCGGGCGCGTGCGTGCATCTGAATCACTGCCGTAATGGCCTAACTACGTGCATGGCCACCTAGCTCGCCTCGCTACCCTAGCTCGCCTCGCCACCTAGCTCGCCTCGCCACCTAGCTCGCCTCGCCACCTAGCTCGCCTCGCTAGCCCACTGCATAGACTAACTAGCCTAGCTGCCTCGCCTCGCTCTGAATCAGTACGTGCATGCACGTCCGGCTCGCCTCGCTCGCATGCATGCACGTCGGGCTCGCTCGCGCATGCAAACGACGTCGCCACCCTTCCCATGCATTTAGGCCTGCAAAGGCTGAGACGGCCTATTAACTACGGTCTCAGGCCCAGACAACGAGACGGCCCAACGGTCCATCCAGCGCGCACGGTATTTCTTTAGAAAAAATAATCTTCCAGCCAATCAGATTGCATCTCGCGGATCGCCCCCCTCCTCCCCGCAGATTCCTTCTAGAAGGGTTAGATCGACGGCCCTGGATCGCCGCTAGGGTTAGATGGACGGTCCTTGTTCAGCGCTAGGGTTAGCGGGGTTTGGGAGGGGTTTGGAGCAGTCAAAGATATGTTTGACCAGATTTCAAATGAGCATAAGAAATTAAATAAAAATCAGAAAAATGAAAACCCTGCGCACATAGTCTTCTTATGTCATATATTAATGATTTAAGTTGGTAAACAATGTTTACATACATTTAAACGATAAGTTCATGTGTATTATGTGATATCTCGAGTATCTCGAACTCTCTTGTATGAGGTGAAGAGAAGTGTTTTGGTGAAATGAACATGAAAATTTCAAAAAACTCACCACAACTTCATTTTGGAGTGACTAAGAAGGATCCAGGCTTAGTTTTTCATTTTGATGTTTTAGACTTGTTTAAATCTTGGTCAAAGTTAAGTTTGACCATAATTCAAATGAGCAAAACAAATTCAAAAAAATGAAAAAATGAAAAAAAAACCAGCGCACATAGTCTGTATATATATATAATATGTGTAGGAAAGTTATTTGGCTGATTTAGACAAGGTCGAAAAAAACCTTGCTTACAAATGAGGCTGTTTACCCTACCTTTGGACCCCACTTTTTAGCACATTTTTAATGAAATTTCCAAAACCTCACCACAGCTTCCTTTTGAATTGATTAAGAAGGATCCAGGCTTAGTTTTTCATTTTGATGTTTTAGACTTGTTTAAATCTTGGTCAAAGTTAAGTTTGACCAGAATTCAAATGAGCAAAACAAATTCAAAACAATGAAAAAATGAAAAAAAATCAGCGCACATAGTCTGTATATATATATAATATGTGTAGGAAAGTTATTTGGCTGATTTAGACAAGGTCGAAAAAAACCTTGATTACAAATGAGGCTGTTTACCCTACCTTGGACCTCACTTTTCAGCACATTTTTCATGAAATTTCCAAAACCTCACCACAACTTCCTATTAAGAAGGATCCAGGCTTAGTTTTTTATTTTGATGTTTTAGACTTGTTTAAATCTTGGTCAAAGTTAAGTTTGACCAGATTTCAAATGAGCAAAACAAAATTCAAAAAAAAATTCAAAATGAAAAACATACTTCTAACATAGGTCCAACATCATTTAAACATACTTCTAACATAGGTCCAACATCACCCAACAGAAAATACAACATTATTTATAATGTTTCATAATTATTCATAAATAGCGTTAGGGCTTCTGTCTGTTCCTTGAGCCTCTTGCCATCACTTTGCTCCTCGTGCACCTTGTGCTCATCGCTTCTTCTCTTCTCCTCTTGCGCATCTTCTCCTCTCGCTTGAATCCAGGGTCCACCATGTCCCATTGTTGTTTTCCCTCCATAGCAGGCAAGGCATAAGCATATGTGGCTTTGAACCTTGCAACAGAGTAGTAATCATGCACATACTGATGTATGTTCCCTGCTGGACCTGGGAGAGAAGTGATGAAAAACAAGGCATGAATGCATGGCAACCCAGTTATCTGCCATTTCCTACAACTGCAAGTTCTAGCTTCTAAATCCACTGGATATCTTCATTCCCTCTTCTCTTTATCCAAATATGATATCTCTGCTGTGGTACCCGAGCAAAGAGTCTTGTTCATTTCCAAGCCTATTGTTTTCTGCTTCAGTTCATTCATCACGGCTGGAATGATAATGTGGCCCATGAATTTTGCCTCGGCTATTCCTGCACGATAATGAAATTTCTGCATGTATTCTACCCTTATCCTGTCAAGCAAATCCATCACATAATGACCCTTTAGTTTCCGGATCGTTGAGTTGAAAGACTCTGCTAGATTATTGTGCACATAGTCAACTTTGCTCAGTTCACTGAATTGGCTTCTGGCCCATAACTTGGAGTGGTGTGTTTCCAAGTATTCTTTCACTTTGGTATTCATGTATAACTGTCTCAAGTGGTACTTGTGCTTCTTCACACTGCAAGTCAAAGATGCTGGCCATAAATTGTCGGTATACACCTTTCCTTTGAATTTCTTCATGAAATTTGCAGCAAGGTGACGCATGCATTCCCTATGCTCTAATCCAGGGAACACATTGTCCACGGACACTTCTAAACCTTTGCAGGCATCTGTATGAATGACTAACCCATTGGGATGTGCAATAGCCCGTCGCAGATTATGCAAAAATAAAGTCCAACTCTCCTCAGATTCTGCCTCCAGCATACCGTAGGCAACTGGAAATACAAAACTGTGTGCATCAACTGCACAAGCTGCTACTAACTGTCCTTTAAACCTCCCTGTGAGAAAAGTGGCATCAATAGCCAAATAAGGCCCGCAGCCTGCCAAAAAACCCCGACGACAAGCCTCAAAGCAGACAAAAACCCTCCTAAAGCATTCCTTGCTCTTTGTCACTCTCCTGAATGTGTACTCCACGGTGTGGTGATCAATATCTACAATACTACCTGGGCTGGTCCTCTCCACTTCACCTTTGAATGAATACAACAATTGAAAACTTTCCTGCCAGTTACCATAAATAGAATTCATAGCATGTTGTTTACCATTGAACAACCTCATGTATGGTAAATCTATCTTGAACTTATCTTTAATGTTCTTCTGCAATTCCTTTGGACCCACTTGCTGGTTTTCTTTCACCCACTTCTTTACTTCTTCTGCCACCCATCTTGACTTGGCTCTACTGATTGTATCCTTCCTAAGGGTTGATTCCTGGCATGTGTGCTTAAAAGGGTTCACTTTGACCTGAACATTAGTGCTATTTCGCATTTTAGATGCAAGCAGCCTCCATGGACAACCCTCAGTAGGACAGTGCACTCTGTAACGTACTTGATCGCTCTTGTCAACTTTGAAAGTACGTTCTACCTTGATGCAGTATGTCACAAATGCATTTCTACACTCAGTCATGGATGAAAAAATGGTACCTTCTTTCATATGAGGGTTCAAAGGGTCCCATTCAACAGCTGCAAGGTCTTCGTCCTCACCCACCGCGTCATCGTCCACACGGACTGCATTGTGAGCCTCATCTTGGTTTTCAGCCCGAGGTGCCCGTCGTAAATTCTGAATAACATCAGAATATAGCTTCTCTTCATCAACCCCAGAATTGTAGTCATCAGGCTCCACTTCTAGGGGGACCCTACTGCAGTTGCTCACACTTGTCGAGCCACCACGTCGCCGTGCACCAACCGAACTGTTCTGGCTAGAGATGCCATTACGACGACTTGGTTCTCCCCGAGATGTTGCACCAGTCATCCTAGGCTGCTCAAGCACATCAATTTGCAGCCTCACATGAAAATTATCTTTCTCTTTATGCCTAGCAAACATGGTAGCCAGCTCCTCATCATTACTAACTGTCACCCATTTCTTTTCCCCATCATAGTATTTGTATACCACTTCATCACGCAAACCCCAAGGATATTGGCTACAAATTACCTCCCCAAATTGTCTGAAACTCCAATTACTAGCCATTGGCAACAGATAATCGAAACCTCCTTGGTATTTCTTCTTATCATTTGCATCAAACATGTACCGGTCCCTTCTAATGTGCATCAAGAAAGCAAACCGCAACTCCATCCTAACCGACGAAAAACAGAGACGCAATCAACATACTAATTGGGCAAACCTACTCGAATCGACTGTTCAAGTGCACAACTAAGCTCAATCTAAACAGGAGGCGTGACTTACCCCTCGGGAACCCAGTCGTGGACGTGGTGGATCTCCGGCCCGACGCCTGCCTCGCTGACGCATGCCTCGCCAAATACTCCGGGGTCGCCGCTGCTCGCCATTTCGCCCTGGGGTTCTTCCTCCTAGCTCAAACAGCTCCAGCAGCCCCCTACCTTTGAGCGCTCCGGCAGGGCGCACGGAAGGAGGCCGCGCCGCGGGTCGAGCAGGTGGCTGGCGCCCCACCCGTGGCGTCGCAGGAAGGTGGCGGGCATCGCAGGTAGCGGTGGAGCGTCGGCGCAGGACAGTAGCGGCGGAGCAGGCCGTGCAACTGGTGGCGGGGCAGGTGCTGGCCGCGGCGCAGGACGGCCGGCCGGCGGATGGGCAGGGTGGGCGTCGTTTTGGCCGGCTAGCTCCTACGAATGATTTGGGGATTTTTTTGCAAGGGCCTACATGTCAGCTCCGGTCCGACATCCATCCGGTCCCATGTGTAAGGTCCGGACCCACTACCCCTAATGGCGGCGGACGGAATGGACTCAAATCTGGCCGTTTGGCCTCGTCATAGTAGCTGTGCATGGACTAGGGGCAAAACTGAGTACAATTCGCATCTGGGGGCAAAACTGAGCACATGGACACCACTGAGGGCAAAAGGATAATTAACCCTTGATTATATATAAGATAAATAAAATTCAATGTATCAAATAGATGCAAACTTCAAAAGTACTTACCCAAATACACAGAAAGTTAATGGCAATAGAAAAACCCAAATGATAAGTGCCACACGTCAGGTGTGTGGCACTCCGGCTTTGCCGTTTCTTATGGCAATCCCAGTTACTCAAGGTGACAAATTTCAGTGATACACGGTAAGTTTCTGTCGAAAAAAAACTAAAGCACAGAAGTTTTCATACTTAACAACTAAGCAACCATCCTCTCATACTAGCCATACAAAACGTTCGGAGTAGCCAAGTTCACCAGGCGTTCACATATACATATATAGAGTAACTAGTAATCATGCACGTGCAACACACGTATCAACAAATGATAACAAATGATATTTTATGTGATTATAATTTTTTTAATTTATATTGTGATGAAAAAAGGCTGTATATACTTGGTGATTCCTTGCTGAGCCCTCTTCTCTAAAGAAATGGGAGAGGAGAAATTACAGAATACACAAAATCAATTTTCGACAACCCTAATAAGATAGAATATGTAATCCCTGAATCTAAGATTCTGGCTATTAGTACACTAATGCCAAGATTAATTTATACATAAATAATAACATGTTGTAGACACTTGGACATTTTGCAGTGGTCATTAAGCAATACCTAAAGACTTGCCTATTTGAGGATATCATGTGAACTCAGGAAAAAATCACAATCATATAGTATTTCACATTTGAAGGATAATCAACTGGATGGACAACTCGTTCATAGATAACGTAGGGGCGCATGCTACTTAATGTAGAATATATTAAAAGTGGAATAAAAAATCTCCTGAAGATTTCAGAATTGTCTATTTTCTTCTGGTACTTGATAGGGCTTAGAAACATACATGCATTGTCTATGTGAACACAACAGAGATGCAATCTTGGAACAAAGATTAAAAAAAAGTAGCGGTCTTTGGAAGATCTGAATTTGTTCCCTCTTGGACTTGAGTTGATAGTTATCTTGAGAAGTTGAATTGATGGGCTCAGCCGCATCGCCAATGGGAGTCGACGGGGGCACCACTTGCCAGCTGGACAATTTTGTCCCCATTCTCAGTTTCTCTCAGCTTCTCCTGAAGTGCAATAGTGCCAAAATAACTCACTAAGCATTAGTTTTGTTAAAGAAATTATGAGAGGGAATATAACACTGTCTGTATGACACGAATGGCATGTGTGCCATACTTTCTCTAAACTAAGCTTAGTTGCAGGAAGATTAAACGTGGACTATAAATGTTCCACAAACACCGTGCTATCAACATCTTAGCAGTGGAGAAAGGCTACTATTCCGTGGTGGTATAATAATTATTTCTTCCCAAAGCTAATCAAGAAAGAGAAAAGCATCCACACAAAATTTAGGATGACCAAAGCCGCACAAAGACCTACCTACTTGAGATGATTATACCCACAGGAAAATAAATCATACTAAATTCCTAATGCATACATAAGTAACTTTAAAGGCTAAGAAATGAAGGAAATGCCTCATGGCATGTACCTTTAACACATACATACCTTCGCGCTAGATTAGAGATCAATATAGCTAGATGAGTATTGAGCTCTAGCCTCTACGACTGCAACCTCATATAAGTAGGCAACCATTATAGTAGAGTAAAATTATGTAACCTTAAATCAGACGCACATGAAAATACAATGTAGTATAATGTGAAGGCAGAAAATGCAAGGCTTTGTAAACGTATTAAAATGAAGATATACAGCTGCCTTGTCGGAAATCGATCGCTGCGACGGGCGCGCGCGGAATAGCATCGCCCCTACTATACATGTAACTGGAAACCTGTGTTTCAGTTTTGCTGAGGAAGGACAACTACTATTGCTATGGTATCCAGTTTAGGCAACAGCAACAGAAACCCTTGTTTCAGTTCTAGAACGATGCAACAGCGGTGGCTACACCCATGTCCACTTGTGTCCTTACCAGCTGCAACGACTCGGTGAACCTGAGGCTGCGACATCTGCATCAATTCCTGTGTCCATAGCGGTCACGACTCGTGTCGTGAAACTTGGATGTTGCTGTCATGGCAAGAGGTTATACATCAATAGCACATTGAATGAAACTCACTAAATGGCGTTGACTATATATGTTTTGGAAACTTCCTCATATACCGGGCGGTGAGCCTCTACTTAACGAATGACAAACAAGACAATTAACTGAATCTAAAAGAAGGGGTTCCTGGTTCCATCATTGGAAGATGGGGTTCCTACTTACCGACAACGAAAAGAATCCAATAGATCCTAAACATGGTGACATGATATAATATAAATTGTGTCGAATAATAAGAGAAGATGCACAATAAACAAAATAGCAAAACCGCCAGCTTTGAGGTACTATGCAAATAACATGTCACGACCCAGGAGTGATGAAATAAACGGAGTGTTGTCTAGGAATCTCTATGTACGTACTGATGATTACATAAATTCAAGACCATCATAAGATAAGCAAATACCATCATCTTCCACTTGCATAACATGCTCTGATAATTACTGAAAAGCATAGACCAGCCAGTAAATAATATGTGAAAAGGTGGAAACAAACCTTGGCACTACCCACTATATTTACCTTTGCGAATACTTGTGAAAAATGTCACATTTGTCACCTTATCGTCTTTAGTCGCCGGCTCTTCACCCGCTGTACAGGCTAGACAAGTGCTACGCAGCGGGATAGAGGCACCGGATCGTTGAAGAGAGCAGGATTTGTGGCACATATTTGGCTATATTTTTTGGCAGATCACATTATATCATAATATACAAATAAGATCAACCTGGGCAGTTTACTTACATACTATTTGATCACTCCCTTTTCTAGGACCAATCTTCTCAAGCTCTTTAAGTTGAAAGTGAAAAGACAAAGATTTATGGCACATCAAACATATTTTTACAATCCTGCAAAGAAACAATAAATATGCATATTATTATCATTTTCAGGCCATGAAAAATGGTACACCAGCATGAGTATCCAAACCAATATTTTATTTGTACTAAAATATTATGAGATAGAAGTGCTGACTCTCGTAAAAATGAGTAGTTGTAGCACACTAATTAAATTGAAGTTGGATTCAGGCTTTGTCTACGACTACGTACAAGCTTCTAATATGAACCCTTGCACTTGCTACATAGTACAAATTCGTTTTACTGAAGAATTTTCTTCTGATCCCCAATTTTGGTCAAGTGCATAGATCAGCTGCTATCAAGAGCAGAGCGCTAGCTCCAGATTAATTAATATGCAAATGGCCTAAGCAGTTCATGCAAAGAGGAAGTGCAGGCATGGACGAACGTACCTGGAAACAGAGCAACTCCCAGGCAGGCACGAACAGATGAACCGGTGACCCAACTACTGCGGCGAGCAAGAGGAAGTGCAGGCGGCATCTAAGGGAGAGGGGACGGTGGACCATGCGATGACCCACATACATGATTGGGATCCCTTGCTGCAGACCATGGAGGCAGAGGAAGATTGGGCAGCGGCGCTGGAAGAGGATGGGGGCGCCCGTCGTTGTTGCTGCCCTGGATCTGCGTCACCTCCGTCCGCACGCCCTCGGCGCCCGCTGGGTCAACTGCACTGACGAGTGGCACTGAGGAGGAGTAGGAGGACGACGTGGGCGCCGAGGCGAGCCCCCGCCGGAGAAATCTATCGCCACGGCCGACCCGGATGCGTCCCGCGGTGCCGCTGCTGCTCGACGAAGGAGAGAACATCGGCACCGCCGCCCGCTGCATCCCGCGCCATCGACGTTGTTCGAAGGAGGAGAGAGATCCCAGCGGCGGCGAGGAGGGGAGAGAGGGAGAGGGAGGGAGGGAACCATGGATGCCGGTGGAATTGATCCGTGTGTTGCGGGCGGGGGATGCGGAGCGCTATAAGGATGGGCAGACCGCAGCGTCTGCTTGGCAGAACATTTGATCTCAGTCGTCAATTTAGATGGCAGATCATTGATGCAACGTGGACAGTAGGATGTGTTTAAGTGGATTTAATCGAAGGGTTCTGGTTATCTCGTGTACAATTTGTTGTGTGATCTTAGAAGAGTTTATGTTTGCTCTTTTAATAGTAGTATAGATTTGGGAGCCTTTATGACTTAGTTGTTTATATGGCATGACAGAACTTCCTGCCCCTTCATCCCCGTGAGCACCTCGATGTTTACCATCTTAACCATTGATGCCACAAACCACACCTTCCACGTCGTTGAGTCAACAGTGCTTTCAGCTACGATCGCTAGTACTCCCTCCGTTCCTAAATATAAATCTTTGTAGAGATTTCACTATGAACCACATACGGATGTATATAGATGCATTTTAGAGTGTAGATTCACTCATTTTGCTTCGTATGTAGTCCATAGTAGAATCTCTAGAAAGACTTATATTTAGGAACTGAGGGAGTATGTCACAGCAGGTGAGCAGCGGCGCGTCCATGGTTTATCTATCGCACTAATCCTCCATAGATTTGATTATATACTACTCCCTCTAACAATTTTTGACACTAGTGTAGTGTCAAAAAACGTCTTACATTATGAAACGGAGGAAGTAGTTAAATAAGATTCAAAGTATCAAACACACCCGCGGACTTCGAAAGAACTTATCCAAAGAGAAAAGTATACTTTTCATCCTCAATTCTTGGCAACAAAGTCTTAATTTGGTCCCTCAGTTTCAAAACCGGATGAGTCCTTAACTCTTTAAACTAGACAAGTTTCGTCCCATGACTCAGCAGAAGCAGTTTTCGTGTAAACTCAGCATGCTGACTCATCATGCTGAGTCAGCATGGATATTGCCATGTGGGCAACGACCGGTCAAAACAATGCTGACTCGGCATGGATACCGTTTCTTTGAGATTAAGGGATGAAACTTGACCGGTTTGAAGAGTTGAGGGTGTAACTTGTCCGATTTCAAAGTTGAGGGAGCAAATCTAAACTCTGCCAAGAGTTGAGGGCCGAAAAATATACTTTTGCCTTATCCAAATAGGCAGGAAATCAACGGCAATTAAAAAAAAAAATCACCTTTTCTAGCCAAGTAAAGATTCGTTCTTCGAGGTTACAAAAAACCAGCAAAGTAGTTTTACATGTGAATCATCTAACCAAAATACCACAGTAACTGGCCGGCTGCCACAAGGAGAAATTTTGAATGTAGTGCAAAATGAGGTACTGAAGAAAAATCACCAAATCTAAGTGTGTCTTCACAATTTAGCTGTTTATGGCACGGCAGAACTTCCTGACCTGCCCATTCGTCCCTGTAAGCACCTCGATGTTTCCCATCTTGACCATTGACGCCGCAAACCGCACCTTCCACAACAAGGAGTCCACAGCGTTTTCCTGCACCTTCGCCGCTGTGTCGTTGCGGGTGAGCAGCGCCGCGTCCGACGTGAACAACACTCGCCTAGCGACAGCGTTCTTGAAGAACTGGTTGCTCAGCGTCGTCGGCGCCACCGCGCTGTTGTTCACCACCGGGTCCGGCGCACCACGCACCGGCGCTGGGCACGTCTTCTTTAGGTCTGTGGCATATGCGGAATCCATCGTCGTGTCCACCTCGGGGTACAGCCGGTTGGTGAAGCCGGAGCAATGTGCCACACCGATGGAGTGCGCGCCGGAGAGAGCCACGAGGTCATCGACATTGAGCCCCTTCCGGGTGAAGCTGCCGACGAGGTCCTCGATTCCAAAGAAAGGCGACGGCATGTTCGTGACGACGGAGAAGGCTTTCGACACATTGCCATCACGCCTCCCGGAGCGGACGGGGTAGGAGAAACCGGCGGATTTACTGACAGAGTCGCGTGCGGCGAAGGCGAGGACATCGGCGCAGGAGACCGTCAAAGGACACACGGCCTCGACGGCCGCCTTGATCTTGTCGACGGCCTCATACCCAGCCAAGGGAATGGCTGACTTTTCCGGCTGGGGGTTGGCGTTTGAGGAGTCTAGAAGGATGGAAGCGTCACAACCCTAGTGATATTAACGGCCAAAGTTGTTAGCTCAACGCAAAAACAATATAAAAAGTTAAACTAAGTGTAGACATTGTAGAACTATTTTCAGTCATTTTAATAAATGGAAATTATATCATCCTGAAGCAATGGTATATTGGGATGTTCATATATAACACAAAGTAATAATAATAAGAAAGAAAGGAAGAAGGAAATGTTATAGTTATGAAAACGAGAAGTTGATTACGTACCATTACAAAGCAATCGTGGAAGTGCATGCGAATTAAGGCCGCAGCAATACTTGGGTTGCCATCGATCAAGTTGTAGACGGTATTCTTGATTGTTTCCTCGGCGGTCGGGCATGACGAACTATAGAAATTGTAGGGCAATTCTGCAGATGACATGGTGATGAGTGTAGCCTGGAAGGCCACCATGAGCAGCTGCACGCATGTCAGCTTCACCTTCTTGCCCATCTTCTTGAAGTTCTTGGCTAAACAAAAAGGGATAGTATCAAATGTGCTGGCAAATGTGCCTGAAAGAATGTATGCCGGTTGATGTTGTGATCTGCAAGGCATTGGATGTATTTATAGACTGTACAGGTTGCAGATGCATGTATTGATCAATCAGTTTGGACATTTAATTTAATATAATGGATTTGAGGAATATCTGGAGGTCAATAATCACAAGAATATTAGCCAGTTGTTGTCTATGAATATGGGGAGCAACACAGCTAATTGTTAAAAAGTGCGTAGGCGTTGAAATCAGTTGGCATGCCGGTCCTAGTGCCGGTGGATTTCTATATAGAATTTGACGGTTGTGTTAATTGAAGTATTTGACCCATAACGACGTCGGTTGTGCCATTAACAACAATAGATGCATGCTTATTATTACTTAATGTTTTATTTCTCGCAATCATTTGGAACATAACCCACTTGTTTTTTATTGTCTCCAGATTTTGAAGTTTTAGTTGATGTTTCCCCACATCATAATGTTGCTGAATTAGTCTCTAAAATGCATCTTTCTTGCAGTTTAACATGCTCTTGCAGTTGAACTTGAGTTACACAACTTCACAAAATGTTCCTTGGAGATCACAAACAGCCCGCCCCGGACAATATTGTGCTTACATGTCCGGTTTTTTTTTAAAAGAAAACACACCTTTGATGTGCAATGTATTGGATGTATTAGGATGGATGTATGTAACCATTAATCAATTAGGAAATTTATATAAAACAAGGGATTTGAGGAATATTGGAGGTCAATAATCACAACAATATTAGCCAACTTTTTGTCTATGAACATGGGGAGCAACACAGATAATAGTTCAAATATTCTGTACGCGTCCTGGTTGACATGCATTAGTTGCATGCATGTCCTAGTACCAGTTGGTTTCAATAGATAATTTGACGGTTGTCTTAATTGAAGTATTTGACCTACAACGACGTCGGTTGTGCAACTAACAACATACATGCATGTTTATTAGTATTAATTACTGGCTTGTTCCCCCTAATCATTTGGAATGAATTACTATTTTGTGTGTGCAAACCTATTTTAGCGCATTATGAAGTTTAAGTTGATTTTTCATTCGATATTTATAACTACAACATCTCTATAATAATTTAGAAGCATGTGTGTTTACTTTCTGTGTATTTCGACAAGCACTTCCTCTGGTCCTTTTTACTCCGCGTATTAGATTTGTGGCAAGTAAAACTTTGCGCCATTTAACCAAATTTATATTAAAGAATATCAAGATCTACAATATCAAATATATATAGTATGAAACTACATTTCATAATTGAATCTAACAATATTAATTTGGCATTGTGAATCTTGATACTTTATTCTATAAGTTTGGTGAAAGTAAGATACGTTGACTTTGGATCAAACTTATATGCACGCAAAAAAGATTGGAGGGAGTAGTTTAGAAGTATGTCCGTGTTTATACTTTGGTTTTTATTTGGCTACTATATAATCAAGTCTAAGGAAAATTACCCGGATAGTGCGGCAACCATGGAAAAATTCTATCACACGCTACATGAATGGATAGTTTTTTGCACCCAAAATAATAATCTAATTAGCAATACGGGTCATGAGTTGTCCATGTTACATAGTATCATACTTGTCACATGCTAGTCAAGTTTCCTCGGCAATGTAGGGCTCAATATATAGCCTCTCATATTTCACCATATTCATTCATGTTTGCATTATCCAGGCTTTGGCTTATTTAGCTGGGAATCAAAATGCGACTTTTATCTACCAAACATCATTTTGATGATCTAGGAATCATATACACAATATACTTCTTGTTGTGTGATGGCATAGCTTGAGATATTAGAGGAAACTGACAAGTTTGTGTTCGAAGGAGAGGGCGCGTGCTCCATTGACATGCTCTCGAAGGCTAAACAGCCCAAGTACGTCCGGCTGAAAATCTCCGAGGTGCCACGCAGGCCCCAAGCTGCTGTCCGCGCGGCTGGTGTCAACGACGCGGTCGGTATCACTGTCTGCTCATCAAAGAGAATTAGCTTCACTTCACGGATCAGACAGACATGCATGATTTGTTCTCGGAATGTGCTTAGACGATGGAGACGCCATGCAGGCAAAGATATATGTGTACAAAACTACAAATTGGATTCAGTAATTTAGCATATAAACTGGACAGTAAATCATGAAAGTCTGAAACTCATATTAATCCGAAATTACGCATCAACATATTAATAGAACTTTGTGGAAGCAGCCGCTATTGATGCAAGCTTATTTTCAACTTACACTATTTCGGTTTGCAGATAACCTACGTGCTCCTGCAGACAGCATCCTCTTGAAAGCTCAACCGAACTGCGAATTGAATTCCCCCCCACATCGCCCTTAAGCCCAGTGAATCAACATCTAGTATTTCAATTCAGTTTTACTTGCAACGATCTAGTATGTCAACGATCTAGTATTCCGCTGCTACACACGGTGACTTGAAACCAGTCTGCTACTTGGTTACCAAGCAAAATCATTACATTCAGTAGATACATCCGATGTTTCTTTTAGATCTTGTCACTGCAGGATCTCACTGAACCAAGCAAACTCATACTTTAAGAAGAGCACAACCATTCTTTCAGACACTGACATAGCAGTAACACGCATATTAAGAGATTCAAGGGTTTGTTAATAGCCAGTGGATTGTAACCATGTTGAAAACCAACTGATAGAACTGACACATCTACATTATAAATGACGCTATGCTACCCGCCTCCCTGAAGCAACTGCGTCCTGCGGTGAACGTCGTTCGATCGATCTACCGCTACTGCTGCGTTTTATGTCGCTGTCAAAATTCCAGCCGTTTGTTTTTCGCACGTTATTCTCAAGGCGGAGGAAGATTTCCTCATGGAGCTCGACTGGGGTCTGAAGGAACGGCGGCTCCGGCGGTTGTGCTCGGTGGGATGGCGGCGGCAGCGCCATCGGGGTGGCCGCGTGGTGATCGGTGGCGAAGGATTTCTTTTTCCTCTTTTGTGTGGGACTAAAACGATGGGCTGAGCAATGGGCCGTTTTCTTCCATGTTTTGTGGTAGTTTCTTTTCATTTTTTATCTCAAAAGATCTACTTTTTCTTGAAAAAATATTCTCGAAAGATTTACTATAAATATTGCCTAAACTATATATATTACAGCCATATAATTTTCAAATACAATGCATCATATCTATTTTAAATTTCATCAAAAAATTACAATAAATCTCAGCAGCAAGGCGCGGGGTATTATTTAGTATACCTAAATAGTTGATCTCCACTGACTCTAGTTCTGTTAACATGCAGCCCTCTACACAGGGCCGTCTCCTGGAATTTGGGGGCCCGGGACAAAATACAAATTGGGGTCCTAATTTTTTTATTCTGTATACTAAAGAACTATATAAAAAATAGATATGCAGGAAACACCTCATGCGAAATCATATAAAAATTTGATTGAACGCACAATATATATAGAACCTAAACTCAATGCTTAGCGATCGAACAAATTAGATAATACATGACAAAAAGTACAAATAGTAATGGATACAAAACAAATACCGAATCGACAGACTGCCCATCCATTCCTCCCATATGTGTAGACACTCCTATTGTTGGGGATGACAGCAAAAATATATCTGCATCCTTTTTCTGTCACATGTATAAAAATGCATCAATTTGGGTTTAATCCATGCATACACACAATTTTTTTTTTCAATTCAATTGGTTCAGTGTTTAAATACATCAATTTGGAAAATGAGACATACAGGATGTCACTTCAAATGCATCTTGTAGTGTTGTTTGATTGTCTCGGTCCAATAATTTACCCATTGATCAAACACCTCTTTCTCGAATGTCCGTTGGCAAAAAAATTATGGCGGTCAGTTCAGATTGCTTTTAATATTACTCCTTCAAATTCAATTAGCACGTTATTTGGGACGTGGCAAGACGGGATATATTCCGCAACAGTGAGACACATTCGTGTAGGAGTATGTGCTTTATTATGGGTAATTTGGAACTGCAGAAATGATTTGGTTTTTAACAGAACAACAAATACTCATTTTTTGTAGGTTATTTTCCGAGCTACAACGTTGATCCGTATGTGGTCGCTACTCACTCCGACGGAGGCCAGGGAGCGTTTGGTTACTGGGTCTGTCCGATGGGAGATGGTAGCTCGAGTTATTTTCAACCGGTTTGGACGGCGGTCGTGTAATAGGATAGGCAATTAGTTTTCCTATCTATCTTTTAATAGCCGGTTGTGGCCTTTATTTATTTTTGCTCTTTTGCTCTGCGTGAGCTTGTGTTCCAGACTACAGGACCTTTGTTGCACCTTTTTGCTCCGTAATAAATATGGCCGTATGCATCTTTCTGATGCAGAGGCCGGGGATATCCCCTTTTCGATTTTTTTTTTGGCCGAGACAGCGAGCAGGGTCATTGTTTCTCAACTTTGGAGGCGTAGCATTCTTGGGCGTAGTGGAGGCAAGGCCAGCGCCCAGTAGTAGCAGCAACATCATGATGGCTGGGTCGACCGAGCGGAGGTAGGGCCAGCGCCCGGCAGCAACAACACGGAGGTGTGCTGGGTCGGCCGGGCGGAGGACGGGGAGCCCTGCCAAGAATGATTCAGTGGCGCTTGCACGGAGCAGAAGTGGCTAGACCGCGGGAGAGCCGGGGAGCGGACGCCGGCGGCAGTATGCAGCAACCAGCAGTCGTCGGGTGAAAGATGGCGTGAGGCGGCGCAGATGTGCGTGGGCAGGGGACTGGCGACATTGAGCTCAGGCTGTAGCATGCGTGTTACGTTCGGGTTTTTCTCCAATCGGGGGCCCCATGATTTGGGGGGCCCTGTGCGGTCGGCCACTTTGGCCCCCTCATCGACGGGCCTGCCTCTACATCATCACTCACTAACACACACAATTACTCCCTCCGTCCAATAATATAAGACGTTTTTTGACATTTCAGAAAAAAATAGCTTTCGATTTATGTCATTTCGATCATACAAAACTCATCCAATATAATCTTCAAATTTCTGCAGCAGCACGCGGTGAAATCACCTAATAAATATTAAAAAAATGCATCAAAGCGCCCTGGCCTACAAAGGCAGCCCCTAATTTCCTGGGTTAATTAAACCACCTGGATGCTCGATATAAAAAGGAAAAGAGCCAAGCACTCGGTGCAGAGTTTTGCTCCGACGCTTAACATGACACTGGGATTCCGTAAAATAACCATTAGTTGGCCATGAATTTGAGTCTGGCGTCCATGGTAAGCGCCTGTGTTGTATATGCCCTTAGAGGGATCATCGGCGACGGTTGCTGTTCTGGGGTGTTGGTCCTATGGGGCCTTAGCACGACGATTTTCCGACTGTCTACTACAACAAGGTGTGCCCGACTCCGGCGATGGAGGGGTGATGACGGCGGCGCGCCTTCGGCTCGCTTCAGTGCTTGTAGTCGTCGCTAGGTGGTCTACGAATCTGGATGTAATTTTTATTTTTTGTGTTCGTTGTACTGCCATGATTGAAGATGAATAAATTAGAAGTTTTTCGCAAAAAAAAGAGGGATTTTATCCATAAGATGGAACACATAGGTATTGCAAATAAGTGCAGCATTTTTTCATATTCATGGTAAAAGCCCCCTCCTCGTCGGACTGGATGTCCTCCCAGCACCTCCATTGACGACTCTCACCGGAGCTCGCGTAGACAAAGCTCCTCCTCAAGGAAACCCGCTCGAAACAGGTTGCAATCTCCCATCGTTGAAGCACACTATGTCGCCGGTCCAGCATACAGGGCCACTGACTGCAACTCCGCGTGCTCATGCTTACAGCCTCGCCGGCCACGAGTGTCTCCGATAAGAGCTCCGATGTACATGGCTTGTACCTCCAACATACATGGTTGTAGCTTTTGCAATACATGGTTGTAGCAAAATTTCTTCGTCGATCCCCGTCCTCTAGCAATAAGCTACTAGCGGCGAGATAAAATGCTACAACCAACGAATCAAAAGTTGCTACTGTCAAAAAAGGGATTGCTGCAACCGGCGAAATAAAAAATTGGAACCAGCAAGCTGAAAAGCTACTACCAATAGAAAAAAATGTTGAAACCAACGAATTGAAATCGGTGCTCATGAATGAAAATTGCTGCGTCCGGCGAAATAAAAAGCTGGAACGGGCAAATCAAAATGTTGCAACAGGCTAAAAATAGAAAACAAAGCCATAAGAGTATCTCCAGCCGCGCCCCCAACAGGCCCTCTCCAGGCGTTTTTGCCACGCCGGCGCCGAAACAACGGCCCAGTCGCGCCCCCAGAAGCCCGTTTTTCGCCGGCTCGAGCCAAAACTGGTGCCTGCGGACCCAGGCCGAACCCGGCGCCCTGGGGGGCGCCTGGGGAGCCGGCACAAGCGAAAAAGGCGCGTGGGTCTGCCCTGTCGGCGACTCGAGGGCCTCTTCCCGCCGTTTCTTGCCGCTTTCCCACCGCTTCCCTCCCGCTCGCTCGCCTTCCTCCCGCCATTCCCCCCTTCCTCCCGCCAAACTCTTTCCCGCCCGCCTTCCAGTCGGCCGCCATGCCACCGAGGAAGTACGCCATGCCACGCGCGGCGGCAACCGCGACCGGCACCGTGGCCCAACCGAAGCAGAGGAAGCCGAGGGCGCCGCCATCCAAGCCACCGGGCATGTCAAACGCCGAGTGGAGGGCGGAAGTTCAGCGATGCGATGCAGTCACCGCCGACCGGCAGAACAGGGCCATCGCCAAGAAGGCCCGCGACAACGCGGCGCGCGCGGCTGCGGCTGCCTCCTCACCGGCGGACCACGCGGGGATGATGAATCCACCCGGCAGCCACGCCCAGTACGCGCCCTGGGGACAACAAGGCGTCGGTTCTCCGCAGCCATGGGGATCGCCGTCGCCCGGCTACGCCGACGGCGACGCGAACGGTGGGTTCAACCCAAACGTGACCTTCCCCCATGGCCACCCGGCGACGCGCACACCCTCGCCCGCCTTCGCCGGCGTGAAGTACCCTCCATACAACTACTCGCCGCCCGCCTACGCGTCCTCACCGACGCCCCCTTTCCGCCGTGGACCGCTGCCCTTCTCGCACCTCGGCGACACCGACGAGACAGGAGCCGACATGGACGACTTCATCGCAACAGGTTCGACCGCGGCCGCTGCGTCTCCCGGATTCGTCACCCAGGACGAGACAGTGGATCTCAGCGGCGGCATGGAGGCCGAGCTCGGCTACGTCTACGGCGAGGACGTGCAGGAGGCGCAGGAACCCGAGGAGGAGGAGGACGAGGAGGAGGAGGAGGAGGAGCCGGCGCCTGATCCGACGAAGGGGCGCAAGAAGAAGAAGCGGGTGGCCAGGCCAGGCGAGCCGCGCATCAAATGGACGTCCAAGGAGGAGGAATGCCTCTGCGAAGCATGGAAAGTCGTCTGCCTCGACCCGACCACCAGCACGAACCAGAGCTTCGAGACGTACTGGAACCGCATCAAGGCCGAGTTCGACGGGCGGAAGCTCGTCGACCCCTACTTCAAAGGCGTGTACATGTAGCGCGGCTCGAAGGTGATGGCGAACCATTGGGGGCGTATCCAGGGGGCGTGCAACAAATGGCATGGTATCGTCGAGGAGGTTGCGGCTCGCCCGGAGAGCGGCGCCAGCGTTGAGGATCAGGTACGCCACGCCGTTCGCCCGCCTCTCTTCGTCGTCTACGCCCGCCAACTGTTTGTTCCTCCGAGCAGTTGCTGCGCATGTTCGCCATGTATCGGCGTGACAACCTCGAAGCCGACTTCAAGTACCTCCACGTCTACACAAGCGCATTGATAAGTGCGAGAAGTGGGCGGAAGTCTGGCGCACCCTCGACAAGGCCAAGGAGACATACAAGCCGGACGCGACGACTCCGGGCGCGTCAGAGGGGCGGCCGGACGGCCACAAAGGGGCTAAGAAGGGGAAACAAGCCGACGCTGCTACCGCGCGAGTGCAGGAGTCCATCCAGCATTGCCTCACCGACGCACAAGCCCGGGCCGTCCTGCGTGAAGAGAAAACCGCGGCGCGGTGGTCGTCGTTGATGACGAACAGCGCCATCAAGCTCGACCTGCTCCGGACCAACGTCGACCTGCTCCGGACCAACGTCGCCGCGAAGAAGAGGAACACCGACATGGCGTTTCTGATGGGTGGGGCGGATATGCTCCAGAGCAACGACGAGCAGCTCAAAGCGTGGTACATGGCGGAGTGCGGCCTCATCCTGAACCAGCTGCAGACGACGCCAACTCCCGCGCCCACGGCCACACCGACGCCAAGCCCGAATGATGACGCCTCCATGTCGCCGCCCAACAGTACCGAAGCCGCGCCGACACCGCCCAGCACCGAAGCAGCTCCGACACCGCTGAGCCCACGCACGCCGACTCCGCCAACGCCTGGAGCCGACCCTGCCGAGTGATTCGTTGCGCACGCGAACTTGCGGCGTTGTAACGCCAGACTACATTCGATCGCCGGATTTGTGGCGTCTTTTGTGAGCGGGAACGACCAAGTTCAAATTCCCCGCATCCTGAGGCCGGCGCATGGGGACGTGACTGGGAGCTAGGTCGCCCCCAGGGGCCGAACTAGCGCCGGTTCGCCCCCAGGCCGCTCTTTTTAGGCGCCCTGGGGGGCCGAACGGCTGGAGATGCTCTAACAGGAAGCATGGCGCCTTGCAAAAAAATGATGTTGCATCTGCAGAGTGCGCGAGCGCCGTCTCCTCGAGCTCACAGGGGAGTGCGCAGAGCAGCTCGGCGGCGGCTAAACGTGGGCGTTGCGGGCGGCCGTGGTGAGGCCGCGCGATAGGAGAGAGGTAGGGAAGGGGTGGTGCTTGAGGACGCATCCATGGCGGTGTGCTGTTCTTAACGAGAGAGAGAGGATCGATCGGAGGAGAACGAAGGAGACAAGGGAAGAAAACGAGTGGAGGAGAATGCTTTGGTGAAAAGATAAGAAAAAAAATGACGGTTTGTGGGGCAGTGGATGACATGGCGCAAGAGTCGAGGTTGGAGGTTAGAACGATCCCACGACGCACAAGCGACCGGCGGAATCTTAGGCCGGACTGTCGTACCGCAACATTTCCCTTTACGCAAACATATGCCGCGCACACGTGCAACATCCCATAAAAAAGGTGTTGCAGATCAGGGATGGATATAAAGAGATGCCGTACAAAGCTGGGGGTAGGAGGCAAGGTAAGAACGATTTTCACACCTTGAGATGGGGCGTCGATGCCGCAGCGGATCCATGGTTGCTCTCCTTGGCTCGTTGCTGCCGTTGGCACGCAGGGACGCAAGGCATATTGGTGGCGCCCCTTCGTGCAGTGCAGCTGCGGCCCAAGATCCTCATGTTGAGCTGAGGTAGAGGAAGAGGCGGCGTGGCAGCGGCAGTGGGGCAGCAGCCCGTGCTCCCCTTATCCATTGTCTTGGCGGGCTGGATAGCTAAGAGCATCTTCAGTCGCGTCCCCAACAGGCCCTCCAGGTCACTTTTTCGGCGCCGGCGCCGAAAAAATGGCCCAGTCGTGTCCCAGTAACCCGTTTTTCGCCCGATTGGGCCGAAACTGGCGCCGACGGACCCAACCCGAACCCGGGGCACGGGGGTTTGCCTGGGGGTGCCGGACGGGTCTTTTTTGGCGTGAACTGTGATGGGCCCGCCCTGTCAGCGACGCGCTGCTTCGTCGTCCGCATCGCCTCGGTTTCCATGGGAATCAATGCCAAAGCTGCCGCACTGCCGCGCCGTCGCCTCCATTGATGCCCCGCGCTGTCGAGATGCAGCGCCGGTCAGCCTGCCCATTGATGCCGCGCAGCGAACCGTCGCGTCGCCCGGCACCACGGGTGCCCGCCACGCGTCGCCTGGCATGCGCCCATCGCCGCCTGAGCTCCGGCTATAAAAGCCGCCCACGTCGCCGGTGAACGCCACACCGCAGCATCATCGGCCCCCGCACTCTCCCACACTGCCACACGCGATTGACCGCTTCCTCCGCCGCTCGCTGCTTCGTCGCCGCCACGCACTGCGCCCCCATGCCGCCTCGCCGCCGGGGAGCTGCGGGCTACCGCGGCGTCTGCGTTCGTCCGCCCGGCACCTACTCCGCCGAGATTCGGTTAGGCGACGTGCGCCTCGGACTCGGAACCTTCAACACCGCTCAGGAGGGCGCCCGCGCGTACGACGCTACGGCGTGGCGCCTCCGGCGTTCCCGTTGGGACATGAACTTCACGGACGTGCCGACGCGGGAGCGGGCACATGAGTTGACGCCTCCCCCCGCGGCTTATCACCGACGATGATCGTCGGAAGAATCGTAGGCGGGCGCACCGTCTCAGCCTGGCCGAGATGGACGAGGAAGCCATGACGACGTGGCGTCAAAACTTCCCGCAAGGCATCATCAACGAGCACCAGTTCTTGGCCGAGAAGAGGGCGGAGACGAAGAACATAGGAGGGAGGAGCGAGCGGTCTATCGCGAGGACAAGCGATCGCGGAAGGCGGTCACTAAATTCAACATCGAGCTAGGAGATGCATCCTCCTGGGACTCCACCGACGAGCGGTTCCTTGACGCCTACGCTGAGACGTCTGAGGAGGACATCACCGAGGCAGAGTCTGAGTCGGAGAATGACGAGTAGTAGTAGTTCGTAGAAGAAGATTATGTGAACTATCTATCTATCTTCGTATGTGAAACTGTAATTTTATTTGCGACTATGTGATTCTATTTCAATAGCCGCCGAAACACGTCGAGCCTGGGCCGTTTTGCGCCGGAAATGGGCCAAAAATGGGCTGAAAGCGCCGAACCTGGGCCGATATCGGCGCCTGGGAGCGACCTGGGGGGCGGCGACTGGGAACGCACTGGCACCCAAGCCGAAAATAGCGCCGGATCGCCCCCAGGCGGCGGTTTTCGGCGCGTCTTGGGAACGCAACGGCTGGAGATGCTCCAAGGATGTGGCGCAGCCAGCTGGTGGCTGTGCGATGCGGGAGGCCATGGGGAGGAGGGAGGGGGCGCCGCCGAATGGGGAGGAAGGAGGAGGTGTTGCCGGATGGGGGAGGAGGTGGTGTCGAGGGAGTGGAAGGAACGAGGAGGGCGTGATCTGTTTTGACCGGTCGATCTAGGTTTTTTTTACGGGCGTCGTCATTGGTCATGGACCGAGTCGACAAGCACTCCGCTGCCGCGTGGACCAATGATTTTATTGGCCCAATGGCAGTCACCCACTAAAGTAGTTAAAGTTGTAAGAAAAGATAGAAGTGAATAGTAAAAATCAAGGGTGAAAAATGATGGAGTGAGCTGATCGAACACCCAGCGATCGTGCGCGCTCGAAGGCCAGGTGCACATACAGAAGCTTACGGCTATACGTGCATGTGCTAGTGCTACTGTACATCAATCAACCTGCTTGCTTGTGTGCTTGCTAGCTTGTACATGCGTACACAGCTTCGGGTGATTTGATCTACAGGATCAAAAGCCAACATGCCGCGCACACCTGCAACCTTCCATAAAAAAAGTGTTGCAGATCAGGGATGGATATAAAGAGATGCCGTACAAAGCTGGGGGATGGAGGCAAGGTAAGAACGATTTTCACACCTTGAGATGGGGCGTCGATGCCGCAGCGGACCCATGGTTGCTCTCCTTGGCTCGTTGCTGCCGTTGGCACGGAGAGACGCAAGGCATATTGGTGGCGCCCCTTCGTGCAGTGCAGCTGCGGCCCAAGATCCTCATGTTGAGCTGAGGTAGAGGAAGAGGCCGTGTGGCAGCGGCAGCGAAGCAGCAGCCTGTGCTCCCTTATCCATTGTGAAAGCGGGCTGGATAGCTAAGGATGTGGCGCAGCCAGCTGGTGGCTGCGCGATGCGGGAGGCCGTGGGGAGGAGGGAGGGGGCGCCGCCGGATGGGGAGGAAGGAGGAGGCGTCGCCGGATGGGGGAGGAGGCGGTGTCTAGGGAGTGGAAGGAACGAGGAGGACGTGATCTGTTTTGACCGGTCGATCTAGGTTTTTTTTACGGGCGTCATCATTGGTCACAGACAGTGGCATCTGAGCTAGGTCTTATATACAGACTTATGGAGAAGCCTGTATCTACAAGAAATTGAGTGGGAGCTCTGTGGCATTTCCCACATTATATGTGGATGACATATTGCTGATGGGAAATGATATAGAATTGTTGGAAAATGTAAAGGCCTACTTGAATAAGAGTTTTTCAATGAAGGACCTTGGAGAAGCTGCTTACATATTAGGCATCAAAATCTATAGAGATAGATCAAGACGCCTCATCGGTCTTTCACAAAGTACATACCTTGACAAGATATTGAAAAAGTTCAATATGGATCAGTCCAAGAAGGGATTCTTGCCTGTTTTGCAAGGTATGAGATTGAGCAAGGCTCAGTCACCGACCACGGCAGAAGATAGAGAAAAGATGAGTGTCATTCCCTATGCCTCGGCCATAGGTTCTATCATGTATGCCATGCTGTGTATCAGACCTGATGTGAACCTTGCCATAAGTTTGGTAGGGAGGTACCAAAGTGATCCCGGTATGGAACACTGGACAGCGGTCAAGAACATCCTGAAGTACCTGAAAAGGACTAAGGATATGTTTCTCGTTTATGGAGGTGACGAAGAGCTCGTCGTAAAGGGTTACGTCGATGCTAGCTTCGACACATATCTGGATGACTCCAAGTCACAAACCGGATACGTGTATATTTTGAATGGTGGGGCAGTCAGCTGGTGCAGTTGCAAGCAAAGCGTCGTGGCGGCATCTACATGTGAAGCAGAGTACATAGCTGCTTCCGAAGCAGCGCAGGAAGGAGTCTGGATGAAGGAGTTCATCACCGACCTAGGAGTAATTCCAAGCGCGTCAAGCCCGATGACTCTCTTCTGTGACAACACTGGTGCCATTGCCATTATCAAAGAGTCCAGGTTTCACAAGAAGACCAAGCACATCAAGTGCCGTTTCAACTCCATCCGGAATTATGTTCAAGATGGAGATATAGATATTTGTAAAGTGCATACGGATCTGAATGTTGCAGACCCGTTGACTAAACCCCTTTCACGGGCAAAACATGATCAACACCAGAACTCTATGGGTGTCCGATTCATCACAATGTAACCAGATTATTGACTCTAGTGCAAGTGGGAGACTGTTGGAAATATGTCCTAGAGGCAATAATAAAAGTATTATTATTATATTTCCTTGTTCATGATAATTGTCTGTTATTCATGCTTGAATTGTATTGTACGGAAACAGCGATACATGTGTGAATATATAGACCACATTGAGTCCCTGGTAAGCCTCTAGTTACCAGCTCGTTGATCAACAGATGGTCACGGTTTCCTGATCATGGACATTGGATGTCAGTGATAACGAGATCACATCATTAGGAGAATGATGTGATGGACCAGACCCAATCCTGAGCATAGCACGAGATCGTATAGTTCGTAATGCATAAGCTTTTCGGTGTCAAGTATTTATTCCTTAGACCATGAGGTTGTACAACTCCCGGATGCCGTAGGAATACTTTGGGTGTGCCAAACGTCACAACGTAACTGGGTGGCTATAAAGGTACGCATCGGGTATCTCCGAAAGTGTCTGTTGAGTTGGTACGAACCGAGACTGGGATGTTGTCACTCCGTATGACGGAGAGGTTCCTCTGGGCCCACTCGGTAAGACATCATCATAATGAGCTCAAGGTGACTAAGGAGTTAGTCACAGGATGATGGATTACGGATCGAGTAAAGAGACTTGCCGTGACGAGATTGAACAAGGTATCGGGAATACTGACGATCGAATCTCGGGCAAGTACCGTACCGATGGACAAAGGGAATAACATACGGGATTGAGTGAATCCTGGACACAGTGGTTCAACCGATGAAGATCATCGAGGAACATGTGGGAACCAACATGGGTATCCAGATCCCGCTATTGGTTATTGACCGGAGAGTGGTCTCGGTCATGTCTACGTGTCTCCCGAACCCGTAGGGTCTACACACTAAAGGTTCGGTAACGCTAGGGTCGTAGAGATACATGCACGTGGAAACCCGAAAGTTGTTCGGAGTCCCGGATGAGACCCCGGACGTCACGAGGAGTTCCGGAATGGTACGGAGGTAAAGAATGATATATAGGAAGTCCAGTTTCGGCCATCGGGTGAACCCCGGGGGTCACCGGGAGTGTCCCGGGACCACCGGAGGGGTCCCGGGGATCCACCGGGTGGGGCCACCCATCCCGGTGGGGCCCCTAGGCTGCAAGGGGAAGGGGGCCAGCCCCTGGTGGGCTGGCGCACCCTACTGGGCCCTCCCTCATGCGCCTAGGGTTGGAACCCTAGGGGAGGGAGGCGCCCCCTATGCCTTGGGGGGCAAGTCTCCCCCCAGGCCACCGCCCCCCTGCAGATCCCATCTGCAGGGCTTGGCGCACCCCCTGGCCCCCTATATATATGTGGGGGGGGGGGAGAGGGCAGCCGCACCCAAGTCTCTGGCGCCTCTCCCCCTCCCGTCACACCTTCCTCCTCCTCCGCAGGGCGCCGGCGAAGCCCTGCAGGAATTCCCGTTGCATCCATCACCACTCCGTCGTGCTGCTGGATCTCCGACGACCTCTCCTCCCCCCTTGCTGGATCAATAAGGAGGTGACATTGCTGTACCGGACGTGTGTTGAACGCGGAGGTGCCGTCCGTTCGGCGCTAGATCATCGGTGACGAAGAAAGAGAAGAGTACGACTACTTTATCCACGCTTCTTCGAAAGCTTCCGCTCGCGATCTACAAAACGGTATGAAGATGCACTCTCATATGCTCGTTGCTAGATGTCTCCTTAGATGGATCTTGGTGAAAGCGTAGAATTTTTTTGAATTCTGCTACGTTCCCCAACAGTGGCATCTGAGCTAGGTCTTATGCGTAGCATCTTGCACGAGTAGAACACAAAGCAGTTGTGGGCGTTTGAGTTTGCTCAATTTTCTTGCCGTTACTAGTCTAATCTTGATTCGGCGGTATTGTGGGATGAAGCGGCCCGGACCGACTTTACACGTACGCTTACGTGAGACTGGTTCCACCGACAGACATGCACTAGATGCATAAGGTGGCTGGCGGGTGTCTGTCTCTCCTACTTTAGTCGGATCGGATTCGATGAACAGGGTCCTTATGAAGGGTAAATAGAAATTGACAAATCACGTTGTGGTTTTGGCGTAGGTAAGAAACGTTCTTGCTAGAAAACCTATAGAAGCCACGTAAAAAACTTGCAACAACAATTAGAGGACGTCTAACTTGTTTTTGCAGCATGTGCTATGTGACGTGGTATGGCCAAAGAAGATGTGATGAATGATATATGTGATGTATGAGATTGATCATGTTCTTGTAATAGGGAATCACGACTTGCATGTCGATGAACTTGACAACCGGCAGGAGCCAAAGGAGTTGTCTTAATTATTGTATGACCTGCGTGTCACTGAATAAACGCCATGTAATTACTTTACTTTATTGCTAAACGTTAGCCATAGTAGTAGAAGTAATAGTTGGCGTGACGACTTCTTCAAGACACGATGATGAAGATCATGATGATGGAGATCATGGTGTCGAGCCGGTGACAAGATGATCATGGTGCCCCGAAGATGGAGATCGAAGGAGCAAGATGATATTGGCCATATCATGTCACTTTAATTGATTGCATGTGATGTTTGTCATGTTTATGCATCTTGTTTACTTAGAACGACGGTAGTAAATAAGATGATCTCTCACTAAAATTTCAAGAATTGTGTTCCCCCTAACTGTGCACCGTTGCTAAGGATCGTTGTTCCGAAGCACCACGTGATGATCGGGTGTGATAGGTTCTAACGTTCGCATACAATGGGTGTAAGCCAGATTTACACAAGCAATACACTTAGGGTTTACTTGACGAGCCTAGCATGTACAGACATGGCCTCGGAACACGGAAGATCGAAAGGTCGAACACGAGTCGTATAGAAGATACGATCAACATGAAGATGTTCACCGTTGATGACTAGTCCGTCTCACGTGATGATCGGACACGGGCTAGTCAATTCGGATCGTGTATCACTTAGATGACTAGAGAGATGTCATTCTGAGTGGGAGTTCATTAAAATTTGATTAAGATGAACTTAATTATCATGAACTTAGTCTAAATTCTTTACAATATCTCTTGTAGATCAAATGGCCCACGCTCAAGTTTCCCTCAACTTCAACGCGTTCCTAGAGAAAACCAAGCTGAAAGACGATGGTAGCAACTATACGGATTGGGTCCGTAACCTGAGGATTATCCTCATAGCTGCCAAGAGATCATATGTCCTTGAAGCACCGCTAGGTGATGCACCCGTTCCCCCGGCGACCCAAGACGTTATGAACGCCTGGCAGTCGCGTTGTGATGATTACTCCCTGGTTCAGTGTGGCATGCTTTACAGCTTAGAGTCGGGGCTCCAAAAGCGTTTTGAGAATCATGGGGCATATGAGATGTTCCAAGAGCTGAAAATGGTTTTCCAAGCTCATGCCCGAGTCGAGAGATATGACGTCTCCGACGCATTCTACAACTGTAAGATGGAGGAAAACAGTTCTGTTAGTGAGCACATCCTCAAGATTTCTGGATTGCACAACCGCTTGTCTCAGCTGGGAATGAATCTCCCAGATGAAGCGGTCGTTGACAGAATCCTCCAGTCGCTCCCACCAAGCTTCAAGAGCTTCGTGTTAAACTTCAATATGCAGGGGATGGAGAGGTCCATTCCCGAGGTGTATTCGATGCTGAAATCAGCGGAGGTGGATATCAAGAAAGAACATCAAGTGTTGATGGTCAATAAAACCACTAAGTTCAAGAAAGGCAAGGGTAAGAAGAACTTCAAGAAGGACGGCAAAGGAGTTGTCGCGCCTGGTAAGCCAGTTGCCGGGAAGAAGCCAAAGAATGGACCCAAGCCTGAAACTGAGTGTTTTCATTGCAAGGGAACGGGGCACTGGAAGCGGAACTGCCCCAAATACTTAGCAGACAAGAAGACCGGCAACGTCAAAGGTATATATGATATACATGTTATTGATGTGTACCTTACCAGCGCTCGTA
Organism: Secale cereale; assembly: GCA_902687465.1. Classification (NCBI taxonomy): domain Eukaryota; kingdom Viridiplantae; phylum Streptophyta; class Magnoliopsida; order Poales; family Poaceae; genus Secale; species Secale cereale. Next base: position 808,763,594 of record LR738712.1, read on the forward strand.
GTAGCTCCTGGGTATTTGATACCGGTTCAGTTGCTCATATTTGTAACTCTAAGCAGGAGCTGCGGAATAAGAGGAGACTGGCGAAGGATGAGGTGACGATGCGCGTCGGGAATGGTTCCAAGGTCGATGTGATCGCCGTCAGCACGCTACCTCTACATCTACCCTCGGGATTAGTTTTAAACCTTAATAATTTTTATTTAGTACCAGCTTTGAGCATGAACATTGTATCTGGATCTCGTTTTATACGAGATGGCTACTCATTTAAATCGGAGAATAATGGTTGTTCTATTTATTTGAGAGATATGTTTTATGGTCATGCCCCGTTGGTCAATGGTTTATTTTTGATGAATCTTGAACGTGATGACACACATATTCATAGTGTAGATGCCAAAAGATGTAAAGTTGATAATGATAGTCCCACATACTTGTGGCATTGCCGCCTTGGTCATATTGGTGTCAAACGTATGAAGAAGCTCCATTCAGATGGACTTCTAGAGTCTCTTGATTATGAATCATTTGACACGTGCGAACCATGCCTCTTGGGCAAGATGACCAAGACTCCGTTCTCCGGAACAATGGAGCGAGCAACCAACTTGTTGGAAATCATACATACCGATGTGTGCGGTCCAATGAGTGTTGAGGCTCGCGGAGGCTATCGTTATGTTCTCACCCTCACAGATGACTTGAGTAGATATGGGTATATCTATTTGATGAAACACAAGTCTGAGACCTTTGAAAAGTTCAAGGAATTTCAGAATGAGGTTGAGAATCAACGTGACAGAAAAATAAAGTTCTTACGATCAGATCATGGGGGTGAATATTTAAGTCATGAATTTGGCACACACCTTAGAAACTGTGGAATTGTTTCACAATTGACACCGCCCGGAACACCTCAACGTAACGGTGTGTCCGAACGTCGAAATCGTACTCTGTTGGACATGGTGCGATCTATGATGTCCCTTACCGATTTACCGCTATCTTTTTGGGGTTATGCTTTAGAGACTGCCGCATTCACTTTAAATAGGGCTCCGTCGAAATCCGTTGAGACGACACCGTATGAACTTTGGTTTGGCAAGAAACCGAAGCTGTCGTTTCTGAAAGTTTGGGGTTGCGATGCTTATGTCAAGAAACTTCAACCTGAAAAGCTCTAACCCAAATCGGAAAAATGCGTCTTCATAGGATACCCAAAGGAAACGATTGGGTACACCTTCTACCACAGATCCGAAGGCAAAGTCTTTGTTGCCAAGAATGGATCCTTTCTGGAGAAAGAGTTTCTCTCGAAAGAAGTGAGTGGGAGGAAAGTAGAACTTGATGAGTGATAACCCTCAACCGTAAGGGATCGAGATAGTCTTCGCGGGTAAGAATAACCCAATTTATTGATTCGACACACGGGGAGCCAAAGAGTATTTATAAGCTTTGACAGTTGAGTTGTCAATTCAACCGCACCTAAAATATACTTACTTGCAACAAAAGATAAGTGGTAACAGTGATATGATAGTGATGATGGTGATAGTAAAAATAAACAGCAAAAGTAAATAGCAAAAGTAGCAACTAGTAACCAGCAGGATGTAAACACTGTAGGCTAGGGAGATGGATGGTTGGGCGCTGCATGGATGAGATATATCATGAATCAAACTTGGGGTAAGGCACACGGAAAAGTAATGATCATCTAGGCAAATATCAAACATTAGGCATGTATCCAGTAGGTAGTTATACGTGCTTGCAATAAGAACTTGCACAACATCTTTTGTCCTACCATCCCGCTACGAACGGGGCCAAAAGGAACTTATGGAGATTAAGGTGCTCCTGTCAAAGAGCACCGGAACAAAGCAATGAACTCAATGGATACATGTAATCCTCAAACTACGGACCATCCCCTTTGGTGTCCCAAGCTGTCACTTTTGGGATCGCCGGTTCCGAACCGTAATAGGTGCAAACAACTCATAGATAGGATCAAGAACACAAATATATTCATGCAAACACATATGGTTCAGATCTGAAATCATGGCACTCGGGCCCTAAGTGACAAGCATTAAGAATAACAAGTTGAAGCAAAGATGATAAACATCATAGTAGATGATAAGCAACATGCCCCCAACGACCTGATAAACTATTACATGATCTAACTCATCCAATCCCTACCACCCCCTTTGCCTACAACAGGGGATTACTCACACATGGAAGGAGAAGTCATGGAGGGAGGATGGAGTGGTGATGATGATGACGATGGCGACGATCTCCCCTCTCCGGAGGCCAAATCAGCCTCCAGATTAGCCCTCCCGAAGAATAACAGAGGGTGGCGGCGGCTCCGCGACGAAAACTGGGAAAAGAACTTCTGATCCGGGATTTCTCCATCACGAGCTAAAATACGGGTCAAAGTAGGGCACCAGGGGAGGTGGGGCCTGTTGGAAATATGCCCTAGAGGCAATAATAAAAGAGTTATTATTATATTTCCTTGTTCATGATAATCGTTTATTATCCATGCTATAACTGTATTGATTGGAAACTCAAATACACGTGTGGATGAATAGACAGACTTTGTGTCCCTAGTGAGCCTCTACAGGACTAGCTCGTTGATCAAAGATGACCGCGGTTTCCAGGTCATAGACATGAGTTGTCATTTGATAACGGGATCACATCATTAGGAGAATGATGTGATGGACGAGACCCAAACGTTAACATAGCTTTTGATCGTGTCAGTTATCGCTATAGTTTTCTGCATGTCAAGTATAAGTTCCTATGACCATGAGATCATGTAACTCACTGACACCGTAGGAGTGCTTTGTGTGTGCCAAACGTCACAACGTAACTGGGTGACTATAAAGGTACTCTACAGGTATCTCCGAGGGTGTCTGTTGAGTTGACATGGATCGAGACTGGGATTTGTCACTCCGTGTGACGGAGAGGTATCTCCGGGCCCACTCGGTAATACGTCATCTCAATGAGCTCAAAGTGACTAAGTGGTTGGTCACGGGATTATGTATTACGGTAACGAGTAAAGAGACTTGCCGGTAACGAGATTGAACTAGGTATAGAGATACCGACGATCGAATCTCGGGCAAGTAACATACCGACGAGACAAAGGGAACTGTATACGGGATTGCCTGAATCCTTGACATCGTGGTTCATCCGATGAGATCATCGAGAAACATGTGGGAACCAATATGGGTATCTAGATCCCACTATTGGTTATTGACCTGGGAGTGTCTCGGTCATGTCTACATGGTTTCCGAACCCGCAGGGTCTACACACTTAAGGTTCGGTGACGCTAGGGTTGTTAGTGAGAACAGTGCATGGTTACCGAAGGTTGTTCAGGAGTCCCGGATGAGATCCCGGACGTGACGAGGGTCTCCGGAATGGTCCGGGGACGAAGATTGATATATAGGATGAAAGGTTTCGGAGTCCGGAAGTGTTCCGGGGAGTATCGGGAAATCGGCGGATTACCGAAAAGGGTTTCGGGGGTCCCGGAAGTGGTTCTGGGCCTAATGGGCCACAAAAGGGGGACACCACAGCCCTCATAGGGCTGTGCGCCCCCCCCCTGGGCCCTCTCCTATGGCGCATGGGGGGCTGGACCCTCCTAGGGCAGCCGCACCCCCCCTGGCTTGGGGGGCAAGGCACCTAGGGGGGGAAACCCTAGGGCCTGGCCCTTGGCCGCCGCCCCCCCTGCCCTGGCCGCCGGCCCCCCTAGGGGAAACCCTAGGGCGCCCCTCCCCTCTCCACCCCCCTATATATAGTGAGGCAAAGGGAGGGCAGCCAACACACGTTTTGTGCCTCGGTGCTGCCCTCCCTCTCCCATAAACATCTTCTTCTCCCGCGGTGCTTAGGCGAAGCCCTGCTGGAATCCTCCACCACCATCACCACCACGCCGTCGTGCTGCCGGTCTCTCCATCAACCTCTCCTCCACCCCTTGCTGGATCAAGAAGGAGGAGACGTCCCCGAGCCGTACGTGTGAAGAACGCGGAGGCACCGTTGCTTCGGTGCTTGGATCTTCAGCGATCTGAATCGCGGCGAGTACGACTCCATCAACCGCGTTCTTAACGCTTCCGCTTAGCGATCTACAAGGGTACGTGGATCCAACTCTCCTCTCGTAGTAGCATCTCCTAGATTGATCTTGGTGAACGTAGGAAAATTTTTTGTTTCCCATGCAACGTTCCCCAACAGTGGCATCATGAGCTAGGATCTTGCGTAGATGCTTTCTCGAGTAGAACACAAAAGGGTTTGTGGGCGTTGATGTTTAAATTGCTGCCCTCCTTAGTCTTTCTTGATTCAGCGGTATTATGGGATGAAGCGGCCCGGACCAACTTTACATGTCCACGTACATGAGACCGGTTCCATCGACAGACATGTGACTTTTGTTGCATAAGATGGCTGGCGGGTGTCTGTCTCTCCTATCTTAGTTGAATCGGAATAGAACAAGGCGGTCCTTGTAGAAGGTTAAATAGCAACTTGAATATCACCGTTTTGGCTTTGCGTAGGTAAGAAGCGTTCTTGCTAGATACCCATAGCAGCCACGTAAAACATGCAACAACAAATTAGAGGACGTCTAACTTGTTTTTGCAGGGTATGTATGTGATATGATATGGCCAATGACATGATGAGATATATTTGATGTATGAGATGATCATGTTGTAATAGTTAATATCGACTTGCATGTCGATGCATACGGCAACCGGCAGGAGCCATAGGGTTGTCTTTAATTTTTGTATGACCTGCGTGTCAATCATTAAGCGCTTTGTAATGCTTTACTTTATCGCTAAACGGTAGCAATAGTAGTAAGAGCATGGTGGGCGCGCGACAACCCCGATGGCGACACGATGATGGAGATCATGATGATGGAGATCATGGCGTGGCGCCGGTGACGATGGAGATCATGCCGGTGCTTTGGAGATGGAGATCAAAAGCACGAGTTGATGGCCATATCATGTCACTTATGATTTGCATGTGATGTTAATCCTTTTATGCATCTTATTTTGCTTAGGACGACGGTAGCATTATAAGATGATCCCTCACTAAAATTTCAAGATAAAATTGTGTTCCCCCCGAGTGTGCACCGTTGCGAAGGTTCGTCGTTTCGAAGCACCACGTGATGATCGGGTGTGATAGACTCTACGTTCGCATACAACGGGTGCAAGCCAGTTTTGCACATGCAGAACACTCGGGTTAGACTTGACGAGCCTAGCATGTACAGACATGGCCTCGGAACACGGAAGACCGAAAGGTCAAGCATGAGTCATATAGTAGATATGATCAACATGTAGATGTTCACCATTGACACCACCTCATCTCACGTGATGATCGGACTTGGGTTGGTGAATTTGGATCATGTCACGCTCGAATGACCGAAGGGATGTCAATTTGAGTGGGAGTTATAAATAATTTGATTAGGTAGTAACTCACTTATCATGAACAATAGTCTAAAATGTCTTTGCAAATCTTTTGTTGTAGATGGCTCGCGCAGTAGCTCCCCTGAATTTTAATGCGTTCCTAGAGAAAGCTAAACTGAAAGATGATGGGAGCAACTTTGTGGACTGGCTCCGCAATCTGAGGATCATCCTCACAGCTGCCCAAAAGGTTTATGTCCTAAATGCACCGCTAGGTGACCCCCCCGCTCCTACAGCCCCTGCAGACGTTTTGAACGTCTGGCAGACGAGTTCGGATGACTATTCGATAGTGCAGTGTGCCATGTTGTACGGCTTGGAAGGAGGACTCCAAAGGCGTTTTGAACGTCATGGTGCATATGAGATGTACCAGGAGTTGAAGTTCATCTTTGAAAAGAATGCTAAGATCGAGAGGTATGAGACCACCGATAAATTCTTTGCTTGTAAGATGGAGGAGAATTCGTCTGTCAGTGAGCACTTACTGAAGATGTCTGGGTACTATACCCGCATAGCTGATCTGGGACTTGTGTTCCCGGATGAGGCTATCATTGACAGAATTCTCCAGTCACTCCCTCCAAGCTACAAGAGCTTCGTGCAGCAGTATAACATGCAAGGGATGAACAAAACCATCGCCGAGCTGTTCTCGATGCTGAAAGTCGCTGAGGCAGACATCCAGAAGGAGTATCAAGTGTTGATGGTCAATAAGACCACCAGTTTCAAGAAGAATGGCAAGGGCAAGAAGGGTAACTCTAAGAAGGGTGGCAAAGCAGTTGCCAATCCAGTGAAGAAACCCAAGGCTGGGCCCAAGCCAGAGACTGAGTGTTTCTATTGCAAGGGGAACGGCCACTGGAAGCGGAACTGCCCCAAGTATCTGGCGGACAAGAAGGGGGCCAACAACAACAAAGGTATATATGATATACATGTTATTGATGTGTACCTTACCAACTCTCGTTGTAGTGCCTGGGTATTTGATACCGGTTCGGTTGCTCACATTTGCAACTCTAAACAGGAACTGCGGAATAAACGGAGGCTGGCGAAGGACGAAGTGACGATGCGCGTGGGAAATGGTTCCAAGGTTGATGTGATCGCCGTCGGCACGCTCGCTCTTCGATTACCATCGGGATTAGTTATGAACCTGAATAATTGTTATTTAGTGCCTGCGTTAAGCATGAACATTATATCTGGATCTTGTTTATTGCGAGACGGTTACTCATTTAAGTCGGTCATATCGGCGTGAAACGCATGAGGAAGCTCCATGCTGATGGACTTTTGGAGTCTCTTGATTTTGAATCACTTGACACGTGCGAGCCGTGCCTCATGGGCAAGATGACAAGGACCCCGTTTTCAGGGACAATGGAATGGGCAAGTGACTTATTGGAAATCATACATACTGATGTGTGCGGTCCGATGAGTGTAACGGCGCGCGGTGGATATCGTTATTTTCTCACCTTCACTGACGACTTAAGTAGATATGGGTATATTTACTTGATGAAGCATAAGTCTGAAACTTTTGAAAAGTTCAAGCAATTTCAGAGTGAAGTAGAAAATCATCGTAACAAGAAGATCAAGTTCCTACGATCTGATCGAGGGGGAGAATATCTGAGTTATGAGTTTGGTGATCACTTAAGAAAATGTGGAATTGTTTCACAGTTGACGCCACCTGGAACACCACAGCGTAATGGTGTGTCCGAACGTCGTAATCGAACCCTATTAGATATGGTACGTTCTATGATGTCTCTTGCCGATTTGCCACTATCGTTTTGGGGATATGCGTTAGAGACAGCTACATTCACTTTAAATAGGGCTCCATCTAAGTCCGTTGAGACAACACCGTATGAACTGTGGTTTGGTAAGAAACCTAAGTTGTCTTTTCTCAAGGTTTGGGGTTGCGATGCTTATGTCAAAAGGCTTCAGCCAGAAAAGCTCGAACCCAAAGCGGACAAATGTGTCTTCATAGGATACCCAAAAGAAACAGTTGGGTACACCTTCTATCTCAGATCCGAAGGCAAAGTGTTTGTCGCTAAGAACGGGTCCTTTCTCGAGAAAGAGTTTCTCTCGAAAGAATTGAGTGGGAGGAAGGTAGAACTTGATGAGGTTATTGAACCTCTGCTTCAACCAGAGAGTAGCGCAGCACAGAAAGATGTTTTTGTGGAGCCTGCAGAGGTTGAAGAGGAAGCCAATGATGATGATCAAGAAGCTTCTGATCAAGTTACTACCGAACCTCGTAGGTCGACAAGGGTACGCACTGCACCTGAGTGGTATGGTAACCCTGTCTTGGAGGTCATGTTGTTAGACAACGGTGAACCTACGAGCTATGGATAAGCGATGGTGGGCCCGGATTCCGACAAATGGTTAGAGGCCATGAAATCCGAGATGGGATCCATGTATGAAAACAAAGTATGGACTTTGGAAGTATTACCTGAAGGGCGGTAGGCCATTCAGAATAAATGGATTTTTAAGAGGAAGACGGACGCTGACGGTAATGTCACCGTGTATAAAGCTCGACTTGTGGCAAAGGGTTTTTCACAAGTTCAAGGGATTGACTACGATGAGACTTTCTCACCCGTAGCGATGCTTAAATCCGTCCGAATCATGTTAGCAATAGCTGCATATTTCGATTATGAAATTTGGCAGATGGATGTCAAAACAGCATTCCTTAACGGTTTTCTTAAGGAAGAGTTGTATATGATGCAACCGGAAGGTTTTGTCGATCCAGAGAATGCTGACAAAGTATGCAAGCTCCAGCGTTCCATTTATGGGCTGGTGCAAGCATCTCGGAGTTGGAATCTTCGCTTTGATGAGGTGATCAAAGCGTTTGGGTTTGTACAAGTTTACGGAGAAGCTTGTATTTACAAGAAAGTGAGTGGGAGCTCTATAGCGTTTCTAATATTATATGTGGATGACATATTGCTGATTGGAAACAATATAGAATTTTTGGATAGCGTGAAGGGGTATTTGAACAAGAGTTTTTCGATGAAGGATCTCGGTGAAGCTGCTTTCATATTGGGCATCAAGATCTATAGAGATAGATCGAGACGCTTGATAGGACTTTCACAAAGTACATACCTTGATAAAGTTTTGAAGAAGTTCAAAATGGATCAATCCAAGAAGGGGTTCTTGCCGGTATTGCAAGGTACAAAGTTGAGTAAGACTCAATGCCTAGTAACTACGGAAGATAGAGAAAAGATGAGTGTCATCCCCTATGCTTCAGCCATAGGCTCTATCATGTATGCAATGCTGTGCACAAGACCAGATGTCAGCCTTGCCATAAGTATGGCCGGAAGGTTTCAAAGTAATCCTGGTATGGATCACTGGACAGCGGTCAAGAATATCCTAAAGTACCTGAAAAGGACTAAGGAAATGTTTCTCGTTTATGGAGGTGATCAAGAGCTCGTCGTAAAGGGTTACGTCGATGCAAGCTTTGACACTGATCCGGATGACTCTAAGTCACAAACCGGATACGTATATATTCTCAACGGGGGAGCGGTAAGCTGGTGCAGTTCCAAGCAGAGCGTGGTAGCTGATTCTACATGTGAAGCGGAGTACATAGCTGCCTCGGAGGCGGCTAAAGAAGGTGTCTGGATGAAGGAGTTCATGACAGATCTTGGAGTTGTGCCTAGTGCACTGAACCCAATGACTCTGTTCTGTGACAACACTGGTGCCATTGCTCTAGCCAAGGAACCAAGGTTTCACAAGAGGACCAGACACATAAAGCGACGCTTCAATTCCATCCGCGATTCGGTCAAGGAGGAGGATATAAGTATTTGCAAAGTACACACGGATTTGAATGTTGCAGATCCATTGACTAAGCCTCTTCCACGGGCTAAGCATGATCAACACCAAGACTCTATGGGTGTTAGATTCATTACCTTGTAATGCTAGATTATTGACTCTAGTGCAAGTGGGAGACTGTTGGAAATATGCCCTAGAGGCAATAATAAAAGAGTTATTATTATATTTCCTTGTTCATGATAATCGTTTATTATCCATGCTATAACTGTATTGATTGGAAACTCAAATACACGTGTGGATGAATAGACAGACTTTGTGTCCCTAGTGAGCCTCTACAGGACTAGCTCGTTGATCAAAGATGACCGCGGTTTCCAGGTCATAGACATGAGTTGTCATTTGATAACGGGATCACATCATTAGGAGAATGATGTGATGGACGAGACCCAAACGTTAACATAGCTTTTGATCGTGTCAGTTATCGCTATAGTTTTTCTGCATGTCAAGTATAAGTTCCTATGACCATGAGATCATGTAACTCACTGACACCGTAGGAGTACTTTGTGTGTGCCAAACGTCACAACGTAACTGGGTGACTATAAAGGTACTCTACAGGTATCTCCGAGGGTGTCTGTTGAGTTGACATGGATCGAGACTGGGATTTGTCACTCCGTATGACGGAGAGGTATCTCCGGGCCCACTCGGTAATACGTCATCTCAATGAGCTCAAAGTGACTAAGTGGTTGGTCACGGGATTATGTATTACGGTAACGAGTAAAGAGACTTGCCGGTAACGAGATTGAACTAGGTATAGAGATACCGACGATCGAATCTCGGGCAAGTAACATACCGACGAGACAAAGGGAACTGTATACGGGATTGCCTGAATCCTTGACATCGTGGTTCATCCGATGAGATCATCGAGAAACATGTGGGAACCAATATGGGTATCCAGATCCCACTATTGGTTATTGACCTGGGAGTGTCTCGGTCATGTCTACATGGTTTCCGAACCCGCAGGGTCTACACACTTAAGGTTCGGTGACGCTAGGGTTGTTAGTGAGAACAGTGCATGGTTACCGAAGGTTGTTCAGGAGTCCCGGATGAGATCCCGGACATGACGAGGGTCTCCGGAATGGTCCGGGGACGAAGATTGATATATAGGATGAAAGGTTTCGGAGTCCGGAAGTGTTCCGGGGAGTATCGGGAAATCGGCGGATTACCGAAAAGGGTTTCGGGGGTCCCGGAAGTGGTTCTGGGCCTAATGGGCCACAAAAGGGGGACACCACAGCCCTCATAGGGCTGTGCGCCCCCCCCTGGGCCCTCTCCTATGGCGCATGGGGGGCTGGACCCTCCTAGGGCAGCCGCACCCCCCCTGGCTTGGGGGGCAAGGCACCTAGGGGGGGAAACCCTAGGGCCTGGCCCTTGGCCGCCGCCCCCCCCTGCCCTGGCCGCCGGCCCCCCTAGGGGAAACCCTAGGGCGCCCCTCCCCTCTCCACCCCCCTATATATAGTGAGGCAAAGGGAGGGCAGCCAACACACGTTTTGTGCCTCGGTGCTGCCCTCCCTCTCCCATAAACATCTTCTTCTCCCGCGGTGCTTAGGCGAAGCCCTGCTGGAATCCTCCACCACCATCACCACCACGCCGTCGTGCTGCCGGTCTCTCCATCAACCTCTCCTCCACCCCTTGTTGGATCAAGAAGGAGGAGACGTCCCCGAGCCGTACGTGTGAAGAACGCGGAGGCACCGTTGCTTCGGTGCTTGGATCTTCAGCGATCTGAATCGCGGCGAGTACGACTCCATCAACCGCGTTCTTAACGCTTCCGCTTAGCGATCTACAAGGGTACGTGGATCCAACTCTCCTCTCGTAGTAGCATCTCCTAGATTGATCTTGGTGAACGTAGGAAAATTTTTTGTTTCCCATGCAACGTTCCCCAACAGGGCCCACCCAGGCGGCCTCCCGGCGCGGCCAGGGGGTGGGCCGCGCCACCAGGGCGCCTGGAGCTCCCCTGGCCCCCCTCTGGCCCCTCTTCTGGCACCAGGTTCCTTCGGGTGCGTGGATTTTCTGTGATTTTTCGTGGAATTTTCTGAGATACCTAAAAATCCGTTTTCCTGCACACAATAAAACCATACAGGCAGCTCTGCTGAAAACAGCGTCAGTCCGAGTTAGTTTAGTTCAAATCATGCAAGAATGAGGTCAAAACAATATCAAAAGTGTTTGGAAAAGTAGATACGTTTGAGACGTATCAACTCCCCCAAGCTTAGCATATTGCTTGTCCTCAAGCAATTCAGTTCAACAAACTAGACGCGACAAAGAAAACTTTGACAAACTCTTTTGCTTCATTAGATGTATATAAGCATGTACTACGAAAAGAGTCTAGCAAGTATTGAAACAATGCTATGAGGACAATGCACGGAGCAATCCTTCTTTCAAGTGACCAATCACAAATACCTAAAAGTAAATAATATACTACCGAAAATCAAGACAAAATTACATTGCACATAACTTGAGCATATTAGGGTGGTATCTCGCTAGCCTCCATGAGTGAAGCAAAACATAAATGCAGAAACTCCTCCAGAGTTTTAAAGGAGACTAGAACTAAGAATTTCAGAATAAATAATATCACAAGCATGCAGAAGACAATGTAATACTTTGGGACAATGCACATTACACTCAGAATGACAATTATGCTCTCCTAGTTGGTGCTTTGAAGAAAGAAGGTGGAGACTCTCGAACCGTGGAATTTGATGGCGAGGTTGAAAACCCGTGGTCGGAAACAAAAACTAAACATGTACCAGAGCTCTTGGTTTTGAAAACAGAGGAAAGAATGTTTTTGAGAGTTGCATATTTCGTCAACGAATGCTAGCAGATAATTCAATCACTTCTTGAGCTGGACAAGTTTCGAGGAACGGCTCCCGCATGAGGACGATCACATCCTCTTAATCTCCTTTGTTTATCATTGCCAAAGTTTTCTGATTTCTCATGAACAAAGCGTGAAGGAGGGTTTGTTTGTTGTATAATTTTTAATGAGCCGGGCGCACTCTATGCCAGTTCCTTCTCGTATTATGGGTTTGCAGATTAGACTTGCAATCCCGGGGTGAAACTTGTCCAACTTAAAAAGATCATGAATTAACTACTACTTCCTCATGAGCTAAAACAGAGGCACAAAAAGAGAAATGCTTTTGATTAATTTCGAGATGGTACACGAAAGTCTTCGTTAGGAATGGAAGGTAAATACCATGTATAGGAAGGTATGGTGGACTCATATGGCATAACTGGTTTTAAGGATTTTGGATGCACAAGCAGTCAGTCCGCTTAGTACAGGTGGAGGTTAGCAAAAGATTGGGAAGCGACCAACTAGAGATCAATAACGGTCATAATCATGCAGAGCGACAAAGCAACATTGAATCGGGCATGGAAGTGATATAACTATTCTAAAACTCAAAGATCATCAAGGCAGAGCAGACTTTTTAGTCTTAAACATGTGTAAACATGTGCCAAGTCAATCCAAAAATTCTCCAAAGGGAAATACCACCTTAGTATACCAAACTATGAACAGTGCAATGCATGTAAATCATTTCAATAACACATTATATACTGTAGCTATTTGAGACTAGCCACAAGGAAAGCATGGACCACTGGAAGAGCATTGTAAACATAGCACTATGTTGCTACAAGCTGGTCTCTAGATCATAAGTATAGGCATATGTACAAAAGTAGAAACAAAAAGAGTTCATACCAGTCTTCCCTTGTTGCTTCCCTTCAGTCGATCTTCGTCATTACTGCCTCGTCACTTGCACGATCGAACGTAGGAAATATAATTAAATGCCATCACGGACTCGAGCTGAACTCTGAAAACAAAGCAAACTAAAGAGAGAAAGGAAATCTTTTTGGATTATTTCAAAGGTTGAACGAAAGCAAAAGAAAGAGAAAATCTTTTTGTTGTTTTTGCAAAGAGAGAAATAAAAAGAACGGGCAAAAACTTCGAAAAGATCAAAGCGAATAAAACGGATAATACAATGGAAAAGTGAGAGGGGCACGTACTCCCCCAAGCTTAGGCTTTTGGCCTAAGTTGGTAGCAGCTACTGCCCCCAGGAGCCTCCTGCTCCGGGGGTATGGTGGTGAGTCCAAGGGTCGTAGAAGGATTCCGGCGCGTACACCGAACTCCTCGGAGTCTCCCACGAAGAAGGGTCCGTACGCCAAGCGGAGGAAGACCCTTCACCAAATTGGGTACCGGTTTCCCCCTGAAAAGGCGGTACCTCACCGTGCTCCTCCTCGTCGGGCACAACCCCCTCCATGGGGTTATGAAACTGATGCTGGGCCATGAACTCATCGAACTGGATAACATCAAAGGACCATCCGTTCCTGCGAGAAAAATCAAACAAAAGAGGTGCAGGTAGACGGATCTCGCGTTCCGCGGTAGTTCCGAAACGCAAGATATAAACAAGATTATCAAGCTCAGAAGTCATGGTAACAAACTTATGCCTTTTCATAGCAGCAAGATCAAAACTAAAATAAGTAAAAGGCTTATCATCAGGGTGTGGGGTGCCTCCAAGATATTCTAAGATAAGAGTGGCATAAACACCACCATATAAGTCTCCCTTGTTACCCTTCATAGCAAGGCGTCGAGCAATTAAGGCACCCAGATTATAATCAGACCTCCCTGAGAGGGCGGCTGCCAGGATAGCAATATCCGGCGCAGAAGTGTTGCTCGTGTTGTCACGAGCTAACACCCATCTAGCAACATAATATGCAAAATACCTGAGGTGAGGGAATAAGATGCTGGAGATCTTTGACCGATGAATATCCCTCGTACCCATGCTGCAGAGAGAGTTGAAGACGGTTTTCAGCTCGGAGGGCTGAGAGGTTATCCTAGCCGTCCTCCCAACGTTTGGCACACCTATTATTTCACAAAACTTTCCCAAGGGCATGGTGATAAGATCATTGTAAATTTTAAACTCAATAGCACCTGAATCAGGATTATATCTAAAACTGTTAATGAAACTGGAGGTGAGTTTTTGATACTGAGTAACACGGCACGTGACGAGCCGTGTCAGACCTGCATTAGCACAAAGATTATAAAACTCATCCTTGATTCCCGCAGCTTCAAGAAATTCATCACATGGAAACGTCATAGCACGTGCTGGACTTGTGTCCTCCAACAACTCTAGGGGCACATGATCTTCATTATAGCTCACCCTAGCAGTCGAGGGTGAAGCTGCGGCTCTAGTAACTCGATCGGAGTGCGTGGGCCTCCTCTTCTCAAGCCACCCCTTTGCCCTTCCTAACAAACTCATTTATGAAATTTTAGGCAAATTACAAAAACAAGGATTAAGACAAGGTGGGTTAAGGCAAACTACTCAACTCACTTACCTAAGGCATAAACTTGCATCAAAACTTGGAAAATAAATTTCTACACATGCATGTAAGCTCATCTATACAGCACCAAGAACTACTAAATACTCACAAATGAAGCCACGAATCAGAAAACTAATTGGAGGGGTGGAGGAGTCACATACCAGGGAGTATTTGTTCAAAATCTCAGCTCAAATGATGGGCTGTAGAGAGAGATCGAAGAATCGCCTCCAAGAGCAGCAAGAACGCAAGAACAAGTGCAGAACTCGTGTTTTTGGAGAGAAAGAGAGAGGGAGGAAGAAGACTTACCTGGAGGGGGGCCATGTGGGCCCCAGGCGCCCTGTGGGCGCGGCCAGGGGGCAGGCCGCGCCAGCTGGCCGCCTGGGCCACTGGTGGGTCCCCCTGGCTGGCTCCAGGTACCTCTGGGTCACTCCCGACATGGAAATTTTTATTTTTATTTTTCTGGAATTTTTCTGAAAACTTCACTGTTGAATTTTTTTCGGAGTTCAAAAAGCTGCAAGACTTTCTGAAAACTTAAAGCAGTGATTAGTATTGTGAAGCTTCAAAACATAAACACTTGGTACAGCAAGGAGAACAAAAACTAAAACAAATGAAAACATAACAAGCTCAACTTTTTATCTATATAAAACATGTTTACTAGTAAGGTTGATCAAGTCTTACCAACAAACAGGCGATATATAGAGCAAAAAGTCTCACCTCTTACGAAGTAATCACTGAACCTTTACTTTGATGGACATTGTCCTCACCATAATAGTTTTGTATTTGTGATGCACATGTAGTGGACAGTCCCATTCTCCAATCTTCACGGTCTCGATATTTTCTATAGAGTTGAGGCCATGCCTCCTGTCAGTCTTCTTTGGGAAATACACCGTGTGTTCTTTATCATTCACATTGAAGGTAACCTTCCCTTTATTGCAATCAATTATAGCACCTGCGGTGTTAAGAAAAGGTCTACCAAGAATAATGGACATGCTCCCATCCTCGGGCATGTCAAGCACAACAAAATCAGTAAGAATCAAACAATTAGCAACTTCTACTGGAACATCCTCACAAATACCTATCGGAACGGCGGTTGACTTGTCAGCCATCTGAAGAGAGATATCTGTAGGAATTAGTTTCTCTAAACAAATCCTCTTGTAAAGAGAGAAAGGCATAACACTCACTCCTGCTCCAAGATCACATAAAGCAGTTTTGACATAATTATTCTTTATGGAGCAAGGAATGGTGGGTATACCTGGATCACCAAGCTTCTCAGGAATCTTGCCACTGAAAGAGTAGTTAGCAAGCATAGTAGATATTGCTTCATTAGGAACTTTTCTTTTATTAGTGGCAATATCTTTCATATATTTTGAATAGGGAGGTAACTTAATAGCATCAGTCAAAGGGATTTGAAGAAAAAGAGGTTTAATCCACTCACAAAACTTATTGTAATGCTCTTCTTCTTTAGATTTAATGGACTTACCTGGAAAGGGCATGGGTTTCTGTACCCATGGTTCTCTTTCCTTCCCATGTCTTCTTGCGACGAAGTCTTCTCTAGTGTACCTCTTACGTTTGTCAGGTGCTTCTTCTTCTCGAACTTCAGGCGGATCATTCTTCTCATTATCCTTACCTTCAGGTTCAGCACCGTCTTCAGTCTCAGCATCGGAGATAGATACACTGTTGGGATCAACAGCTGGCTCTTCATCTGTAATAGGATCATTGGAATTGTCAGTCTCCTTATGTTTCTTCTTCTTCTTTTTTGGAGAGCCAACATTTTCTTCTTCCTGCATTTGAGAATCTTGCTCGATTCTCCTCGGATGCCGCTCTGGATAGAGAGGATCTTGAGTGCTAGTTCCTCCTCGGGTCTTAATCCCGAAGGCCTGCAAATCATCTTGTTTGGCATTGTTAGCAAGCAAATCTTTTTGCACATTAGAAATTTGTTCAAGCTGAGTTTGAACCATATGAAAATGCTTCACAAGACATTGAACATCATTAACTGTTCTACCTAGAACATCAAGCAAACTTTTGATAGCAAGGGAATTATCATGCAATTGACTTTGTATCCTCTCATTAAAATGATTTTGTTTCATAATAAAATTATCAAACTCATCTAAACATTGATCAGGAGGCTTACCATGAGGGATGTCACTTGCGTTGAAATCTAAAAGAGAGTGTACCTCTACCATAGGAGGGTGAGTGGTAGGCTCACACAACTTCTCAATAGGGGGTAGATTCTTCACGTCTTCAGCTTTAATACCCTTCTCTTTAATAGACTTCTTTGCTTCTCGCATATCTTCGGGGCTTAGAACAAACATGCCCCTCTTCTTTGGTGGTGGAGGTGGTTCAGGGACAGACCAATCTTCATGGTTTTTGGCAATCCTGCCCATCAAATCCTCTGCATCGTCCGGTGTTCTTTTCCTGAAAACACAACCAGCACAACTGTCCAAATAGGACCTGGATTCATCAGTTAGACCAGCATAAAATATATCAATTAATTCGTTCTTAGGGACTTCATGTCCTGGTCTAGCCCGAATCAGACCACAATACCTCCCCCAAGCTTTAGGGAGGTGCTCATCCTGCAACTGTTTAAAGTTATAAATTCTTTGTAAAGCAGCATGTTGCATGTGAGCAGGAAAGTACTTATCAACAAAAGAGTAAGCTAAGTCTTGAGGACTCTTAATGGAACCGCATGGGAGTGAATCATACCATGTTTTAGCACCTTCCTTCAAAGAGAAAGGAAGAAGCTTGGTCACATAAAAGTTTCGTATCTTCTCATCCGTGGTAAACAAGCCACCCAACTCACTGAGTTTAGTCAGGTGTGCAATAGCATCATCATTTTCTCTGCCATAAAAGGGGTCAGCTTCAACCATAGGTATAAGTGAAAGATCAACAGAGAAATCATAATCAGGATCATCAATGCATATAGGAGATGTAGCAAATTCAGGATCAGGAACGGTTTTGTTCTTCAAAGAGTGTTTTTCAAACAGCTTCTTAATAACTTCAGGGTCAGAGCTGGCAAACTCTGTCAGTTCCCTGCATAAATCTTCATCAAGCATATAGTAATCATCATCAAGGAGTCTCTCCTTGAGTTTACTCAAATCAGGATAATCGTAAGTTCCACCAATAGGGTAGCGAGTAACAGGAATTTCAATTCCAGACTTTTTTGCAGCAGCAGCGATCTGTTTCTCAAGAGCATAACCAAGTGAACTAATGTCATCAAGAGTAGTAGAAGCATCATCAAGAGTATCGGACATAGTAACAGACTCAGTAGGAGCATCATGTGGTGGCGGTGAGGCAAACTTACTCATAACAGAAGGTGAATCAAGTGTAGCACTAGTGTTCAGAACAATACCTCTTCTTGTAGTGGATAGTAAGATCGGAACCTTAGGGTCTCCTTTCTTACCCATAGCGAATGAAGTGCAGCAGGTAGGATACTTCAAGTAGACTTGTAAATATTGCTATGCTCCCCGGCAACGGCGCCAGAAAATGGTACTTGATAACCCTCAACCGTAAGGGATCGAGATAGTCTTCGCGGGTAAGAATAACCCAATTTATTGATTCGACACACGGGGAGCCAAAGAGTATTTATAAGCTTTGACAGTTGAGTTGTCAATTCAACCGCACCTGAAATATACTTACTTGCAACAAAAGATAAGTGGTAACAGTGATATGATAGTGATGATGGTGATAGTAAAAGTAAACAGCAAAAGTAAATAGCAAAAGTAGCAACTAGTAACCAGCAGGATGTAAACACTGTAGGCTAGGGAGATGGATGGTTGGGCGCTGCATGGATGAGATATATCATGAATCTAACTTGGGGCAAGGCACACGGAAAAGTAATGATCATCTAGGCAAATATCAAACATTAGGCATGTATCCCATAGGTAGTTGTACGTGCTTGCAATAAGAACTTGCACAACATCTTTTGTCCTACCATCCCGCTACGAACGGGGCCAAAAGGAACTTATGGAGATTAAGGTGCTCCTGTCAAAGAGCACCGGAACAAAGCAATGTACTCAATGGATACATGTAATCCTCAAACTACGGACCATCCCCTTTGGTGTCCCAAGCTGTCACTTTTGGGATCGCCGGTTCCGAATCGTAATAGGTGCAAACAACTCATAGATAGGATCAAGAACACAAATATATTCATGCAAACACACATGGTTCAGATCTGAAATCATGGCACTCGGGCCCTAAGTGACAAGCATTAAGAATAAAAAGTTGAAGCAAAGATGATAAACACCATAGTAGATGATAGGCAACATGCCCCCAACGATCTGATAAACTATTACATGATCTAACTCATCCAATCCCTACCACCCCCTTTGCCTACAATAGGGGATTACTCACACATGGAAGGAGAAGTCATGGAGGGAGGATGGAGTGGTGATGATGATGACGATGGCGACGATCTCCCCTCTCCGGAGGCCAAATCAGCCTCCAGATTAGCCCTCCCGAAGAAGAACAGAGGGTGGCGGCGGCTCCGCGATGAAAACTGGGAAAATAACTTATGATCCGGGATTCCTCCGTCACGAGCTAAAATACGGGTCAAAGTAGGGCACCAGGGGAGGTGGGGCCCACCCAGGCGGCCTCCCGACGCGGCCAGGGGGTGGGTCGCGCCACCAGGGCGCCTGGAGCTCCCCTGGCCCCCCTCTGGCCCCTCTTCTAGCACCAGGTTCCTTCGGGTGCGTGGATTTTCTGTGATTTTTCGTGGAATTTTCTGAGATACCTAAAAATCCGTTTTCCTGCACACAATAAAACCATACAGGCAGCTCTGCTGAAAACAGCGTCAGTCCGGGTTAGTTTAGTTCAAATCATGCAAGAATGAGGTCAAAACAATATCAAAAGTGTTTGGAAAAGTAGATACGTTTGAGACGTATCAATGAGGTGACAGTCACCCCTCCTGAACCAGAAAGTAGCGCAGCGCAGGAAATTGTTCCTGAGGTGCCTGCACCGACAAGGGAGGAAGTTAATGATGATGATCATGAAGAAACAGATCAAGTTACTAATGAACTTAGAAGGTCCACAAGGGCACGTTCCGCACCAGAGTGGTACGGCAACCCTGTCCTGGAAATCATGTTGTTAGACAACGGTGAAGTACCGTACCGATGGACAAAGGGAATAACATACGGGATTGAGTGAATCCTTGACACAGTGGTTCATCCGATGAAGATCATAGAGGAACACGTGGGAACCAACATGGGTATCCAGATCCCGCTGTTGGTTATTGACCGGAGAGTGGTCTCGGTCATGTCTACGTGTCTCCCGAACCCGTAGGGTCTACACACTTAAGGTTCGGTAATGCTAGGGTCGTAGAGATACATGCACGTGGAAACCCGAAAGTTGTCCGGAGTCCCGGATGAGATCCCGGACGTCACGAGGAGTTCCGGAATGGTCCGGAGATAAAGAATGATATATAGGAAGTCCAGTTTCGGCCATCGGGTGAACTCCGGGGGTCACCGGGAGTGTCCCGGGACCACCGGAGGGGTCCCGGGGGTCCACCGGGTGGGGCCACCCATCCCGGTGGGGCCCCTAGGCCGCAACGGGAAGGGGGCGAGCCCCTGGTGGGCTGGCGCACCCTACTGGGCCCTCCCTCATGCGCCTAGGATTGGAACCCTAGGGGAGGGAGGCACCCCCTATGCCTTGGGGGGCAAGTCTCCCCCCCAGGCCGCCGCCCCCCTGCAGATCCCATCTGCAGGGCTTGGCGCACCCCCCTGGCCCCCTAAGTATATGTGGGGGGGGGGAGAGGGCAGCCGCACCCAAGTCTCTGGCGCCTCTCCCCCTCCCGTCACACCTTCCTCCTCCTCCGCAGGGCGCCGGCGAAGCCCTGCAGGAATTCCCGTTGCATCCATCACAACTCCGTCGTGCTGCTAGATCTCCGACGACCTCTCCTCCCCCTTGCTGGATCAAGAAGGAGGTGACATTGCTGTACCGGACGTGTGTTGAACGCGGAGGTGCCGTCCGTTCGGCGCTAGATCATCGGTGACGAAGAACGAGAAGAGTACGACTACTTCATCCACGCTACTTCGAAAGCTTCCGCTCGCGATCTACAAAACGGTATGTAGATGCACTCTCATATGCTCGTTGCTAGATGTCTCCTTAGATGGATCTTGGTGAAAGTGTAGAATTTTTTTGAATTCTGCTACGTTACTCAACAGTTGTATCAGAGCTAGGTCTTATGCGTAGCATCTTGCACGAGTAGAACACAAAGCAGTTGTGGGCGTTTGAGTTTGCTCAATTTTCTTGCCGTTACTAGTCTAATCTTTATTCGGCGGTATTGTGGGATGAAGCGGCCTGGACCGACTTTACACGTACGCTTACGTGAGACTGGTTCCACCGACAGACATGCACTAGATGCATAAGGTGGCTGGCGGGTGTCTGTCTCTCCTACTTTAGTCGGATCGGATTCGATGAACAGGGTCCTTATGAAGGGTAAATAGAAATTGACAAATCACGTTGTGGTTTTGGCGTAGGTAAGAAACGTTCTTGCTAGAAAACCTATAGAAGCCACGTAAAAAACTTGCAACAACAATTAGAGGACGTCTAACTTGTTTTTGCAGCATGTGCTATGTGACGTGGTATGGCCAAAGAAGATGTGATGAATGATATATGTGATGTATGAGATTGATCATGTTCTTGTAATAGGGAATCACGACTTGCATGTCGATGAACTTGACAACCGGCAGGAGCCATAGGAGTTGTCTTAATTATTGTATGACCTGCGTGTCACTGAATAAACGCCATGTAATTACTTTACTTTATTGCTAAACGTTAGCCATAGTAGTAGAAGTAATAGTTGGCGTGACGACTTCTTCAAGACACGATGATGAAGATCATGATGATGGAGATCATGGTGTCGAGCCGGTGACAAGATGATCATGGTGCCCCGAAGATGGAGATCGAAGGAGCAAGATGATATTGGCCATATCATCTCACTTTAATTGATTGCATGTGATGTTTGTCATGTTTATGCATCTTGTTTACTTAGAACGACGGTAGTAAATAAGATGATCTCTCACTAAAATTTCAAGAATTGTGTTCCCCCTAACTGTGCACCGTTGCTAAGGATCGTTGTTCCGAAGCACCACGTGATGATCGGGTGTGATAGGTTCTAACGTTCGCATACAACGGGTGTAAGCCAGATTTACACAAGCAATACACTTAGGGTTTACTTGACGAGCCTAGCATGTACAGACATGGCCTCGGAACACGGAAGACCGAAAGGTCGAACACGAGTCGTATAGAAGATACGATCAACATGAAGATGTTCACCGTTGATGACTAGTCCGTCTCACGTGATGATCGGACACGGGCTAGTCAATTCGGATCGTGTATCACTTAGATGACTAGAGAGATGTCATTCTGAGTGGGAGTTCATTAAAATTTGATTAAGATGAACTTAATTATCATGAACTTAGTCTAAATTCTTTACAATATCTCTTGTAGATCAAATGGCCCACGCACAAGTTTCCCTCAACTTCAACGCGTTCCTAGAGAAAACCAAGCTGAAAGACGATGGTAGCAACTATACGGATTGGGTCCGTAACCTGAGGATTATCCTCATAGCTGCCAAGAGATCATATGTCCTTGAAGCACCGCTAGGTGATGCACCCGTTCCCCCGGCGACCCAAGACGTTATGAACGCCTGGCAGTCGCGTTGTGATGATTACTCCCTGGTTCAGTGCGGCATGCTTTACAGCTTAGAGTCGGGGCTCCAAAAGCGTTTTGAGAATCACAAAGCATATGAGATGTTCCAAGAGCTGAAAATTGTTTTCCAAGCTCATGCCCGAGTGGAGAGATATGACGTCTCCGACGCATTCTACAGCTGTAAGATGGAGGAAAACAGTTCTGTCAGTGACCACATCCTCAAGATTTCTGGATTGCACAACCGCTTGTCTCAGCTGGGAATGAATCTCCCAGATGAAGCGGTCGTTGACAGAATCCTCCAGTCGCTCCCACCAAGCTTCAAGAGCTTCGTGTTAAACTTCAATATGCAGGGGATGGAGAGGTCCATTCCCGAGGTGTAGTCGATGCTGAAATCAGCGGAGGTGGATATCAAGAAAGAACATCAAGTGTTGATGGTCAATAAAACCACTAAGTTCAAGAAAGGCAAGGGTAAGAAGAACTTCAAGAAGGACGGCAAAGGAGTTGTCGCACCCGGTAAGCCAGTTGCCGGGAAGAAGCCAAAGAATGGACCCAAGCCTGAAACTGAGTGTTTTCATTGCAAGGGAACGGGGCACTGGAAGCGGAACTGCCCCAAATACTTAGCAGATGATACGTCCAAAATGCATCACTATTTTGTATCATAATTTATCCTTATTCATTGATATATTTCACGTTACGGTGATGTTCTTATGTTGTTTTGGTCTATTTTACACAGTTTGCAAACTTTCCGATGCCGAAGCAGCAGACGCAGGATTCATCAGTAAAAAGTGGGCGCTGAGTTGCTGAAGAAGAATACCTCCAAATTACCTGAAAATTGACGGGAGATATTTTTCAGACGGATCACGAAGGCACGCGAAAGGGCAACCAGAGGGGGGCCACAGGGTGCCCAGGCGCCCTGGGGGCGCGCCCCCCCTGGCCGCGCCGGGGGTCGCCTGGAGCCCCTGGCCCACCTCTGGCCGCCCCCTTTTGCATATATGCTCTCCGTTATCCAAAAACCCTAAGGACGGGAATTTTTACGGAGTTCCGCCGCCGCTCCGTGGCGGAAACCTACAGAGAAGAAAAAGCCATCTCCGGCGGGCAGATTCCGCCGGGGAGATCACCTCCCGGAAGGGGAGATCGTCGCCATCGTCATCACCATCGTCACGGGCATCATCGAGATCATCATCAACATCATCCCCAACACCAGCACCATCTCCATCTTCATCCAAATCTCATCTTACAATCGCAACTTGTGTTGTAACTCGTACTACCTATCCTCTCTACTCCATCGGTGTCGATTACTACTTTGTGGTGAATGCTATTGAGTTTTGTTGGAGAAATATTATTATGTCCAGATTGTTTATCACCTATTTATCCCCACTGATCATGATCTCCTTTATGTCTCGTGAGTAGTTACCTTAGTTCTTGAGGACATGGGGAAAGTCTTGTTGTTAGTAGTCATATGTTGTTGAAGTAATATGTGTTGTTTGATACTTAAGTTGCGTTGTCATTCTACTAGTGGTGTTGTGTGAGTCGAACACCCAACACTTCGCCTTATTAAGGACCTAGGAGAATACATTGTGTATAAAGAATGCTTAAGGTGGGTTGCCGGAGTGACAGAAACCTGAACCCCAGTTCGCACGCTTTTGCATAAGGGAATAATGGATCCTCGATCGTATTGCTATGGTTAGGCTTTTGCCTTAAATTCTATCTTGTATTTGCGGTTGAGGGTCATCAGCAGACAAGAAGGCCGGCAACGTCAAAGGTATATATGATATACATGTTATTGATGTGTACCTTACCAGCGCTCGTAGTAGCTCCTGGGTATTTGATACCGGTGCAGTTGCTCATATTTGTAACTCTAAGCAGGAGCTGCGGAATAAGCGGAGACTGGCGAAGGATGAGGTGACGATGCGCATCGGTAATGGTTCCAAGGTCGATGTGATCGCCGTCGGCACGCTACCTCTACATCTACCCTCGGGATTAGTTTTAAACCTTAATAATTGTTATTTAGTACCAGCTTTGAGCATGAACATTGTATCTGGATCTCGTCTTATGCGAGATGGCTATTCATTTAAATCGGAGAATAATGGTTGTTCTATTTATTTGAGAGATATGTTTTATGGTCATGCCCCGCTGGTCAATGGTTTATTTTTGATGAATCTCGAACGTGATGATACACATATTCATAGTGTAGATGCCAAACGATGTAAAGTTGATAATGATAGTCCCACATACTTGTGGCATTGCCGCCTTGGTCATATTGGTGTCAAACGTATGAAGAAGCTCCATTCAGATGGACTTCTAGAGTCTCTTGATTATGAATCATTTGACACGTGCGAACCATGCCTCTTGGGCAAGATGACCAAGACTCCGTTCTCCGGAACAATGGAGCGAGCAACCAACTTGTTGGAAATCATACATACCGATGTGTGCGGTCCAATGAGTGTTGAGGCTTGCGGAGGATATCGTTATGTTCTCACCCTCACAGATGACTTGAGTAGATATGGGTATATCTATTTGATGAAACACAAGTCTGAGACCTTTGAAAAGTTCAAGGAATTTCAGAATGAGGTTGAGAATCAACGTGACAAAAAAATAAAGTTCTTACGATCAGATCGTGGGGGTGAATATTTAAGTCATGAATTTGGCACGCACCTTAAGAACTGTGGAATTGTTTCACAATTGACACCACCCGGAACACCTCAACATAACGGTGTGTCCGAACGTCGAAATCGTACTCTGTTGGACATGGTGCGATCTATGATGCCCCTCACCGATTTACCGCTATCTTTTTGGGGTTATGCTTTAGAGACTGGCGCATTCACTTTAAATAGGGCTCCGTCGAAATCCGTTGAGACGACACCGTATGAACTTTGGTTTGGCAAGAAACCTAAGTTGTCGTTTCTGAAAGTTTGGGGTTGAGATGCTTATGTCAAGAAACTTCAACCTGAAAAGCTCGAACCCAAATCGGAAAAATGCGTCTTCATAGGATACCCAAAGGAAACGATTGGGTACACCTTCTACCACAGATCCAAAGGCAAAGTCTTTGTTGCCAAGAATGGATCCTTTCTGGAGAAAGAGTTTCTCTCGAAAGAAGTGAGTGGGAGGAAAGTAGAACTTGATGAGGTGACAGTCACCCCTCCTGAACCGGAAAGTAGCACAGCGCAGGAAATTGTTCCTGAGGTGCCTGCACCGACAAGGGAGGAAGTTAATGATGATGATCATGAAGAAACAGATCAAGTTACTACTGAACTTCGAAGGTCCACAAGGGAACGTTCCGCACCAGAGTGGTACGGCAACCCTGTCCTGGAAATCATGTTGTTAGACAACGGTGAACCTTCGAACTATGAAGAAGCAATGGCGGGCCCGGATTCCAATAAATGGCTTGGAGCCATGAAATCCGAGATAGAATCCATGTGTGAAAACAAAGTATGGACTTTGGTGGACTTGCCTGATGACAGGCACGCCATAGAAAACAAATGGATATTTAAGAAGAAGACAGACGCGGATGGTAATGTGACCATCTATAGGCTCGGCTTGTCGCGAAGGGTTATCGACAAGTTCAAGGGATTGACTACGACGAGACTTTCTCTCCCGTAGCGATGCTGAAGTCAGTCAGAATCATGTTAGCTATTGCCGCATTCTATGATTATGAGATATGGCAAATGGACATCAAAACGGCATTCCTTAATGGCTTCCTCAAGGAAGAGTTGTATATGATGCAGCCGGAAGGTTTTGTCGATTCAGAGAACGCTAACAAGGTATGCAAGCTCCAGCGCTCGATTTACGGGCTGGTGCAAGCATCTCGGAGTTGGAATATTCGCTTTAATGATGTGATCAAAGCGTTTGGTTTTATACAGACTTATGGAGAAGCCTGTATCTAAAAGAAAGTGAGTGGGAGCTCTGTGGCATTTCTCACATTATATGTGGATGACATATTGCTGATGGGAAATGATATAGAATTCTTGGAAAATGTAAAGGCCTACTTGAATAAGAGTTTTTCAATGAAGGACCTTGGAGAAGCTGCTTACATATTAGGCATCAAAATCTATAGAGATAGATCAAGACGCCTCATCGGTCTTTCACAAAGTACATACATTGACAAGATATTGAAAAAGTTCAATATGGATCAGTCCAAGAAGGGATTCTTGCCTGTTTTGCAAGGTATGAGATTGAGCAAGGCTCAGTCACCGACCACGGCAGAAGATAGAGAAAAGATGAGTGTCATTCCCTATGCCTCGGCCATAGGTTCTATCATGTATGCCATGCTGTGTACCAGACCTGATGTGAACCTTGCCATAAGTTTGGTAGGGAGGTACCAAAGTGATCCCGGTATGGAACACTGGATAGCGGTCAAGAACATCTTGAAGTACCTGAAAAGGACTAATGATATGTTTCTCGTTTATGGAGGTGACGAAGAGCTCGTCGTAAAGGGTTACGTCGATGCTAGCTTCGACACAGATCTGGATGACTCCAAGTCACAAACCGGATACGTGTATATTTTGAATGGTGGGGCAGTCAACTGGTGCATTTGCAAGCAAAGCGTCGTGGCAGCATCTACATGTGAAGCGGAGTACATAGCTGCTTCCGAAGCAGCGCAGGAAGAAGTCTGGATGAAGGAGTTCATCACTGACCTAGGAGTCATTCCAAGCGCGTCAAGCCCGATGACTCTCTTCTGTGACAACACTGGTGCCATTGCCATTACCAAAGAGACCAGGTTTCACAAGAAGACCAAGCACATCAAGCGACGTTTCAACTCCATCCGGAATTATGTTCAAGATGGAGATATAGATATTTGTAAAGTGCATACGGATCTGAATGTTGCAGACCCATTGACTAAACCCCTTCCACGGGCAAAACATGATCAACACCAGAACTCTATGGGTGTCCGATTCATCACAATGTAACTAGATTATTGACTCTAGTGCAAGTGGGAGGCTGTTGGAAATATGCCCTAGAGGCAATAATAAAAGTATTATTATTATATTTCCTTGTTCATGATAATTGTCTGTTATTCATGCTTGAATTGTATTGTACGGAAACAACGATACATGTGTGAATATATAGACCACATTGAGTCCCTGGTAAGCCTCTAGTTACCAGCTCGTTGATCAACAGATGGTCACGGTTTCCTGATCATGGACATGGGATGTCAGTGATAACGGGATCACATCATTAGGAGAATGATGTGATGGACAAGACCCAATCCTGAGCATAGCATGAGATCGTATAGTTCGTAATGCATAAGCTTTTCGGTGTCAAGTATTTATTCCTTAGACCATGAGGTTGTACAACTCCCGGATGCCGTAGGAATACTTTGGGTGTGCCAAACGTCACAACGTAACTGGGTGGCTATAAAGGTACGCATCGGGTATCTCCAAAAGTGTCTGTTGAGTTGGTACGAACCGAGACTGGGATGTTGTCACTCCGTATGCCGGAGAGGTTCCTCTGGGCCCACTCGGTAAGACATCATCATAATGAGCTCAAGGTGACTAAGGAGTTAGTCACGGGATGATGGATTACGGATCGAGTAAAGAGACTTGCCGTGACGAGATTGAACAAGGTATCGGGAATACCGACGATTGAATCTCGGGCAAGTACCGTACTGATGGACAAAGGGAATAACATACGGGATTGAGTGAATCCTTGACACAGTGGTTCATCCGATGAAGATCATCGAGGAACACGTGGGAACCAACATGGGTATCCAGATCCCGCTGTTGGTTATTGACCGGAGAGTGGTCTCGGTCATGTCTACGTGTCTCCCGAACCCGTAGGGTCTACACACTTAAGGTTCGGTAACGCTACGGTCGTAGAGATACATGCACGTGGAAACCCAAAAGTTGTTCGGAGCCCCGGATGAGATCCCGGACGTCACGAGGAGTTTCGGAATGGTCCGGAGGTAAAGAATGATATATAGGAAGTCCAGTTTCGGCCATCGGGTGAACCCCGGGGGTCACCGGGAGTGTCCCGGGACCACCGGGTGGGGCCACCCATCCCGGTGGGGCCCCTAGGCTGCAAGGGGAAGGGGGCCAGCCCCTGGTGGGCTGGCGCACCCTACTGAGCCCTCCCTCATGCGCCTAGGGTTGGAAGCCTAGGGGAGGGAGGCGCCCCCTATGCCTTGGGGGGCAAGTCTCCCCCCCAGGCCGCACCCCTGCAGATCCCATCTGCAGGGCTTGGCGCACCCCCCTGGCCCCCTATATATATGTGGGGGGGGGAGAGGGCAGCCTCACCCAAGTCTCTGGCGCCTCTCCCCCTCCCGTCACACCTTCCTCCTCCTCCGCAGGGCGCCGGCGAAGCCCTGCAGGAATTCCCGTTGCATCCATCACCACAGCGTCGTGCTGCTGGATCTCCGACGACCTCTCCTCCCCCCTTGCTGGATCAAGAAGGAGGTGACTTTGCTGTACCGGACGTGTGTTGAACGCGGAGGTGCCGTCAATTCGGCGCTAGATCATCGGTGACGAAGAACGAGAAGAGTACGACTACTTCATCCACACTTCTTCGAAAGCTTCCCCTCGCGATCTACAAAACGGTATGTAGATGCACTCTCATATGCTCGTTGCTAGATGTCTCCTTAGATGGATCTTGGTGAAAGCGTAGAAATTTTTTGAATTCTGCTACGTTCCCCAACAGTGGCATCTGAGCTAGGTCTTATGCGTAGCATCTTGTACGAGTAGAACACAAAGCAGTTGTGGGCATTTGAGTTTGCTCAATTTTCTTGCCGTTACTAGTCTAATCTTGATTCGGCGGTATTGTGGGATGAAGCGCCCCGGACCGACTTTACACGTACGCTTACGTGAGACTTGTTCCACCGATAGACATGCACTAGATGCATAAGGTGGCTGGCGGGTGTCTGTCTCTCCTACTTTAGTCGGATCGGATTCGATGAACAGGGTCCTTATGAAGGGTAAATAGAAATTGACAAATCACGTTGTGGTTTTGGCGTAGGTAAGAAACGTTCTTGCTAGAAAACCTATAGAAGCCACGTAAAAAACTTGCAACAACAATTAGAGGACGTCTAACTTGTTTTTGCAGCATGTGCTATGTGACGTGGTATGGCCAAAGAAGATGTGATGAATGATATATGTGATGTATGAGATTGATCATGTTCTTGTAATAGGGAATCACGACTTGCATGTCGATGAACTTGACAACCGGCAGGAGCCATAGGAGTTGTCTTAATTATTGTATGACCTGCGTGTCACTGAATAAACGCCATGTAATTACTTTACTTTATTGCTAAACGTTAGCCATAGTAGTAGAAGTAATAGTTGGCGTGACGACTTCTTCAAGACACGATGATGAAGATCATGATTGTCGGTGTACTAGAGTAGGGGTACCTTAGTATCCCGACTTGTGCACGGGCAGTAGCAGCGTCCCGTGGTCAGGCTCAACACGCGCCCGCCAAAGCCCGCTCTAGTTCCCTTGAAGCCATTCAAGAACAAAGTATTCAAGTCAGAAGAACAAGGCCCGGCAAGAGGAGCTTGCCGGGAAGGCTGCTCCAAGCACAAGACCACTCTATTTTTCACAAGACCCTGGCAAGAGAAGCTTGCCAGGAGGACCAGAAAACAGCATCTCAGAAGACATATCGCGGCGCATCACGCGCCCCGGCAGGACCCGGGAAGCGACAAGCTTCCGGGCCCGGCAAGCAAGCAACCCCGGCAAGGTGCTTGCCGGGGGAAGCTTTCACTGTGTGCCCGCGCTCCAGCTCATATGTCCATACGTCGCCATGGGGCCATTCCAGGGGCACGTGGCGGACGGCTGTGCAGCCTGGGGTACACGGTGGTGAGCCGCGGTGACGAGGCCACCATCGTGGCGAACGGAGACGCCCGAGCGGACGCTTTTGGGGTGACGGCGACGGGCATTCAATGCCCTTGTCCCCCACCGTCAAGGTTAGGTATAGACCACTGTTCATACACTGTACACGCACTGTTACAACTACCACCTATTTTACGCTTTTACCCTCCTCTACGTTGACACCTGTCGGTGACCCCTTTGAGCTATAAATGGAGGCCCATGCACAACGTAGAGGAAAGGTGGGATCCCGAAAACTTGATCACTCCCACGCTCGGTGTAGCTGGCACTGTAGATCTTCAAGCTCCCGAGCTCAAGAACTCAATACAACCAAAGGCAGGAGTAGGGTTTTACGCATCCGTGCGGCCCGAACCTGGGTAAACTGCCCGCGTGTGCCCCTCGATCTGCTCTTTGTGCTCCCTCCGCTCCCTTGCCGGACCGAAAAGGGGCTCCGGTCCCATAGGTGTTCGTGGGGCGATCAGTTTCCCCGACATCTTTGGCGCGCCAGGTAGGGGGCGTCGAGGTTGTGCGAACCTGATCCGGCGCTTACGCGGGCGCAACCTTCAGCAACTTCACTAGCTTCAACAACCTTATCGACTACATCAACATGCCGCCGAAGAAGAAAGCTTCGGAGGTAGGAGGCCCGTCCGCGTCGATCCCACCACCACCAGAACCAATGGTTGGTGGGGTAGACGCTGGTGGAAGGGTGGACGCCGGCGAGGACACTCACGGCGCCGCCAAGTCCAAGGACAAGACGGACGACCGGGCGAACTCCAAAGCCTCAGCGTCCGTGCACGCACCCCGTCCCTCTCAAGAGGTGCCGGACCAGCAGCGGCGTGGTACTGGGGGTACCATACGCTTGCTGGGACGTAGCCAAGCCGGCGGGTCGCGGGACGCTCAAGGCCAGCGCGCCGGCACGAGCAAGGCGCGGTCGCCGGGGCGAGAACCTGCTCCATCTAACGCTGTTAGAAGTCCGAGCATATCTCGCTCCTCGCACCGCTCGCCACCGCTTCCCTCCTCTCCAGCTGAAGCTCTAGCTAGAGCTCGGCTGCTCCTCGAATTCCCTCCAGCGGCGGACAAGGTCGAGGACTGGAGGGCTACAATCCAGAGCCTCATCGCCTTCGCCAACAACGACTCACCGCAGCAGCCGGCAACATCACGGCCGCGGCAAGTCAGCCAAGCGAAGGCCGATGGAGACAAGACCGCCGGGGGTGCAACTACCGTGCACTCCCCGCCGCAGAAGCAAAAATCACCAGCTCGCCGGATCAACGTCGACGACGACTCCACGGCGTCGTCGGATCCGCGAGCTCGCCGCGATCAGCGCCATGTCCTCGACGACAGGCGACAAAAGGACGCTCGAACTCGCATCGAGCGTCGAAGAGAGGCACGGCGATAGTCCGACCAGCGCGCTGGGACCGCTGTCGACTTGCACGCGCCCGGTGAACCAGGCGATTTGCTGTATGCGGCAGGTTGCCCTGCGTTCACCCGAGAGCTGCGGCAAGTCCAGTGGCCCAGCATGAAGAACTTCAAGCCCGACGTACCCGAGAAGTACGACGGCAAGACCCATCCCTCGGAGTTCCTCAGCATCTACACCATCGCGGTGCAGGCTGCCGGGGGACGCGACGAGAGGATTCTAGCAAACTACTTCCCGCTCGTGCTTAAGCCAAACGTCAGGTCTTCGCTTATGCACTTGCCGGAGAACTCCATCTCTTCTTGGGCAGATCTGTGCCACCAGTTTGTCGGCGCCTTCACGGGCGGCCACAAACCCCACGGCCAGGAGAGCGATCTCCACATTCTTGCCCAGAAGGAGGGAGAGTCCCTGCGAAAGTACATCCAGAGGTTCAGCCGCGTTCAGCACAACATCCCGGATGTCCACCCTGCCGCGGTTATCAGCGCGTTCCACCAGAACGTGCGTAACCGCCGGATGAGGGAAGAGATGGCAATGACCAAGATCCGGGACGTCAGCGAGCTTTACGCTCTGGTTGACAAATGTGCGCGCGCTGAAGAAGGGAGGAGACTCCCCGGAGAGGATACTGGAGTAGGAGGAACGGACAGCGAGGATGCCGCCCCGGCAAGGAAGAACCGGCGGCGGAACAACAAGAAGAAGAAGAACAAGGAAGTATTGGCTGTGGAGAAGTCCGGCAAGGAGGCTAGCGACAAGAAACTGCAGGCTGGTGGCTTCGGCAAGGAGCCTGCCACTGTAGCCGCCGCCGACAAGCAGGACGGCTCCGACAAGCAGTACTGCAAGATCCACCGCACCAAGGGCCACGATCTCCAGAACTGCAAGAGAGTCGAATACCTCATAGAGCAGCAGAATGCTGAATACGAGCGACGCGACAAGGAGAAGGCCCAGGGAGGCGGAGGTGAATCCGGCAAGAAGCGGCCATTCAACGGCCGGGGAGGGCGCCGCGGCAAGGCCAAACAGCGGCAAGGAGATAGACCTCCCCGGGGCCGCGACAAGGATGAAGATGAAGACGATGACGAGGACATGGATGATGGAGACAACAGCGAACATGAGTTCCAGAAGGTCACAGAAGTTCTGTGCGTCGATGGAGGTGCCTCTCTGCACACTTCCCACCGCCAACTCAAGCAGTGGGTGCGGGAAGTGAATGCGGCAGAGCCACCCGTCGAGTCGCGCAAGCTACTGAAGTGGTCCAGCACACCCATCATCTTCGACCTTGAGGACCACCCTGACCGCACAACTGCGGTCGGGTGCTTGCCGATGTTGGTTTCACCAACAATCCGCAACCTCAAGGTCACCAAGATGTTGGTTGAAGGCGGGGCCTGCCTAAACTTGATCTCCTCTGCTGTAATCCGGAAGCTGCCGATCCCCGACAACGAGCTCGAAGAAACCGGAACTTTCCAAGGGATCAACCCGCGAAGGAGCAAGCCGAAGGGGAAGATCACACTGTCGGTGACCTTTGGCGGAGAGCTAAACTTCAGGACTGAGAGGATCACCTTCGACGTCGCCGATATCCCATTGCCATACAATGGGATACTTGGCCGTCCTGCGCTCGCCAAGTTCATGGCAGCCTCTCACCATGCATACAACATGCTCAAGATGCCAGGGCCAATAAGCGTCATCTCTGTCCCCGACGACAAGAAGGACGCACTTATTTGTGCCGACAAGATCTACCGGGATGCAGCAGCCGCGGCAGACAGTAACTCACTTGCCGCTGAAGCTCCCGGGGGGAAGACCAAGTCCGGCAAGAGCTCTGGGGACCACTCCGGCAAACGCACCTCTTCGGAGTGCTGCGCTGCCGTCGAGGACGCACCATCGAGCTCCACCGGCAAGTGCAAGAAAGGAATGGCAGCTCCACCCGCAACCAAGAAGGTGTCCGCCAAGGAGGACGGCACTGGTGGTACCTTCACCATCAGTGCTACGCTCGATCCCAAATAGGAAAGCGCGCTCGTTGCCTTCCTGCGGGCGAATGTCGACGTGTTTGCATGGCAACCGTCTGACATCCCCGGCGTTCCCAGGAAGGTAATTGAGCACAAGCTTGCTGTTTGTCCTCACGCGCGGCCCGTCAAGCAGAAGGTCAGGAAGCAAGCGGTGGAACGCCAAGAGTTTATTGCCGAGGAGATCAAGAAGTTGGAAGCAGCAGGCCTTGTTAGAGGTATACTTCATCCCACATGGTTGGCAAATCCAGTTGTCGTGCGCAAGGCTAATGGGAAGTGGTGACTTTGTATAGACTTCACTGATGTGAATAAAGCTTGTCCCAAGGATCCATTTCCCTTGCCGCGCATTGACCTGATCGTTGACTCCACGGCTGGATGTGAGTTGCTTTCATTTCTTGACGCATACTCCGGGTATCACCAGATATTCATGGCTGAGGAGGATGAAGAAAAGACCGCATTCATTACTCCATGTGGCACTTACTGTTTCATACGCATGCCCTTTGGACTGAAGAATGCGGGCTCAACATTTGCAAGGGTAGTCCACACTGCTTTTGAGCCACAGATACACAGGAATTTAGAAGCCTACATGGATGACATAGTGGTCAAGAGCAAGGACAAAGACACCCTGATCCAAGACCTAGATGAGACCATTGCAAATCTGCGCAAGATACAACTCAAGCTGAACCCCGAGAAGTGCGTCTTCGGAGTACCCTCCGGCAAGCTTCTCGGGTTCTTCGTGTCACAGAGGGGGATTGAAGCCAATCCCGACAAGATCAAGGCCATCGAGCAGATCGAAGCACCAAAGCGCGTCAAGGATGTATGGAGACTTGCTGGTTGTGTGGCTGCCCTCAGCAGGTTCATTTCAAAGTCTGCAGAACGCGCCCTGCCTTTCTTCAAAATCTTGAAAAAGGCAGGTCCTATGAAATGGACTCCGGAAGCGGAGGCAGCGCTGCATGACTTGAAAGGATACCTGTCCTCCACTCCTATACTTGTCGCACCTAAGCCGCAAGAGAAGTTGCTGCTGTACTTAGCAGCAACCAATCAAGTGGTTAGTGCTGCGTTGGTAGCAGAGAGGGAGGCAGAGGAAGAGCCCACAGTCCCGGCAAGCACATCCAGCGACAAGCAGGGGGCTTCCCCGACGAGCTCTGACCCCGACAAGGACAAGTCTGCGCAGGAACAAGGAGAAGTGCGAAAGAAGATGGTGCAGCGCCCAGTTTATTTTGTAAGCTCCCTCTTGCAGGGGGCTAGATCAAGATACTCTGGGGTGCAGAAGCTGCTTTTCGGCTTCCTCATGGCCTCGAGAAAGCTGCGCCATTACTTCCAAGCACATGAGATCACAGTGGTCACTCGCTTTCCGCTGAAGAGGATATTGCAAAATCCAGAAGCAACGGGTAGGATTGTCTAGTGGGCACTGGAGCTGTCAAGCTTTGGTCTTAAGTTTGAAAGCACATCAACTATACAGAGCAGAGCTTTGGCAGAGTTCATAGCGGAATGGACGCCAACACCAGACGAAGAAGTTCAAGAGACGAACATCCCCGTCAAGGAAGCAAGCAGGGATTGGATAATGTACTTCGATGGTGCCTTCTCGCTGCAAGGCGCCGGTGCTGGTGTGTTACTCGTAGCACCCACCGGGGAACACCTCAAGTACGTTGTTCAAATGCACTTTCCCAAGGAGCAAGCGACAAACAATACTGCTGAGTATGAGGGTTTGCTTGCCGGCCTCAGAATTGCAGCCGAACTTGGGATCAAGAAGCTGATTGTGCGGGGAGATTCACAGTTGGTGGTCCGGCAAGTAAACAAGAGCTACCAGAGTCCTTTGATGGAAGCTTATGTCGATCAAGTGAGGAAGCTTGAAGAACACTTTGAAGGCCTATAGATGGAGCACGTTCCAAGAGCTCAAAATGACATCGCAGATGGCCTCTCAAAGTGCGCTGCAATGAAGTTACCTGTGGAACCAGGAACCTTCCTGCTCAAGTTAACTCAACCATCAGTTACACCATCAGTTGGGCAGAGCAAGAAAAGAAAGTTGATCTCCGGTGACTACTTGCCGGTGGATCTTCCTGAAGCCGCCGCCAAGGTTCCCAAGATCAACGACCGAGTTGCTGAGGAACATTCTGCTCCTGCGGACCCTAGGGTTCATGCAGTTGAAGCAGATGTTCCCGGCAAGTCCTGCCCCGGCAGGCTTGCCGGGGAACGTGAAGCTCCGGCAGAACCTCAAGTCTTTGCCGTAGAAGCTGACGTTCCCACAGCAGCACTGGTGCCTTTAGTCCTTGTTGTTGAGCCCCAGGCTCCAGCATGGGCACAGCAAATCGTTCGTTTTCTTCAAACTGGAGAAATTCCCGAAGAACCAGAAGAGATAGAGAGAATAACCAGGCAGTCAAGTATGTACCAGTTCGTCGGCAACGAGCTGTACAGAAGAAGACTTAATGGTGTCAGATTGAAATGCATTTCGCGGGAAGATGGACAGAAGCTGTTGGCAGAGATCCACGGAGGCATATGTGGACACCACATTGGCGCAAGAGCACTTGCCGGGAAGGCATTCCGGCAAGGTTTATTTTGGCCAGAAGCCCTCCAAGATGCGACTGCACAAGTAACCAAGTGTGAAGCGTGCCAGTTCCATGCCAAGCAAATACACCAGCCAGCTCAAGCTCTCCAGACGATCCCTTTGTCCTGGCCCTTCACGGTCTGGGGGCTCGACATCCTCGGCCCCTTCCCCCGCGCTGTCGGGGGCTTTGAGTACTTGTACGTTGCTATCGACAAGTTCACAAAGTGGCCAGAAGTGGAACCAGTGAGAAAGGTGACCGCACAGTCAGCAGTCAGGTTCTTCAGATCGATTGTTTGCCGTTTCGGAATCCCTAACAGGATCATCGCCGACAACGGCACACAGTTCACAAGTCTCACCTTCATGCAATACGTCCAAGACCTTGGCGCCAAGGTCTGCTTCGCTTCTGTTGCTCACCCGAGGAGCAATGGTCAAGCGGAGAGGGCAAATGCTGAAGTGCTGCGCGGACTCAAGACGAGGACCTTCGACAGGCTGCACAAGTGCGGAAGAAACTGGATCGAGGAGTTGCCGGCGGCTCTTTGGTCAATCAGGACGACACCAAATCGAGCCACCGGACAGACACCCTTTGCTCTTGTCTATGGAGCAGAGGAAGTTCTCCCCACGGAACTCGTATACGGGTCTCCGCGAGTACTCGCTTACGATGAGCTCGAGCAAGAGCAGCTGCGGCAAGATGATGCACTGCTCCTCGAGGAGGACCGTCTCCAGGCTGCTGTACGAGCTGCTCGATACCAGCAAGCCTTGCATCGCTATCATAGCCGCAAGGTCAAAGCCAGGAGTCTCGAGGAAGGCGAACTTGTTCTTCGGCGCGTTCAGTCCGCCAAGAACTCCAATAAGTTGACGCCGAAGTGGGAAGGCACTTATCGGGTGAGACAAGTCACAAGGCCCGGCGCTGTCCGCCTTGAGACCGAAGAAGGCTTACCGGTGAGCAACTCCTGGAACATTGAGCATCTTCGCAAGTTTCACCCATGAGGCGCGGTTGCCGTGACCCGCTCCGGCAACCACCTTTTGTACAAGTCTTGCCGCTGTTGCATGTAAACCTTTGTACAAAGCCGGGCGCAGACTGTTGGCGAACGTTGCATGGGAAACAAAAATTTTTCCTACGCTCACCAAGATCAATCTAGGAGATGCATCTACGAGGGGAGAGTCGGATCCACATACCCTTGTAGATCGCTAAGCGGAAGCGTTCAAGAACGCGGTTGATGGAGTCGTACTCGCCGCGATTCAAATCGCCGAAGATCCTAGCACCGAACGGACGGTGCCTCCGCGTTCAACACACGTGCAGCTCGGGGACGTCTCCTCCTTCTTGATCCAGCAAGGGGGAAGGAGAAGTTGACGGAGAAACCCAGCAGCACGACGGCGTGGTGGAGATGGTGGTGGAGGAATTCCAGCAGGGCTTCGCCAAGCACTGCAAAATAGACGAAGATATTCGTGGGAGAGGGAGGGCAGCGCCGAGGCACGAACTTGTGTGTCGCTGCCCTCCCTCTGCCTCTCTTTATATAGGGGGGAGAGAGGGGAGGGGGCGCCCCTAGGGTTCCCCCTAGGGGGCGGCGGCCAAGCCAGATGGGGCCGGCCAAGGGGGGGGGGGG
>LR738712.1:808801057-808828158 GCA_902687465.1 Secale cereale
CCCCCCTGGCGCCTTGCCCCCCAAGCCAAGGGGGTGCGGCTGCCCTAGGGGGGCCCAGCCCCTTAGGCGCAGGTGGAGGGGCCTTGGGGGGGCACACAGCCCCTGTGTGGGCTGTTGCGTCTCCCCACTTATGGCCCATGAGGCCCGCAACACTTGCCGGGACCCCCCGAAACTCCTTTCGGTCATCCGACGACTCCCCGGTGCTCCCCGGAACACTTCCGGACTCCGTTCACTCTCATCCTATATATCAATCTTCGTCCCCGGACCGTTCCGGAGACCCTCGTCACGTCCGAGATCTCATCCGGGACTCCGAACAACCTTCGGTTACCATGCACTGTTCTCACTAACAACCCTAGCGTCACCGAACCTTAAGTGTGTAGACCCTGCGGGTTCGGAAACTATGTAGACATGACCGAGACACTCCCAGGTCAATAACCAATAGCGGGATCTGGATACCCATATTGGTTCCCACACGTTCCTCGATGATCTCATCGGATGAACCACGATGTCAAGGATTCAGGCAATCCCGTATACAGTTCCCTTTGTCTCGTCGGTATGTTACTTGCCCGAGATTCGATCGTCGGTATCTCTATACCTAGTTCAATCTCGTTGCCGGCAAGTCTCTTTACTCGTTCTGTAATACATAATCCCGTGACTAACTACTTAGTCACTTTGAGCTCATTGAGATGACGTATTACCGAGTGGGCCCGGAGATACCTCTTCGTCACACGGAGTGACAAATCCCAGTCTCGATCCATGTCAACTCAACAGACACCTTCGGAGATACCTATAGAGTACCTTTATAGTCACCCAGTTACGTTGCGACGTTTGGCACACACAAGGCACTCCTACAGTGTCAGTGAGTTACATGATCTCATGGTCATAGGAACTTATACTTGACATGCAAAAAACTATAGCGATAACTGATACGATCAAAAGCTATGTTTAACGTTTGGGTCTCGTCCATCACATCATTCTCCTAATGATGTGATCCCGTTATCAAATGACAACTCATGTCTATGACCTGGAAACCGCGGTCATCTTTGATCAACGAGCTAGTCCTGAAGAGGCTTACTAGGGACACAAAGTTTGTCTATTTATCCACACATGTATTTAAGTTTCCAATCAATACAATTATAGCATGGATAATAAACGATTATCATGAACAAGGAAATATAATAATAACTCTTTTATTATTGCCTCTAGGGCATATTTCCAACAGTCTCCCACTTGCACTAGAGTCAATAATCTAGCATTACAAGGTAATGAATCTAACACCCATAGAGTCTTGGTGTTGATCATGCTTAGCCCGTGGAAGAGGCTTAGTCAACGGATCTGCAACATTCAAATCCGTGTGTAATTTGCAAATGCTTATGTCCTCCTCCTTGACTGAATCGCGGATGGAATTGAAGCATCGCTTTATGTGTCTGGTCCTCTTGTGAAACCTTGGTTCCTTGGCTAGAGCAATGGCACCAGTGTTGTCACAAAACAGAGTCATTGGGTTCAATGCACTAGGCACAACTCCAAGATCTGTCATGAACTCCTTCATCCAGACACCTTCCTTTGCCGCCTCCGAGGCAGCTATGTACTCCGCTTCGCATGTAGAATCAGCTACCACGCTTTGCTTGGAACTGCACCAGCTTACCGCTCCCCCGTTGAGAATATATACGTAT
The DNA here is from genome assembly GCA_902687465.1 of Secale cereale. Classification (NCBI taxonomy): domain Eukaryota; kingdom Viridiplantae; phylum Streptophyta; class Magnoliopsida; order Poales; family Poaceae; genus Secale; species Secale cereale. The sequence goes on from LR738712.1 coordinate 808,802,731, forward strand.
CCGGTTTGAGACTTAGAGTCATCCGGATCAGTGTCAAAGCTTGCATCGACGTAACCCTTTACGACGAGCTCTTGATCACCTCCATAAACGAGAAACATCTCCTTAGTCCTTTTCAGGTACTTTAGGATATTCTTGACCGCTGTCCAGTGATCCATACCAGGATTACTTTGAAACCTTCCGGCCATACTTATGGCAAGGCTGACATCTGGTCTTGTGCACAGCATTGCATACATGATAGAGCCTATGGCTGAAGCATAGGGGATGATACTCATCTTTTCTCTATCTTCCGCAGTCACTGGGCATTGAGTCTTACTCAACTTTGTACCTTGCAATACCGGCAAGAACCCCTTCTTGGATTGATCCATTTTGAACTTCTTCAAAACTTTATCAAGGTATGTACTTTGTGAAAGTCCTATCAAGCGTCTCGATCTATCTCTATAGATCTTGATGCCCAATATGAAAGCAGCTTCACCGAGGTCCTTCATCGAAAAACTCTTGTTCAAATACCCCTTCAGGCTATCCAAAAGTTCTATATTGTTTCCAATCAGCAATATGTCATCCACATATAATATCAGAAACGCTATAGAGCTCCCACTCACTTTCTTGTAAATACAAGCTTCTCCGTAAACTTGTACAAACCCAAACGCTTTGATCACCTCATCAAAGCGAAGATTCCAACTCCGAGATGCTTGCACCAGTCCATAAATGGAACGCTGGAGTTTGCAAACTTTGTCAGCATTCTCTGGATCGACAAAACCTTCTGGTTGTATCATATACAACTCTTCCTTAAGAAAACCGTTAAGGAACGCTGTTTTGACATCCATCTGCCAAATTTCATAATCGAAATATGCAGCTATTGCTAACATGATTTGGACGGATTTAAGCATCGCTACGGGTGAGAAAGTCTCATCGTAGTCAACTCCTTGAACTTGTGAAAAACCCTTTGCCACAAGTCGAGCTTTATACACGGTGACATTGCCGTCAGCGTCCGTCTTCCTCTTAAAAATCCATTTATTCTGAATGGCCTTCCGCCCTTCAGGTAATACTTCCAAAGTCCATACTTTGTTTTCATACATGGATCCCATCTCGGATTTCATGGCCTCTAACCATTTGTCGGAATCCGGGCCCACCATCGCTTCTCCATAGCTCGTAGGTTCACTGTTGTCCAACAACATGACCTCCAAGACAGGGTTACCATACCACTCAGGTGCAGTGCGTACCCTTGTCGACCTACGAGGTTCGGTAGCAACTTGATCAGAAGCTTCTTGATCATCATCATTGGCTTCCTCTTCAACCGTTGCAGGCTCCACAAAAACATCTTTCTGTGCTGCGCTACTCTCTGGTTGAAGCAGAGGTTCAATAACCTCATCAAGTTCTACCTTCCTCCCACTCAATTCTTTCGAGAGAAACTCTTTCTCGAGAAAGGACCCATTCTTAGCGACAAACACTTTGCCCTCGGATCTGAGATAGAAGGTGTACCCAACAGTTTCTTTTGGGTATCCTATGAAGACACATTTGTCCGCTTTGGGTTCGAGCTTTTCTGGCTGAAGCCTTTTGACATAAGCATCGCAACCCCAAACTTTGAGAAAAGACAACTTAGGTTTCTTACCAAACCATAGTTCATACGGTGTTGTCTCAACGGACTTAGATGGAGCCCTATTTAAAGTGAATGCAGCTGTCTCTAACGCATATCCCCAAAACGATAGTGGCAAATCGGCAAGGGACATCATAGAACGCACCATATCTAATAGGGTTCGATGACGACGTTCGGACACACCATTACGCTGTGGTGTTCCAGGTGGCGTCAACTGTGAAACAATTCCACATTTTCTTAAGTGATTGCCAAACTCATAACTCAGATACTCTCCCCCTCGATCAGATCGTAGGAACTTGATCTTCTTGTTACGATGATTCTCAACTTCACTCTGAAATTGCTTGAACTTTTCAAACGTTTCAGACTTATGCTTCATCAAGTAAATATACCCATATCTACTTAAGTCATCAGTGAAGGTGAGAAAATAACGATATCCACCGCGTGCCGTGACACTCATCGGGCCACACACATCAGTATGTATGATTTCCAATAAGTCACTTGCCCGTTCCATTGTTCCTGAAAACGGGGTCTTAGTCATCTTGCCCATGAGGCACGGCTCGCATGTGTCAAGTGATTCAAAATCAAGAGACTCCAAAAGTCCATCAGCATGGAGCTTCCTCATGCGTTTCACGCCGATATGACCCAGACGGCAGTGCCACAAGAAAGTGGTACTATTGTTATCAACTCTACATCTTTTGGCATCAATGTTATGAACATGTGTATCATCACTATCGAGATTCAATAAGAATAAACCCCCTACTTCGGGTGCATGACCATAAAAGATATTACCCATATAAATAGAACAACCTTTATTCTCTGATTTAAATGAGTAACCGTCTCGCATTAAACAAGATCCAGATATAATGTTCATGCTCAACGCAGACACTAAATAACAATTATTCAGGTTCATAACTAATCCCGATGGTAATCGAAGAGCGAGCGTGCCGACGGCGATCACATCAACCTTGGAACCATTCCCCACGCGCATCGTCACTTCGTCCTTCGCCAGCCTCCGTCTATTCCGTAGTTCCTGTTTAGAGTTGCAAATGTGAGCAACCGAACCGGTATCAAATACCCAGGCACTACAACGAGAGTTGGTAAGGTACACATCAATAACATGTATATCACATATACCTTGCTTGTTGTTGTTGTTGGCCCCCTTCTTGTCTGCCAGATACTTGGGGCAGTTCCGCTTCCAGTGGCCGTTCCCCTTGCAATAGAAACACTCAGTCTCTGGCTTGGGCCCAGCCTTGGGTTTCTTCACTGGATGAGCAACTGCCTTGCCACCCTTCTTAGAGTTACCCTTCTTGCCCTTGCCATTCTTCTTGAAACTGGTAGTTTTATTGACCATCAACACTTGATACTCCTTCTGGATGTCTGACTCAGCGACTTTCAGCATCGCAAACAGCTCGGCGATGGTTTTGTTCATCCCTTGCATGTTATAATGCTGCACGAAGCTCTTGTAGCTAGGTGGGAGTGACTGGAGAATTCTGTCAATGATAGCCTCCTCCGGGAACACAAGTCCGAGATCAGCTATGCGGGTATAGTACCCAGACATCTTCAGTAAGTGCTCACTGACAGACGAATTCTCCTCCATCTTGCAAGCAAAGAATTTATCGGTGGTCTCATACCTCTCGATCTTGGCATTCTTCTCAAAGATGAACTTCAACTCCTGGAACATCTCATATGCTCCATGACGTTCAAAACGCCTTTGAAGTCCTCCTTCCAAGCTATACAACATGGCACACTGTACTACTGAGTAGTCATCCGCACGCGACTGCCAGGCGTTCATAACGTCCACAGAGGCCGGAGCGGGGGGTTCACCTAGCGGTGCATTTAGGACATAAACCTTTTGGGCAGCTGTGAGGATGATCCTCAGATTGCGGAGCCAGTCCACAAAGTTGCTCCCATCATCCTTCAGCTTAGTTTTCTCTAGGAACGCATTAAAATTCAGGGGAGCTACTGCGGGAGCCATCTACATCAAAAGATTAGCAAAGACATCTTAGACTATTGTTCATGATAAGTGAGTTTTAACTAATCAAATTACTTATAACTCCCACTCAAATTGACATCCCTCTGGTCATCCGAGCGTGACATGATCCAAATCCACCAACCCAAGTCCGATCATCACGTGAGATGAGGTGGTGTCAATGGTGAACATCTTCATGTTGATCATATCTACTATATGACTCATGCTCGACCTTTCGGTCTTCCGTGTTCCGAGGCCATGTCTGTACATGCTAGGCTCGTCAAGTCTAACCCGAGTGTTTTGCATGTGCAAAACTGGCTTGCACCCGTTGTATGCGAACGTAGAGTCTATCACACCCGATCATCACGTGGTGCTTCGAAACGACGAACCTTCGCAACGGCGCACACTCGGGGGGAACACAATTTTATCTTGAAATTTTAGTGAGGGATCATCTTATAATGCTACCGTCGTCCTAAGCAAAATAAGATGCATAAAAGGATTAACATCACATGCAAATCATAAGTGACATGATATGGCCATCAACTCGTGCTTTTGATCTCCATCTCCAAAGTACCGGCATGATCTCCATCGTCACCGGCGTAACACCATGATCCCCATCATCATGATCTCCATCATCGTGTCGCCATCAGGGTTGTCGCGCGCCCACCATGCTCTTACTACTATTTCTACCGTTTAGCGATAAAGTAAAGCATTACATAGCGCTTAATGATTGACACGCAGGTCATACAAAAATTAAAGACAACCCTATGGCTCCTGCCGGTTGCCGTATACATCGACATGCAAGTCGATATTAACTATTACAACATGATCATCTCATACATCAAATATATCTCATCATGTCTTTGGCCATATCATATCACATACATACCCTGCAAAAACAAGTTAGACGTCCTCTAATTTGTTGTTGCATGTTTTACGTGGCTGCTATGGGTATCTAGCAAGAACGCTTCTTACCTACGCAAAGCCACAACGGTGATATTTAAGTTGCTATTTAACCTTCTACAAGGACCGCCTTTGTCGAATCCGATTCAACTAAGATAGGAGAGACAGACACCCGCCAGCCATCTTATGCAACAAAAGTTGCATGTCTGTCGATGGAACCGGTCTCATGTACGTGGACATGTAAAGTTGGTCCGGGCCGCTTCATCCCATAATACCGCTGAATCAAGAAAGACCAAGGAGGGAAGCAATCTAAACATCAACGCCCACAAACCCCTTTGTGTTCTACTCGTGAAAACATCTACGCAAGATCCTAGCTCATGATGCCACTGTTGGGGAACGTTGCATGGGAAACAAAAAATTTTCCTACGCTCACCAAGATCAATCTAGGAGATGCATCTACGAGGGGAGAGTCGGATCCACATACCCTTGTAGATCGCTAAGCGGAAGCGTTCAAGAACGCGGTTGATGGAGTCGTACTCGCCGCGATTCAGATCGCCGAAGATCCTAGCACCGAACGGACGGTGCCTCCGCGTTCAACACACGTACAGCTTGGGGACGTCTCCTCCTTCTTGATCCAGCAAGGGGGAAGGAGAAGTTGACGGAGAAACCCAGCAGCACGACGGCGTGGTGGAGATGGTGGTGGAGGAATTCCAGCAGGGCTTCGCCAAGCACTACTGTCTAGTTGAAGATCTCTACGGTGGAGGGAGGGCAGCGCCAAGGCATGAACTTGTGTGGCTGCCCTCCCCTCTGCCTCTCTTTATATAGGGGGGAGAGGGGGGAGGAGGCGCCCTAGGGTTTCCCCTAGGGGCCGGCGGCCAAGGGAGATGGGAAGGGGGCGGCGCCCCCAGGGCTAGGGTTTGCCCCCCCCAGGGTGCCTTGCCCCCCAAGGACTCTGGGGTGCGGCTCCCTAGGGGGGGCCAGCCCCCATGCGCAGGTGGAGAGGGCCCAAGGGGGGGCGCACAGCCCCATGAGGGCTGTTGCGTCTCCCACTTATGGCCCATAGGGCCCGTAACAATTACCGTGCCCCCCGAAACACCTTTCGGCACTCTGATTTCTTCCCGATGATCCCCGGAACAATTCCGGACTCCGTTCACTCTCATCCCATATATCAATCTTCGTCCCCGGACCATTCCGGAGACCCTCGTCACGTCCGGGATCTCATCCGGGACTCCGAACAACCTTCGGTTACCATGCACTGTTCTCACTAACAACCCTAGCGTCACCGAACCTTAAGTGTGTAGACCCTGCGGGTTCGGAAACTATGCAGACATGACCGAGACACTCCTAGGTCAATAACCAATAGCGGGATCTGGATACCCATATTGGTTCCCACACGTTCCTCGATGATCTCATCGGATGAACCACGATGTCAAGGATTCAGGCAATCCCGTATACAGTTCCCTTTGTCTCGTCGGTATGTTACTTGCCCGAGATTCGATCGTCGGTATCTCTATACCTAGTTCAATCTCGTTACCGGCAAGTCTCTTTACTCGTTACCGTAATATATAATCCCGTGACTAACTACTTAGTCACTTTGAGCTCATTGAGATGACGTATTACCGAGTGGGCCCGGAGATACCTCTCCGTCACACGGAGTGACAAATCCCAGTCTCGATCCATGTCAACTCAACAGACACCTTCGGAGATACCTGTAGAGTACCTTTATAGTCACCCAGTTACGTTGCGACGTTTGGCACACACAAGGCACTCCTACAGTGTCAGTGAGTTACATGATCTCATGGTCATAGGAACTTATACTTGACATGCAGAAAACTATAGCGATAACTGATACGATCAAAAGCTATGTTTAACGTTTGGGTCTCGTCCATCACATCATTCTCCTAATGATGTGATCCCGTTATCAAATGACAACTCATGTCTATGACCTGGAAACCGCGGTCATCTTTGATCAACGAGCTAGTCCTGAAGAGGCTTACTAGGGACACAAAGTTTGTCTATTTATCCACACATGTATTTAAGTTTCCAATCAATACAATTATAGCATGGATAATAAACGATTATCATGAACAAGGAAATATAATAATAACTCTTTTATTATTGCCTCTAGGGCATATTTCCAACATAGACCCCGTGCATCAGTAAAACTTTTGTGTTTCGCACAACTTGTCGTTTCATGCATTCTTGTTTTCATTGCATATATTATCAGACACTTTGCGCAGCACACAATCCCGGTAAGCAATAACGAGCCGCAAGGCTCCATATCTATGTTTTCTCCCCCTCTTCATTTCTTTTAAGCAGAAGAAGTGTCCTTCGCGCACAAGTTTGCCGGGGGGAAGGAGACAGTGGTATGGACCAAGTGCTGCTCAAGGAAGGAAAGCCTTGCCGGGAAGCAAACAAGACACAAAAGCTAAGTTGCTAAAGTTTGAGCATTCAAAATTTTGAAATTCTTAGTTATCTTCCTTGAACGACCACACTCTGTATGGAAAACCTGTGCGCGGAGGAACCTACCCATGGCTAGCCGCGCCCTTGCTTTGTTTCGAGCACGCTCAACGGCTTAAGTGAGCTGCGACAAGTGTCGCGCCCTTATTTCGTTTTCGAGTTCGCTCAACAACCTAAGTGTGCTGCGACTAGCTGCGGCAAGGTTTCTTGCCGGCAAGGGCATTGCCAGCAGGCTGCTAAGAGTCCTGTACTCAGCGCTCGCAGCAAGGGTCCCTTTGCCGGCAAGTTCCCTAAAAAACGTAAGGTGGAAAGCATACGAAGTGAAGGGATCAAGCAAGGGAGATAACACTGCATTGACTATTCAAAATAAAGTTATATTACAAGATAACTTGCCACTGTTCTAACCAACCACTGCCCGTGACTTAATCGACAGCGGCAAGGGAAGCAGAAAGAAAGGAGCTTAGTCTAGACGGTCTCCGTCGACCCTCTTGATCTTGCCCGCCTTGGCCACGATGTGGGCAACTCGTGCCTTCAACGCTTCCATGTCAGCTTCGGGCGGCAAGGTCCGGAGGACGTTCTCGAGATTAATCCCGGGGTTGCGGTAGACGATCTTCGTCAACACCCGCTCCATAGTACCCATGCAAAGCCGGCGCGCCTCGTTAGCCAGCTGCGTGGGGACCCTCTCCCGTAGCTGCGCGAGGGCAGGCGCCACTCCTCGGAAGAACAGGCTCAGCTTGGCGCTGTGGGGAAGGCTCTCGTCGGGGGAGTACACGAGGTGCTCCGCCCTCAGCGCCACCATCTCCTTGTCGATGTTGGCGGCGGAGGCGACGAGCTCCTCGGTCCACTGCTCCACCGTTCGCTGGAAGTTGTTCTGCGACAGGGCGGCACTGTCCAGCAGCGCCCTTTCAGCCCGGAGGTCATCTTTCAGTTTCTTTTCGCGGTCTCGGGCGGTGTCAAGTGAGTCAGAGAGGGTGGAAACCTTCAGCTCCAGATCGGCGATGGAGTCCTTGGCGTCGTTGAGCTCCTTGCCCTTCTCGGAGAGACGGACTTGCAGCTCCGAGTTGGTGTGGGCGTCCTTCTCCCGCGCCAAGTTGAGCGCGGCAACCCTCTCCTCGCTCGTCTTCAAGCTCAACTCCATCTGCGCCACCCTTGCCTCCAGATCCCTCTTGGCGGTCTCTGCGGCAGCAGTGGCGTCCCTCGCCTCCTGCAGAGCCCCGCCAATGGACTGCTCGCGCGCGGCAAGGTCGTCCTCGTGGCTGTCGAGGTCGACCTTCCGCTGGTTCAGCGCTCCCTCCCGCCGAGCCAGGTCCTCGGCGGCCAGTGGATGCTGCTCCTCAACCTCGGCCTTCTCGAGGATGAACGCCTGGTGCGCCTCGGCGAGCTCTTCGCGCTCCTCCGCCAAGTTCCGGAGGGCCGCTTGGTTGGCGGCGCGGAGCTCGGCGGCGCGCTTCTCCAAGTCGATGTTGGCCTTGGCGGCGAGAGCCTCTCGGGACTCCAGCTTGGCCTGCCTGGCTCGGTACAAGGCCAGAAGCCGACGCAGGAGCTGCTCCTCTTTGGGCTCGCTGCTGCTGCCGGGCGCGTCGACAACCTTCAGCCCGGCGGAGGCGAGGACTTCTCCATCGAAGCTCTCCCCCACCACGGGTTCCCTTGACGAGGACGCCCACGGGACTTGGATCAAGACCCCGTTGGCGGCCTCCAGATAGATGCCCGGCCCAGTCGCGGCGGCGGAGGGGTCGGCGGCCGGTGCAGCGTCCGGCGCTCCTGCGGCCTCGGGGCCGTAAGTGCGGTCGCCGGTCCCCTCCCCAGCTACCGTGTCAGTGGCCTCGGGGGTCTCGTCGGCGACGGGCTCGTCAGCAGTGGCGGCGTCGCCAGCATTGTCACGCACTTCCTCCTCGGCGATGGTCTCTGTCTCCATCGGCTCCGGGGGAGGCGGATCTGGCAACAGAAAAAGAAGAAAAGAAGAATCGTCAAGCAAATATCCAAAAAGAAAAATTTCAGAAGAAGGAAAGTACAAGGGTTTACCTGCGCGGGCCTCTTTAATAACCGGGTCCCTCGCCGGGGAGTTCTCCCTTGGCGGAGTTGTAGTGGCCCCCGCCGGCGGAGGGCTGCCGGCGCCTTCCCTTGGCGGGGTGACCTCCCTTGTCGGGGTGCTCGCCCTTGGCGGGGTACTCGCCCTTGGCGGAGTACCCGCCCTTGGCGGAGCACCCTCCCTCGCCGGGGAGCTCCTCCTTGGCGGGGATGGTGGGACAAGCGGCTCGTCGGGAGCAGTATCTTGACGCTCCTGCGGCTGTGGCTCCACTTCTGCACAAGACAACAAGCAAACAAGACATCAATAAGGATAAGAAGCTCAAGCGCGCCCGATAAGCAGAAAAGTGAACAAGGAACTTACGCTGGGGGCTGCGCTGGGGGCTGCTCTCCGGAGCAGCAGGCTGGTCCGGCAAGCCTGTCGCGGGCACGTCTCCTGCCGCGGCGACGGGCTCGTCGTCCTCAAGGTCAACCACAGGGATCTTGGCCCTCTTCGCCAGCCTCTGGGTCAGGGTCCTGGAAGCCAAACAAGATCAGAACCAAGCAAGAGGATTCAAGACAAGAACAAAAAGCAAAGGAAATAAAAGTAGCAAGTGCTTACTCTTCCTCCTCCTCGTCGGAGCTAAGGGCGGAGAAGTCAAATTCCGCATCGCGCATCCCAGCGCGAGGAGCTGGAGGAGTAGGCTCCCTCGGGCGCTTGGCGGGCTCCGGAGCCGTGGGTTGCGAAGACCCCGCGCCGGTCGTCGCCGAGGACCGAGGAGCAGAAGGAACAACAGAACCACTCCGGGAAGATCCCCCTCCGCTTGCCGCTGGGACGCGAGGCGCCTCCTTGACGACCTTGCTCGTCGTGGTGGCGCGTGTCGCTTGGCGCTTCGGCTGCTGTCGGGGCGCCGGCTGCTTCACCGTCTCAGTGGTCTTGCGGAGGCGCTTCTTCGGCTGTGGCGGAGGACTTGGCGGCGGCGGAGAGTTCTCCGAGGATGAGGAAAGGTCGTCGAGGTTCAGTGACCCGCCTGAGTCTTCGTCGGAATCGCCCGATTCGGCGTCCTCCTCGGCGGGCTCACTGGACTCAATGCCTTGACCGGTAGCCTCGCTCGTCCCGGCAGGCTCCCCGGCAGGCTCCCCGGCTGACGTCCCGGCAGGCCTCAGCAGCTTGAGGATTTCTTCCTCCTCGGCCCGGCTTACTGCATCCGCTGCTTCTGCTTCCTCCATGGTGTACCCGAACTCACCCGCGGCCGCCGCAGTGGCGGCCTCCTCCATCCTGTTGGCTATGTATGCCACGTCCCGTTCGGTGGTCGTGCGGGTGAGACCTTTCTTCTCGTCGGGGTTGCGTGGCCGTTCAACCAGGTTGTCGAAGAAGGTCTGCACGGTCTCTTTTGAAGGCATCAGCCAAGTAAGAACAACCCCGTGGGAGTCGCACTGAGGCATTGCCGCACGGATGGCACTAAGGGCAGAGTTGTTGCATAATGGGACTACTCCGTCCGACGGGGTGAACCACTCCGGGTGTTTTGGGTCGTGCTTGAACAGCTCCCGGACCATCCCCTTGAGCTCCAAGACGGTGAAGTTATAATTCAGCCCGGGGCGCAGCCTCATAAAGTCTGCCGCGTTGCCGAACTCCCAAGCAGGCCTCTTCCTGTCCAGCAAGGGGGCAATGCGGCGGCGAAGGAAATCCGCCCCGACCTCGCCTACAGTAAGGTGGGCGGCCCGGAGACGAAGGATCCTAGTGAGGGCAATCTGCAGCTTATCGTCCTCCGGGGCCAAGTCACTCCAATCCTTGCCGCGCACTATTGCCGCTTGGCGCGGGGAGGTAAACGGCTGGGGTTCCTCTTCCATTACCCAGCTCCAATCAGCTCTCCACTCCTCCCACTTGCCGCGAAGCTCTCCAATCAAGTACGCCTCTTTATTGTTAAGCCTGAAGATCCAGGAGATGCCGCCGGAGAGTGGAGATCCAGACTCTACTCTAGGTGTGAAGAAGTGGCGGAAGAGAGCTACGTTTGGATGAACCCCGACAAAGTTTTCGCACAGATGTGCGAAAACGGCCATTGTAAGAACGGCGTTCGGGGTGAAATCTAGGAGGTGGAAGCCGTACGTGTTCATCACATCGCAAAAAACTCAGAATACGGAGGACAAAGGCCACAGTGGAAGAACAAAGCGAAGTAGTGGTAACCTCCCGGGTACATGTCGACAGCTTCGGCGGGGAGGACCCTGGTGCGTGGGTGAGCTTTCGTCTCCCTCGCCCAGAACAGGTAATACTTGTCCCGCAGCTCCCTCGCGCCTAGCCTCGGCGGGAAGACCACCATCCTCTTCCGCATGGCTGCCAGCTTCGCCGCCTTGTCGGACTTCTCTTTCTTCGCCTTGTCACTCTTCGCCTTGTCGCTCTTCGGGGCCATGGCGGGGACGGCAAGGGAGGTCGACGGCGCTGCGGATGCTGGAGATGGCGGAGGAAGGGTGGAGCTCGGCTCTCTGTCGACCTTTGGGGAGGCGGAGAGCGGCGGGGGTTTCTGGAGATTGAAGACACAATGAAAGCAATGGGGGGAAACTGCCCCCGCTTCCTCTGCTTTTAAGGGGGAAATGGGGGACGTTCCACATTTTCCCATTAAAGAAACATGCCACGATCTCTCCCACGGCGCCGCAATCGACGCGTGCCGTTAGGGAGAGATGCGGCGGATACGGAGAGGGATACGGCGCGCCGTGGGCCGCGTGTGCCCGTGCACTGTTTTGGGCCTGGCCCAACAGCGCTCGGCACCGTGTGTGGACCAGGCCCGGGGGCTCCTGTTGGTGTACTAGAGTAGGGGTACCTTAGTATCCCGACTTGTGCACGGGCAGTAGCAGCGTCCCGTGGTCAGGCTCACCACGTGCCCGCCAAAGCCCGCTCTAGTTCCCTTGAAGCCATTCAAGAACAAAGTATTCAAGTCAGAAGAACAAGGCCCCGGCAAGAGGAGCTTGCCGGGAAGGCTGCTCCAAGCACAAGACCACTCTATTTTTCACAAGACCCTGGCAAGAGAAGCTTGCCAGGAGGACCAGAAAACAACATCTCAGAAGACATATCGCGGCGCATCACGCGCCCCGGCAGGACCCGGGAAGCGACAAGCTTCCGGGCCCGGCAAGCAAGCAACCCCGGCAAGGTGCTTGCCGGGGGAAGCTTTCACTGTGTGCCCGCGCTCCAGCTCATATGTCCACGCATCGCCCTGGGGCCCTTCCAGGGGCACGTGGCGGACGGCTGTGCAGCCTGGGGTACACGGTGGCGAGCCGCGGTGACGAGGCCACCATCGTGGCGAACGGAGACGCCCGGGCGGATGCTTTTGGGGTGACGGCGACGGGCATTCAATGCCCTTGTCCCCCACCGTCAAGGTTAGGTATAGACCACTGTTCATACACTGTACACGCACTGTTACAACTACCACCTATTTTACGCTTTTACCCTCCTCTACGTTGACACCTGTCGGTGACCCCTTTGAGCTATAAAAGGAGGCCCATGCACAACGTAGAGGAAAGGGGGGATCCCAAAAACTTGATCACTCCCACGCTCGGTGTATCTGGCACTGTAGATCTTCAAGCTCCCGAGCTCAAGAACTCAATACAACCAAAGGCAGGAGTAAGGTTTTACGCATCCGTGCGGCCCGAACCTGGGTAAACTGCCCGCGTGTGCCCCTCGATCTGCTCTTTGTGCTCCCTCAGCTCCCTTGCCGGACCGAAAAGGGGCTCCGGTCCCATAGGTGTTCGTGGGGCGATCAGTTTCCCCGACAATGATGATGGAGATCATGGTGTCGAGCCGGTGACAAGATGATCATGGTGCCCCGAAGATGGAGATCGAAGGAGCAAGATGATATTGGCCATATCATGTCACTTTAATTGATTGCATGTGATGTTTATCATGTTTATGCATCTTGTTTACTTAGAACGACGGTAGTAAATAAGATGATCTCTCACTAAAATTTCAAGAATTGTGTTCCCCCTAACTGTGCACCGTTGCTAAGGATCGTTGTACCGAAGCACCACGTGATGATCGGGTGTGATAGGTTCTAACGTTCGCATACAACGGGTGTAAGCCAGATTTACACAAGCAATACACTTAGGGTTTACTTGACGAGCCTAGCATGTACAGACATGGCCTCGGAACACGGAAGACCGAAAGGTCGAACACGAGTCGTATAGAAGATACGATCAACATGAAGATGTTCACCGTTGATGACTAGTCCGTCTCACGTGATGATCGGACACGGGCTAGTCAATTCGGATCGTGTATCACTTAGATGACTAGAGAGATGTCATTCTGAGCGGGAGTTCATTAAAATTTGATTAAGATGAACTTAATTATCATGAACTGAGTCTAAATTCTTTACAATATCTCCTGTAGATCAAATGGCCCACGCTCCAGTTTCCCTCAACTTCAATGCCTTCCTAGAGAAAACCAAGCTAAAAGACGATGGTAGCAACTATACGGATTGGGTCCGTAACCTGAGGATTATCCTCATAGCTGCCAAGAGATCATATGTCCTTGAAGCACCGCTAGGTGTTGCACCCGTTCCCCCGGCGACCCAAGACGTTATGAACGCCTGGCAGTCGCGTTGTGATGATTACTCCCTGGTTCAGTGCGGCATGCTTTACAGCTTAGAGTCGGGGCTCCAAAAGCGTTTTGTGAGAATCGTGGAGCATATGAGATGTTCCAAGAGCTGAAAATGGTTTTCCAAGCTCATGCCCGAGTCGAGAGATATGACGTCTCCGACGCATTCTACAGCTGGAAGATGGAGGAAAACAATTCTGTCAGTGAGCACATCCTCAAGATTTCTGGATTGCACAACCGCTTGTCTCAGCTGGGAATGAATCTCCCAGATGAAGCGATCGTTGACAGAATCCTCCAGTCGCTCCCACCAAACTTCAAGAGCTTCGTGTTAAACTTCAATATGCAGAGGATGGAGAGGTCCATTCCCGAGGTGTATTCGATGCTGAAATCAGCGGAGGTGGATATCAAGAAAGAACATCAAGTGTTGATGGTCAATAAAACCACTAAATTCAAGAAATGCAAGGGTAAGAAGAACTTCAAGAAGGACGGCAAAGGAGTTGTCGCGCCCTGTAAGCCAGTTGCCGGGAAGAAGCCAAAGAATGGACCCAAGCCTGAAACTGAGTGTTTTCATTGCAAGGGAACGGGGCACTGGAAGCGGAACTGCCCCAAATACTTAGCAGACAAGAAGGCCGGCAACGTCAAAGGTATATATGATATACATGTTATTGATGTGTACCTTACCAGCGCTCGTAGTAGCTCCTGGGTATTTGACCGGTGCAGTTGCTCATATTTGTAACTCTAAGCAGGAGCTACGGAATAAGCGGAGACTGGCGAAGGATGAGGTGACGATGCGCGTCGGGAATGGTTCCAAGGTCGATGTGATCGCCGTCGGCACGCTACCTCTACATCTACCCTCGGGATTAGTTTTAAACCTTAATAATTGTTATTTAGTACCAACTTTGAGCATGAACATTGTATCTGGATCTCGTCTTATACGAGATGGCTACTCATTTAAATCGGAGAATAATGGTTGTTCTATTTATTTGAGAGATATGTTTTATGGTCATGCCCCGCTGGTCAATGGTCTATTTTTGATGAATCTCGAACGTGATGATACACATATTCATAGTGTAGATGCCAAAAGATGTAAAGTTGATAATGATAGTCCCACATACTTGTGGCATTTCCGCCTTGGTCATATTGGTGTCAAACGTATGAAGAAGCTCCATTCAGATGGACTTCTAGAGTCTCTTGATTATGAATCATTTGACACGTGCGAACCATGCCTCTTGGCCAAGATGACCAATACTCCGTTCTCCGGAACAATGGAGCGAGCAACCAACTTGTTGGAAATCATACATACCGATGTGTGCGGTCCAATGAGTGTTGAGGCTCGCGGAGGCTATCGTTATGTTCTCACCCTCACAGATGACTTGAGTAGATATGGGTATATCTATTTGATGAAACACAAGTCCGAGACCTTTGAAAAGTTCAAGGAATTTCAGAATGAGGTTGAGAATCAACGTGACAGAAAAATAAAGTTCTTACGATCAGATCGTGGGGGTGAATATTTAAGTCATGAATTTGGCACGCACCTTAGGAACTGTGGAATTGTTTCACAATTGACACCACCCGGAACACCTCAATGTAACGGTGTGTCCGAACGTCGAAATCGTACTCTGTTGGACATGGTTCGATCTATGATGTCCCTCACCGATTTACCGCTATCTTTTTGGGGTTATGCTTTAGAGACTGCCGCATTCACTTTAAATAGGGCTCCGTCGAAATCCGTTGAGACGACACCGTATGAACTTTGGTTTGGCAAGAAACCTAAGTTGTCGTTTCTGAAAGTTTGGGGGTGCGATGCTTATGTCAAGAAACTTCAACCTGAAAAGCTCGAACCCAAATCGGAAAAATGCGTCTTCATAGGATACCCAAAGGAAACGATTGGGTACACCTTCTAACACAGATCCGAAGGCAAAGTCTTTGTTGCCAAGAATGGATCCTTTCTGGAGAAAGAGTTTCTCTCGAAAGAAGCGAGTGGGAGGAAAGTAGAACTTGATGAGGTGACAGTCACCCCTCCTGAACCGGAAAGTAGCGCAGCGCAGGAAATTGTTCCTGAGGTGCCTGCACCGACAAGGGAGGAAGTTAATGATGATGATCATGAAGAAACAGATCAAGTTACTACTGAACTTCGAAGGTCCACAAGGGCACGTTCTGCACCAGAGTGGTACGGCAACCCTGTCCTGGAAATCATGTTGTTAGACAATGGTGAACCTTCGAACTATGAAGAAGCAATGGCGGGCCCGGATTCCAATAAATGGCTTGGAGCCATGAAATCCGAGATAGAATCCATGTGTGAAAACAAAGTATGGACTTTGGTGGACTTGCCTGATGACAGGCACGCCATAGAAAACAAATGGATATTTAAGAAGAAGACAGACGCGGATGGTAATGTGACCATCTATAAGGCTCGGCTTGTCGCTAAGGGTTATCGACAAGTTCAAGGGATTGACTACGACGAGACTTTCTCTCCCGTAGCGATGCTGAAATCAGTCAGAATCATGTTAGCTATTGCCGCATTCTATGATTATGAGATATGGCAAATGGACGTCAAAACGGCATTCCTTAATGGCTTCCTCAAGGAAGAGTTGTATATGATGCAGCCGGAAGGTTTTGTCGATCCAGAGAACGCTAACAAGGTATGCAAGCTCCAGCGCTCGATTTATGGGCTGGTGCAAGCATCTCGGAGTTGGAATATTCGCTTTAATGATGTGATCAAAGCGTTTGGCTTTATACAGACTTATGGAGAAGCCTGTATCTACAAGAAAGTGAGTGGGAGCTCTGTGGCATTTCTCACATTATATGTGGATGACATATTGCTGATGGGAAATGATATAGAATTCTTGGAAAATGTAAAGGCCTACTTGAATAAGAGTTTTTCAATGAAGGACCTTGGAGAAGCTGCTTACATATTAGGCATCAAAATCTATAGAGATAGATCAAGACGCCTCATCGGTCTTTCACAAAGTACATACCTTGACAAGATATTGAAAAAGTTCAATATGGATCAGTCCAAGAAGGGATTCTTGCCTGTTTTGCAAGGTATGAGATTGAGCTAGGCTCAGTCACCGACCACGGCAGAAGATAGAGAAAAGATGAGTGTCATTCCCTATGCCTCGGCCATAGGTTCTATCATGTATGCCATGCTGTGTACCAGACCTGATGTGAACCTTGCCATAAGTTTGGTAGGGAGGTACCAAAGTGATCCCGGTATGGAACACTGGACAGCGGTCAAGAACATCCTGAAGTACCTGAAAAGGACTAAGGATATGTTTCTCGTTTATGGAGGTGACGAAGAGCTCGTCGTAAAGGGTTACGTCGATGCTAGCTTCGACACAGATCTGGATGACTCCAAGTCACAAACCGGATACGTATATATTTTGAATGGTGGGGTAGTCAGCTGGTGCAGTTGCAAGCAAAGCGTCGTGGCGGCATCTACATGTGAAGCGGAGTACATAGCTGCTTCTGAAGCAGCGCAGGAAGGAGTCTGGATGAAGGAGTTCATCACCGACCTAGGAGTCATTCCAAGCGCGTCAAGCCCGATGACTCTCTTCTGTGACAACAATGGTGCCATTGCCATTACCAAAGAGCCCAGGTTTCACAAGAAGACCAAGCACATCAAGCGCCGTTTCAACTCCATCCGGAATTATGTTCAAGATGGAGATATAGATATTTGTAAAGTGCATACGGATCTGAATGTTGCAGACCCGTTGACTAAACCCCTTCCACGGGCAAAACATGATCAACACCAGAACTCTATGGGTGTCCGATTCATCACAATGTAACTAGATTATTGACTCTAGTGCAAGTGGGAGACTGTTGGAAATATGCCCTAGAGGCAATAATAAAAGTATTATTATTATATTTCCTTGTTCATGATAATTGTCTGTTATTCATGCTTGAATTGTATTGTACGGAAACAGCGATACATGTGTGAATATATAGACCACATTGAGTCCCTGGTAAGCCTCTAGTTACCAGCTCGTTGATCAACAGATGGTCACAGTTTCCTGATCATGGACATGGGATGTCAGTGATAACGGGATCACATCATTAGGAGAATGATGTGATGGACAAGACCCAATCATGAGCATAGCACGAGATCGTATAGTTCGTAATGCATAAGCTTTTCGGTGTCAAGTATTTATTCCTTAGACCATGAGGTTGTACAACTCCCGGATGTCGTAGGAATACTTTGGGTGTGCCAAACGTCACAACGTAACTGGGTGGCTATAAAGGTACGCATCGGGTATCTCCGAAAGTGTCTGTTGAGTTGGTACGAACCGAGAATGGGATGTTGTCACTCCGTTTGACGGAGAGGTTCCTCTGGGCCCACTCGGTAAGACATCATCATTATGAGCTCAAGGTGACTAAGGAGTTAGTCACGGGATGATGGATTACGGATCGAGTAAAGAGACTTGCCGTGACGAGATTGAACAAGGTATCGGGAATACCGACGATCGAATCTCGGGCAAGTACCGTACCGATGGACAAAGGGAATAACATACGGGATTGAGTGAATCCTTGACACAGTGGTTCATCCGATGAAGATCATCGAGGAACACGTGGGAACCAACATGGGTATCCAGATCCCGCTGTTGGTTATTGACCGGAGAGTGGTCTCGGTCATGTCTACGTGTCTCCCGAACCCGTAGGGTCTACACACTTAAGGTTCGGTAACGCTAGGGTCGTAGAGATACATGCACGTGGAAACCCGAAAGTTGTTCGGAGTCCCGAATGAGATCCCGGACGTCACGAGGAGTTCCGGAATGGTCCGGAGGTAAAGAATGATATATAAGAAGTCCAGTTTCGGCCATCGGGTGAACCCCGGGGGTCACCGGGAGTGTCCCGGGACCACCGGATGGGTCCCGGGGGTCCACCGGGTGGGGCCACCCATCGCGGTGGGGCCCCTAGGCCGCAAGGGGAAGGGGGCCAGCCCCTGGTGGGCTGGCGCACCCTACTGGGCCCTCCCTCATGCGCCTAGGGTTGGAACCCTAGGGGAGGGAGGCGCCCCCTATGCCTTGGGGGGCAAGTCTCCCCCCAGGCCGCCGCCCCCCTTGCAGATCCCATCTGCAGGGCTTGGCGCACCCCCTGGCCCCCTATATATATGTGGGGGGGGGGGGTAAGAGGGCAGCCGCACCCAAGTCTCTGGCGCCTCTCCCCCTCCCGTCACACCATCCTCCTCCTCCGCAGGGCATCGGCGAAGCCCTGCAGGAATTCCCGTTGCATCCACCACCACGCCGTCGTGCTGCTGGATCTCCGACGACCTCTCCTCCCCCCTTGCTGGATCAAGAAGGAGGTGACGTTGCTGTACCGGACGTGTGTTGAACGCGGAGGTGCCGTCCGTTCGGCGCTAGATCATCGGTGACGAAGAACGAGAAGAGTACGACTACTTCATCCACGCTTCTTCGTAAGCTTCCGCTCGCGATCTACAAAACGGTATGTAGATGCACTCTCATATGCTCGTTGCTAGATATCTCCTTAGATGGATCTTGGTGAAAGCGTAGAATTTTTTTGAATTCTGCTACGTTCCCCAACAGTTCACAGACAGAGTCGACGAGCACTCCGCTGCCGCGTGGACCAATGATTTCATGGGCCCAATGGCAGTCACCCAGTAAAGTAGTTAAAGTTGTAAGAAAAGATAGAAGTGAATAGTAAAAATCAAGGGTGAAAAATGATGGAGTGAGCTGATCGAACGCCCAGCCATCGTGTGCGCGCGAAGGCCTCCAGAATGGCGGGTAGCCTAGTGTCCTTGATATGTTTGATGGCTAGTGAAACCAAATGTGCAGTACACTATCAAGCATCACGTACCTTTTATTTAATTTATCATTCGTCAGTCTAAATAAAGCTAAATCTAATTTTAATATTACAATTTCATTAATGAAAAATATATTACCATAATTTCATATAGACCAATTAATATAAAGCACATTATTTGACTAGAATCTATGTCTTGGAAGTCTATGCAAACGCACAAGCCAGGAGGGATGATTTGCTTGCCTCGTATTAATTATCGTATCATACAAATTTTTTTGCACAAACCATCCCCATAGAAAAAAATAAATTCATATTGTCATAGCTTCAAAAACATTTTCATTTCTGACACTTGTGGCAAAAAAAGTTCTAAAGCTAGAGGAATGGTACTTACCTACGGAATTTAACCCATCCGTACATTTGATCTCAAACCCCATCCATCGGTGTATGCGTGTTTGTTTAACACGGTTTGGTGGTGTGGTGTGAACATGCAAACCAGCCAGATCCACGGCTATCAAACTCCATACAACACAACTAAAACACACACACAGGGTACCATCAAGCGCTTACAAGCATGGTATGGACAGCCACACAGAATTAACAAACATACAGGTACCATTAAGCGCTTACAAGCAGTGCACGGATGAACACGAATCACAACTGAGGTGCACATGTTGGGGGTACTTTAGGGAAAGAGGCCTAACGCCAATAAATGGATACAATGGCAGTTCCGGTTATGTACCGACGAGAAGAGAAGTGGTTCATGGACAGGAGACACGAGCTTCAATGAAGGCTGTCCGATAATGGAGTAGGTAGGACCGTCGGTGGTAGCTCAGCGAGCTCTGCTGGGTCGACAGCACACAACACACCCAATGTAGGAGGTGTGGAGGGATAGACTCATGTATGGTGTCATCGATGCGAACCTTGCGGACAGCAACACTGACATTAGGTGAGCCCTTTGAGGCGTCGAACCGGACCAATGCGGTGCTTTTGGCCTTCAAGGAGTGAATTGCAAAAAACCATCACATTTCAGCCTAGGTTTGCAGGAAACACTCTTCTACGTTTTTGTTGCAGAAAACACTGATTTTTTTCCTAATCTTTTGCAGAAAGCACCAAACCTCCTGTTCGGGCAATTTAAGCACGTTTATGACAGGTGGGGCCCTGTCTGGTCGACGTGGCTTCACGGCCGCGCGCTGACGCCGTTGGACGTTTCTATAGTACCCCGACGCCAGACGTTAGGTCAAAAATCCAGATCGAAACGGCACTTCGCCTTATCCCCAATTCCCCACCATCCCCGCGGCGGCGTGCTCTCCCCTCTATCTGTCTCATTCATGGCAACGGCCAGCCCGGACCCCGGCGGCTCAGTGGATGTGGGAGCCAGCGGCGGAGTGGATGTGGGAGCCGGCGGAGGAGTGGATGTGGGCGCCGGCGGCGGAGTGGATGGCGGAGGCGGCGGCGGAGTGGATGGGGGAGCCGGCGGCGGAGTGGATGCCGCACCCGGCGGCGGAGTGGATGGCGGAGGAGGCAACGGCGCAGGATATCCACAGCCAGCAAAGGAGGTCTGCGGGAGCTCTAACCCGAGCCAGGCCCCGCGGAGCAGACCACCGTCCCCGTCGCAGGAGTACCTTCCCGCCGGCGCTCTGGCCCTTGCTGTGCAGGCTACTCCGACGGGGAGCCACCAGTGGGCATCTGCATTGGGGTAAGATATCTACTCTAAGCCCTCCACCCCTCAAATTTCTGTCGATTTCATAGTTAGGGTTAGGTGTGTAAATCAAAAAAAGGTTCTTCTGGCTAGTACTGATTGGTCATCTGCTCTATAAATATTATTGTAGTGATATTAGTATGCTCTGTTCAGTAGACAATATAGTGATATTTTATTAGCTTAGTACATATTGCTATTCATATGCTCTGTTTTAGTAGACAAATAGCTCTGCACTTTTGTAGTATTTATGTACAGTTGAATTTCATTGCTATGCACTGTTGATATATTAGACAGTGCTAATTTTATTGTATGATATTAGTACAAAGTGTAGCTTGTCTGATGATCTTTCAGTGCCAATTTTCATTGTATTGTAATTGGCAGTGTTGATATTAGGGTTAGGATGCACTGTTTAATTAGCAGACATTAGGGTCACATTTTGCTTTTATTTAAATTATAAGAATTGTTCCTTGTTGTAGCTTGTCTGATGATATTTGGGAGGTTAGACTGCACTTTCATGATATGGATAACTTGGAAAGGACTATGCGTGTTTCAGACATCACTTTTTACAATTTGTTAGCACTCATAGAGACAGCAGGATATGGAAGTAAAGACTATATGTATTATGTGAGGGATGCTGGGTTGGGAGTTGCTGGTTTAGAGGAGATATGTGATGATGATAAGGTCGATGAGATGCTGGATCATATTGCCAATAAAGATCAGAACATAGTAAACCTGACAGTTGTTAGGGGTACTGAGCCCAGACCTGTAGATATAAACAGAGGGTATGTTTGTGATCAACAAGTTCCTATAGCCAATCTTGGAGAGAGCATTGTATATGAGGTGAATGATGTTGGTGTGGTGTACAAGTCACCATCCAAAGTTTCAAGAAGACATGGAGTAGTTGAGGAGCCTGTACCAATCCAGTTTTTCTCCACACAGCAGAGCCACAATGTTGTGATGGAGCAAGGCAATGGAGTTGATGTTGAGATGGAGCAACATGAGTTAGGAAGAAGTATGGAGCTTAGAAGGAGAACCAAAATTCTGAGATTTAAGCAACATCAGAAGAATGTTGAGAGGGTCTACTCAGTGAAAAGAAAACTTCCTGTGCTACTAATTGAAGATGACTCTGACTTGGAGGAAGATGATGATTTCATGGCAAGGATGGCAGAGCTAAGGAGGCAGAGAGAGGACCCACTCTTACACTTTGAAGGTGACACTGATGTAGATGAACCTTATGAGTTACAAGAGGAAGTGCATGAGGAAAATGCAGAGCAAGAGGAGAATGGAGATCATGAGGAACTTGAAATGGATGTGCAAGAACATGGGCAAAAGAGGAAGAAGTTGAAAGTAAGAAAAGGGCCAATCACAAGATCACATGCCAGTTTGGAGCAACAGTTTGAGGATGTTTGGGTACCATCATTTGATGAGGATCCAGATCCAGCTGATTTGAATGAGGAGGAAGATGATGGGGCTGTACCCCTAGCACTTGTGCTTGGCAGTAAGTCTAGGGCTAAAAAACCTAAACCAAGGGTATGGTATCATGAGGATAGACAGAGCCTAGAGCTGCAGTTTGCTAAGAAGTTATGCTTTGAGAATGTGTACCAATTTAGAAGGGCACTTCTCACTTTCCACATAGCATAGAACATGAACTATCAGTTTCATAGGAATTGCAATGACAGAATTATAGCTGTGTGCACACATGAAGACTGCCCTTTCTTCATTGCAGCTTCTGTGGTGGGAAAAGAGAAAACTTTCTGTATTAGGAAATCTAATTTGCTTCACACATGTCCAGCTGTAGCAGAGAGCACCAAGGTGACTACAAAGTGGGTTACACATCAAGTTATAGAAGCAATAAGAACAGACCTGAACACACCAATAAGTACAATAATGCAAAATTTGAAGAGCAAGTATGGAGTTGAGATCAGCACTCATATGGCCTACAGGGCTAAGAACAATGCTATTAAGGTGGTTGAAGGAGATCAGAGGGGGCAATATAGAAGGATTAGGGATTACTTGCAGGCTGTCTTAGACACAAATCCAGGTAGTAGGTGCATTGTCACTACTAAGTTCCTAAAAGACCATCCAAGCATCAATCCAAGGTTCCATGGTTTGTTCATATGTTTGAATGCTTGCAAGGAAGGATTTCTGAATGGATGCAGACCATTCATAGGTGACAACTAAACGGTGTTGTATATGACATTAATGTGGTTCACCATGCTTTGTTTATAACATATCTTGTGTGCCATTGCAGGTGTGGATGGATGTTTCATCAAGCTCTCTACTGGCCAACAAATATTTGCTGCCACAGGAAGGGATGGGAATAATAACATCTATCCCATTGCCTTTGGAGTTGTGGACAAAGAAGATACAAAGAGTTGGACCTGGTTTCTCACTGAATTCAAGGCAGCTATTGGTGGAGAATCTGGTAGATTTGGTCTCTACACCATAATATCTGATAGACAGAAGGTATTATACAGTTTGCTCATAGATTTTGCATAGTATTAGTAGTTCATAGTAATTGCTTACTAGTAGTTCATAGATTTTGATATAAGTAGTTCATAGTATAATTGCCACCAGTAGTTAATGTTCATTCTTATTAGTAAGTTTTTTACTTTCTCCAAATAGGGTCTTCTTAAAGCTGTGAGCCAAGTTTTCCCCAGTTGCCCTCAAAGATTCTGCCTTAGACACATCTACCAAAACTTCCAGACTGCTGGTTTTAGGGGGTCAGAGTTAAAGAAGTACATGGATAAGGCAAGTTACTCTTATACTGAACATGACCATCTTGCTGCAATGGATGCTCTTAAAGTAGAGTGTAAGGCTGCCTGGACTTGGTTAAATAGAATTCCTAGACATGATTGGGCTAGATATGCCATGGACTTCAATTGCAAAACTGACCTAGTTGTCAACAATATTAGTGAGGTGTTCAACAAGATGATATTAGATGTGAGGGGTAAACCAATAAAGACCATGGTAGATGGAATCAGGACTAAGTTGATGGTCAGGTTTAATACAAATAGGAGTAAGACACAGTTAGCCAAGTGGGAAATATGCCCAACATATGCTGAGTTACTTGAAGAAGCAAAGAAACACTCTAGGAATTGTCAAGCATTGATGGCTGGGCCAAATATTTACCAAGTGACAAGCAATGAGAATACCTATGCAGTTAACTTGCAGCACAGGACATGTGGGTGCAGAAAATGGGATATGACTGCAGTGCCATGCAATCATGCAGTGTCTGCCATTACCAAAGCCAAATTAAGGCCTGAAGATTTTGTGCATGACTTCTTCAAAAAGCCTATGTATCTGGCAGCATATAGTCCCATCATATTTCCTGTACCAGGGCCTGACCTCTGGCCTAAGACCAAAACTAGAGACATAGAACCCCCAGTTTTCAAGGATAAACCAGGGAAGAAGCAAACCAAGAGGAGAAAGGGCCAGTTTGAGCCACCAGCACCTAAAGATACATCTAGGATGGCATCAATCACATGCAGCAATTGCAATCTTGTGGGTCACAGATACACATCTTGCAAGAAAACTCTAAAGCCAGGTCTAGCAATGAGGAAGAACAGGCATGAGGTTAGTATCTTTTGCCATACTTACTGCCATCTAATTATGTTTTTTTTACCACTTCAATGTATTAACTAGCTACCATTTTCAAATGCAGTCAAACAGGACAGATGAGGGTACCACATCTACTAGTGCAGCTTCATCTGTTGCAGCTCCAGCAACCAGGGCACCACCAGTGCCAAGCAGCTCAGCAGCTCCACCAAGCAGGCCACCACCAGTGACAAGCAGCTCAGCAGCTCCAGCAAGCAGGCCAAGCAGCTCAGTAGATCCAGCAAGCAGGCCAAGCAGCTCAGTAGCTCCAGCAAGCAGGCCAAGCAGCTCAGCAGCTCTAGCTAGGAGGCCAAGCAGCTCTGCAGCTCCAGCTGCAGCAACAAGGACATCTTTCCTGCCACCAAGACAGAGGAAGAAACCATCAAGGCTCAAGGACTACTTTTATGCTTCAGGGAACTAGGAATGTGATTTGGAAAAACTGTTGGTTCTGCTATCATGCAAAACTGTTATTGCTATGATTTGGAAAAACTGTTGGTACTGTAATAACTACTATTGACCCATCTTGGTGGCAAGGTTTGATGATATGGTACTGTAATAACTAGTATTGACCCCTCTAGCTGTTATGAGAATTATTAACTAGAATTATGCTGTTTGTCATGTTCAATTTGATGATCTATATGATGGTCTTGTTGTTTTTGGCAATTAAATACTTGTTGATGAGGGTCAAGGTACCCCTAAGGCCATTTAGTCGATGAATCGATGAGATGGTGGTCAGGGTACCCCTAGGGCCATTTAGTCGATGAATCGATGAAATGGTGGTCAGGGTACCCCTAAGGCCATTTAGTCGATGAATCGATGCAATGGTGGTCAAGGTACCCCTAAGGCCATTTAGTCGATGA
>LR738712.1:808828348-808867269 GCA_902687465.1 Secale cereale
TGGTGGTCAGGGTACCCCTAGGGCCATTTTGTCGATGAATCGATGAAACGGTGCTCAGGGTACCCCTAGGGCCATTTTGTCGATGAATCGATGAAATGGTGCTCAAGGTACCCCTAGGGCCATTTTGTCGATGAATCGATGAAATGGTGGTCAGGGTACCCCTAGGGCCATTTTGTCGATGAATCGATGAAATGGTGCTCAAGGTACCCCTAGGGCCATTTTGTCGATGAATCGATGAAATGGTGGTCAGGGTACCCCTAGGGCCATTTTGTCGATGAATCGATGAAATGGTGCTCAAGGTACCCCACCATATAAAACCAAATTATACTAAGCACATAAACCATATAACATCAAGGTGAGTACTCCATCAATGTTGATCAAACACTATTGATCACAACATTCATAAAGGTTCATCAAGGTTGGATCCAAAACAATGGATCACAACATACATACTTAAATTACTGGGTTTACTAATTCAAACTAAAGTACTAAATAGATGATTACCATCTACATTACAACACTGCTAGATCCAACACCATGGTTCACAAAATACACAATTAAAGTAGTTGAGGACCAAGTTCATACTAAAGTTTTGCATATAACACTATCATCTCCATACAGATAGATGATTATCATACTTGAAGACACCCCTACTCATCTAAGATGGCCTTCACACCCTGAAGCTTCTGCTTTATCTTCTCCTCAGCCTTTTGAAGCTCAGATATGTGATGCTGCAATTTATGCCTCTCTTCTGTCAGCCTTTCCTTCTCCTTCAAATGATTGAACTTCAAGTTCCTTATCACATTTGCTTGTGCAGCTGTCAGGTTCACTAGAGTATCATACTTTTGCAGCAGCTTCTTCTTCTCATCCTCTTTCTTTGAAAGCTCTTCCTTCAAGTTGCACACTACAGTTTCTAGCTCAGCAATCTTCTCATCAACATATTTCTTCTGCTCCTTCTGATTGTTTAACTCCACACCATTCTGCTGCTGGGCATCCAAGAGAGCATTAACATCATCATACAAACTGTCATAGTCCTCCTGTATTTTCTTCTTCTCCTCCTCTTTCTTTGAAAGCTCTGCCTTCAAGTTGCCCACTACATTTTCTAGCTCTGCAATCTTCATATCAAGACATTGCTTCTGCTCCTTTTGGTTGTTCAACTCCAGACCCCTCTGCTGCTGTGCATCCAAAAGAGAATTGACATCAGCATACAAACTTTCATAATTCTCCTGCAGTTTCTTCTTCTCTTCTGTCAGGTTGTGAATTGCAAAGGAACTCTCCAGATTGTCATTGGTCCTAGCTGATTTAATCTCCTCATACATATCCCATAACTTGGCCAATGCCTTCTCCATTGAGTCTGGCCATTCAAAATCTATCCATTGAATTACTCCACGGTTTATGCCTTCCTGAAAAATAGAATATATATCAATAAAGATACATCTATGTCAGTAGGATGACACTGTTAAGTGCCATACTCCATCCAATTAACCACTAGTAAACAAGTCATTAAGCACTCAGCATAATAAACAAACATACCGCACAGCTAACATATAAACTATGACCACTAGTAAACAAGTCACTAAGCACTAACATTAATAAACAATGCCTACCATACACTTAACCAAGCTTAACAACTAGATAAACAAAGCAGTAAACACCAACCACAATACCATCTGATGTCAAGGCATGTTAGATATAGGTAAACAAAGACCAATCTAAACAAAGCTTCCTTTGGAATGACAGAATACCTTCTTAGCACATCCTAGAAACCTCCTGCCGGTGTGCATCCCTTCAAATGCAACAAAGCGCTCGGCCGGCTCGCCGTGTTCGCACAAAACATTCACATCTGCGTCAGTGCCATTGAAATTCGGATCGTGCATCGTAGCTGGAAGCTGCAGTAGCAACCAAAAGACAAACCTAGGTTCAGCTCTAGCTCTTTCAGAAAATCCCCAATTCACTAACCCAAACCCTAACCCTAACTGTACCAAACTGACCTTGATGATGCCATCGCAGGAGGAGGAGATGTTCATGACTGAATCCTCACTGGTCTCGTCGCTCCACGACACCATGGCCACGGGAGAGCAGCAGAACGGCGGTCGGCGGTGCGGCGGTGTCGATGGAGAAGAACTGAGTGAGGAGAGGGGAACAGAGTGACGAGAGGAGACGGCGAGCGAGGCAGAGGACATATGTGGATTCAGTCGTCGGACCGTCCGTCACGTCGTCAAACGGCGTCAGCGCGCGGCCGTCATGGAACGTCGACCAGACAGGGCCCCACCTGTCATAAATGTGCTTATAGTGCCCGAACAGGAGGTTTGGTGCTTTCTGCAAAAGATTAGGAAAAATATCAGTGTTTTCTGCAGCAAAAACGTAGAAGAGTGTTTTCTGCAAACCTAAGCTGAAATGTGGTGGTTTTTTGCAATTCACTCGCCTTCAAGCGCACTTTGATGAAGCAAGCGTCGTGACAAGCCTTGAAGGCGAAGTTGAAGCATCATATTCAAACTTGTCAGTTTTTTCTAATATCTCAGTTTGCACCATCACATGACAAAAACTATGTTGTACATATGATACCTAGCTAGATCAAGGTGATGTTTGGTAGGTAAATGTTGCATGTTGCTTTCTTGATAAATAAGCGAAAATGTGAATGAATATGATGAAATGGGAGGGTATATATTGAGCCAACACCACTCTACCTAAGAAATTCGGCTAGCATGTGGCAAGTGTGATACCAGGTAGCATGTACAACTCATGAGTTGTATTGCTAGTTGGATTATTATTTTGAAGCATAAATATATTCATCTGTGTAGCATGTGACAGTGCCCACTAGCTGACAAACTATCATGCAAGCATATATATAGTACTACAAGGGACACGGATTTTTGAGACATGGTACCACACAAGGATGAAATCTAGGCAGTCCATGCATGCTGTGAGATTAGCAATTAAAATAGCGAATTAATGAATATCAAAATGATACGGTGAGTTAATTTGACGAATACGTGTATGTGATAGGCATCTTAAATGGGATGGTGGTCTAGGCTCTGGTCGGCGTTTAAATGTGTCTGACTCACGCCTCGAGTGGCACTTAACAAGTGTGGGCCTGCAGTTTTTGTTGTGGTTTGTTTTGCTTAAACTCTTTTTGTGTCCGTATACCTGCGATGCACTAGTGTGTAAATTCATCAGAGCCATGCGTTCATATTAATGCTGCATTATTATCTGTGCATTAACAATTTTGATTCATCTGTACGCTATCATTTGCTATCCGTATAGCATGCACTCATTCGACTGCTTCTTGATGTTTGATAATTTTGATTCATCCTCCTTCTCCAGTTCATTCACTCTGTTCATGTGCATGACTGGTGTAAAATGCTAGGGCATAATTGAAAATAGACTTTCGTAATGTTAGAGCATTTTTATTTGATGCACGTTTTTCCATGGCACACACTGTCGGTGCTCATCTAATCACTTGCTCATAAGTGGCATGCTTGGGAACTTGGGGTTATGCAGCTTAAACACGGTTATATGACCATGCAAACTTTCGGCTTGTGAGACGACTAACTGTAAATAGATATATACTTTTAATAGGCCTTTGTCTTATTATCCCATTGGTATTCCCTTAACTTTTTCTCTACTCGCGCTAATTAAGTATCACCACCTAGCTAGCTGCCCACTGTCATCGCTTAAATATAACTCGCTATGAACGGTCTATGTATATTATCTAGTTCATCATCTCTTAAAACAAGCGATTTACTCCCTCCGTCTAAGTGTATAAGTCACCTTACGAAAACCAAATAATCCCAAAATACTTAGGCGTGGTACATTTACTCCTACCTCGTTTTCTTGTTTCTTGACATAAATAAAAGAATCAAACAATAAAAGATATTGGGTGTGTATGCTTTTCAATGATTTGAGACTAGCAAACATGACATGCAGTGGCCAGTTCTCTTGTCTCCTTCTGCTGTCTCGACAATTACAAACCCATTAGTCCACTCCATTAGAACTGACACATTGCTTTTAAAAGCTGCTATGCAGAGCATGAACAAGGCGCTTCTGTAATTCAATAGTTTCTACTCGTACAAAGCTTATACATAAAAATACAAAAAATAGAAATGCATCGACTAAGAAAATAAATTGAAAAGGATATGAGCGTACTGATCAAAATCGGTTATAAGCATTAGCAAAAGGACCTTATTCAATCAAATGTGATCATGCCCAACTCTGGACTACTAAAACAATGGCACTAAATTTGTTTCCTTATGTTAGCCCTGCAGTCATTAGATGGTCTACACATGTCCAATAGACGAGAATTGCTTTTGCCGACTTTGGTAAGGTTTTGCCGAGTTTAGTAACGTGTAGTACAATTGATAAGCATACTTGCACACAAATTAGGCAATACATTATCACAAAATCTACCAAGGATGCATAAAAATGATTAACTATAAAACTGCAGACAAGGCACAATTGGCTGCATCCATAGCAAGCACTGCTTGCAAGAAAATAAGCATATATAGTGCCAAATTAAGCATGTTATCATCAAACGAATCCCCGCAAGATATCACATTGTGCTGGGCCAAATTGTGACCATATCAAATAAGGGTAAGCAGAGGGTATGCTGAAAACTCTACCAGCTCATACAGTTGGCGGGCACAATGACGGTGGGAAACTAGCATAGAGTCGATTACGCCCAATGGCTTTGCTAAACCCAGCAAACAGCTCGACCTGCAACGTCTTCAGGTCCACCGAGAAGAATCCAAACTTCATCACTTCTTGTGATAGATCTTCTTGTGAAGGTGTGTCGTAGAACCCTTCTAAAAGAAGGTATCCCCCAGCGACACCAATCAGGATCACATGCTTTACGGGCAGTGGGATGACCTTCTCTGACTGCCATTGGTTATTTCTCAGAACGGTATACATGAGCGAGTCGTCTTCACTGTACTCATCATCACATTCAGCGAGCATTCCAAGCGCTCCATCCGCTGCCTCAACAATGACAAACTGGCTAGTCCATAGTGGTTCAGGTGGGAGGTTGACAACAGAGAACCCCATGGTGTGGGTGTCAAGCAGAAGCAATTTGTGAAGGAAATGCAGATGCCAACAGAAGCGTCCCTGGACGAATTGACGAGCTGACAGCCCACCCCGAGAGTCTTCAACTAAAGCAAGTGTAGCCTGAGCATTCCATTGGTCGTATGTATGAACATGCCATTGTCCATCCAAAGAGGAGAAAACGAGGATCAGCAGATGCATTCTGCATTGGACCAGGCACATGACTCTGAACGACAAAGCATCTCCCTCATCATCGCAGGGAGCAAGGAAAGTCTCCGGACCAAGGAGGACCGGTAGACGGACCATCGCTTTCAGGTCGCCTGGGAAGGCCGGCAGCTGGACGTAGCGACGGTGCACGGGGTCGCACACGGCGAGGTCCCTGGCCATGAATTCACGGTACTCGAAGTCGCACTGGCCGACGAGGATGCCGCTTTCTACCGGGGTGCAGTCGACGAGGACGCGTCCGTCCAAGAAGTCGATTGACTTCCAGGCACGGCCGGCGTTGGAGGGGAGGAAGGAGGAGCAGGAGAAGTCGAAGCCGGCAAAGGCACGGGCGGCGAGGGCAGAGGGGTGCGGTGGCTGGGCTGTGACGAAGGGTTTGTGAAACATGCCGATGAGGGGCGGCGGGTGGAGGACGCGATAGCGACGCAGGAAGGCGTGGCCGCCGATGACGCGGCGGAAGGAGGCACATGCGGTGGAGGCGCGGGCAAGGTCCGCAGCCGTGGGGAGGCGGAGGAAGATTTCCTCGAGGAGCTCGACTGGGGCCTGAAGGATCAGATCGTCGACGAAAGAAAATTACTTTTTCTTCTGCCGCGTCATCGATGGGCTTATGTGGATCAGGTCGATGGGCTTGCTGTCACACAGGAAAATATCTCACTCATTTCTCAAAACGACCCCTAAAAAAAACTCATTTCTCAAAACAAAAAATTTCTCAAAATAATAATAATCTAAAAAATATATATGGAAAAAATGGCACTCTACCGGTGGCTTGTTTCACAGGGAATGTTCAACAATTTGGAGTTGCTTGATTAACATTTTGGCAAGGAGAGCAGCTTCGTTCATAAATATGCATGATCACTAGCACACTATAAAAAAAAACTGTACGAAAATATTTTATTGAGACCTATGCATAAATAAGCAGACAATGGAAAATGAGCTTTGCTACACTTACGAAAGTTTTTTACGAAGAGTTACGTAAAGGGTGATGTGGCTTTGTTTAGTTGGATAGCACACCCCCACACCCCGAAAATCAGGGGGGGATTGATTAGGATTAAGGAAGGAGATAACGTTTTCACGTAAGATTACGTAGTATTTTTCGTAGGTGTAGCATTTTTGATGGAAAATATAGTAGTTCAGCGGCACATGGTTCGACTCTTTTCGACAACACTATAAAACCTGTTACTGGTAAGAATTTTATTGTTATTTTTTTCCGAAACTGTTATGTAGACTGTTCTGTTTTTGACAGATTGCGGCACATGGTTCGACTCTTTCCATGGTATCTCGGCGAGCTTTGCTGGGTCGTTCCGCACCACACACCCAAGACATGTAGGAGGTGCGGAGGGGTGGGCTCATAAATTGTGTAGTCGATACGAGCCTTGCGGACAGCAACACCAAGATTGGTTGAGCCCTTTGAGGTGCCGTACTAGACCACGGTACTGCCTTTTGCCTTCAAGAGTATGTCAATGAAGGATGCGGCCACCTTTGGTTTGAGGCAAGCGACATGACAAGCCCTGAAGGCAGAGTCAAGGCTGAACATTCAAGCTTGTCAGTTTTCTCTAATGTCTCACTATGCACCATCACATGAAAAAAACTATGTTGTACATACGATACAAAGCTAGATCAAGGTGATGTTTGGTAGATAAATGTTGCACCTTGCGTTGTGGATAAATAAGCAGAGAGACAATTGTGAAAACGCGAATGAGTATGATGAGATGGTAGGGTATATATTGTGCCCAAGACCACCCTACCAAAGAAATTTGGCAAGCATGTGGCAAGTGTGATACCAAGTAACATGAAAAACTCATGAGCGGTATTGCTAATTGGCTTGTTATTTTGTATACACAACTCTATTCATCTGTGTAGCATGTGATAGGCTTTTGGCCACGGTATGTCGCACTATCTGGATGAACATTTCTAGACTTGATTGTATATGTACGAAGTTGTATTTTTTATTCTAAAACCTCTTAGAAAATTAGTTAAAAAGACTGAATTGACTCTTGAAAGCATTATAGCAAAATATCTTTTGTGTACTATTGCACTTATTCTGGATATATTTACTTTCCCATTTGACTAATATGGAAAACCATGGCTTATAACGCATGGCCATTCGTTTGTAGCAAAGCCATGGCAGATGCTGCCTTTCCCTGTTTTGTATCGCTCTCCTAAGGGCATATACAATGGTTGATAAGGCGGTCTTCTGCTATGTATTTAGCGTCATTTAGAAAAGTGAAAATAACAAGCT
This sequence comes from Secale cereale, assembly GCA_902687465.1. NCBI lineage: Eukaryota > Viridiplantae > Streptophyta > Magnoliopsida > Poales > Poaceae > Secale > Secale cereale. The sequence continues at coordinate 808,835,847 of LR738712.1, forward strand.
ATACAACTTATTATCTCTAGTAATTAATAATTGTGTGATCTTAAAATATTGGTGCTTAAAATTGCATTATAAAATATCTGAATAGAATAAGGACATCTGGTACAATTAAGACATATATAGGCTTTCTCTTTCTTGTTAATAGATCATCACTTATTAGCTTAATCATGCCTCTCTTTTTTTCTCACTCTTTCACTTTTGCATTCATAGTACGCAACATTGTTAAGATTTTTTATAGTAAAATATGGTAAAATATGAGTGTATATATTGATCCCAGCACCAGTGAGGGAACTTGACAATCATGTTGCTAGTATGACACCAAGTAACATGCACAACTCATGAGTTGTATTGCTAATTAGATTATTATTTTTAGGTGGAAAAAATCTATACATCCGTATAGCATGTGATAGGACTTTGTCCATGGTATGCCACTATCTAGGTAATCTTCCATATACTTGATTATATACTACCTCCGTCTTGGTTTATTGGTCCTCCATGAAATTTGTGCCCAAATTTGACTAAATATTTAACTAGCAAAATATTAATGCATGTTAACAAAAATTGTATCGTTAGATTTGTATTTGAACATAGTTTCCAATGATATATTTTTTTGTGACATGCATGAACATTTTGTTAGTTAAATTTATGGTAAAAATTTGGCACGAAATATGATGAGGACCAATAAACCAAGACGGAGGTAGTACTAGCTAAATGAATTAAAAAGCATCAAACACAACATACTTCAAAAGAACGTATCCGAATGCACTAAATCAACAAGAATTCAAAAACTGCATATTTCTAGGTAAATAATCGCTCTTTGTTTATTATTTTGAAGCAACCAGCCACCACGTCGACACTAACATTGTCATAGAAGGAAAGTAGAAAACAAACATAATAAGACATGCGATAGCTGCGCCCAAACTCGCAGCCATTTAGCACACATGTTGGGAAACAGTATCAGATGAAACCCAGCCAGATTAAGCTCCAACATATCTAGGCAATAGCAAAACAAACACCAATCAACCACACCAAACTTTTTGTTACTATCACTACAAGAAATATGTCAACTTGTGACCTTGACTATTGGTCACTGAAAGGTAATTGCTTTTCATTTGTGACCTTTTTTTGACCAAAAACAGATGGTCAAAAGCTGAGGGTCGTAAACTAAAATTAACGACCTTCTTTGTGAGAAGGTCATAGACGTTTAGGACCAAAATATGCCTATTGTTTTGTTTTGGTCACTAGTAGCCTCCCCAGGCCACGTAGGCATCCGACGTGGCAATCTGATGTGGCACAAGAATCAGCCCGGTCCAATTCGATTTTCTACATGGGCCTAGCCCAACAATTCAGCATTTTTAATGTTTTTTCCCTGTGCTTTTATTAGCTACATGGGTCTAACCCAGTAATTCGGCCCATGTATTATTTTTTAGGCAAGCCCTTTTAATATATGTATTTTATGTTAATTTCGGTTAGCTACATGGGCCTGGCCTACAATTTGGCCTTTTTATTTTCTAGCGCACAACATTTTGCAGTCAATTTATTTTTTATTTCCAGCTTTTTTTCCCAGCTCCAGTTTACAGATGGGTCCCAATGGTCAGAGTCATGTTCTTCAAATTTTGATATTCCAGTAAATAAAAACTAATATTTGAATCGGAACTAACTGAAAACACAAGTAATACTTCAACAGATCAAAAAATCAAATTTGGCACATTACAGTCAAACATGGTTCACACCACGTTTATAATCGAACATACTTCACATCAGGTTTACAGCCACCAAGAACACAACTGAATATCAAAATATAACTATGTATCAAAGTATAACTAGCTCCAATGAGCTAGAACTCAATGCTTCTTCACTTCTTGGAGCCCACGACGAAACACGAATGAAGTACATCATCTGCAAGTTATCAAACAATATGGTTAGGAGCAAAATAAAGGCAAATCTAAAAGCACGTTAACTTGTAAACAGTGTGTGTGCATAAATAAAGAAAAACAAGCAAAATGAGGCATAGAAATCAGTGGATACAAGTAGTAACTATCAGCAACAAGTAAATACTACTCCAATCACATCAGGTTTACAATCCTATAAATGCGACATTTCTATCATTGAAGCATAGAAGGACAAAGTATTGATTAGGCAAAGGAAAACAGTAGTTTAAATCAGCTAATGTATATTCTGTAGCACATAATACAACATCATGCAAATGCACTATAGACATTGAAAGAAGAAAACACATACCCACATTGTTATATATAGTTCTGCTAGGGATTTTAAAAAAATAATCAAATGCAAATAGGCAGAACACCAAGATTGGTTTCTGTACGAAAATAAACTACAGCTAAAGGAAGGGTAACCGATGAAGAAAAAATCCTGACATACAAAGGTAAGCTCATTGTGCATTTTCTTTTTCAATGTGATACACAATAAGCATAAGTAACCACTAAAATCTCTCAGTACCGATCATTAACTAGAGACCTCTCGGGGGCCAAATCCCTAACAGCCATGGCATCGAATAGAAGAGTTGGTGTGCAAAGAAAAAGCGACTACCTCTCAGGGGCCGTAGATGGCGGCGATGACCCTGGTGTTGCCGATCTCAAACAGCGCCGACCCGTCGGCCCTGGAGAAGACGCCGACCTCGCCTTGAAGTGGTGGTCGACCTTGGGAGCGGCCATGGCGAGGGGAGGAGTGTGGGTGGTGGAGACGAGGTCGGCGTTGGGTGGAGGTGGCGGCGTTGGCTGGGGGCAGCGGCGGTGGAGCTTTCCATGGATGGGAGACGGAGGGAGACTGAGGCGGGGCGGCCGGGTGCCTCGATCCTGCAACATCGCACATATGTATTAGAGAATGAGATTCCATCACCGCTACTATAAAAACTATGGAACAAAAACTATAATAGCTGCAAAAACTATGTTTAATATAATATAGAATATCTTCAAATTAAATATTGCACATAAAAAACAGCTGCAGGAGCTCTTATATCATATCTGCTCATTTCAAATAATATGATAACCAGAGTCATAGAATGAATAAACATATGTGTAGATATAGTGAATAGATTAGATAGAAGTATTGTACTACTGATCATGCAATTCTAACACATGAAGTGCATCATTCTAAATAAGATACTAGCTATCTTCAGGCTAGTAATGCAAGCAGTCCAACATTAACAACCGTATTTCTAAAAAAATGAAAACAATCTTGCAATCTTGATATAAGAATTCTATCTTCGGCAGTATCACAGATTTTGCTACTTTATCTCATGTTGAAATCAACAATAGTTACAAAAACAGGAGTACAATCAGTCTACAATCTTGATATAAGAATCCTAAGTACTCCAAATAAGAGTATATAAACATGAGTATGCAAAGAGTATATAAACAGTGAGCAAGTATCTATGCAAAGAGTATATAAAATAGAGCTAAACTCTAATTAATAGCATGCCAGCAGCAAATGCATAGGTTTAGGTCCAGTAAACTGTAAACGTCATCTAAACCATAGCCCGGTGGAGAAACACTCATAGCTCTGTTCCGAAATTGACGGTCTAAATGCAGTCCCACTAAGACAGCAATGCAGTGAATCACCGATGGCATCTCACCAAAATCCACAATGCATGTCAAAATGGAGCCGATTCTTAAGTGTTTTGGTGCTTTTCTTGGGGTACAACAACTTGTTCTAATCTCGTAGGCAAAGCCAGGCAACAAAATGGGTTCTAATCGAGAGGGGATAAGGATTTGGGGGTTAATTATACCTGCGAAGAGTCGGGCGGCAGGACGGCAGAGAAGCCGTCGAAGACCTCGATGGCGGTGCGGCCGCGCCGGTGGTCGACGAGCTTGGCCTGCGGGACGGTGAGCGCGACGGAGCCGGTGCCGGTGGCGACGAGGCAGACCCCCCGGCGGCTGCTGCTTCTTGGGCGGCGCCGGCGGCGGCTCCTTGGCCTTGGTGCGGCCGGCGGTAGGCCTGCAGCCGCGCTCCCGCTCCGGCGCCGGGAGGGCCCGGATGTGGAGGTACACCTTGAGGCGCTCCTCCCCTGCCGCCGGCTGCGACGAGGTCGAGGAGGAGAGCACCGTGGCGACGAGAGGAGCAGGAGGATGCGGGCGGGGAGGGGAAATGGCAGCATCGGGTGGGATGGGCGGAGGAGGCGGGGGAGGGGTGGCGGCGACCGCGGAGGGTGGGGGTCGGAGGCCTACGTATCTCGCAGTTATGGATCTGCGAGGAGGGGAGGGGGAGGCCCGGCGGCGAGCTATGGGAGGATGTGGTCTGAATCGGAGAGATGGGGGCGGGGGCGGCGGTGCGAATGGATCTGAATCGGGAGAGGAGAGAGAGGAGGGGAGAGTTAGGGTTTGGGCTGCGGTTGGGTGTGAGGGTGAGGGCTGAGGGTTTGGGTAGTTGGGCTACCGTTGGATCCAGAAGCATCCGACGGTGCTAGATGCATGATCCGCGTGATATGCTCATGGACCAATCAGACCGCACCAAACAATGTAATGGTGTTGTGACCATATAAATTGGTCGTAATCGATTAAAGATAAGTTTTTCATGAATATTCATTTTCCATTTTTCAGTGCTTAAAATTAGTTTTGACCTACCTGATACGTCCAAAATGCATCACTATTTTGTATCATAATTCATCCTTATTCATTGATATATTTCACGTTATGATGATGTTCTTATGTTGTTTTGGTCTATTTTACACAGTTTGCAACTTTCCGGTACCGGAACAACAGACGCAGGATTCAGCAGGAAAAAGTGGATGCTGAGTTACTGAAGAAGAACACCTCCAAATTACCTGAAAATTGACGGGAGGTATTTTTCAGACGAATAACGAAGACACGCAAAAGGGGAGTCAGAGGGGGGCCACAGGGTGCCCAGGCGGCCTGGGGGCGCGCCCCCCTGGTCGCGCCGGGGGGGGGGGGCGCCTGGAGCCCCTGGCCCACCTCTGGTCGCCCCCTTTTGCATATATGTTCTCCGTTCCCCGAAAACCCTAGAAACGGGACTTTTTACGGAGTTCCGCCGCCGCTTCGAGGCGGAAACCTACAGAGAAGGAAAAGCCATCTCCGGCGGGCAGATTCCGCCGGGGAGATCACCTCCCGGAAGGGAAGATCGTCGCCATCGTCATCACCATCATCACGGGCATCATCGAGATCATCATCAACATCATCCCCAATTCCAGCACCATCTCCATCTTCATCCAAATCTCATCTTACTACCGCAACTCGCGTTGTAACTTGTAGTACCTATCCTCTCTACTCTATCGGTGTTGATTACTACTTTGTGGTGAATGCTATTGAGTTTTGTTGGAGAAATATTATTATGTCCAGATTGTTTATCACATATTTATCCCCACTGATCATGATCTCTTTTATGTCTTGTGAGTAGTCACCTTAGTTCTTGAGGACATGGGGAAAGTCTTGTTGTTAGTAGTCATATGCTGTTGAAGTAATATGTGTTGTTTGATATTTAAGTTGTGTTGTCATTCTACTAGTGGTGTTGTGTGAGTCGAACACCCAACACTTCGCCTTATTAAGGACCTAGGAGAATACATTGTGTATAAAGAATGCTTATGGTGGGTTGCCGGAGTGACAGAAACCTGAACCCCAGTTCGCACGCTTTTGCATAAGGGAATAATGGATCCTCGATCGTATTGTTATGGTTAGGCTTTTGCCTTAAATTCTATCTTGTATTTGCGGATGCTTGCAAGATGTTTAATCATAAGAGTGCATTCATCTTAGTCTAGAGAGTGCACTAGCATAGATCCACCCACCAACACTTATCAACACATAACATAGTATCGATACGGAATATGGCGAAAGCACATGACTACCTCTCCCGTGTGTCCTCAAGAACGCTTTAGTCTTTATAAGTTCAGTTGCTAGGCCTCTCCTTTGCTAAGAAAGGATTGGGCCACTTGTTACTCTCAGTACCTTTTACATTACTTGTTTTACTTTCCTGTTGCTTATAACGAGAAAACCCCCTAAAAGTTATCTTTCAGTGCTTGCAGTAATTTCTTGCTCAGAATCGCTTATCAATACCTTCTGCTCCTCGTTGGGTTCGACACTCTTACTTATCGAAAACGCTGCAATAGATCCCTTACGGTTGAGGGTCATCAAGTACCGTTTTCTCGCGCCGTTGCCGGGGAGCGTAGCGCTATTGGTAAAGTGAAACTGGTAAGAAAGTCTTTTTATAATTCTGTTTTTTATTCTTGCTATTGCTGCTCTTTGTCCTTATGGACAACCCTATTATTGGAGCGTTGCTTGCGGGAAGACGCCCCACACCTGTGGTGGTTGATCCTCCCCCTACTGAAATTGTGCCTTATAAAATACTAGCTGGTATTATCAATTATGTTTTGGCTAATCGTTACGCAGGAGATAGACATCCCGGTGAACACTTGCTATACCTGTCACGACTATGTTCATTATTTAAGCTTGCAGGTGTATCGAGGGAGTTTGTCATGAAGAAACTGTTTGTCGTATCACTTATAGATAAAGCTTCAGATTGGTATGGGCTTCTCGATAACTCACATTTGCTGGACTGGCAGGAGCTTATGTCTCTCTTTTATACTAAGTGTTATCCTCTTCATGAAATTCATCGAGACAGGAATTATATCTATAACTTTAGGTCTCGTGACGGAGAAAGCATTGCTCAAGCTTGGGGGAGATTGAAGTCCCTAATGCTCAAATGCCCTATTCATAAGCTTCCCAAGGAAATTATACTTACAAATTTTATGCCAGGCTTTCTCGTCAGGATAAGGAGATGCTGGATGCCTCCTCTAGTGGGGTGTTTCAGAAGAAAAGTGTTGAAGAAAGGTGGGATCTCCTTGAAAGAATCCAGAGGAATACCGAAGATTGGGAAATTGATAAAGGTATTGAACCCGCTATAAATTATGAACATGATTATATTGAGAGCTATGTGGAAACTGATTACTTCAATACTTTTTGCTCTAAGATTGGTCTTGATTCCCATCTAGTGATTGATTTGTGTAAGAATTTTGCCTCTCACGTTGATTCTTTTAAAAAGAAGGGAGACCAGCACCATGCACCTTTTAAAGAACCACCTATTGATATTTTCGTTGCTGACCCTATTTTGCCTGCAGTTATATATGAACAGCCTCCTTTTCCCACGAGGATAAAGGAGCACTCTCTTGTGACAGGCATAATAAATAAAAGTGAGAGAAGAGTTGATGAGCCTGAGGACCAGATCAGGGTCGATCCTCAAGTTGCATCGATTAAAGACCTTGCTACTAATGATGTTTTGGATTCCAATATAAATTTTTGTGCTGTTTCCACTAACCTTGTCACAGCCAAGAATAGAGGCCCAATTTCAGGTACTCCAGTGGTATCTGTTAAAATAGGAGATCACAATTATTATGGGCTATGCGATTTGGGATCGAGTGCAAGTGCTATTCCTTATTCACTTTATGAAGAAATCATCGGTGAGATTTCCCCTTGTGAACTTGAAGAAGTTGATGTTACTATTCATCTTGCAAATAGAACAACTATCTCCCCTATCGGAATTGTGAGGGACGTTGAAGTCCTATGTGGAAAGGTAAATTACCCTACCGACTTTCTAGTACTTGGTTCAGAGAGGGACAATTTTTGTCCCATTATTTTTGGTAGACCTTTTCTTAGAACTTGTGGAGCTATAATAGATTGCAAGAAAGGTAAAGTTTCTGTTGAATTCGATGGTGAGCCATATGAATTTAATTTTTCTAAGTTCTCTAAGCAGCCTCGTGGTACTGATTTACCTAGTGATGATAAAATTATTGAAAGTATTGCTTCTATTGCTATTCCCCCTAATGATCCTTTGCAGCAGTACATGGAGGACCACGAGAATGATTTGCATATGCAGGAAAGGAATGAACTAGATGAAATATTCTTGAGGCAGCCTGCTATCCTGAAGCACAACCTTCCGGTTGAACCTTTGGGAATTTTATCAAAACCGAAAGAAGACCCGGTGTTCGATCTTAAACCTCTTCCCGATACGCTCAAGTATGCTTATTTAGATGAAAAGAAAGTATATCCTGTTATTATCAATTCTAACCTTTCAGGATATGAAGAAGAGCGATTATTGGAAGTACTTCGTAAACACCGAGGCGCAATTGGCTACACCCTTGATGACCTTAAGGGGATTAGTCCATCTATCTGTCAACATACTATCAACCTTGAGCCTGATGCTAAACCAGTTGTTGATCATCAACGACGGTTGAACCCGAAGATGATGGATGTCGTGAGAACTGAGATTCTCAAGCTTCTAGCCACAGGTATTATCTACCCTATAGCTGATAGTAAGTGGGTAAGTCTGGTACATTGTGTTCCTAAGAAAGGAGGTACAACTGTGGTTCCTAATGATAAAAATGAACTAATACCTCAGAGAATTATTATTGGATATAGAATGTGTATTGATTACAGGAAGTTGAACAAGGCAACCAGGAAGGATCACTACCCGTTGCCGTTCATCGACCAAATGCTTGAAAGGTTATCCAAAAATACCCACTTTTGTTATCTCGATGGTTATTCCGGCTTCTCTCAAATTCATGTTAACACTGCTGATCAAGAGAAGACCACTTTTACTTGTCCTTTTGGTACTTATGCTTACAGACGTATGCCTTTTGGTTTATGTAATGCCCCTGCTACTTTTCAAAGGTGTATGTCCGCTATCTTTCATGGTTTCTGCGGGGATATTATGGAAGTCTTCATGGACGATTTCTCTGTCTATGGAACTTCATTTGACCATTGTCTTCACAACCTTAATAAAGTTTTGCAGAGATGCGAAGAGACAAATTTGGTACTCAACTGGGAGAAGTGCCACTTTATGGTTAATGAAGGAATTGTTCTTGGTCACAAGATTTCTGAAAGGGGAATTGAAGTGGACAAAGCCAAGATCGAAGCTATTGAGAGGATGCCCTATCCAAGGGACATCAAAGGTATTCGCAGTTTTCTCGGTCATGCAGGTTTTTATAGAAGATTTATTAAAGACTTTTCTAAAACCTCAAGACCCCTCACTAATCTTCTCCAGAAGGATGTTCCTTTTGCATTTGATGAAAATTGTAAGGAAGCTTTTGAAGTCCTTAAGAAAGCTTTAATAACTGCTCCTATAGTACAACCACCTGACTGGAATTTACCTTTTGAGATTATGTGTGATGCAAGTGATTTTGTTGTTGGAGCTGTTTTAGGACAAAGAGTTGATAAGAAATTGAATGTTATACATTATGCTAGTAAGACCCTTGATAGTGCTCAAAGAAATTATGCTACTACTGAGAAGGAATTCTTAGCTGTAGTTTTTGCTTGTGATAAGTTTAGGCAGTATATTGTTGATTCCAAAGTTATTATTCATACTGATCATGCTGCCATTAAGTATCTTATGACAAAGAAGGATGCCAAGCCAAGGCTTATCAGATGGGTACTCCTTCTTCAAGAGTTTGATTTGCAGATTGTTGATAGGAAGGGGGAAGACAACCCGGTGGCGGACAATCTTTCAAGGATGGAAGATATACCGCACGACCCCATCCCAGTTAACGATAGTTTTCCAGACGAACAACTTGCCGTTGTGAAAGTACAATCTCTTTCCGATCCTTGGTATGCAGATTATGCTAATTTTATTGTTGCAAAGTATTTGCCTCCAGGTTTAACATTTCAGCAAAGGAAGAAGTTCTATCATGATTTGAGGCACTACTTTTGGGATGACCCACATCTTTTCAAAGAAGGTCCCGACGGGATAGTGAGAAGATGCATTCCGAAACATGAGCAGAAGGACATTCTCAGACGGTGTCATGATAGTCCCTATGGAGGACATCATGCCGGTGAGAGGACTGCACATAAGGTTCTTCAATCAGGTTTTTATTGGCCTACTCTCTTTAAAGATGCTAGAAATTATGTTTTAGCCTGTGATAAATGTCAGAGAGTTGGTAACATTAGTAGAAGGAATGAGATGCCTATGAATTACTCACTAGTGATTGAACCTTTCGATTGTTGGGGTTTTGATTTTATGGGTCCTTTTCCTTCTTCGCACAAGTACACTCACATTTTAGTAGCTGTTGATTATGTGACCAAGTGGGTTGAAGCAATCCCCACTGAAAGTGCTGATCACAAAACATCTTTGAGAATGCTTAAAGATGTAATTTTTCCTAGGTTTGGTGTACCAAGGTATCTCATGACCGATGGAGGATCACACTTCACGCACGGAGCTTTTAGAAAAGCTTTGGCTAAATACGATGTTAATCATAGAATTGCTACACCGTATCACCCTCAAACTAGTGGGCAGGTTGAGCTCACCAATAGAGAGATTAAGTTGATCTTGCAGAAAACAGTAAACAGAAATAGGAAGGATTGGTCAAATAAATTAGGAGATGCTTTGTGGGCATATAGAACTGCTTACAAAAACCCCATGGGCATGCCCCCCTATAAGATGGTGTATGGCAAGGCTTGCCATTTGCCATTAGAGCTAGAGCACAAAGCTTTCTGGGCTGTTAGAGAGCTTAACGCTGACCCAAAACTAGCTGGTGAGAAGCGTCTCATGAACTTGACTTCTCTAGATGAATGGAGAAGTGAAGCTTACGAGAGCGCTAAAATGTTCAAGGAAAAGGTAAAAAGGTGGCATGATAGGAAGATTCTGAAACGTGAATTTAATGTTGGTGATAAAGTTTTGTTGTTTAGATCCCGTTTCAGGTTTTCTCCAGGTAAACTACTTTCCAGGTGGGAAGGACCATTTCATATTGAAGAAGTTTATCGGTCTGGTGCAATTAAGATTAATAATTTTGAAGGCACCAAACCTCAAGTTGTGAATGGGCAAAGACTTAAACATTACATAGCAGGAGACCCTGCCGATGTTGATGTGAATATAATATACACAACAACCCATGAAGAACATGTTGCAGCCCTGTTTCAGACACCAACAGAAGCAGAATAAAGAAAAGGTATGTAGTACGGTAAGAAAACACCGCAAACCATCATAAAAGTTCCGTATTACGAGTTTTTGTAAAATTAGTAAAATTCCGAGTCGAAGTGCAGCCGGAGACGACCTCCAGGGAGTCCAGGCGCCCTCCTGGCGCCCCCCCCCCCCTGGGCCGCGCCGGTAGGCCGCCTGGACACCCTGGAGCCCGTCTCCGACCCCGCTTTGGTCCGTTACCTTCCTTTCTATGCATAAATTTTTCCTATATATTTGCCCGGATTGTTCCGGCAATGTATCTTGCGATTTCGCGTGTTTTCTCTTCGATGTGTTTCTGCCAGGAAATCTTTCAGCTAAATTTAGGTGCCATGGCTTCCCCAAGTTCCCCCAAGGACACGTTCGTCGTCAACGTCATCAACCCTTACCTCGCTGAGGTGAAGAAGCACCCTCAGGTTGTTCAGATGAAGGAAGGCGTCCTTCATCAAGAAGATCTGAAGGGACCTATCAAGGAGGGGAGCATCCAGGCCAGGCTGGAAGAAGTGGAGCAGGAAGTCTTCGAGTACAAGAAGATGACCGAGCGTGGTGTCGAAGCTAACTTTGACATCACCAACGAGCTGAAGAACTACTTCCTGAAGGAGATGAAGGAGATGTGGGAAAGAATCGCCGCGTCTGAAGACAGAATTATAGAACTCCAAGGGCAAATTAATGATCTACATAACCAGAACTGTGAGTATGAACTAAGGTTTCTGCGCATGGGTTTGGGTGCTGAATGCAGGATTCAGGAGACAAGCTTCTCATATGAAACTGGAGAACCCCTTCTATGGAAGCGTTTCGCCAAGGACTACTTGATTAACGCCAACAAGGATGATGAGTGAAGTCTCCTGGGGTAATGGCATTCCCTTGGCTTGTTCCAAGCTCGGGGGAGTGCCCGGTATCTTTATCTTTATCTTTTGTCTTTTAGAGTCAAGTAGAGTCGTATCATGTCTAGGGAGGTTGTTATATGAGATAGGTGTGTGCATTGAGGTCTATCGCTCCTTCGGTGAAGAATTGTATCTGTGAGTGTGGAGTCGTCTATAATGGAATATTAATGAGAAGTTTATCGGTTCTTTTTGCTGCGCTTGGTATTCTCTTCACGCAATCGACCTTATATGATGATTCTTACGGGGAGTATTGACCTTATGTCAGGTATGGCTATGAAACTTTATTTAATCTTGGCAAACATAGCTTTGGTCATAACAACAAGCATGATTTTCTTAAAGTATCAACATAGGCAAAACCTTTATGTTATTATGCTTGAAGTGTTATGTTGACAAGGAAGACAACTTGATGTGTTATGCTTATTTCAATGTTCATGCTTTATATTGCTTTGCATCTTAGTCATCATCAATTGTCTGCTCTCTCAAAACCTTTGCTAGCCTAACTCTGCACTAAGCGGTATTCTGCTTGTGCATCCATACCCTTAAAACCAATACCTTACATATGAGTCCACCATACCTTCCTATTCGTGGTACTACACTACCACCTCCTAAAAGTATATAATTTATGTGTTATCCTTAAATGTTCAAAATCTTTTATTTTGTGCCTCTGCTTTAGCTCATGAGGAAGTAGTAGCTAATTCATGATCTTTTTGAGTTGGACAAGCTTCACCCCGGGATTGCATGTATAATGTGCAAACCCATAATATGAGAAGGAACTGGCATTGAGTACGCCTGGCTTAAAAATAATATAACAAACAAACCCTCCTTCACGCTTTGTTCATGAGAAATCAGAAAATTTTGGCAGTGATTAACAAAGGAGAATAAGAGGATGTGATCGTCCTCGTGCGGGAGCCGTTCCTCGAAACTTGTCCAGCCCAAGAAGTAATTGGGGTTACCTATTAGCATTCGTTGACAAATCATGCACTTCTCAAAATTTGTTTTCATTCTGTTTGATTTAAGGATAGCACATGAGTTTTCCCTACTACCCTAGAGCAGGGCTTATCTTTTAATTTTAAGCTGAGTCAGTTATTCCTACTTCCCTCTATTTCTCAAAGAGAGCAGACGTTTGATGTTGATAAGGATTCATTCATATAAAGCTGCATTAAGATTTGTCATATCATATCCCTGTTGACATTATCATTTGATAAGTAAGTTGTTTGTCATGCCCAGCTAAGGCAAATATCTTCCTTCGTGTTAACACTTTCACTTCTTGCGTATTAACATATTATTTCAAAAAGCTTCAATTAATCCCATCAAAATATAAGAGCAAAAGTTAAATTATTTGTTGTTCTTTGACCAAAGGACATGTTTGCCATGCTATTATGAGTTTCCTTAGTCCTATTTTCGAATATAAGTGTTAACACTCTTTCATAAGAGCCTTATGAGTTGAAGATTGCTGCTGAGGATATTTGAGTTGGTAAAGAGACTATGATGCTTCTTGTCCGTATTCTATTTATCGACACTTCACTCTCTAAACTTGTGGACAGGTTTACCGAGTTCATATTCGCTTGGGGACAAGCGAGGTCTAAGCTTGGGGGTGTTGATACGTCCAAAATGCATCACTATTTAGTATCATAATTCATCCTTATTCATTGATATATTTCACGTTATGATGATGTTCTTATGTTGTTTTGGTCTATTTTACACAGTTTGCAACTTTCCGGTACCGGAACAGCAGACGCAGGATTCAGCAGGAAAAAGTGGATGCTGAGTTACTAAAGAAGAACACCTCCAAATTACCTGAAAATTGACGGGAGGTATTTTTCAGACGAATAACGAAGACACGCAAAAGGGGAGTCAGAGGGGGGCCACAGGGTGCCCAGGCGGCCTGGGGGCGCCCCCCCCCCCCCCTGGCCGCGCCGGGGGGCGCCTGGAGCCCCTGGCCCACCTCTGGTCGCCCCCTTTTGCATATATGTTCTCCGTTCCCTGAAAACCCTAGACACGGGACTTTTTACAGAGTTCCGCCGCCGCTTCGAGGCGGAAACCTACAGAGAAGGAAAAGCCATCTCCGACGGGCAGATTCCGCCGGGGAGATCACCTCCCGGAAGGGGAGATCGTCGCCATCGTCATCACCATCATCACGGGCATCATCGAGATCATCATCAACATCATCCCCAACACCAGCACCATCTCCATCTTCATCCAAATCTCATCTTACTACCGCAACTCGTGTTGTAACTTGTACTACCTATCCTCTCTACTTTATCGGTGTTGATTACTACTTTGTGGTGAATGCTATTGAGTTTTGTTGGAGAAATATTATTATGTCCAGATTGTTTATCACATATTTATCCCCACTGATCATGATCTCTTTTATGTCTTGTGAGTAGTCACCTTAGTTCTTGAGGACATGGGGAAAGTCTTGTTGTTAGTAGTCATATGCTGTTGAAGTAATATGTGTTGTTTGATATTTAAGTTGTGTTGTCATTCTACTAGTGGTGTTGTGTGAGTCGAACACCCAACACTTCGCCTTATTAAGGACCTAGGAGAATACATTGTGTATAAAGAATGCTTATGGTGGGTTGCCGGAGTGACAGAAACCTGAACCCCAGTTCGCACGCTTTTGCATAAGGGAATAATGGATCCTCGATCGTATTGCTATGGTTAGGCTTTTGCCTTAAATTCTATCTTGTATTTGCGGATGCTTGCAAGATGTTTAATCATAAGAGTGCATTCATCTTAGTCTAGAGAGTGCACTAGCATAGATCCACCCACCAACACTTATCAACACATAACATAGTATCGATACGGAATATGGCGAAAGCACATGACTACCTCTCCCGTGTGTCCTCAAGAACGCTTTAGTCTTTATAAGTTCAGTTGCTAGGCCTCTCCTTTGCTAAGAAAGGATTGGGCCACTTGTTACTCTCAGTACCTTTTACATTACTTGTTTTACTTTCCTGTTGCTTATAACGAGAAAACCCCCTAAAAGTTATCTTTCAGTGCTTGCAGTAATTTCTTGCTCAGAATCGCTTATCAATACCTTCTGCCCCTCGTTGGGTTCGACACTCTTACTTATCGAAAACGCTGCAATAGATCCCTTACGGTTTGTAACACCCCTATGTATTAACTACTGTGATCAACTGCTAATGATGCCTTGTCATGTTCATTTGCAATGCTAACCACAGTGGTTAAATCAAGCACTTCAAAACTCCCCCTGAAAATTCAAATTCAAACTTCAAGTGCAAAATGAAGTTGCTCCTAAAATTATGGAAAAATGTTCATATTACTGGCAATATTCCAAAACAATTGTTGTTAATGAAAACAACATCACTGTCAACTTGCTTTGGGCTAGTGCATTTAAAACCATGCCAAAACAGCATTTTTAATGCCTAAAACATTTTTGAAAATTCCAAAAATGTTCAATTAAGGTCCAAACCATTTTCTAAAATTGCAGAATTATCCATAGTAATTATGTGGCCAAGTTCCACATTTTTGCTACATGACTTTTGCTACTGAGGTTATTGATAAAACCTATCTGCTAAAATTTAAAAAACAGAAAAGCAATAAAGAAAAGGGCCTCAGGCATACTGTGCACTTAGGCCCGAGACCACTTACCTGTTCTGGGCCGCGACGGCCCAGCCCATCGCCACCTGCTCCTTCCCCGTGTCGTCCCCGGCGTGGTCAGAGCGCGCCCGCGCCGCCGCCGCTCGCCACCCCGACGGGAGCAGGTGGTGGAGGGGATAAGGACGGCCCCGTCCCTCTCCCCTGGCCCTCCTCCTTCATTCCCCCCTCTCGCCCGCCTCGTTCCCCTCCTCCTTCCACCGGATCTCCCGACGCCAGAGCGCCACCGCCGCCGTGCTCCGCCGTTAGCCGCGGCCACCGTGCGCCTCGTGCCGCACGGCGCTGTCCAGGAGCACCGCGGAGCTCGACTTCTTCGACCTCAAGGACGGGTCCAACCCAAGGAGCGCTGCACCGAGCTCTGCGAGCTCATCTTCCTCCTCGGGTCGTCGGAGCTCCTCAGCTCCGTTCGTCGTCTCCCCTGCGCTACAAAGCTTCCACGGGCCACCTTGAGCCGCTGTGGTGAGCTCCACACCATCTCCCCTCTCTTTTCGCTCTATTCCGCGCCTAGAGTGCTAGGATCCGCCATGGCCGAGCTCGGCTCCGCCGCGGAGCTCGTCGCCGTCGCCCACGGCGATGACATGCTCCCCTGAGCGCATAGGCGAGCTCCTGCCGCCCCGTAGACCCCGCCTAGCCGGTAGAAACGCTCGAAAACGAGCCGTAGCCGAGCGCCCGAGCAAGCCCGAACTCCGGCGACCATCGCGGGGCTCGCCGCCGTCTTTTTAGGTCGTTTCCGGCCAAACCAGTGCCACCACTCGACGCGCGAGTTCACTAGCTTTCGAACGCGGGTCGTGGCGCGCGAAACGGCGGCCTGTGGCCGTTTTCCGACGCCCTCCGGCGAGTACGCCGTCGCGGGAGCTCGTCGGAGCCCATTCCGGCGGCCCCGCTGACCTGGCAAGCGTGGGGCCCGCCCCTGTGAGGCTGCCAGTGGGCCCCGCTGCGAAGTTTGACCTCGTTGACCACGGTCAACGAGTATTACTGTTGCCTCTGCGTATGACATGTGGGTCCCACCTCTGTTAATTAGTTTAATAAACGTTTTTATAATTAAAACTGATTAATTAGATAATTAGGTCACTGACAGGTGGGGTCCAGTAGATACATAGGTTTAGTTAGATTAAAAATAACTCTGTTTTAGTAATAGAGGCTGACATGTGGGTCCCACTGGACCCACATGTCAGGTTTGACTGGTCAGCCGACCTGTTGACTTGCTGATGTCAGCATGGCATCATGCTGATGTCATATTTCCCTTTTCTGTTAATTAAATAATCCAGAAAATCATTTAAACTTTGAAAAATCATATCTTTTAAACCGTAACTCCGATGAAAATAATTTATATATGAAAATTGATCAGAATTTCGATACGAATCTAGATACGCCCTCCGTAATCCCATCAGAAGCCCCTAGCTAGATGAACATGCAACTTTTGACCTGTTTTCGATAAATGAATAGTGCTCAAATTTAATAAAATAAATTCAAACAATTTCCTAAAAATAACTAATATAACCTAGACTTGTTTTTAGGCAACCCTGCACTGCACTTAGCTTAGCACGCTGTGTGTTGCTTATGCCTGTGTATTTATTTGTTTCTTCCCCCTCTTCTCTCTCGGTAGAGTCCGGCACTGACGCAGATCCCGAGACCGACGCTGTCCCGGTGATTGGTTCCCCCTCCGACGATCTTGCTTTTGCCACCGAGCAACCAGGCAAGCAACCCCCCCTTGAGCATTTCCGATATCGCCTATTTCTATTCTCTCTTATGCTTGCATTAGAATTGCTGCTACTGCTACTGCTCCTATTACTGTTGCATAGCCTGTCTTTGATAAATTGTTGATACCTGCTTTATTCATGAACTGCTTAGTATAGGTTGGGTAGCACTGCTATAGACCCCGCACTCTCGTAGTTGCCTCGCATAGTACCCTTGCCTCGATCAACCGATCGAGCCCCCTTCCCCTGACCTTCTTCACAGCACCGCACACCTCTCCTAATATGCTCGACTCCGCAGAGTTAACATCGGGTGACGAGGGTGATACCGCCGAACTCACTTTCGATGTTGTCCCTGTAGTATAGCTAGCCCGGATGGGTTACCGAGGGTGATTCCTCTTCCCACTTCCGACTTAGCTTTTGTCGTGCATCCGCTATGGTGATTACCGCCGAGGGTGATTCCTCCGGTATCACCTTAACGGGATTTGTCGTTTAGGGATCCAACGAGGGTGATTCCTCGGATTCCTCATCGGCATTGAAACCACACGGATGCCCTGTTTCACCACACCGTGTTTAAAGACGTATCGATCCCCGAGGCCGGACGTCGCCAGGAACAAAGGCGTGCGGCCAGAGGTATCGTGCGTTTGAAGACACTTTGAAGTTTACCGTGTTTAAAGACGTATCGATCCCCGAGGCCGGACGTCGCCAGGAACAAAGGCGTGCGGCCGGAGGTATCGTGCGTCTGATGACACATTGAAGTTACTACTACACATGTTGGATGGAGGCGGGTTGACCCAGAGGGGTACCCGCGAGTGCCTTTGAGGCGTGAGCTGTGGAGTCGGGTGACCAGAGAGGGTACCCGCGAGATAACTACGAAGCGTGGCCGGTCCGTAAGGTCCTTGTCACAAGTCTTCGAGACGGGACGTCGTGGTCACCGGTGTGGTGGCAACGCTCGTTATCGCGCGCTCCCAAAACACTAAGCGATTTGGATATTTGATCCGAGAGGCCTCCGGGCCGATAGCACTAACCACCACGTGGGTGTGAGTGGGTGCTCTGCGTCGTATACATCAGCCGGAGTCGTCACGACGTCAGCGATTGAGCGGCCCGTTCGGATTGGACTTAGGATGCAACTGCGCTTGTATAAGGGGTTGCTAGGTCTGCTACCGAACGGCCTCGCAACGTGCGGAGCGTCCGGGGTGATGGCTCAGACCCCTGGGGGCATAGGTTTAGTCCGGCGTGCTCGATCCTCTCTGGCGGTATCCGGTCGGGTTGCGGCGTATGGTTTAGCCGAGGGCGGGCACGACCTGATGGTGTGTCCGGCCGGAGTTAAGCGAGCGTGGTGGGTAACTTGGTGCACCCCTGCAGGGAAGAAACAATCTATCGATAGCCTGTCCTACGGTAACGGACACTCGGAGTTGTATCCACTTCGGTACAACTAGAACTGGTGACTTGAGATATGTGATATGGAGTTGATCTTGCTGCAAACACTATACTTTATTATGATGAAACTATTCTATTCCCTTCTCATTGCTGCAAGACGCTGAAGATGCTAGTCTTCGTCAGGACTAGGCTTTTCCCCCTCTCTACTCTGGCTTTCTGCAGTCTAGTCCACCCACATAAAGCCTCCTTTGAAAATATTGCATTGCTAGTATAGATCTGATGTAAGTCTTGCTGAGTACTTTGGATGAGTACTCACGGTTGCTTGCTTCCTCTTTTTGTCCTACCCACTTGTTAAACCAGACGACGGAGCCATGGTGCCCGCAGCCCCCGTCGACGACTACTACTACCAGCCCGAGGCTGGCTACTACTACTACCCGGCCGGCGAGTACTTCTGCGAGGAGCCGGCGGACGACGACCAGGAGTAGGATCGGAGGTCCCAGGCAGGAGGCCTGCGCCTTTTCGATCGTAGCTTTTATTTTGCCCCGCCTTTGTAAAAGGCCTATCTTCTGCTGTGTTGTATCTGTACCCAGATACCTAACGCTTCCGCTGACTATGTGTATGACATCATGTTATGTATTCGAGCCCTCGAGGCCCTGGCTTGTAATATATGACTTGCATGTATTTATTTATGTTTTAGAGTTGTGCTGTGATTTCCTTCACGTGAGTCCTTAGGCTTGATCGTGTGCATTTGCGTGTATGATTAGTGCACGATTAAGCCGGGGTCGTCACAGGTTGGTATCAGAGCCGACTGCCTGTAGGAACCCCCTTTCCAACTCCTTGGCCGAAGTCGAGTCTAGAGGTCCAAAAATGTTTTACTAACTTGGCTGTGTGGCTTATGGCCCCACGTCGCCACTTGGGTGGTGCAGCTTCTTTTATTCCTCGTCTATACTCTGGGACTCTTATCTCTCGTCTATTCGGGTTAAGTTTTACTAACTTCATTAGGTTCTCGTTCCCACATCTACCCGGAGAGCTGGATGTCAGTGCGAATTCTTATCATTGACCTGATTAATTTAATAATCATTCCTTTCCATTTGTTTGTTTAACCTTTCCTATCAAGTTCCGATGATAATTAACTTGACAAGTCTGATTCTTCTTCTTTCAGATGAATCCTTTGTTTCCACCTCGCCCGGAGACTCAGCTTGTGCTTCGCACCTGGGCTCGAGATGCCCCTGGGTTTCCGGCCATTCTAGTCGCTCTCCTGACCAGACTGGGCTACCGCTGGTACCCCGAAGTACTCCCTGTAATCCGAGGATCTTTTGAGTCTACTGCCGTGCAGCTTCTTTCGCACTGCGGATAATTCCTCACAACACCGATGATCCATTCATCCCCAGTTGTTCTTGTGTTCCATGAAATACTTCGTATTGCTATCTGATCTCCCAAAAATCCTCTACAGACTCTTGCTCTTGAAATTTTTGTCTGTCTGCATCATGGTACATTCCATATAACCTTCGTTGACATCCTTGTCGCTATCATTATGCGTCCCTTGATTCAATATATTGCGAATATTCGTAATCCTCAGTTGATTCCTACTAATCCATCCTTCCGGCTCAGACGTCCTTCAGGATGATATGAGCTGGTTCTCGGTAAATCAATCCATGATTGATTGGTCATCAAATTCTATTCAGCCTATCCTTCTTTTGATCAGAGCCTTTGCTTCTGGTCCTTCGTCTTGGAATTATAATTCCCCTGTACCCAAACGTCGAATTATTCCGGTGTTTTCTAAACTCGACTTGAGGTTGGGTTATCACCAGATCAGTGTTCGCGAAGAGGATATTCCAAAGACTGCTTTCGTAACTCGCTATGGCTCTTATGAGTACACTGTCATGTCTTTTGGACTGACTAATGCTCCAGCTACCTTCTCCCGCCTGATGAATTATATATTCATGGATTACCTCGACAAGTTTGTCGTGGTATACCTAGATGATATTCTGGTATTCTCAAAGAACAAGGAAGAACACGCTGAACATCTTCGCCTTGTTCTGGAGAAGCTGCGAGAACATCAGCTTTATGCTAAGTTTTCCAAGTGCGAGTTCTGGCTTTCTGAAGTGACCTACCTTGGACATGTGATTTCCAAGGATGGCATTGCCGTTAATCCGGAGCGGGTTCAGGCTATTCTTGACTGGACTCCTCCGAAGAATGTCAAGCAAGTGAGAAGTTTTCTCGGCCTCGCAAGCTATTGTCGACGCTTCGTCGAGAACTTTTCCAAGATTGCCAAGCCCCTGACTAATCTGCTTCACAAAGGCGTTAAGTTTGAGTGGACAGATAAATGCCAGGAAAGCTTTCAAGCTCTTAAGGACAAGCTCGTTTCTGCACCAGTGCTTGCTCCTCCAGATTCTCGCAAGGACTTCGTGATATATTGTGACGCCTCTCGTCAAGGATTAGGCTGTGTCCTAATGCAAGAACGAAGAGTAGTTGCTTATGCATCGCGTCAACTACGTCCGCATGAAGAAAATTACCCAGTGCATGATCTTGAACTTGCTGCAGTGATCTTTGCATTGAAGTTATGGCGACATTACCTTCTCGGTAACCGGTGTGAGATTTATACTGATCATCAAAGTTTGAAGTATTTATTCACTCAGCCGGATCTTAACCTCCGCCAACAACGATGGTTGGAAACTATTTCTGAATATGACTGTGGTATTTCTTATACCCCTGGCAAGGCTAATGTGATGGCCGATGCCTTGAGTCGCAAGTCATACAGCACCAACCTCAAGGTCAAGCGAGCTCAACCTCGTCTTTATGAGGAGTTACGCAAGCTGAATCTGCATATCGTTCCATATGGTTCGCTCAATGACCTTGTGATACAGCCGGATCTTGAGAAAGCTGTCAAGGTAGCGCAATCCAAAGATGCTTTCGTTGATGTTATAAAACAGGAACTGCATCTTCCGAAATACAGGGATTTCTCAGTATCCGAAGATGGAACCTTGTATTTCCGAGGCCGCATTGTGGTAACTCGTTTCGACCTAATGACTGACAAGGTTATGAAGGAGGCACATGATACACCGCTGTCTATTCATCCTGGAAGTACTAAGATGTATCGTGATCTCCGCCAAAGGTACTGGTGGCCTAATATGAAGCGGGATATTGCTCGACATGTTGCTGAATGCGATGTCTGTCGTCGCGTGAAGGCAGAACATCGGAAGCCTGCTGGACTTCTGCAACCTCTCCCTATTCCGCTGTGGAAATGGGATAAGGTGCAGATGGATTTCATTACAGGATTTCCTAAGTCTCAGAAGGGTAACGATGCCATTCTTGTCGTCATCGACCAACTCTCAAAGGTTGCACACTTCTTGCCAGTCAAGGAGACTATCACTGCTAGCCAGTTAGCAGAACTGTATATCTCCCGAATTGTATCCCTCCACGGAATTCCGAAGGAGATCAGTTCGGACCGTGGCTCCCTGTTCACCTCCAAGTTCTGGGAAAGTTTTCTAGAAGCTATGGGAACTCATATCCACTGGAGTTCAGCTTATCACCCCCAGTCCCAAGGTCAAGTTGAACGAGTCAATCAAGTGCTTGAAGATATGCTGCGAGCTTCTGTTATATCATTCGGTAAGAAATGGGAAGAATCTCTTCCATATGCCGAGTTCTCGTATAACAACAGCTATCAAGCAAGCTTAAAGATGGCTCCATTTGAAGTTCTGTACGGACGTAAGTGTCGAACCCCTCTGAATTGGTCAGAAACTGGGGAACGACAAGTTATTGGTCCGGACATTATTCAACACGCCGAAGAGCAAGTCCGTATCGTGCGTGAAAATCTCAAGGCGGCTCAAGACCGTCAGAAGAGCAACTATGATCGCAAGCGATGGGGTCTGACTTATCATCCAGGTGATCAAGTTTATCTTCGTGTCACCCCTATGAAGGGCACGCACCGTTTCGGTATCAAGGGCAAGTTAGCTCCACGCTACATTGGTCCCTTCCCCGTGGTTGCTAGACGTGGATTCGTGGCTTACAAATTGCAATTGCCTCCGCAATTCTCGCATATTCACGATGTATTCCATGTGTCGCAACTTCGTCGATCCTTCAAGGAATCCCCGCATCGTGCTGTGGATCACGAGATGCTCGAGCTTCAAGATGACCTATCTTATAAGGAGCATCCGATCCGCATCCTCGATCAAACTGAACGTCGAACCCGCCAGAAGACAACCAAGTTCCTGAAAGTGCAGTGGTCAAATCACACTGAAGACGAAGCCACTTGGGAACGCGAGGAGAACCTTCGGGCGGAATACCCCCGACCTCTTTGCTTCTACCTCCTAAATTCTCGGGACGAGAATTTCTTTTAGAGGAGGAGAATTTGTAACACCCCTATGTATTAACTACTGTGATCAACTGCTAATGATGCCTTGTCATGTTCATTTGCAATGCTAACCACAGTGGTTAAATCAAGCACTTCAAAACTCCCCCTGAAAATTCAAATTCAAACTTCAAGTGCAAAATGAAGTTGCTCCTAAAATTATGGAAAAATGTTCATATTACTGGCAATATTCCAAAACAATTGTTGTTAATGAAAACAACATCACTGTCAACTTGCTTTGGGCTAGTGCATTTAAAACCATGCCAAAACAGCATTTTTAATGCCTAAAACATTTTTGAAAATTCCAAAAATGTTCAATTAAGGTCCAAACCATTTTCTAAAATTGCAGAATTATCCATAGTAATTATGTGGCCAAGTTCCACATTTTTGCTACATGACTTTTGCTACTGAGGTTATTGATAAAACCTATCTGCTAAAATTTAAAAAACAGAAAAGCAATAAAGAAAAGGGCCTCAGGCATACTGTGCACTTAGGCCCGAGACCACTTACCTGTTCTGGGCCGCGACGGCCCAGCCCATCGCCACCTGCTCCTTCCCCGTGTCGTCCCCGGCGTGGTCAGAGCGCGCCCGCGCCGCCGCCGCTCGCCACGCCGACGGGAGCAGGTGGTGGAGGGGATAAGGACGGCCCCGTCCCTCTCCCCTGGCCCTCCTCCTTCATTCCCCCCTCTCGCCCGCCTCGTTCCCCTCCTCCTTCCACCGGATCTCCCGACGCCAGAGCGCCACCGCCGCCGTGCTCCGCCGTTAGCCGCGGCCACCGTGCGCCTCGTGCCGCACGGCGCTGTCCAGGAGCACCGCGGAGCTCGACTTCTTCGACCTCAAGGACGGGTCCAACCCAAGGAGCGCTGCACCGAGCTCTGCGAGCTCATCTTCCTCCTCGGGTCGTCGGAGCTCCTCAGCTCCGTTCGTCGTCTCCCCTGCGCTACAAAGCTTCCACGGGCCACCTTGAGCCGCTGTGGTGAGCTCCACACCATCTCCCCTCTCTTTTCGCTCTATTCCGCGCCTAGAGTGCTAGGATCCGCCATGGCCGAGCTCGGCTCCGCCGCGGAGCTCGTCGCCGTCGCCCACGGCGATGACATGCTCCCCTGAGCGCATAGGCGAGCTCCTGCCGCCCCGTAGACCCCGCCTAGCCGGTAGAAACGCTCGAAAACGAGCCGTAGCCGAGCGCCCGAGCAAGCCCGAACTCCGGCGACCATCGCGGGGCTCGCCGCCGTCTTTTTAGGTCGTTTCCGGCCAAACCAGTGCCACCACTCGACGCGCGAGTTCACTAGCTTTCGAACGCGGGTCGTGGCGCGCGAAACGGCGGCCTGTGGCCGTTTTCCGACGCCCTCCGGCGAGTACGCCGTCGCGGGAGCTCGTCGGAGCCCATTCCGGCGGCCCCGCTGACCTGGCAAGCGTGGGGCCCGCCCCTGTGAGGCTGCCAGTGGGCCCCGCTGCAAAGTTTGACCTCGTTGACCACGGTCAACGAGTATTACTGTTGCCTCTGCGTATGACATGTGGGTCCCACCTCTGTTAATTAGTTTAATAAACGTTTTTATAATTAAAACTGATTAATTAGATAATTAGGTCACTGACAGGTGGGGTCCAGTAGATACATAGGTTTAGTTAGATTAAAAATAACTCTGTTTTAGTAATAGAGGCTGACATGTGGGTCCCACTGGACCCACATGTCAGGTTTGACTGGTCAGCCGACCTGTTGACTTGCTGATGTCAGCATGGCATCATGCTGATGTCATATTTCCCTTTTCTGTTAATTAAATAATCCAAAAAATCATTTAAACTTTGAAAAATCATATCTTTTAAACCGTAACTCCGATGAAAATAATTTATATATGAAAATTGATCAGAATTTCGATACGAATCTAGATACGCCCTCCGTAATCCCATCAGAAGCCCCTAGCTAGATGAACATGCAACTTTTGACCTGTTTTCGATAAATGAATAGTGCTCAAATTTAATAAAATAAATTCAAACAATTTCCTAAAAATAACTAATATAACCTAGACTTGTTTTTAGGCAACCCTGCACTGCACTTAGCTTAGCACGCTGTGTGTTGCTTATGCCTGTGTATTTATTTGTTTCTTCCCCCTCTTCTCTCTCGGTAGAGTCCGGCACTGACGCAGATCCCGAGACCGACGCTGTCCCGGTGATTGGTTCCCCCTCCGACGATCTTGCTTTTGCCACCGAGCAACCAGGCAAGCAACCCCCCCTTGAGCATTTCCGATATCGCCTATTTCTATTCTCTCTTATGCTTGCATTAGAATTGCTGCTACTGCTACTGCTCCTATTACTGTTGCATAGCCTGTCTTTGATAAATTGTTGATACCTGCTTTATTCATGAACTGCTTAGTATAGGTTGGGTAGCACTGCTATAGACCCCGCACTCTCGTAGTTGCCTCGCATAGTACCCTTGCCTCGATCAACCGATCGAGCCCCCTTCCCCTGACCTTCTTCACAGCACCGCACACCTCTCCTAATATGCTCGACTCCGCAGAGTTAACATCGGGTGACGAGGGTGATACCTCCGAACTCACTTTCGATGTTGTCCCTGTAGTATAGCTAGCCCGGATGGGTTATCGAGGGTGATTCCTCTTCCCACTTCCGACTTAGCTTTTGTCGTGCATCCGCTATGGTGATTACCGCCGAGGGTGATTCCTCCGGTATCACCTTAACGGGATTTGTCGTTTAGGGATCCAACGAGGGTGATTCCTCGGATTCCTCATCGGCATTGAAACCACACGGATGCCCTGTTTCACCACACCGTGTTTAAAGACGTATCGATCCCCGAGGCCGGACGTCGCCAGGAACAAAGGCGTGCGGCCAGAGGTATCGTGCGTCTGAAGACACTTTGAAGTTTACCGTGTTTAAAGACGTATCGATCCCCGAGGCCGGACGTCGCCAGGAACAAAGGCGTGCGGCCGGAGGTATCGTGCGTCTGATGACACATTGAAGTTACTACTACACATGTTGGATGGAGGCGGGTTGACCCAGAGGGGTACCCGCGAGTGCCTTTGAGGCGTGAGCTGTGGAGTCGGGTGACCAGAGAGGGTACCCGCGAGATAACTACGAAGCGTGGCCGGTCCGTAAGGTCCTTGTCACAAGTCTTCGAGACGGGACGTCGTGGTCACCGGTGTGGTGGCAACGCTCGTTACCGCGCGCTCCCAAAACACTAAGCGATTTGGATATTTGATCCGAGAGGCCTCCGGGCCGATAGCACTAACCACCACGTGGGTGTGAGTGGGTGCTCTGCGTCGTATACATCAGCCGGAGTCGTCACGACGTCAGCGATTGAGCGGCCCGTTCGGATTGGACTTAGGATGCAACTGCGCTTGTATAAGGGGTTGCTAGGTCTGCTACCGAACGGCCTCGCAACGTGCGGAGCGTCCGGGGCGATGGCTCAGACCCCTGGGGGCATAGGTTTAGTCCGGCGTGCTCGATCCTCTCTGGCGGTATCCGGTCGGGTTGCGGCGTATGGTTTAGCCGAGGGCGGGCACGACCTGATGGTGTGTCCGGCCGGAGTTAAGCGAGCGTGGTGGGTAACTTGGTGCACCCCTGCAGGGAAGAAACAATCTATCGATAGCCTGTCCTACGGTAACGGACACTCGGAGTTGTATCCACTTCGGTACAACTAGAACTGGTGACTTGAGATATGTGATATGGAGTTGATGTTGCTGCAAACACTATACTTTATTATGATGAAACTATTCTGTTCCCTTCTCATTGCTGCAAGACGCTGAAGATGCTAGTCTTCGTCAGGACTAGGCTTTTCCCCCTCTCTACTCTGGCTTTCTGCAGTCTAGTCCACCCACATAAAGCCTCCTTTGAAAATATTGCATTGCTAGTATAGATCTGATGTAAGTCTTGCTGAGTACTTTGGATGAGTACTCACGGTTGCTTGCTTCCTCTTTTTGTCCTACCCACTTGTTAAACCAGACGACGGAGCCATGGTGCCCGCAGCCCCCGTCGACGACTACTACTACCAGCCCGAGGCTGGCTACTACTACTACCCGGCCGGCGAGTACTTCTGCGAGGAGCCGGCGGACGACGACCAGGAGTAGGATCGGAGGTCCCAGGCAGGAGGCCTGCGCCTTTTCGATCGTAGCTTTTATTTTGCCCCGCCTTTGTAAAAGGCCTATCTTCTGCTGTGTTGTATCTGTACCCAGATACCTAACGCTTCCGCTGACTATGTGTATGACATCATGTTATGTATTCGAGCCCTCGAGGCCCTGGCTTGTAATATATGACTTGCATGTATTTATTTATGTTTTAGAGTTGTGCTGTGATTTCCTTCACGTGAGTCCTTAGGCTTGATCGTGTGCATTTGCGTGTATGATTAGTGCACGATTAAGCCGGGGTCGTCACACGGTTGAGGGTCATCACTACCATATATTTCTTGCAAAATTGGACCAAATCATTTTTATAAAATATTAGGACATATTATGCACAATTGACCAAATGGTTGGGTATCAAAAGTTTTGATCCACCTCTCGTGAAAAAGACAAATTTCCGCCGATTCAGCTGGAAGCGGGTCAGATTTGAACTACAGCTGCCTTGTAGTTTGCTCTTTATTTATTCCAAAAAATCATTTATAGGTACATAAGTATCTATTTAATCAGAGAAACACCAAAAATTTTCCAAGATTCAACCACTAGATAAGTACGGTCATGCCCGCCGTTTTGACCGCATTTTGAAACGGGCATAAAAAATTCAAAAAAATTCAAAAAATTGGAAAATCTTCGCATTGTGTCATTACATGTGACCAAGTTACCATTAAAAATAATAAACTTGTAATAGGGCAATTATTTTCAAAAAGTGTTCTCACAAATGAGCTATCATGTGTGAAGAAATCATGGCTTTCAAGTCAAATGATCAATCTTATGGTCACATTCATGGAATAGTTTCTTCACATGATCTCATATCGTGCACAAAGTGGCATCTTGGAATGGCAAACAATGTTGCCTAAGGGAGTTTTCACTTTCTTTGGACGAAAAATTCATTTTCCATTTTTCGAGTGCCCAAAAGGAGGTTTTTTTGTGAAGGACCTCCCAAATAATTGTTGCAAAATTGGACCAAATCATTTTTATATAATACTAGGCCATATTTAATGCACAATTGACCAAATGGTTTGGTGTAAAAAAAATTGATCCACCTCTCGTGAAAAAGACAAATTTCAGCCGATCTAGCTGGAAGCGGGTCAATTTTGAACTGTAACTGCCTTGTAGTTTGCTCTTTATTTTTTACAAAAATCATTTCTAGGTAAATAAGTATCTATTTAATCAGAGAAACACCAAAAAAATACCAAGATTCAACCACTAGCTAGGAACGGTCATTCCCGCCATTTTGACCGCATTTTGAAACGGGCATAAAAAATTAAAAAATTGGAAAACCTTCGCAATGTGTCATTATATATGACCAAGTTACCAGGAAAAATAATAAACTTGTAATAAGGCAATTCTTTTAAAAAAGTATTCTCAGAAATGAGCTATCATGCGTGAAGATTCATGGCTTTCAAGCCAAATGATCAATCCTATGGCCACATTCATGGCATAGTTTGTTCAAATGATCTCATATGGTGCACAAGGGTGCATCTTGGAATGGCAAACAATGTTGCCTAAGGGAGTTTTCACTTTCTTTGGACGAAAAATTCATTTTCCATTTTTCGAGTGCCCAAAAGGAGGATTTTTTTATGAAGGACCTCCCAAATAATTGTTGCAAAATTGGACCAAATCATTTTTATAAAATACTAGGCCATATTTAATGCACAATTGACCAAATGTTGGGGTATAAAAAGTTTTGATCCA
This sequence comes from Secale cereale, assembly GCA_902687465.1. Classification (NCBI taxonomy): domain Eukaryota; kingdom Viridiplantae; phylum Streptophyta; class Magnoliopsida; order Poales; family Poaceae; genus Secale; species Secale cereale. The sequence continues at coordinate 808,864,506 of LR738712.1, forward strand.
CCTCTCGTGAAAAAGATAAATTTCCACCGATATAGTTGGAAGCGGATCAATTTTGAACTGTAGCTGCCTTGTAGTTTGCTCTTTATATTTTACAAAAATCATTTCTAGGTACATATGTATCTATTTAATCAGAGAAATACCAAAAAAAATACCAAGATTCAACCACTAGCTAGGAACGGTCATTCCCGACGTTTTGACCGCATTTTGAAACGGGCATAAAAAATTTAAAAAAAATTCAAAAAATTGGAAAACCTTCGCATTGTGTCATTATATATGACCAAGTTACCAGGGAAATAATAAACTTGTAATACGGCAATTATTTTAAAAAATGTTCTCAGAAATGAGCTATCATGCGTGAAAATTCATGGCTTTCAAGCCAAATGATCAATCCTATGACCACATTCATGGCATAGTTTGTTCAAATGATCTCATATTGTGCACAAGGGTGCATCTTGGAATGGCAAACAACGTTGCCTAAGGGAGTTTTCACTTTCTTCGGACGAAAAAATCATTTTCCATTTTTCGAGTGCCCAAAAGGAGGGTTTTTTGTGATGGACCTCCCAAATAATTGTTGCAAAATTGGACCAAATCAATTTTCTAAAATACTAGAACATATTTAATGCACAATTGACCAAATGTTTGGGTGTAAAAAGTTTTGATCCACCTCTCGTGAAAAAGACAAATTTCCGCCGATTCAGTTGGAAGCGGGTCAAATTTGAACTGTAGCTGCCTTGTAGTTTGCTCTTTATATTTTACAAAAATCATTTCTAGGTACATAAGTATCTATTTAATCAGAGAAACACCAAAAAAGATACCAAGATTCAACCACTAGCTAGGAACGGTCATTCCCGCCGTTTTGACCGCATTATGAAACGGGCATAAAAAATTCAAAAAAAAATCAAAAAATTGGAAAACCTTCGCATTGTGTCATTATATATGACCAAGTTATCAGGAAAAATAATAAACTTGTAATACGGCAATTCTTTTAAAAAAAGTGTTCTCAGAAATGAGCTATCATGCGTGAAGATTCATGGCTTTCAAGCCAAATGATCAATCCTATGGCCACATTCATGGCATAGTTTGTTCAAATGATCTCATATTGTGCACTAGGGTGCATGTTGGGATGGCAAACAATATTGCCTAAGGAAGGTTTCATTTTCTTTGGACGAAAAAATCATTTTCCATTTTTCGAGTGCCCATTTGTGAAGGACCTCACAAATAATTGTTGCAAAATTGGACCAAATAAATTTTCTAAAATACTAGGACATATTTAATGCACAATTGACAAAATGGTTGGGTGTAAAAAGTTTTGATCCACCTCTCGTGAAAAAGACAAATTTCCGCCGATTCAGTTGGAAGCGGGTCAAATTTGAACTGCAGCTGCCTCATAGTTTGCTATTTCTTTTTTCCAAAAATAATTTCGAGTTACATAAGTACCTATTTAATCATAAATACATGGTTTGGTGGCGATACGTCGAGGTTTGGGCGGTGGTCGAGGGCCCCAACTCTAGAGCGCGTAAACTCGCATGCCCGCCGCGTGGTCACCGCGTGATTGTGGCATTGCCATGTGTTCTGGGAGGCCTAGGCATGTCTAGTGGGTTGGGCACTCCCCAGGTAGGTGCTAGGAAGAAAATTACAACATAAGATTCTCACGAGGAGACCGATCGATGCTCAAACATGAATTAGCAGCCAAGTGTTTGATTAGCGGTACGGGAAATGCACATTGCTAATGGGCGTGAGTTTTGGTTGAGGATGATCAGTTACTAAGAAGACCATCTTCACAAATTTTCAGCTCAAAAGGAGGAGTCTAGGTGGTACTTGCTTTGCAAAGTACCACACTGGACATAAATATGAATGTTGAAGCTGGGTTCAAAATAATGAATGGATTGAGCTGGCATTTGGTGGAGGATAGTTATTTTGGCATAGGAAAGCACTGTAGAAAATGGATACCATTTGGACATGCCATAGTGGTACTTCCTTCACAAAGTGTTTTTTTGAACAGAATAGGAAAATGAATATTTTTGAATTATTTTTGAACTAGGAAAGGAAGGTTTTTTACATATTCGACGAAGATATGACCCAAAGAATTTATGAGATTTTTTGGGGAATTTTAGGAATGACAGAAATATAGGTTGCTTCACAACCTAGGGCAAAAACTGCCACATGGACATGACACATAGGCAAAACTAATGAGGTGGCGCCTAGTCGTAGCAACCCACCACAATTTACATGGTTATGACCATCTATATTGGTCATGATCGGCTAGAAATAAGGCAGCGGACCAGCGCTATCTGCTTTATGACCATTTCGTGTAAGGAAATTACAACCTTTCTGACCAAAATGGTCGTTATAGTTTAGGGTTTGGAGCCCCCCGAACAGCTTTTGACCAATTGGTCTGAAATGGTCATAGATCTATGACCAATTATTCTAGGATCACTGACAGAAGGTCACTAGTTGACATATTTCTTGTAGTGTATAGTCTAGCTCAAGACCTTAATAATACAGGAAAGTAAGAACCGCCCTCAACGCACGACATGAAAATCACATCTCCAATCTCTTTCTTAAAGGATCCCATCCATGGCTTCGAGCATATGCTTCTTCCAGCACCGTATTGATCATCATACAAGCCCCTTCAGGTTTTCTTCGATCTGGTTCTTTAGCTACCATGGTAACGACATATATAGGCAAAAATTACAGCGGTTGGATCTTCAAAGCAAGCATGGTTTCTAGTTTTCCGCAAAGTTCAGCCAATTGCGCCCCCCCC
>LR738712.1:808867361-808877438 GCA_902687465.1 Secale cereale
CCTTCACCACCATAGGCAAGGCCATTTGGAGGTCTATTCAAGTTGAAGGACCAAACCGGCAAACTAGTTTAGATAAGCTGCATCTAAAAAAGAGTTGTTCAACCATAAGAAGTCACAGTCGTCATTATCAGTCTAACCCCTATTGAGCAGGTTATTTTTTGTTAGAATGCTATTTTTTACCATCAACCATAAGAAGATTTTAACCTTGTTAGGAAATTTCAGATTCCAGATGAATCTTTATCGCACCAAACCAGAAGCTTTCAGATGAAAATACAAGCATCTAACACGTACGGGCGGTGACCCGAGTCCCACCGCCAGCAGCTGCACCCCACCTGTGGCCACGGTCGGGCAGAGCTTGCGTTCCCTCACACGATGCTCTATGGGTGCAGCATCGGGAGGCGCTCTAGGCGGCCTAGTGTGGCACAGGGCGTGTCAGGCGTCATCAATTGGCGTGCCGACACGGGCGTCGTGCTCATGGTGGTCGTGTGCGGAGATGTCACGTGGGCGTGGTGGGGGCGCGAGAGGCGTGCACAAGGAGGCTTGAGGCTTGCTGACGAGGCTACTTGGGTGCACAAGGGTGGATTCGACGCTTGCTGGTGCACACGTGCTTCTCCCATCTCTGGAGCTGGGAGATGCGAGCATGCAGGTGCGACGGAGCTAACATGGGCCGGCTGGCTCTGTGATGAAGTGATGCTGGTGGTGCGAGGAGGAGGTGTGATGGTGCGAGGGTGGCATCGGCTACGGGCATGCATGTATATGTCAAGGGCGCACGCGTGGTGCTTGCCGGGGGCAAGCTCGTGCGGATCGGGTGGCGACTACTGCGGTATGGGCTTCCTTGGACTCCGACGGATCTGGTGGCTCCGACCTTCTATTGGCTGGCGGTGGCGTGCGTGGTACATGGTGGCGCCTCTGTTGCAGGGATACGGTTGGGAACCATGGTGGTTCTCGGGCGGCGCTCCCCTGTCCCTTGCCGACATGGTGCTTGGCAGGGTACATCGGCTCGGGTTGCGTCTCGTGGCCCTCTTTTGTTCGGTTGTTTGTACTTCATAGATCCAACGGTTGGCGGTACCGAGTGACATTAAGTGGTATCCATGAGGTGTTGCCGGTTGTGGTGATTGCTCTGTGCTCCTTGGTCGTCGGGCTAGTCCATGGTGGTGGTGGTTGGTTGGTTTGTCGGCGCTGGTGTGAGCTGATGTGCGGTTGGGGTGGTGTCGGGGGTTTGGGTGAATACATTGTCTCGGTTGTGGCCGTGACAAGTGATGGCAGGGGCAGTGGCCCTCATTGACCTTCGTGGAGGTGTCGTTGCATTGCTGCTTCACTCCTCCGGTGGTGTTGTTTTCCTTCTTGGGGGCTTAGCCTCGGAGCTCGGCATCGGCAAGCGGGACCGGTGGTTCGCGACGGTTGTGGCGTCTAGGCTTCTGTAGCAGCGATGATGGTGGGAGCGATGTCGGCAATGCAGTAATGGTTGAGATAATCGGTTCTTCTCCGGCATGTCCGCGGGAATGGCTCGGGACAAGTTCTTTTGGTTACTTTTTTGGGCTTCTAGAATAAGCTGTCCCTACCCAGTTTATTCTAGAAGCCCAACCAAAATTATTTTTTAGAAGCCTATTAGTCATGTCTTAATTAGTAGGCTTCTAAAAAATAAATGTGGTTGGGCTACAAGAATTTTCTACAAGCCAGCAAAAGAACTAGCCCTTATTTTGTTTGTTGTAGTGAAGTCGAAGTTTCAGCGGTCGGTCCCTTTGGTGTACAATGATTGGTCGTAGGTGGCCTATTCACTAATCTTCGTGTCCTATCACACGACTACATAGATGATAGGTTTTTGCAACAAAAATATATATAATCTAATTGGCAATGCCTCTCATGAGTTTTACATGTTACTTGTTATCATACTTCTCACATGATAGTCAAGTTTATTTATGGTGTTGGGCTCAATATATAGTCTCTCATGTTTCACCATATTCATTCTTGTTTTCTATCCGACCCTTTGCTTATTTAGCCGTGAATCAAAATGCGACCTTTATCTCCCAAACATCATTTTGATGATCGAGCAATCATATCCACAATATAGTTTTTGTGGGTGATGGTGCAACTTATAAGATATTAGAGGAAACTGACAAGCTCATATTCGAAGGAGGGCATGTGCTCCATCTACAACATCATGGAACAAGCAGAGACACTAGCACCGTTGTCGGCGGTGCCAGCCGCGCGGACAGAGTGGAGCATGGGTCAGCCCTTGAGGATTTTCAGTGGCAATCTACCTCATCTAGTGGGCTCAACAAAAAGCACATCGGTGTCTCTCCTTGCTCCATGATGTCCTTATCAGCGGCAGTCTACAACAAAAAGCACCGGCAGTCAGAGAAGGGTTCTACACAGAAAGGGCTCACTAGATGAAAGGGCTCCTACATAAGCTTCGTGGCCGGGGAGCTGTGATGAGAACCTCCTTGTATGCGGATGATGCTGTGGTCTTTGTGGCACCCATCAAGAGGGACATTGACAACCTAGCTGCGATCTTACGAGGTCTTACGAGGCTTTGGTGACGTGACGGGACTCTGCACCAACTTCCAAAAAAGCTCGATCGTGCCAATTCGTTGCAACCATCTTGACCTTGAGCACATTCTTCGGAATATGCCGGTGATTCGTGCTTCCTTCCCGGTGAAATACCTAGGCTTACCTCTCTCGGTTTGGCAGCTAAAGACGGTGGATTTCCAATACCTGGTGGACAAGGCAGCAGGAAAATTAACCACTTGGGATGGGCAAAACATCACTGCTATCGGACGCACGACTCTCGTCAAGCCCGTCATCTCCTCCCAAGCAGTTTTCTCTATCACGCCTCTCATTGTGCTACAGGGCATTCTGGATACACTCAACAAGATTGAGAGGGTCTTCCTTTGGTCGGGTGCGGAGAAGACCACGGGAGCCAAATGCAAGGTCAATTGGAAAATGGTGTGCAGACCAAAAGATTATGGTGGCCTTGGGGTGCTCGATACCGACAAGTTTGCACGGGCGCTGCGGCTTCGTTGGCTATGGTACGAATGGAAGGAGCCCCGTAGATTATGGGTTGGCTCTGGCAACCCCTGCACTGAAGAGGACCTCTAGTTCTTCTATGCATCTACGACTATCACTGTCGGCGACGGCGGCAAAACACCTTTCTGGAACTCCCCTTGGCTCCTGGGATGCAAGCCCAAGGACATTGCACCACTAATCTATGAGGCATCGAAGAGAAAGAATTGGAAGGTGCGTGAGGCTCTGAAGGGGAACACTTGGATCCTCAAGATCAAGCATGACACTACCATCTCCGTCAACCACATTTCGGAATTCTTTAACCTTTGGATGCTTGTGCATGACTTCCACCCTGATGAGCAAGCCGAAGACAACATCATTTGGAAGCATGCGAACAATGGGATCTACACGGCGAGCACCGCCTACAAAGCGCAATTTCTAGGCCTGACTCTGTCCCCCATGGACCGCATGGTGTGGAAGGCTTGGGCACCTCCAAAGGTTAAATTCTTTGCTTGGTTTGCTTTGCAAGATAGGATTTGGACTGCCGATCGTTTGGAGAAGCGTGGTTGGCCAAACTGTGGCCCTTGCCCGCTTTGCAAAAGAGAACAAGAAACGGGGATACACCTCTTTGTCAAGTGTCGCTACACACTTAGACTCTGGAGATCAATCATCGAGAAGCTTGGGCTCACGCACATGGAAACCTCTGATTGGCAGTTAGAAGCAACCGTCACTGAGTGGTGGCAAAAAAGAACCGACGACCGCAACCCTCATCGCCACGCAATGGCTTCCATCACCATGGTCGTTTCTTGGATCATTTGGAATGAGAGAAACGCCCGCGTATTCCGTCGAAAAAGCGCACCACCGCCGGTCCTCTTAACCAACATTTTAGAAGATGGTAAACTTTGGATTACCGTTGGCGCAAGAAAGCTAGGGAACATCATATTGTATGAGTAATTGTCATGCCGCTTATTTGTGTGCGCGTTGTAAAACTCTAAACTCTACTCTTCCTTATTTAATTGAAGAGGCAAATCTTTTGCCTTCGTTTCAAAAAAATTAAAAAAATCATAACATTTAGCAAGGAGCATTCCAAGCGCTCCTTCCGCTGCCCCAACAATGAGAAACTGGCTATTCCATAGTCGTTCAGGTGGGAGGTTGACAGCAAAGAACCCCATGCTGTGGGTGTCAAGCAGGAGCAGTTTGTTAAGGAAATGCAGATGCCAACAGAAGCGTCCGTGGACGAATTGACGATCTGACAGCCCACCCTTAGAGTTTTCCCACTAAAGCAAGTGTAGCATGAGCATTCCACTGGTCATATGTACGAACATGCCATTGTCCATCCAAAGAGCAGAAGACGAGGCGCAGCAGATGCATTCTGCATTGCACCAGGCACATAACCCTGAACGACAAAGGGTCCTCCTCATCATCGTCGGGAGCAAGGAAAGTCTCCAGACCGAGTATGGTAATAGCTCACCGATCAAGCCCCCCTGCGATGAAGATGAAACAGGGTAAGCGATCTGCCGAAACTATGGGCCCGAAGAAGACGTCTTGTCCCCACTCTCCAACTCCCAGGGATCATTTTGAGCACTTTCATTTTTTGTCACTTTTTATTGCACGGATAATTCAAAAAAGGGGATATTCATGGTATTTTATTGTATCTATTTATAAAAAATAATAATTAATGGGTTAATTAGATGCAAGAGATTTAGTCTAGAAAATTCTACCGTAATTAGAAAATACCGGCCCTCGATCTGGTGGGTCTTCTAAAATTCTTTACCTCTTCATCTTTCTTTACCTTTTTTTAATAATATATAATAATTAAGAAAATTGGGTTTCTGGTCGTTCGTCGCGCCATTTTGCAAAAAAGTCCCTCCGCTTTCTGTAAATTAACCCGCAATACACGTCTAAAAGAGAACCGAATCGTTTTTTGTTGTTTTCGCATAAACCCCCCCTCGTTTCATGTAATCAATCCGCCGTCCATACTTAAGTCAGCTGAATTTTTTTTTTCATTTTAACATATAACCCCCTGGCTTTTCGGTTAATCAGTCCGCAGTTTATTTGAAACAAAATTATCCGTATCTTTTAAACCGTAACTCCAATTTTAACATATTATATATGAAATTTAATTAGAAAAATATGCAGAATCTAAATATGATGTTAGTTTTAGCTTTTAACTATTTAAAAAATAATAATATTTAGGGTGCAGCCTAAATCAATTACAATCCATAGGCATGTTGTACTTCCACCAGCTTATCCCTTCATACATGTCCCATGATCGAAGACCCTACATGCGTACTTACGAACTCACTACATATTTCTTTTTTTATAGTGAATACACAAATAATTTTTATAGCATATACATGCACTTATAAAATTCATAAACATCAAAAGTATATTAAGATTTTAAGATTTATTCTGAAAATATCCAATCAATTCTTGTGATAGTCTACATAGGATCTTAACACGTATGTACTTTCTTAAATATATTGAATTTATAAACACGACCTCTTTAGTGTCAAACGGCACCGACCGGTTCTTATATGAGCCTAGCTATAGGTGTATGTCATCAATATTACGAGCCAAAACCAAAATGGAATCAAAATGAAAACAGTGGTTTGGATAAAAAAAATTATCTACTCTTCCGTTGCTACGCACGGACATGTTTGCTAGTATAATTCTATAACCGTTAGATATGTGTAACATATTCCGTAAAAAAAAAAGATATTCGGGCCATACCTCAGTTTTTTTTACATGGTAACGTGTCACACTTGGTCTCTCTTGACAAAAATCTATCATAGCCGCAGATTAGTTTTTCTTTGTCCAATCTTTCCAAAAAAAAAAACCTACCCTCAAAGTCCTCTTCATGTGCCGCGCACGCCTCCGCGAACATAAGAATTCCCGTGAGCGAAACCAAGTTTTGCATGTGTGTGCTTCCGGTCTGTGTTTTTGAACGGCGGCCAATCAATCATCTAGCTAGACCAAGCTATTTCGCATCGCATCCATATGTATCTTTGGTCAGCCGGAGATTAGTCAGCTTGCTAATGCGTACATATGGACGTGCTGTAGTAGGCAGAGTTAATATACGATCAGCCCTAAGTTCACTTAGGCAAATGTGTTTTTACGACCGGCGGCCACACAATCATGTAGCCAGCGTGGCTAGCTTCGCATAGGAAGAATTAATCAACTTTGTTGCTTTCTGTCTACGCGCACGTTGAGGCCAGTTCAATTCTTCCATCCATGGAGCACCTAAGACGTGTGTCTTAGGACCCCTATGTTCTCTTATTAGATAGTGGAATGAATGGGACACCCTCAACAGATATTTCCTGCTTTTATGATTTAGGTATCCCACTGCACATATATATGCTGAAACAAAGACAAGATGCAACTTTTCTTTTGCTTAAGTTCAACGGTTTAGACTTATCTGAATATGGTATGATCTTTCGGAATGGCAACATGTGAGTGTTGCCTAATATATGTACATGCTGGCATCTTCATATAGTTTAAAATATGCTATGAGATTAATAATGCTTTGAAAGATACTGGCAATTCATTCGAAACAGAAATTCTATTGTAATATGTCTACCTGTTGGCACCTCTGTATTCTAGAATGAGATACTATAAGGCTCTTCGATGACAGCATATACAAACACCCATCACAATCTCTTTGGTGCGCCAATATGAAAAGCTCACGAGTTACCGATACAACACAAATCCATATGTATGTTTCCATAAAGCTAATCTGAATGGCATATCTCGAGTTAAGGATTAATATGAGCATTGAAACATTGGCAGAACAAATAACAATCTGACGGAGCCATACAAACTTAACAACTTTAATACCCCTGATCGAATTTCTGCTAGAACAATTGTTTTACCATAAGATCAATCTTCTTGCGTAGATGTTAAGGCCAAATGGATTACTGAAATGCATGTAAATAACCATAATTTCTTTATTTCCCTATATACAAAACTTGCATAACATTAATTGTACACATGTTGATAATTAATAAGTAAATGTTTAATTTTACATAGTTCCTAAGAAATATACCTATGCCTATAAAAACCCAATAAAAATACTTATTACAGTGTGCTTAAAGGAAAAAAACTCTTAAAATACAGCAACACGCTAGAGAGGCCAAAAAAACATTAATTGTGCAATGGATTCAATAATGAAGAAATAAAGTGACTGCAATATGCATAACATGTAGGTACATGATTAATGTGAAATGTATATATATATTCAAATTTCAATCAGAAAAGCAGATCTTTCTAAGACAAAGTTATGCTTATGAAAAAGAATGATTTTGTAAATGTCACTAAATTTGGCCCCAATTTTTCTTCAGCCAAAAGAATATACTTCTCAGCATAGAGGGCTAATATATTGACAACATAAATTACATTTCTAAAATCCTAGCCCGCGTATCGAGCGGGCCATTATGCTAGTGTAACTAAAACTAACAGAGAATATAAAATGGGTTACAGAAGGTTGTGCCTATTAAATCCATCAACCAGATACCTCTCAAGCGTGCTCGCAACTTAGCACCTGACGGCACCATGGTTACATTGGTCATGTCACAGCGCTCTGACGAGCTACCGGCCTTTTGTGGATTGGACTGGGTGGCCCCCACCGCACACGCGACATTAAAAAGGACATGTTTGTGTGGCTGATTTGCCGGCTCGAGAGCACACATTAATTACATAGGACTGGTGGGAGGTAGTTGTAGGGCCAACATGCAGGCCTAAGGCGGATACCAAGCGGACGCGTGGCACGTCCGTCCCATCTCCATGTGGACGCAATCGGGCCCAATTTGTGACGGAAATGCATTCACACAGACACGGGATAGACATAATTTGAGTTTGCGTCCTCACGTTGGGCCGTGGGTCTTAGACTCATGGACCCAAATATACACAACCGGACCAAATGAGTCGGCGCATTGGATTACCGTAAGCTCCTCGCAAAATCTCCTCGTATAGCGCCAAGTCCAGGACTACAACGTTTTGAAGCCCTCCCGCCCGTTAGTGACACCAAATGGCCACTGCTTTCCCAACACTTTACTCACACCACCTCATACAACATGCTTTTGTAAACGAGATTATGCATGAAGAGACCGGCTCTGTCCTGGCCTGGCCTGGCCTCCTATGGTTTGTAGGAATTTCATAGGAAAGGATTTTCAAAGGAATTTTCTTGAAGTTTACGTTGACTTTTTGCATCATATTTCTAAGGCTACTCATCGCGGGGAGTATCATATAGTAGTATCATGCATATGATACTATCTTTATGGTGCATAGTATCATAGTTTATCTTACTTATTGTCATGCATGACACATTGTAACATAGCATTTGTTATGATACGGTATCAACCTATTCCCTTCGTTCCTAAATATAAGTCTTTTTAGAGATTTCAATATGAACAACCTACGGATGTATCTAGACATATTTTAAAGTGTAGATTCACTCATTTTGCTTCGTATGTAGTCCATATTATAATCTCTAGAAAGACTTAATATCCAGGAATGGAGGGAGTGTGTTACTCTAACCCCCTCTCTCTTCTTTAATTGTCTGCTACATCAGTGTGTTTGCTAGCCCAAGTGCATGATACTGGCTAAGATACCACACTATGACCAGTCTAAGGATGCTAGTTGGAAAACTTTATAACGCATGCATTTCTATAAATAACTTAGAAGTATGTGTGTGTTTACTTTCAGTGTATTTCAATAAGTACTTTAGAAGTATGTGTGTGTTTGATACTTTTACTTTTATTTAGCTAGTATATAATCAAATCCAAGGATGATTAGCCCAACAGTGCAACAACCATGGAAAAAAATCCTATCACACGCTACAAGGATGATAGGTTTTTGCACCCAAAAATAATAATCTAATTGGAAATGCGACTCGTGAGTTATACATGTTACTTGGTATCATACTTATCACATGATAGTCAAGTTTATTTGTGGTGTTGGGCTCAAGATATAGCCTCTCATGTTTCACCATACTCATTCATGTTTGCTATCTGACCCTTTGCTTATTTAGCCGTGAATCAAAATGCGACCTTTATCTCCCAAAGATCATTTTGATGATCTAGCAATCTTATCCAATATAATTTTTGTGTGTGATGCTGCAACTTTTTTTTAGGGGGTGATGATGCAACTTAAGATATTAGAGGAAATTTACAAGCTCATATCCGAAGGAGGATGAGCTTTATGGGGATGAAGTTTAAGCAAACGCTACAGATGCAAACTACTTTTCAACTTACACTATTTTGGTTTGCAGATAACCTGCGTGCTCATGGGAAGAACATCATCCCCTTAAAGCTCTGCTGAACTGCAAAATGTCTTCCCATGCTGCAGGAGCACCTGGTGAGCCGGGAAGTCAATATAGAGTGGACCAGGGAAGATGGACTTGCTAAGCCCATCGAACAGTAGTGTCACTATTCAGGACTGAATTTGTCTTTTTATTTGCGTGGTAATAAAATATCACCCTCTTAACATCCCTTTTTGTATAGGTTTTTTGTAACATTAAATTAAGGTTTCCACGAAGTTTTCATTGAATATTGATTTCTGCATGATATTCATCTGCTAGAATGGATTAATCTAAAATTGATACATCGGAGATTGTATGCGTGAACATGGGTCAGATTTTTTGGCCATTTTCGAGGCTGGTAAACGCGACTTCCCTGCATACGTCCCCGATCACCTGTCAGGTGGTTTCGACTACACATGCCAATTTTACCACCATATGGGATACCATCTCGAAAAAATATACAAATACTGCCTAAAAGACCTGCTCCCACTTGGTTTGTCACAATAATAAATGGTGTTACTTTGCCCGCAAAAAAGAGAAAGAAATGGCGTTACTAAGCTTCATTGGTAAATAAATATGAAGATTATTGCACTATAAAATATTTGTACGAAAATATGATTAATTTGGGACCTAGTATGGTCATGAAATATTTTCCTCTCTCGTCTCCCACTTCTCTCAAAAGAACGGCGGCGGCTACGGATTTTGTGTAAGTGCCAATGCCAGTTCCTCTCACCTCTTGTTGCTTTTACGTGACCACCAGGTGTGTGTAGCGGGGG